>JARGXX010000012.1:0-679198 GCA_030374765.1 Agarophyton chilense
CCCTAAAGCCCTAAACCCCTAAAACCCCTAAACCCTAAACCCCTAAACCCCTAAACCCCTAAACCCCTAAAACCCCTAAACCCCTAAACCCCTAAAACCCCTAACCCCTAAACCCCTAAACCCCTAAACCCCTAAAGCCCTAAACCCTAAACCCCTAAACCCCTAAACCCCTAAAACCCCTAAAAACCCTAAAAACCCTAAACCCCTAAACCCCCTAAACCCCTAAACCCCTAAACCCCTAAAACCCCTAAACCCCTAACCCCTAAAAACCCCTAAACCCTAAACCCCTAAACCCCTAAACCCCCTAAACCCCTAAACCCCTAACCCCTAAACCCCTAAACCCCTAAACCCCTAAACCCCTAAAACCCCTAAACCTTAAACCCCTAAAACCCCTAAACCCCTAAACCCTAAACCCTAAACCCCTAAACCCCTAAACCCCTAAACCCCTAAACCCCTAAACCCCTAAACCCCTAAACCCCTAAAAACCCCTAAACGCCCTAACCCCTAAAACCCCTAAAACCCCTAAACCCCCCCCCTAAACCCCTAAACCCCTAAAACCCCTAAACCCTAAACCCCTAAAACCCCTAACCCCTAAACCCCTAAAACCCTAAACCCCGAAAACCCCTAAACCCCTAAACCCCTAAACCCACCTCAAAACCCCTAAACCCTAAACCCCTAAACCCTAAACCCCCCTAAACCCCTAACCCCTAAACCCCTAAACCCCTAAACCCTAAACCCCTAAACCCTAAACCCCTAAAGCCCTAACCCCTAAACCCCTAAAAACGCCCTAAAACCCCTAACCCCTAAACCCCTAAACCCCTAAAACCCCTAAAACGCACAAAAAACCCCTAAACCCCTAAAACCCCTAAAAACCCCTAAAACCCCTAAACCCCTAAACCCCTAAACCCCTAAACCCCCTAAACCCTAAACCCCCTAAACCCCTAAAACTCCTCTAAACCCCTAAAACCCCTAAAACCCCTAAACCCCTTAAACCCCTAAACCCTAAAACCCCTAAACCCTAAAAAACCCCTAAACCCCTCCCTAAAACCCTAAAACCCCTAAACCCCAACCCCTAAAACCCTAAACCCCTCTAAACCTAAACCCTAAACCCCTAAACAGCCCATAAACCCCTAAACCCCTAAACCCTAAAACCTAAACCCCTAAAACCCTAAAACCCCTAAAACCCCTAAACCTAAAACCCTAAAACCCTAAAACCCCTAAAACCCCCTAAACCCCTAAACCCCTAAACCCCTAAAACCCCTAAAACCCTAAACCCCTAAACCCCTAAGCCCTAAACCCCTAAACCCCTAAACCCTTAAACCCCTAAACCCCTAAACCCCTAAAACCCCTTAAAGCCCTAAACCCCTAAAACCCCTAAACCCCTAAACCCCTAAACCCCTAAACCCCTAAAACCCCTTTCCACAAGTCGTGGGTTCAATTCCCATTGTTTGCAGGACAATTACAATTAGGAGTAGCGCCCCTAATATCATGTAATTAGCTTAATGACGAGGTAACACTTGCAATTAAGGTTTGGCCACCCCTAATTAGCAAATTAAGTTCCTCCAGAGCACAGCGACGCCGCACATTCCCACCGCATTTCTTAACACCTAAACCCCGTTCGCGGAATAGAAAAATGCCGTCGCCAACCAAGTACCCTTAAGGGGAACAGTTGCAAGTCGATTAGTACCTTAAATGGAAACGTCGCAAGTCCATAAGTCAAGCCAATATGAGTACGTTTAGCTCAGTGGTTAATATTTGTTAATATTTTCCACAAGTCGTGGGTTCAATTCCCATTGTTTGCAGGACAATTACAATTAGGAGTAGCGCCCCTAATATCATGTAATTAGCTTAATGACGAGGTAACACTTGCAATTAAGGTTTGGCCACCCCTAATTAGCAAATTAAGTTCCTCCAGAGCACAGCGACGCCGCACATTCCCACCGCATTTCTTAACACCTAAACCCCGTTCGCGGAATAGAAAAATGCCGTCGCCAACCAAGTACCCTTAAGGGGAACAGTTGCAAGTCGATTAGTACCTTAAATGGAAACGTCGCAAGTCCATAAGTCAAGCCAATATGAGTACGTTTAGCTCAGTGGTTAATATTTGTTAATATTTTCCACAAGTCGTGGGTTCAATTCCCATTGTTTGCAGGACAATTACAATTAGGAGTAGCGCCCCTAATATCATGTAATTAGCTTAATGACGAGGTAACACTTGCAATTAAGGTTTGGCCACCCCTAATTAGCAAATTAAGTTCCTCCAGAGCACAGCGACGCCGCACATTCCCACCGCATTTCTTAACACCTAAACCCCGTTCGCGGAATAGAAAAATGCCGTCGCCAACCAAGTACCCTTAAGGGGAACAGTTGCAAGTCGATTAGTACCTTAAATGGAAACGTCGCAAGTCCATAAGTCAAGCCAATATGAGTACGTTTAGCTCAGTGGTTAATATTTGTTAATATTTTCCACAAGTCGTGGGTTCAATTCCCATTGTTTGCAGGACAATTACAATTAGGAGTAGCGCCCCTAATATCATGTAATTAGCTTAATGACGAGGTAACACTTGCAATTAAGGTTTGGCCACCCCTAATTAGCAAATTAAGTTCCTCCAGAGCACAGCGACGCCGCACATTCCCACCGCATTTCTTAACACCTAAACCCCGTTCGCGGAATAGAAAAATGCCGTCGCCAACCAAGTACCCTTAAGGGGAACAGTTGCAAGTCGATTAGTACCTTAAATGGAAACGTCGCAAGTCCATAAGTCAAGCCAATATGAGTACGTTTAGCTCAGTGGTTAATATTTGTTAATATTTTCCACAAGTCGTGGGTTCAATTCCCATTGTTTGCAGGACAATTACAATTAGGAGTAGCGCCCCTAATATCATGTAATTAGCTTAATGACGAGGTAACACTTGCAATTAAGGTTTGGCCACCCCTAATTAGCAAATTAAGTTCCTCCAGAGCACAGCGACGCCGCACATTCCCACCGCATTTCTTAACACCTAAACCCCGTTCGCGGAATAGAAAAATGCCGTCGCCAACCAAGTACCCTTAAGGGGAACAGTTGCAAGTCGATTAGTACCTTAAATGGAAACGTCGCAAGTCCATAAGTCAAGCCAATATGAGTACGTTTAGCTCAGTGGTTAATATTTGTTAATATTTTCCACAAGTCGTGGGTTCAATTCCCATTGTTTGCAGGACAATTACAATTAGGAGTAGCGCCCCTAATATCATGTAATTAGCTTAATGACGAGGTAACACTTGCAATTAAGGTTTGGCCACCCCTAATTAGCAAATTAAGTTCCTCCAGAGCACAGCGACGCCGCACATTCCCACCGCATTTCTTAACACCTAAACCCCGTTCGCGGAATAGAAAAATGCCGTCGCCAACCAAGTACCCTTAAGGGGAACAGTTGCAAGTCGATTAGTACCTTAAATGGAAACGTCGCAAGTCCATAAGTCAAGCCAATATGAGTACGTTTAGCTCAGTGGTTAATATTTGTTAATATTTTCCACAAGTCGTGGGTTCAATTCCCATTGTTTGCAGGACAATTACAATTAGGAGTAGCGCCCCTAATATCATGTAATTAGCTTAATGACGAGGTAACACTTGCAATTAAGGTTTGGCCACCCCTAATTAGCAAATTAAGTTCCTCCAGAGCACAGCGACGCCGCACATTCCCACCGCATTTCTTAACACCTAAACCCCGTTCGCGGAATAGAAAAATGCCGTCGCCAACCAAGTACCCTTAAGGGGAACAGTTGCAAGTCGATTAGTACCTTAAATGGAAACGTCGCAAGTCCATAAGTCAAGCCAATATGAGTACGTTTAGCTCAGTGGTTAATATTTGTTAATATTTTCCACAAGTCGTGGGTTCAATTCCCATTGTTTGCAGGACAATTACAATTAGGAGTAGCGCCCCTAATATCATGTAATTAGCTTAATGACGAGGTAACACTTGCAATTAAGGTTTGGCCACCCCTAATTAGCAAATTAAGTTCCTCCAGAGCACAGCGACGCCGCACATTCCCACCGCATTTCTTAACACCTAAACCCCGTTCGCGGAATAGAAAAATGCCGTCGCCAACCAAGTACCCTTAAGGGGAACAGTTGCAAGTCGATTAGTACCTTAAATGGAAACGTCGCAAGTCCATAAGTCAAGCCAATATGAGTACGTTTAGCTCAGTGGTTAATATTTGTTAATATTTTCCACAAGTCGTGGGTTCAATTCCCATTGTTTGCAGGACAATTACAATTAGGAGTAGCGCCCCTAATATCATGTAATTAGCTTAATGACGAGGTAACACTTGCAATTAAGGTTTGGCCACCCCTAATTAGCAAATTAAGTTCCTCCAGAGCACAGCGACGCCGCACATTCCCACCGCATTTCTTAACACCTAAACCCCGTTCGCGGAATAGAAAAATGCCGTCGCCAACCAAGTACCCTTAAGGGGAACAGTTGCAAGTCGATTAGTACCTTAAATGGAAACGTCGCAAGTCCATAAGTCAAGCCAATATGAGTACGTTTAGCTCAGTGGTTAATATTTGTTAATATTTTCCACAAGTCGTGGGTTCAATTCCCATTGTTTGCAGGACAATTACAATTAGGAGTAGCGCCCCTAATATCATGTAATTAGCTTAATGACGAGGTAACACTTGCAATTAAGGTTTGGCCACCCCTAATTAGCAAATTAAGTTCCTCCAGAGCACAGCGACGCCGCACATTCCCACCGCATTTCTTAACACCTAAACCCCGTTCGCGGAATAGAAAAATGCCGTCGCCAACCAAGTACCCTTAAGGGGAACAGTTGCAAGTCGATTAGTACCTTAAATGGAAACGTCGCAAGTCCATAAGTCAAGCCAATATGAGTACGTTTAGCTCAGTGGTTAATATTTGTTAATATTTTCCACAAGTCGTGGGTTCAATTCCCATTGTTTGCAGGACAATTACAATTAGGAGTAGCGCCCCTAATATCATGTAATTAGCTTAATGACGAGGTAACACTTGCAATTAAGGTTTGGCCACCCCTAATTAGCAAATTAAGTTCCTCCAGAGCACAGCGACGCCGCACATTCCCACCGCATTTCTTAACACCTAAACCCCGTTCGCGGAATAGAAAAATGCCGTCGCCAACCAAGTACCCTTAAGGGGAACAGTTGCAAGTCGATTAGTACCTTAAATGGAAACGTCGCAAGTCCATAAGTCAAGCCAATATGAGTACGTTTAGCTCAGTGGTTAATATTTGTTAATATTTTCCACAAGTCGTGGGTTCAATTCCCATTGTTTGCAGGACAATTACAATTAGGAGTAGCGCCCCTAATATCATGTAATTAGCTTAATGACGAGGTAACACTTGCAATTAAGGTTTGGCCACCCCTAATTAGCAAATTAAGTTCCTCCAGAGCACAGCGACGCCGCACATTCCCACCGCATTTCTTAACACCTAAACCCCGTTCGCGGAATAGAAAAATGCCGTCGCCAACCAAGTACCCTTAAGGGGAACAGTTGCAAGTCGATTAGTACCTTAAATGGAAACGTCGCAAGTCCATAAGTCAAGCCAATATGAGTACGTTTAGCTCAGTGGTTAATATTTGTTAATATTTTCCACAAGTCGTGGGTTCAATTCCCATTGTTTGCAGGACAATTACAATTAGGAGTAGCGCCCCTAATATCATGTAATTAGCTTAATGACGAGGTAACACTTGCAATTAAGGTTTGGCCACCCCTAATTAGCAAATTAAGTTCCTCCAGAGCACAGCGACGCCGCACATTCCCACCGCATTTCTTAACACCTAAACCCCGTTCGCGGAATAGAAAAATGCCGTCGCCAACCAAGTACCCTTAAGGGGAACAGTTGCAAGTCGATTAGTACCTTAAATGGAAACGTCGCAAGTCCATAAGTCAAGCCAATATGAGTACGTTTAGCTCAGTGGTTAATATTTGTTAATATTTTCCACAAGTCGTGGGTTCAATTCCCATTGTTTGCAGGACAATTACAATTAGGAGTAGCGCCCCTAATATCATGTAATTAGCTTAATGACGAGGTAACACTTGCAATTAAGGTTTGGCCACCCCTAATTAGCAAATTAAGTTCCTCCAGAGCACAGCGACGCCGCACATTCCCACCGCATTTCTTAACACCTAAACCCCGTTCGCGGAATAGAAAAATGCCGTCGCCAACCAAGTACCCTTAAGGGGAACAGTTGCAAGTCGATTAGTACCTTAAATGGAAACGTCGCAAGTCCATAAGTCAAGCCAATATGAGTACGTTTAGCTCAGTGGTTAATATTTGTTAATATTTTCCACAAGTCGTGGGTTCAATTCCCATTGTTTGCAGGACAATTACAATTAGGAGTAGCGCCCCTAATATCATGTAATTAGCTTAATGACGAGGTAACACTTGCAATTAAGGTTTGGCCACCCCTAATTAGCAAATTAAGTTCCTCCAGAGCACAGCGACGCCGCACATTCCCACCGCATTTCTTAACACCTAAACCCCGTTCGCGGAATAGAAAAATGCCGTCGCCAACCAAGTACCCTTAAGGGGAACAGTTGCAAGTCGATTAGTACCTTAAATGGAAACGTCGCAAGTCCATAAGTCAAGCCAATATGAGTACGTTTAGCTCAGTGGTTAATATTTGTTAATATTTTCCACAAGTCGTGGGTTCAATTCCCATTGTTTGCAGGACAATTACAATTAGGAGTAGCGCCCCTAATATCATGTAATTAGCTTAATGACGAGGTAACACTTGCAATTAAGGTTTGGCCACCCCTAATTAGCAAATTAAGTTCCTCCAGAGCACAGCGACGCCGCACATTCCCACCGCATTTCTTAACACCTAAACCCCGTTCGCGGAATAGAAAAATGCCGTCGCCAACCAAGTACCCTTAAGGGGAACAGTTGCAAGTCGATTAGTACCTTAAATGGAAACGTCGCAAGTCCATAAGTCAAGCCAATATGAGTACGTTTAGCTCAGTGGTTAATATTTGTTAATATTTTCCACAAGTCGTGGGTTCAATTCCCATTGTTTGCAGGACAATTACAATTAGGAGTAGCGCCCCTAATATCATGTAATTAGCTTAATGACGAGGTAACACTTGCAATTAAGGTTTGGCCACCCCTAATTAGCAAATTAAGTTCCTCCAGAGCACAGCGACGCCGCACATTCCCACCGCATTTCTTAACACCTAAACCCCGTTCGCGGAATAGAAAAATGCCGTCGCCAACCAAGTACCCTTAAGGGGAACAGTTGCAAGTCGATTAGTACCTTAAATGGAAACGTCGCAAGTCCATAAGTCAAGCCAATATGAGTACGTTTAGCTCAGTGGTTAATATTTGTTAATATTTTCCACAAGTCGTGGGTTCAATTCCCATTGTTTGCAGGACAATTACAATTAGGAGTAGCGCCCCTAATATCATGTAATTAGCTTAATGACGAGGTAACACTTGCAATTAAGGTTTGGCCACCCCTAATTAGCAAATTAAGTTCCTCCAGAGCACAGCGACGCCGCACATTCCCACCGCATTTCTTAACACCTAAACCCCGTTCGCGGAATAGAAAAATGCCGTCGCCAACCAAGTACCCTTAAGGGGAACAGTTGCAAGTCGATTAGTACCTTAAATGGAAACGTCGCAAGTCCATAAGTCAAGCCAATATGAGTACGTTTAGCTCAGTGGTTAATATTTGTTAATATTTTCCACAAGTCGTGGGTTCAATTCCCATTGTTTGCAGGACAATTACAATTAGGAGTAGCGCCCCTAATATCATGTAATTAGCTTAATGACGAGGTAACACTTGCAATTAAGGTTTGGCCACCCCTAATTAGCAAATTAAGTTCCTCCAGAGCACAGCGACGCCGCACATTCCCACCGCATTTCTTAACACCTAAACCCCGTTCGCGGAATAGAAAAATGCCGTCGCCAACCAAGTACCCTTAAGGGGAACAGTTGCAAGTCGATTAGTACCTTAAATGGAAACGTCGCAAGTCCATAAGTTCGTGGGTTCAATTCCTATTGTTTGCAGGACAATTACAATTAGGAGTAGCGCCCCTAATATCATGTAATTAGCTTAATGACGAGGTAACACTTGCAATTAAGGTTTGGCCACCCCTAATTAGCAAATTAAGTTCCTCCAGAGCACAGCGACGCCGCACATTCCCACCGCATTTCTTAACACCTAAACCCCGTTCGCGGAATAGAAAAATGCCGTCGCCAACCAAGTACCCTTAAGGGGAACAGTTGCAAGTCGATTAGTACCTTAAATGGAAACGTCGCAAGTCCATAAGTCAAGCCAATATGAGTACGTTTAGCTCAGTGGTTAATATTTGTTAATATTTTCCACAAGTCGTGGGTTCAATTCCCATTGTTTGCAGGACAATTACAATTAGGAGTAGCGCCCCTAATATCATGTAATTAGCTTAATGACGAGGTAACACTTGCAATTAAGGTTTGGCCACCCCTAATTAGCAAATTAAGTTCCTCCAGAGCACAGCGACGCCGCACATTCCCACCGCATTTCTTAACACCTAAACCCCGTTCGCGGAATAGAAAAATGCCGTCGCCAACCAAGTACCCTTAAGGGGAACAGTTGCAAGTCGATTAGTACCTTAAATGGAAACGTCGCAAGTCCATAAGTCAAGCCAATATGAGTACGTTTAGCTCAGTGGTTAATATTTGTTAATATTTTCCACAAGTCGTGGGTTCAATTCCCATTGTTTGCAGGACAATTACAATTAGGAGTAGCGCCCCTAATATCATGTAATTAGCTTAATGACGAGGTAACACTTGCAATTAAGGTTTGGCCACCCCTAATTAGCAAATTAAGTTCCTCCAGAGCACAGCGACGCCGCACATTCCCACCGCATTTCTTAACACCTAAACCCCTAAAACCCCTAAAACCCCCTAAACCCCTAAACCCCTAAACCCCTAAACCCCTAAAACCCCTAAAACCCCTAAACCCCTAAAACCCCTAAAACCCCTAAACCCTAAAGCCCTAAACCCCTAAACCCCTAAACCCCTAAAACCCCTAAACCCCTAAACCCCTAAACCCCTAAACCCCTAAACCCCTAAACCCCTAAACCCCTAAACCCCTAAACCCTAAACCCCTAAACCCCTAAACCCCTAAACCCCTAAAACCCCTAAACCCCTAAACCCCTAAACCCCTAAACCCCTAAAACCCCTAAACCCCTAAACCCCTAAACCCCTATAACCCCTAAACCCCTAAACCCCTAAAACCCCTAAACCCCTAAACCCCTAAAAACCCCTAAACCCCTAAAAACCCCTAAACCCCTAAACCCCTAAACCCCTAAACCCCTAAAACCCCTAAAACCCCTAAACCCCTAAACCCCTAAACCCCTAAACCCCTAAACCCCTAAACCCCTAAAACCCCTAAACCCCTAAAACCCCTAAACCCCTAAACCCCTAAAACCCCTAAACCCCTAAAACCCCTAAAACCCCTAAACCCCTAAAACCCCTAAACCCCTAAACCCCTAAACCCCTAAACCCCTAAACCCCTAAAACCCCTAAACCCCTAAAACCCCCTAAAACCCCTAAACCCCTAAACCCCTAAACCCCTAAAACCCCTAAAACCCCTAAACCCCTAAACCCCTCCCCCTAAAACCCCTAAAACCCCTAAAGACGAAAGCGCTCTGCCCTACGCGAATCGCCCCTGCTCTTCGCCCCTTTCTCTCTACATCCCTTTTCTCCCAGAGCGGGGTGCAGTACCCTGCTGTGGGAGCAGCCCCTAGAGGAGGATTGTTTTCCTTACGCAAATATAAATCCCCGTAAAGGTAAAACTTCCCCTAAATCCTCCTCTTTTTCTAAGGGCTTCCCCTAAGCCCTTCTCTCTCTCCCCTAGCGACGCCGCACACCTTCAATATCTCCTACCTAAAACCCCTAAACCCCTAAACCCCTAAACCCCTAAACCCCTAAACCCCTAAACCCCTAAACCCCTAAACCCTAAAACCCCTAAAACCCCTAAAACCCCTAAACCCTAAAACCCCTAAAACCCCTAAACCCCTAAAACCCCTAAACCCCTAAACCCCTAAACCCCTAAAACCCCTAAACCCCTAGGCCTGCTATTCGGTAGATTTAATCAAAATACATGTCTGGCTGCTTGACCTGCGCCACAGCATAATTTTTACAATTTTTTGTCTGGCGGGCCCTGTTTTCAACTCAGACACAGACATCAAAAAATTCATTGATTTTTCAGCATGCCAAAACACCAATATATTCAGAGTCAAGGGGTTTAGAATTCAATGCCTTTTCAGCTTACTAAAACACCATTATATTGAAGATTGTTTTCCTTACTGCAAATATAAAACCCCGTAATGGTGCATCTTCCCCTAAACCCACCTCTTTTCTCAAGGGACTGCAAGTCATTCAAACATTTTTCGGCATGCTAAAACGCCAATCATCACACGGTTTTTGTGTCCAACTCGGTCCCTCTTCAGCACTCTTACACATCATTCACATCCAACACACTCTCCTCAGCCCTACTTGTGCGTGTCCACAGTTCGGTGAATCACGAGCTAGTCATCTGCCGTCTACCGCACACACGGCAAAGACCTTTTCTCAGATTGTAAAACCCCTCCCAAACACACCCAAATCCGAAGCTTTTCGAAAATTAGATCAGATCATCTAGCGGCCACCATGTTCAACTGTACACTTTGGATTTCTCTAAGATCCTCCCTCACACGTCTTCCTACGTGTTTAGCCGCGTTACATGCCCGTGCAACGTGTAGTCCAGTGCCCAGAGATGAGTTTGGTATGGCAACTGTCACAAGTTCATACACACCCGTGGTGTCTCAGACACCCGTTTTGTCTCAGACACCCGTTTTGTCTCGGACAACCTCCATTTTTGGCACCTTCTATCGCGCTTTTCTAGTCTCGATCAGACTTGCATTTGCGGTGTACTGAGGCCTGCTATTCGGTAGATTTAATCAAAATACATGTCTGGCTGCTTGACCTGCGCCACAGCATAATTTTTACAATTTTTTGTCTGGCCGGCCCTGTTTTCAACTCAGACACAGACATCAAAAAATTCATTGATTTTTCAGCATGCCAAAACACCAATATATTCAGGGGTTTAGAATTCAATGCCTTTTCAGCTTACTAAAACACCATTATATTGAAGATTGTTTTCCTTACTGCAAATATAAAACCCCGTAATGGTGCATCTTCCCCTAAACCCACCTCTTTTCTCAAGGGACTGCAAGTCATTCAAACATTTTTCGGCATGCTAAAACGCCAATCATCACACGGTTTTTGTGTCCAACTCGGTCCCTCTTCAGCACTCTTACACATCATTCACATCCAACACACTCTCCGCAGCCCTACTTGTGCGTGTCCACAGTTCGGTGAATCACGAGCTAGTCATCTGCCGTCTACCGCACACACGGCAAAGACCTTTTCTCAGATTGTAAAACCCCTCCCAAACACACCCAAATCCGAAGCTTTTCGAAAATTAGATCAGATCATCTAGCGGCCACCATGTTCAACTGTACACTTTGGATTTCTCTAAGATCCTCCCTCACACGTCTTCCTACGTGTTTAGCCGCGTTACATGCCCGTGCAACGTGTAGTCCAGTGCCCAGAGATGAGTTTGGTATGGCAACTGTCACAAGTTCATACACACCCGTGGTGTCTCAGACACCCGTTTTGTCTCAGACACCCGTTTTGTCTCGGACAACCTCCATTTTTGGCACCTTCTATCGCGCTTTTCTAGTCTCGATCAGACTTGCATTTGCGGTGTACTGAGGCCTGCTATTCGGTAGATTTAATCAAAATACATGTCTGGCTGCTTGACCTGCGCCACAGCATAATTTTTACAATTTTTTGTCTGGCCGGCCCTGTTTTCAACTCAGACACAGACATCAAAAAATTCATTGATTTTTCAGCATGCCAAAACACCAATATATTCAGTGTTGCCGGATATGAAAACCATCCTAGAACCAAGCGCAAACGCACCTTTTTCAGCCGCGTACACGACCCCAAAAACGCACATACAAAACGCCTGACAATGTGCCATCTGCCTCCACGAAATAGCCACAGAACCAAGCGCAAACGCATAACACAACCCTTTCTTTTGATAAAAATTTCGCACATTATCCAGCTTACAACACAGCTCGACTGTGCAGCGGAGATGTGGCTGAAACCAAGCGCCTTTGAGTGCCACACTCGACGCACGCCTCCACGTTGTGCAGCAAAAATGTTACAATAAAACATGTGCAAACGCAGGATTTGGCAGAAAGCCCAGCGCGCCTAAAATTTATGATTTTTTCAAATGCAAATATTGCGAAAATGGGTGCTGCGCGCCAACATCTGGCAATTCGCGCGCTACGTTACCCGAACGAAGCGCCTGAGCGCAATTAGCCACGATTTTTTGAGCGTGCCAATGTGTCATACGCGCTCTCCAGCACAACGTTTTCCATCCAGGGGGTCAAAATCGCACATACGTCGAATGCAGCGCGTGGCGCTTGGTGTATGTAATTACCAAGCGCTACTGACAACTGCGTTTTACCAAGCGCCAGCCCACACTTACAACCTGTAATATATATAGGTAAAGTTTCCCCTAAACCCCCTGAACCCCTGAACCCCTGAACCTGTAAAATCCCTAAAACCCCTACACAATGTTTTCCTCTCCGTAAATTCAAAATCCCATAAAGGTAAAGCTTCCCCTAAAACCCCTAAACTCCTAAACCCCTGAAACCTGTAAAAGCCCGTACACAATGGTTTCCTGTACGAAAACGTAAACTCCCGTAGGCCCTGACCAATAGCTACTTCGTGGCGATGGCACTGTTGGACAAACCTTAACCCCCTAAGACCCTACCTGGCATCGTTAAGCATACGTCATCCCTACCTCACTGAACGCACTGCACGCGTCTTCTTTAGCTGAGAGTGTGGCGCCAGCACTCGCCTGACCTACTACTCACCACACTCAACCTACATTGAACTTGACAATACCAACGAATATCGGCCCCCAGTGTTGCCGGATATGAAAACCATCCTAGAACCAAGCGCAAACGCACCTTTTTTAGCCGCGTCCACGACCCCAAAAACGCACATACAAAACGCCTGACAATGTGCCAACTGCCTCCACGAAATCGCCACAGAACCAAGCGCAAACGCATACCCTAACCCTTTCTTTTGATAAAATTTTCTCACATTATCCAGCTTACAACACAGATCGACTGTGCAGCGGAGATGTGGCTGAAACCAAGCGCCTTTGAGTGCCACACTCGACGCACGCCTCCACGTTGTGTAGCAAAAATGTTACAATAAAGCATGTGCAAACGCAGGATTTGGCAGAAAGCCCAGCGCGCCTAAAATTTATGATTTTTTCAAAAGCAAAAATTGCCAAAATCGGTGCTGCGCGCCAACATCTGGCAAGTCGCGCGCTACGTTACCCGAACGAAGCGCCTGAGCGCAATTAGCCACGATTTTTTGAGCGCGCCAATGTGTCATACGCGCTCTCCAGCACAACGTTTTCCATCCAGGGGGTCAAAATCGCACATACGTCGAATGCAGCGCGTGGCGCTTGGTGTATGTAATTACCAAGCGCTACTGACAACTGCGTTTTACCAAGCGCCAGCCCACACTTACAACCTGTAATATATATAGGCAAAGACCTTTTCTCAGATTGTAAAACCCCTACCAAACACACCCAAATCCGAAGCTTTTCGAAAATTAGATCAGATCATCTAGCGGCCACCATGTTCAATTGTACACTTTGGATTTCTCTAAGATCCTCCCTCACACGTCTTTCTACGTGTTTAGCCGCGTTACAGGCCCGTGCAACGTGTAGTCCAGTGCCCAGAGATGAGTTTGGTATGGCAACTGTCACAAGTTCATACACACCCGTGGTGTCTCAGACACCCGTTTTGTCTCAGACACCCGTTTTGTCTCGGACAACCTCCATTTTTGGCACCTTCTATCGCGCTTTTCTAGTCTCGGTCAGACTTGCATTTGCGGTGTACTGAGGCCTGCTATTCGGTAGATTTAATCAAAATACATGTCTGGCTGCTTGACCTGCGCCACAGCATAATTTTTACAATTTTTTGTCTGGCGGGCCCTGTTTTCAACTCAGACACAGACATCAAAAAATTCATTGATTTTTCAGCATGCCAAAACACCAATATATTCAGAGTCAAGGGGTTTAGAATTCAATGCCTTTTCAGCTTACTAAAACACCATTATATTGAAGATTGTTTTCCTTACTGCAAATATAAAACCCCGTAATGGTGCATCTTCCCCTAAACCCACCTCTTTTCTTAAGGGACTGCAAGTCATTCAAACATTTTTCGGCATGCTAAAACGCCAATCATCACACGGTTTTAGTGTCCAACTCGGTCCCTCTTCAGCACTCTTACACATCATTCACATCCAACACACTCTCCTCAGCCCTACTTGTGCGTGTCCACAGTTCGGTGAATCACGAGCTAGTCATCTGCCGTCTACCGCACACACGGCAAAGACCTTTTCCCAGATTGTAAAACCCCTCCCAAACACACCCAAATCCGAAGCTTTTCGAAAATTAGATCAGATCATCTAGCGGCCACCATGTTCAACTGTACACTTTGGATTTCTCTAAGATCCTCCCTCACACGTCTTTCTACGTGTTTAGCCGCGTTACAGGCCCGTGCAACGTGTAGTCCAGTGCCCAGAGATGAGTTTGGTATGGCAACTGTCACAAGTTCATACACACCCGTGGTGTCTCAGACACCCGTTTTGTCTCAGACACCCGTTTTGTCTCGGACAACCTCCATTTTTGGCACCTTCTATCGCGTTTTTCTAGTCTCGATCAGACTTGCATTTGCGGTGTACTGAGGCCTGCTATTCGGTAGATTTAATCAAAATACATGTCTGGCTGCTTGACCTGCGCCACAGCATAATTTTTACAATTTTTTGTCTGGCCGGCCCTGTTTTCAACTCAGACACAGACATCAAAAAATTCATTGATTTTTCAGCATGCCCAAACACCAATATATTCAGGTAACACATGACTTTGTGAGTTCACTGATTGCATCACGAACGTTCGAATTCATTTCGTGCGGTCGAGCCCTCTTCAGTACGTTTGTGAATGACTGTACGGATGGGTGACCAAATACTCGATGTAGTTTCCTCAATTCCGTCTCGGTGTACAACGAGTAGGAAAGATCGCCATGATTCCATTTGTGGATCAAGAAGTAGTTCTTGAACGTCAGGGGTTGCGAGAGATGTTTGTAAATGACCTCACGCTTCTGAAGGCTGATTTCAAGGCCATTATCTACCATATCCTTCATGCTGAGGAGACTGGGGATGTTATCCTGCACAATTTGGAACGTAACATCTAGAACCAGGTTCAGATCTCTGAATGGTACCGGGATTGTGGCCGTGCCAATAGGTTGGCTGCTTCCTCCGACTCCTTTCAGTCGCTTAATGCTATGCCGATCAATGCTGCAAGGTACTTCGAATTGCTCACAATAGGCCTTGTACTGAGAATATGACATTACAGAGGACCTGTTGGCACAGGTGTCAATGTAGAGTCCTCGAAAATCATCGCGTTCCCCTTTTCTAAGTTCCGGATCCATAGCAGCCATCGCGGAGTCCATATCTCTCTTGAATCCCATACCGTGTAGAAACGATGCGTTAGCCAAGTGTACTTCGTCCATCTCGTGAAACGACATGTCATTCTCGATAATGTAGGCAGCTTCCTCCTCAGAATCTAGGCCACTGTCACTCTCGACGCCGTCGTCACTGTCACTGGAGTACACAACGTTGACATCATCTGACTCTACAGTTTCGTGTTCGGTGGTCAAATCATCGACAATATACGCTAGGTCTTCAACAGTCACGTATGCAGACGGTCTTCTACTTTTCATCTTCTCAATTGCCTCCCTGACCTCTTGCTGCGAATGCCTTGTGCGAGCAAGATGATTCTCTCCGCATACATAACATCCCTTCTTTCCAGCAATCCATCTCGAAGAAATTTTCTGTCTGTGACCTTCTGCCCTCCTTCGTCGCCCGTATCCTTTCAACTTCTTTCTGGCGTCTCCGTCATACTTGTTGCCAAGACTGTAGTGAACCTTGTGTTCCTTGCCAGACTTACTGTCATGTGAGACTGCAAAGGCTTCCGCCGATCTGGGTTCGCTAGACAGAAATGTAGCTATTCTTCTTCTCGCCTCCTGAGAGGTCGCAGGTACACGTTCTCTGAGTGACTGAGCGATCTGAGCGGTGTCAGCAGAAATAATCAATTGGTCTCTCAAGAAATTGTCTGTCCTATAAGCTGGATCGAGCTGGTTCTGCAGCTGTGTCAGCTTGTGACAAAAGGATCTGAACACGTCGAGTTCATTTTTGTCAGGACTCTCTCGCATGGACTGAGAAAGTCGCATCGATTGCCATAAAATGAGTGTTCTGTTCCTCTGCTCGGCGTTGACGTAATTGTCGACAAGCTTCTGTAAAATCTGCTGGTAAGGGTCACCAACACGATACACCTTCATATAGAACGAGAGTGCATCGTCTCGAAGGATTGCTGGTAGCGCTTCTGCCTTTTCCAGATCTGATAGACGACAAATTCTCGCCATCGAGTCATAGAAATCAAGAGCACCTTGTAGGTCCTCATCGAAACCTCCACCGTACGAGCAACGACCCTGACAAGCCTTCAGCATCCCATTAAATCCCATTGTTGGCCTTGATGTAGACCGGTCCAGTTGCTTTGCACTGTTCGAGTCAGTTCCATGTTTCGTCATCTGCAAGCAATTTGCACATACATTTGGTAGAACATCTTGCAATGTCGCTCCAGTTGACTGCAATAGTAGTTGGCCATCTCGTCCGTCTTTGTTCGGGTGCCCATAGTGTTCCTGGTTAGTCCTTTGGCTCTCCACTTGGCCTGGTGCATCCCTGTTCCGTCCAGGTGTGCTTGGTTGCCGAAGGTGCCGTTCTGTATTGGACATTACAGGAGTGCCATGCGCTTCTCTTCCACGAACTGAGCCCTGTGGAGTTGCAGCTGGTGGGAAAATATCTTCGTTCTCTACAGCAGGATTTCCTTCCATCGGGATGAAGGACGGCTGCTCGAGACACTCAATGAGCGCTCTAGCTCGCCTGAATCCTTGCTGACGTCGCACCCATACTCCTCGCTCGATTAAGAATGTTATCCAGCGTACAGTAGTAGCCTTTGAGATATGTCCAATTGACTCCGGTCGAAAAGTTGAAGTAAATTCAAACCATAGCACTTCTATTTTTGCTCCTGCTTCCTTCAATGCTTCCATCATTTCCTTCGAATAGTGCTCCAGTTCTTCCTTGTATTTCAGAATTACTTCTCTTCCAGAATTCGGCGGCGGTGGGTCCGGATGACCGATCGCGTCATAAAGAGCTTCGTTAAAATTCCGTAGTGCCTCTGCACTCAAACCTTGGACTTCGTGGCTTCCTTCTCCTACTTCCGTGTCTTCTCCAGTGTCCTGAATTTCTTCGGTTTCCGTCATGACAGAGCTGAGTCACTGTTACAATGTGGTCTACCGTAACAGTTATAACTGTTGATACCCAGCTACTGTAGCGCACTGAGCTGTAAAGGTTCGGTGCGGAAGGTCGAGGTTCTGTCTTCAAAGCACGGCCCGCTGTTGAGCTGTCGCCTCAAAGGTAAACCGCAACAAATTCGTCAGGATCTACGGCCTGCTGTGCGGCTGTGTCCCGATGATCTGTTGTTTCTACGCGGTAGTAGAGGTTGATTCAGATGTATATGCTCGCTAGAACATTGCGTGGTTCATTAACATACTCTCTGTAGTTGCGAACTGATGTTGCGCCGGGTCCAGGACTGTGTTGTTGATGTTGAATGCAGATAGATGAGAGTTAACTCCCTTCAAAAGGTTGTCGTGCTCTCTCGTTTACTCTTTAAGCATCCAAACTATCACCATCAGCGGTAGACGCGAGGTGATGTCGTTGTAAGCAGTCCTACGTGGCATAATCACACGCATTTTGCACAGATCTATTTCTAAAATCATCAAATAAAATACCTAATACTCATATGCATATTCTGAACAGTAGGATTCCACAATGTCCTTGATAACAACACAGAGGATTCATCCTCGGATGTGTATCGCTGTTCAGTGCGCTTGTTGGCTTCTGCGGAAATCGTTTTCGATTCCCGCAGGTTTGGCTCACCACTCGACAACCAGTATCTCGGTCTTCTTCTTAATGCTCCCTTCACCCAACAACAACAACAACAACACCACAGAAAACGTCCGGTTACTGACACAGTTCTACCTACACCTGAACCAAAGCGCTCCATCCATACATCGCAACCAACCCCGTCCCCTCCCACTGACCGCTCTGCGATCTCCCATTCTCAAATCAACCTAAACCTGGCGGGCTCTTATCCTTTCAATCCACATCAGCCTGCTTTTATGGCAGCCGCCATACCGCGCGGTGGAGCTTCTCTCTTATAACAACCGCTTGCGACCTACGAACATATTACATCAGAAATGCTCCGAGCACTAAGACAGGCACTTTCCAACGACTCCGCTTTATTCAAGTCCCACCAACAATTTCTGAACACAGCGGCCGTGTACAACAGGCTTTCCAACATGCTACTACTCCAGCCGACTGGATCTGGAAAAACACTATCTCTTCTGCTCCCTGTCTTCATGGAAAAGGGCAAATACTCCACCGTTCTCATCACCCCTCTCACAGCCTTGCTCAGTGAATACAAACTGCGCGCTCAGCTCTTCGGCCTTCGTGCTTCTCGTACACCCACCCCTCCCGGATCGCACTCCTTTGCCGACATTTACATCTTTTCTGCCGAAAGACTTTCTCTTCCTTCTTTACAAAGTTCACCACGGGACTGATCGCCGCCGACCGCCTCGCCCGCGTTGCCATCGATGAATGTCACTTGTTTCTTTTATGGCAACACTTTCGCCCGTGCTTGACCAAACTCCACAACTGCTTCGACCACATTCCCACAAAGATCCCTCGCGTGCTTTTAAGCGCGACAATGCCGCCGCGCGACCGCCCCCTCCTTCTATCGTAGCTGCACATCCCGTACGCGCATGTGTACGCTTCTTCGACTGCAAGAAACAATATTTCTTTTGTCGTGTATCACCTAAGCTCAGCCCCCAGCACTTCGCGTGCGACACGCTTTCGTGCCGCTCATGGCCACTTTCAGGATGTGTTTGGATACCTGCTTCAGCTGGGCGTCTCAATCATGCAAGAGCATGTGGCTCGATTGCTTCACTCGTCGGCTGACACAACCCTAGCTCTCGTTCTTATATTCTCGTTAACACGCCCGGCTGCCGAAGCTGTCCATGAAGCTCTCGCCGCTTCGCGTTCTTCTTTTGGTGCCCTTAAACAATCCACTACTGTCACGGTTCTCCTGTACCATTCTGGTCTCTCCGATGTTCGTAAACGCCGGGCTCACACCCTTTGGAACTCTCCGCCTTCTTCCAGCGCACCCACAACCAACCACATTCTCTTCATGGTTTGCACCTCTTCTTTTGGTACGGGCATCGACGTTCCCAACGTTCGCCTGGTTTTCAACTTTGGTGGAGTAGCGAGTCTTTGCGACCTCGCGCAACAGGCCGGCAGGGCCGGCCGCGATGGAAACCCATCCACTTGCGTCACCATTTATTTCCAGCCCTACTTCAAACTCGTCACGGAAACTCTTTCTTCGTCCTCATCCAACACAAATGCGTTTGAGGAGCCCAATCGCATATACAACCAAGCACTTTCCACGGAGCGTTGGTTGGAAGCGCAACATTGGGTCGCATGCAAATCTGTTTGTCGAAGGAACGCCCTCTATTTCCACATGGACGGAAAAGAACCAGGCATCTGTCTCTTCTCTCCTTCGGTTCTTAATTGCGATATTTGCAATAGCATCGCAGCTGTCTCCCCCTCTCCCACCCCGGAACGAAGCTCCGTTTCCGCTACCCTTTCTGTCTCTCAGCACGTCAGTGGCGATGGCACTGTTGGACAAACCTTAACGTCATAAGACCCTACCTGGCATCGTTAAGCATACGTTATCCCTACCTCACTAAACGCACTGCACGCGTCTTCTTTAGCTGAGAGTGTGGCGCCAGCACTCGCCTGACCTACTATTCACCACACTCGACCTACATTGAACTTGACAATACCAACGAATATCGGCCCCCAGTGTTGCCGGATATGAAAACCATCCTAGAACCAAGCGCAAACGCACCTTTTTCAGCCGCGTACACGACCCCAAAAACTTACATACAAAACGCCTGACAATGTGCCAACTGCCTCCACGAAATCGCCACAGAACCAAGCGCAAACGCATTCCATAACCCTTTCTTTTGATAAAAATTCTGCACATTATCCAGCTTACAACACATCTCGACTGTGCAGCGGAGATGTGGCTGAAACTAAGCGCCTTTGAGTGCCACACTCACCGCACGCCTCCACGTTGTGTAAAAACACTGTTACAATAAAGCATGTGCAAACGCAGGATTTGGCAGAAAGCCCATTGCGCCTAAAATTTATGATTTTTTCAAAAGCAAAAATTGCGAAAATGGGTGCTGCGCCCCAACATCTGGCAAGTCGCGCGCTACGTTACCCGAACGAAGCGCCTGAGCGCAATTAGCCACAATTTTTTGAGCGTGCCAATATGTCATACGCGCTCTCCAGCACAACGTTTTCTATCCAGGGGGTCGAAATCGCACATACGTCGAATGCAGCGCGTGGCGCTTGGTGTATGTAATTACCAAGCGCTACTGACAACCGTGTTTTACCAAGCGCCAGCCAACACTTACGACCTGTAATATATATAAGTTCTTGACAGGTTGAACTACTGCCGTCAGATTCAGGAACTTTTATTGTTCTGTGTACATATATCATCAGGATCTCCTGCTAGGGCTACAAAAATAGCTACTTTTCGTCTCACGAACGATATATATGGGATGCGAAGTCTTTTCGTCTCACAAAGTCAGGCAATGATCGTTACAAGGTGGGTCAAAACCCAAGGAATGAAAGGATTCTCGAAGCCCATACAACGTTTTCCAGATTTCAAAACAAGCGAGTACCTTCTCATATATCTTGTTCTCATAAGGCCATTGGAAACTGCAATGGTCTCAGGTTTATATGGGCCCTCTTTGGGAAAAGAACACTGGAATATCCTCTTCTGCAAGAAGGGTGAACCTTTCACTGATGATTATATACACGGTGTGGTATCAAAACATCTTGAACTAAAAGGGATCCAACTAACCTTCAACGACTACAGAAATTATTCAGTTGGCATGACCCCTGCCGGTAGTGAAGGAAAAGCTCATGATCTTATGGATCAGATTCGTGACGATTTCCGTGCAGTCGGGCACAATCAGGCAGCTCACAACGTAGAAACTGCTGAAAGGGCTTACGCCAGAACTAAAGAGGAATTAATCCATTTGCAGAAACCTAGTTTGGACAAGTATCGTAGATGGTCTATGCAATGGCAGAAATACCTGGGCTTTCACGGGAAAGAAAGGAACGCTTCTGATATTCAAAACGACACAGATGAGTCTGGTCGTCCCAGAAAAAGGCTAAAGCCTTTAAACTTGCCTACATCAGAGAACAAAGTCCAGATGCAAGACAAGTCAGGGCATCTCCCAAATATTGATACGATTCCTTTCGATGTATCGAAATCAATTTCTCAGAGTCTTGAGCGCCGAAGCCATTCTGGAGCTGCTGTTCTGGAAAGCGATATTTCTTTGGAATACAGAGGAAATACAATCTTTGAAATTGGCCCATATCAGCCCATGTCTCCCTTCGGTGTCAAACTCGTCGATGTAGGGACTCAGACATATGAACATCATCTCCCTACTTTTCTAGAGCACCTTCGCACAATGAACAGCTGCAATCACTCGGTGTTTAAGTCCACCATGCAATTTAATGTTACTGTTGCAGTAGCAGAACGCCGTGAAAACATTCTAGTGGTCATGCGAACCTGATCGGGAAAGAATTTGTGCATTCTACTTCCAGCGTTTATGGAACGCTCATCCTTTACTACAATCTTGATTGTTCCACTGGTGGCACTGGTAGAGGAACTTAGGCTCCGTGCCGAGATATGTAGGCTTCATGCCAGGACAACTATACCTGGAAACATCGGATAGTCAGCCGACGTTTACATGCTCGTTCCCGAGCAGTTTCGGGACCAACAATTCAAGCAGTTGGTTCAAAAACTTGTGCCAGAGAGAAGACTGGCCCGCGTTGTAATCGACGAAGCCCATCTCACCGCATCTTTGTCTTCTTTTCGACAAAGCCTGCGTGATTTGAGATACAGACTACTTGAAGTACCGTAAAACATCCCACGCATCTTACTAACTGGGACTATTCCACCACGGGATCGCTCTGCCCTTGTTGCAAAGCATGGAATGCGTAAATCTTCTGTTCTCAGCATGCCCACAGTCCGCAAGAACCTTTGTTTCGCCGTGATCAACGTCGAAAGCGATTCACCCTGTTCGCAAGAGCGTTCAGAGCGCGGAAGGTTTCAAAGTGCAAAGCAAGAGATCGTCGAGAAGACTCTCTCCGTTCTTGAAGAAAAGTTAGAAGAGATCGGTCAACAAGTTAGGCTTAACGCCAATGATCATCAGGATTCTCCTGCTTTCCGAGTTCTTCTTTATGTCACTCGAAAGAAGGACGCCGAGCAACTCAGTGATATTCTATCAGCCTTATACGAGGAGGAACAAGGTTTAGAAAACAGAAGCCCCAGGAAACCTCTATCGAAAAAGGTCTCTGTTCTTTGCTATCACGCCGGCATGGACAAGATTCAACGGATCCAGATATACAAAGCTTGGAGACAGCAAAATAGTCAAGGTGAAAAAGATACGATGGTTTCATCTCAGTGCACAGTGGCCCTCATGGTGCGCACGTGTGCGTATGGAGCTGGAATAGAAGCCCCTAATGTGAGACTAGTCTTGCATGTAGGTGGATCTACGTCACTTTCGGACCACGCAGAGGAGTCTGGAAGAGCAGGCAGGGATGGAAGGCTCGCTTTTTGTATCACCGTCTACTGCAGTAGTCTTGGACGTTCCTTTGAGGCTGAACTAGAGCGAAACGAATTGCAGATCCAAAATGAAGAAGAATATATTAAACTAGAGCAGTGGAGGGAAGAACAGAAATGGCTCGAAAACACTTGGTTGTGCCGAAAGAACTGGATGTATGGTGTCATGGACGGGTAACAAAGTGGCATGTGCTTGCTGGATAGCGAGTCGGAGAATTGTGACATTTGCGACACTCGAAGCAATGGTGCACCAAAAGTTGATGACGGTGATAAGCGACAGAGTTGGGAGAATTGCAGCCCTGCTGGCCCGAAATAGAGACCGAAACCCCATGCCCTGGAAATGGAAGGTCCTGCTAACGCCTTCTCTCAAGTATATGAAGCTTCTAGTCAGGCACTACAATTTACATCTTCTCATGAAGAAGTCTCAATGAGTCATGTTGTAGGGACTTGCAGGTCCCTAATTAGAAAATTTAAACATGATGGCATTGCTTGTTATGTTTCACACAAAGCAGTTGTGAAGCACGGTAATCAAAGTTGCGGGTGGAAAAGAAACCGATGGTTTAGATGCTACTCAAAGGATCACAGGTACCGCTTGTCTGACAAAGATCTTGCAATACCATCTGGAGGTTGTTTCAAGTGTGGTCTGTCTTACGCGAAAGGATTCAAAGTACAAAGGGATGGGCTGGGTTTAGGTCCTACTTGTAGACTGGTTCTTCTCAGGGATCTCGGCTGGTATCTGTGGAGATCATCGCCGATGACAAGGGCATGATTGGTACAGGATCTTTTCTGCGACAAAGACTGCAGTGTCTTCAACGAATCACAATTGGCAAGCTAACGTTCTGACTCTACTATGTTTCACGAACAAGACCGGGTGTTTGCGAAATGGTTATCGTCATCGGACGACGAAACTCCCAATGTTCTAAGGATTGGCGTTTGGTTTTTAAATGTGAGGAAGGAGGAAAACGAGCTTAGTCAGGTATGAAAGTAAATGCGGCTGTAGGTAAGTATAAACTTTCAAATTCGTTTCACACGTACATGTTTCAGGGCAGCACTGCACCATTACCGAGCAGAGATATGAAATTCAAGTTATATGAACCGTGTGATGCTTGAAGTAAAGACCGTGCTCCATTTCGCTGCCTTCTATGGTTTTGGTATCGTAAAATGATCAACAATGGAACGGGGCTCAATTCACTGGAGCGCCTTGGCATACAACTGGTTCTCCAAAAAATTAAAAATATAATCTCGTTCCATTGCATCCATCAGGCGCTGTCAAAAACGCACATACGCTTATTCTGCGCTGCGTTCCATGGTTGGCGTCAGAGTAATGACAACATGTAAGCAGCCCAAACGCATGTAAAATCATAGAACCCAACCTGATCCTAGTTGTAGGGGCGAATCCATCGAAGTCAGTTGTAAGAGATGCGTCATCGTTACTGGCACTGACCATCGGGTCCATGGGGCTAGTGGGGTCTGCGATAACTGCTTTAGGGGGTGTGGGGAAGTGAGCGTCGACCTGAGGTCGTAATGATTTCGTTGGAACAAAGGGCTGGGACTTTGGTAATTCGGAAGAGCTGGAGGCTCGTGTCACCCGGTCAATAGATACAGTGTCCTGTAGGCCGTCAATTGGTAACGTAATGGTGTGTTGATGGGCCTTAAGGACTTTGTGTGGTCCCGTAGAGCGAGGTAAGAGCTTTTGCGTAGTATCCTCGAGTTCATCATTGTCCTTCGGTGGCCGGTCCCGGTAAACAAATTCTCCTTTCCCGAAAGTAGTTGTTTGCCAGACGATTTTGTCTAGATTGGGCTTGTAGCGCCGCTGGGCTTTGTTGATTACACTTCTAGTCGATTGGATAATGCGGTCGATGCGTCGGAACGAGTAGCGCTTCGCCTGGGCAGGGGTCATACCTTTGGTTATATACTGGGGTATGATAGAATCTTGAAGGCCAACCGGTATCGGCGGCGGCGCTCTCGTTTAAGTTAAGTCGAAAGGTGTTGTCCCCGTAAAGGCATGAAATTGCGTGTTGTAGACATAATTGGGTCTTAGATGTTTAGGGCTTTAGTCCAATTGGTGATCCGATACGTAGCGTGCCAATCGGTCCAGAAGGGTGCAGGTGAAGCCTTCTGCATTGCCATTGGTTTGCGGGTGGTACACCGTGGTGGCCACATGTTTGATACCCATGGTAGTACAAACACGTGAGAAGAATTGGGATACAAACTGGCTGTCGTTATCCGTAAGGAGGTAGAGTGGCATGCCCTATGGATATACCCAGTCGGACAAGAAAGCTGTTGCGACATCCGTGGCCGGTGTGTTCCCTAGGGGTAGGGCTCGGGTAAGCTTGGTAAACCTATCTGTTATGACAAAGACAAATCGTTTTGTAAAGGACGATTTAAGCAGAGGCCCAAGTATATCCATTGCGACAAATTCCATCGGACGTGTGGCGGGGAAGAGCTTCACTTTGTCCTGATGGTTTGCGCGAGACCCTCGGATTTTTCCGAATGATGTACAGTTCCGTGAGGTTTGCCAAAGATCCTCTGCCATTAGTGGCCAGTAGAAGAACTTCCTAAGGATTTTCTAAATTCATCGCCGTCCAGAATGACCAGCCAAACGAGGAAAATGGGCGAGTTATAGGATTCGAGCCCTTAGTGTACTTGGTATTACCCGTTGGAGTGCGCCATCCAGCTTTGAGCGGCGACAGAGTAGTCCAAATCGGTCATACTAGAATAAGGATCCAGTGGTTACAACCAATTGGGCTGTTTCCCTGCAGTACTCGTCTTCGATCTGCGCCTGTTGGAGATACTCAGTAGTTATAAGAAGGAGCTCTTTTTCCTCCGGGGCTATTGAATTCACCTGAGGTGGTGTCGAATTGGGCGGTACTGTCTCCCAGTCCAATAGGTATACTTCGTTTTCTTTTACCTTTGGATCATCCGATTGGACCTGACCCATAAGGTCATCCGTTTCCGCATGACCCTCAGGTCCATCATCTGTAAAGAGGGTAGCAATTAGGTCGTCCATTCAAATGTAATCAGTTCCGTCGGTAATGATTGGCGACAGGGAATCTGCTGCCTGTTGGCTGATGCCTGGCCTATAGGTTTTCTCGTAGTCATATTCTGACAGCCTGAGGCGCTACTGAGCGACGCGATTTGATGCATCAGTCATATTGAGTAACCAGCGGAGTGGATCGTGGTCTGTCCTCATGGTAAACCAATTTTTCTCGAAGTATGGACGCAGTGTAAATGCGGACCATGCGATGGGTATAAATTCCTTTTCGGTGGTGCTGTCGTTGTGCCCCGCGCTGGTGAGAGTTCTGCTCCAGTATCCAATAGGTCGATAGTCCTTCGGTGACTCCTGTTCTTGTAGCAGTTCACAACCCACTTGGACAAAAGACCTGTTGGAGTCTTGTGAAGCCAATTTAAGTGTGTTCAGCAATCTCTCCTCTCGGGTCTGAATTGTTTCGTACTGGTCGTCGGTAAGGGCTTCAAACTCCAAATGTGTTCCGTTCTTCAGCATCGCGTTGAGAAGGGGCGAGATTCTAGCAAACCCTTGGACGAACCGTCGGTAAACGTTGCACAATCCAACGAAGGATCGTAGTTAGGTGTGGGTCCTAGGAGGTTTAGCCTGGCAATTCGCATTTGTGGTCCGTGGGGCTACCTTTAGCTTTCCTTGGAGGACGACGTGACCAAGATAATCCACTGAAGCCTTGAAGAAAGCGCATTTGCGGAGCTTCATTGTTACTCCAGCGTCCTGTAGGATTGTTAGCACCTTCTTCACGTGGCGAAAGTGCTCCTTTACGGTCCGTGAGAAGATTTTACCGTCATCCAAATAGACCAGGGAGAACTTTCATTTGACTCTGGACAGTATAATGTCCACAATCGGTTGGAACGTGGCTGGTGCATTCTTCAAACTAAAGGGCACGCGAGTAAATCGAACAGACCTTCATGGGTGGTAAAGGTTGTCAGCGCTCTCGCGTCTTCGGCCAAAGGGATTTGCCAATTTCCCGAGTTAGCGTCCAGTGTGGTAAATAAGACGGATCCGCCTAAAGAACCTAGACAGTTGTCCATGCGGGGTATCGGGTATGAGTCCCTCTTGGTTACTTCGTTCAGCTTCCTGTATTCGACGCATACCCTGACGGAGCCATCTTTCTTCACCCAAAGGACAAGGGGACTTGCCGATTCGAATTGGTTTGGAGGCGCCGGCTCTATGACTTGAGCTTTGCGCATCTTTTCTATCTGGTCAGCGACAATTTCCCTACGTTTAAGGCTGGTACGATATGTGTGCTGGAACTGTGGTCCAACTTCATCCTGAAGGTCAATGCAGTGTGTAGGGGCTCTGACTGTGCCCATTTTACTTGACCACATGGCCTGGTATTCCCTGAGGAGATCAAGTACCTGGGGCCTATAGGATTCGAATTCTTCGCCGATGATGACCGTCCCCTCCCAAGAGTCGACGTCCTCATCGGGAGTTGGCGTCGCAAGATTATCCATTTGGGCCTCAATAATGGCCACAAGCGCGGGTAGAGTGATACCAATCACTGTACCATTAGATAAGCGCACGAGTTTATCTCGGAAGTTGCTGATTGTGACCGAAAAGGACCTGTTGGGGTGGATGTCCATTACTCCATTGATCATCAAGGTAAGGTGCTTCAGAATCATTTTCGGGTGGTTCTGAATCGTTTCAAGACCTAAGGTCTGGGAATGGACCGATACAGCGATTTGGGTCATCGGGGGTATCTTTATGGCCTTTGACAGGCGAACCTTATTCGACTTCGAGTTTTCGGAGACAACCGATCGTTTGTGGTTAGCTTATGGCCCTGGGGTTGAACCAGTTATGGAGATGCAAGGTGCGCGGTAAAACGCGACTTTTCTAAGGCCTGGATAAAGGGCCTTAATGTATCGGTCGATAAAGGAGGTCCCTAGGATTGCTTCAGCGCCTAAGTTAGGACACACAAGGAACCACGTGCAGACTTTGAATTTTCCTGCCTGGAGGTAAAGTGGTACTATCTCTTTAATGTCCATTGGTCTACGAGACGCATCGGTAATCCTTGGTGTTTTTTTTGCCTGAACGAAATCTTGCCAACCCAGTTAGAGCAGCTTAGGATGGACCAAGTCGGGACCAGCGCCTGTGTCCAATACAGCTGTGGTCACTCGAGAGTTGTCGGAACGGATTCCTACGGTTACTCGAACTTAATAGTTCTCTTTCCTTAGAATACAGACGCGTTAATTACTGTGTTTCAACTGTGGTTCACCCTGAGTGGTTCATTGTGGGTGGTTTGTATTGGAAGGTGAGGAGCTCTTCGGCTCATGACCGTTTCATTGCTTGAGGCAGGGGCTTAAAGAGGGAGGATTTGCCCCAAATCGTCCCTCTAGGAGTTTTCCGATGTGGTTCCCGTTTCTTCCTGGCGATAGGGTTCTTCCACGGGGTCATCCGTAGGATCTACAATGGAGTGGACCTGTGGGGCTTTGATCGGAGTGTCCGGAGGCGTGGCATAGCGTGAGCTTTCAGGGGTCCCTGTGGTTCGTTGCTGTGCCCTGTTGTACATTCCTTTTTGATCTCCGCACCCGGTAATTCTCTTCCCTTAGGGCTAGGAGGGTTTTACGTGCGTCCTCAGGCAGATATCTCGTACAGTCACAAGGTTGGGTCACTGACAGGCAGAGGAAGCAGGCCCTTGGGGAGCGAACAAAAGCGTCCTTGCGGGGCGGAAAGGGATAATACTTAGGTATGGGTGGTCCAGTGGTCGCTGTAGTTCCCTGGGAGGTGTATGATGGGGGCCCGGACGGAGGAGCACTGAAATTGACCGCGAGGCCGTCTTTCGAATCGGCGTAACGGAGTGAAGCATCCATGTTCGACTCCGTGGAGCTAACCAAATGGGCTTGGTTGGGTTTACGCAATGGAGTTGCGTGCCCTCTGGTTAAATCAGCGTTGCGCCTGGAGGTCCTGTAGGTTCTGCCATAACCCTCGGCGTAAGTAACGAGCCTTCGGAAGGAATATTGCGGATTTTCCGTGTGGTAATTGCGCACATGTGTCCGAATGGCAGGGAGTAACCCCGTGATGAAGCGACTTGTAAGCCGTCCTTCGGAGAACACGTTTCCACATCGGTAAGCCCTCTTCCATAGGTCGTATGCGAAAGCCGATTCGGTAATGTGGGGTCTCTGCGTAAAGGATATTACTTCCTGGTGGGCATCCATTATAACGTCATCCGTGGCCTAAGTTTCAAAGAGGTAATGAAAAACCTGAGGGTATGATCTGAGGAGTTTACGGTCTTGAGCATCCACGAGGTCAGTTGTGCCAGATATCTTCGAAACCACTCGGTCACGCGCCTGTCCTGAAAGGAAGAATTGGAAAAGGTACAGAGTGGCGCCCTCGTGGACACCGTTCTGATCACAGGCAGTACGGAACAAACTGATAAACCTAAGGACAGCATTGGGATCGGAACCTGAGAATTTGTTCGTAATTGTTTGTTGCATCCGTTTGGCACATTTGGCGACTCTGCGGGCCACCGAACCAGAATATTACGCGGACGTGTCGGCCAGCCGTTAATTCCGGTAGTCTAGAACCTTAAGGAAAAGTTCTTTGTCGTTGTTAGTTGTCTGAGGCCTCGAACGACAGCCTCATCCACTTCTGAGTCGGTCGTTTCGGTTGAGGCCGATTCGGAATCGCTCGTGTCCGAATGGTCTCTTCTCTATCTTTTCCTCTTCTTCTTTCTCCTACGGTTGCTTTTTTTCTTCTCTCCAGCGGAGTAGAGACCTGAAGGATGGATGTCTTTATAAGATCTGATGGAGCCCTGAGGTCGCTGTACCTCGTATAGTCCGTCGGGTGGGGCCAGCGGTCTCTCTTCTAGACGCGGAGCTTCTCTTCTTCTCCTCGCTTGTCCCTCCCTTGGATTCTGCTGATAGGCAACCTGTTTCTCATATAGACGCGGAGCTTCTCTTCTGCTCCTAGAATGGCCCACCATGGGGTTTTCTTGATGGTAATCCCGGCGAGGGGCGGATAATTCCGCCGCTCCTGGGGGTTTGGTAGGGGGTTGCCATATGGAGACCGGATGGTCAATTTGTGGTGGGGTGGTCTAAGGGACCAAATTGCCTTCCTGGCGGGTGACAGATCCTTGAACGGCCTGTAGGAGGAAGTCTATGAATAAGTCAGACTCCAATACCTTAGGGACGATTCGTGAGATGAGGTAATCCGTATGGTCAGCGATCGCCTTAGCGAGCCGCACGTTCATAATAAAATCCAATTGCGTTGAGCAGAGCTCACAGAGACGGGGCCAGAGAAGGTCGGCAAGACCTGCGGGCAGGTTTTCTCGAATTCCTTCGGTCTGGGGTTTTTTTCTTGAGGTGTCCCTGGCCAAGAGGTGGCCTTGGTAAGACGTTCTCGTAAACGCGCTGCCACCGTGGGTTCTCGGCGATTCCTTTCAGGGTTATCCAATGGGGTCAGTACTTCTTGCAGCTGGCTCCTCGTGCTCCTGTGGTCGCTAGCGGTATCAACCTAAGGGTCAGGCGACATCGCCGGCGTTGTAGTCTCACTTCGTCCTGCCGTAGGAGTCCTATGGTCGGGTCGGTTGGGTGTGTTTCCTGCATCCATAATGGCGGTTGCTTCTGTACTTCTGGTCCGTTGGGGAATTAAACCAAAGGTTAGAATCTAGATAATTCTTCGTTCTAGTGGTCCGTTCAATTATTCCAAAGGTTTCTAAGTCGGGAAACAAAAATGAACCGCAATGACGAGTTAAGTCAGCGTATGGGTCTCGACCGGCGCTAGCGTGGTAGGGCGGGTCCTAAGGTTCGAATCCTTGACGGTGGCACTCCCAGAGTACTTGGTGCAATGGGCTGGGGTATACTGCGTAGTCCTATAGGTTGGAGCTACGGAAACGATGGCTTGGAGACCAAAGGGTGGAACCAATATACCAAAGGGGGTTATTTAGTATCCTAATCGTGCCTACCGTACTCTAAGGGAGAAGCGTCACTCGAGCCAAGTAAATAGTACTGGCGAGGCGCTGAGATCTCCCTGGAACTGTAGTGTTAATCTATTACACTAATTATATTAAATTAATAGTCTACACTAGTCCAGCTGAGGTTGTCCAGTCCACGTGGCGTTTGTAAGATCCCTTAGGACCCGGCGGCTTACAGGGCTCAACCGTTATCGTTGCTCCTTCACACATGCTTGAGTTTGCCTCAAGATAGATGCCCACCCCCTGAGAGTTTTAAGTTTTTCATGGACGACACTACGTCGCCTGCACCATGCAATTTTTCCGATTGTGCGAACACGAGACCTGGTATCGCAACCGTTGTTGCTCTGAAGAGTGGAACTGCAGGGGTTTATGTCATCCATTCTCCGAAGGCAGACTTAAAAGCGTAACAGGGGGCTAGATATCTGGATTCAACATCTCTCACGATGTCCACAAGAATCGCCGGTTATTCCCCATGCGTCTGGAAGGGCTCTTGTTGCCTTACTGTTCGTTTAGGTCGTTTTTTCCAGAGAAGTGCATGTAGCTGGAGATCTGAAGAAAGAAGACATATAACTCATTCAGGCGAGCAAGGCTACAGGGTTGAACATCACAAGTGACGTCAATATCCTTCCCCTATACGCTACGGAAAATAGTGCCAGAATACCTCGGGAGGACCAAGAAGCCCTGTGGGATAATCTTAATGTTCTCGATGCCACTACCGGTCCACCATCTGTAACCGTTCCGCTGTTGTTTGAATCTGTCGCTAACGGTCGAATTGATGTGGAATAGGTTCGTGGCCGAACTTTTCCTTTCATCTGAAAGACAGTTGGTCTCGATTTAGCAAGTTCCCAAGATTAGAATTTTTACTTGAACAATAAACAGATCATTATGACTTGGTCGAGCTCATTTAACAGCTTTCTGACCACTATTTATGAGCTTTCCAACCAGACTTATTTATGTCCTTGTCCACCATTTCTTGTGCAACATTTAACTGCACTAAAATCTTGCGGCGCTGCTCAATCTCCACCAGAGCTGAATTTTCGCGTTCCAATACAACAGAATTGTTAACAGCAGCCGAAATCTCTGCTTCTTTCTCAGTGTTGAAAAAGCTACTGACAAAATGCATGAACTTAAAACTGGCATCTTCGAACTCTTCAGGTGATCGCTTTTTTTTATTGTACTCGACTGTTCTAGTTTGAACCGTAACTCGTTTGACGGTCGAACTAAGCATTCCCAACATAATGAACAAACATTCTTTTGTAGTAGATACTCCTAACAGAGGAGCCCACTAACTCTTCGTCTTCATCCCCAGTTTCTAAACCAAGGGCAGTGGCTCCTACTAGAACGCGAACTCTATTAACCTGGCTCAACTGATACAACTTTTAACCCATAGGTCCGTCTATGAACTCCTTGAAGTCTGGATTGATTCGGCCACTCTTCTTAAAGTTCGTAATCGGCAACGAGGACGAAGACCTGAAACCGTTCCAGACCGACCGCAAACACACCACACTTCTGAAACATCGAGATGGAAGTTCAGGTGAGACAAGCTCGTCAAGAACGTGATCGAAAGAAAACTACGAGGCCATTGAAGCACCATTGAAACGAATTTCAGTGACATTGCTCCAATTTTCTACCCGTTTTGCTTTGAAATCTAACAAAGCCCGCTTCTAAATTGTTTGGGAGTATCGAAGGAACACCTGACGTGTTTCGGGGTCATTTCAAATCAAAACGACGAGTCATGCAAATTATTGACAAATAGAATGGTACTCGCTTTCTTTTCGGGCTTTTTTCTTCGCTCTGACATTCATGATTGACCACAGCCAATTCCAAATCATCTTCCAATCTTCTTTTCTTCATATGTGTTCCATTCTCCTTCTCTGTCCCCTTCTTTGGACTCGTGCGTAAACGTTTTCCTCGAGGCAAAGTGCTCTTTCCACGCGTTGAAAGCTCGGAAAAGCAGCGCGTTGTACTTAATATATCGCCATCTCATGCCGAATTTTGTTCAAGACTTTTCACGTCGGGTAATTTCCCCGGTTTTCCAATAACCTCCCAGCGAGATTAGAAATCCATAATTTTCCTATGGGATCGAGCTGTGAGGATATGAACAATCGTATCCTTCTCCGATTTAACATATTTGATATGTCTAACGCACAATATTGTAGAGCAACGCCCAGTTAGGGGAAACTTGAAGATGCAACTCATAGAATGAGGATTGAACCCTCCGAGGGTTATGACTACGATCCCCTCTAAGGTGTGCTGAGGTGGCACTGTTTTCTGAAGTGAAAATTCGGATGGCCCATGGTTGGATTGGCCCCGTGATACACGTGGCTTAATTTTGGCACCGATTTTCGGATATTTGTTAGAACGTTGGATTTTTGGGCCCTGGCAGTGGGATCTCCACGTGTATGGCCCTGAGCAGGGGTGCACTACTGTAGAGTTTAGTTAGTGGGCCCTACTTAGGGAGGCGAGATCTGACAGTCCGAGCTCAGAGTAAATGACAACCAAGGTTGGTCTTCGATACCTTTAGAGGTTCTTCGTCGCCATCGTTTCGGCCTTACAACCCGGAACGGGCTCTGGTTAGCAACGCCTGCGTAGGGACACGACTCCACTTGGAGAGTGCCCACGTTTGGGTTACGTGCAACCACCCCCTTGGGACCGCTCAGACGACCTGCGTGCACGATACCCCGTGGGGGTTCTGCTTACTTGTTGCGTGCTTTTTGTGTTTCCTTTCGAGGACAGGTTTTCGCCCCTGTATTGGGTTTCTTTTGTTGTTTCGCCCCTTTTCTGGTTCTCGGGTCTGGTGCCTGTTAGTGCCCGACCCTCGCCCCGTTTTTCCTCTTCGCCGGATTTTCCCCCATTCTTTGGGATACCCATACCCATTCCCGATCCAACGGTTTCTACCCCTCACCTCCGTTGGTACTGCCGGAATCCCCCGTGGGAGTTACACCCCACACTATGGGTGGAACGGAGGGCTCTGTCTCTGAGTCTGCCTCCCCCAGGGAGCAAGGCTTCGAACACCTTGAGAGCACTTCCCGTCGCCGGGTTTTGCTCCACAAGTGGTCTCCCGACTTAGAATCCGTTCTCGGACTTTTGGGTTGGTCATCCACGTGTTGGAATATCTCTTGGAAGAGGAAGCACCGTCGTGAAGATTTGTTGTAGTGGTCCCCTTTGGAAAGGGTGGAATTGGTTTTTATTTTTGTTTTGTGTTACGTCATCCGTTCTCCGGGAATCTCGTGATCGAATTTCATCGTTACCCCGAATCGTCGTTGTCGTGTCTGCAGCATGTCGCCGCCTACCCGTGGTTCCAGGACTGGATCGAACCGTCAAGCGGATTCAGTGCCCCCGGCCTCGCCTAGGTCGAGGAGCTCAATTCCCGAAGATCGGAACGATTCCGGTATCGATCCGGACACTCGGAGAGCACCCTCAGTGGTTTCAGGTCCTCGAGAGGTCGTGGCTGTGGGCCCAGCTCCAGTGGTGGAGACCCCCTCAGCAGCACCCCGAAGTCGGGCCGACCCTGAATTACAGCGCCTGGAGACTCAAATTGATATCGCCAACGCGGCTCATATCGAGCTCCTTCAGGAGGTTACTACCCTCCGCCTCAGGGTGGAGGACGCCCAGGTGCGGGGAGTCGCCGATGACCTTCGTACCCTGAGGAGGGATGTGAACTCCCTTTTGGAAAGCTTTGGTACCCCTGGGGTCTTTATCCAGGAGTACCGGAGCCTCGTGGAGGAACACCGCGTGCAAGCGGAACGCTTCCGAGCTCGGCTGGACACCCTCGAGGCCATTATCCGTATGGACGGAGACACAGAAGCCTCGAAGGATAAACCCGACGTTTCGGAAGACGAAGAACACCGCTCGGCTAAACGGGACCGCCGCAAGTCCAAGAAGAGGGTTCACCTCCAAGAGGATTTATCGGATTCCGATCCCAATCGCTCGCCATCGAGTTCGTCCTCCGAATCTTCGGATAGTGAAGATGAACGCCGGTCATCCCGGGCGACTCGGTCGAAGGCTACTTACACCTCTCAAGGGGCAATCCGTACCCGGAAGAAGGGTAGGAAACACCTTGGATTAAGGGAGCTGAAGCCGACGAATCCTCTCTATCGGAAGCTGCTATCGTACCGCTATTACCGGTTGGATAACCCTTCGGGAGATCGAACATCCCGCGGAACGGGTAAGGTCAAGGACTACATCAAAAGGCTGAGCATCACCCTACAGAAGAGGGAGTTCACAGGAACAGACCCAATTCTGGTGCTCGATTTCCTTGCGAGGTTTGTCCAGGAGGCTGACATCCTCGGTATGAGTGAAGCGCAAGCGTATCTTGCATTACTCTATTTCTTAAAGGAGATGGCTGAAGACCATTTCAACTCCGTCCGTGGATCATCCCGAGCCTTGGAAGGGGGAGTCACGTGCTGGACCGAAGCGGTGCAGTACCTCTTGAGGTCATACGCTACTGGAAATGCGATTCAGGAAGCAATCCTTGCATTAAGGGATACGCGGCAGAAGCCGATGGAAACCGAAACGGTGTATTCAACTCGCTTGAATAAAGCGTTTCACCGATGCGGGAATGTATTCCCCGCCTACGAGAGATGCTCCATGTTTGTGGATGGTTTGGACCCCTCGATAAGGGCATTGGTTGCCCGACATCGGGAAGAGAAGCGCAAGCTGACCTACTTGGAACTGGTTCAGTACGCCCAGGCTGAGGGGGATACTCTCCGTGCCCGGCAGAACCGAAAGAATCGGCCGACAAGTGCACTCCTCGCCGATGGAAGTAACTCGTCTTTGTCACTCGCAGGAGGCCCTGCCCCTGTGGGGGTCAATGTTAACATTCACTTTATGGGAAGTAACCCCGAATCTATGGATACGTCTGAGTTGCCGTCGACATCCGCTCCGACTACGGATGAAGACCCTGCGCTCTATACCCAAGGACGGAGGGTGCCAGCCGCATCGCTACCTTTTGCGAATACCGCTGCTCGGTTCTCTCGCCCCGGATGGAGGGATACAGCACCACGTCGCGTGGATTCACGTCCACAACCGAACCCGGCAGAGCTGATTTGCTATTTGTGTTACCTCCATGGTCACAAAGCACCAGACTGTACATTTCCCCTGCGGGAGGGTTCACGAATTATCGCTCAGTACGAGGCTCTGACCCCTGAGGAGAAAGCTCGACTCCCGAGTAGGTCCTATGAGGAACAAAGGATACTCCGAGCTCACCTTGCTGACAGGGATACAGAACTTGTACCCGCGAACGGGGAACAACCGGTCCCCTTCGAGGCAGCTGCACCGAATTCGGTGGGGTCCGCTTCGAAAAACTAAACTTCGGATACTCCCGAACCTGGGCCCGCTCTCTCAAGGGCCCAGTCAACGAACTCTTACAGAGTTACTCCCCCACCGGAGGTAATCAAGCCTCCTGGCTCTCCGCCTCAGGAGGGGGAGGAGGACTTAGTTCCTTCGCAGGACGATGTTTCGGCGTCAGCCAGTCGCCCTAACAGGGAATCTAGTTCTCACAGTGAGACGGCGAGCCCGACCGAGCCGGCTACAGAGAAGTCACAACCACAGCGTATGGGTAGCGAAATCACCGCCGACCCAGCCGAGCACGACGTCAGAAAAGATGACGAAAACCCGCCTAGGGAGAGTCGTGTGGAGAACTCCGCACCCGGAACGCCTACAGAGCCGACGATCACCCGCCGCCGCGGAAGAGACACTGAGGTGTCGCACACTCAAACCCCGCTTTCTCGGGAACGAGCTGTGTCAGCGGACCCGCACGGGGAAGATCTCGACGACGAGGTTGACCAAATTTGGCTCTCCGTTATGGAATCGGAATAGGAACTCCTATGGAGACACTGGAACCCTCAGGAATGGGAAAGAAATGAGTGAGACCCGTCGGAAACAGCTCAGGAGAGTGCTAGCGCGTGCGTAAAGCGCCACCCCATATCCGCTTGCGGAGTGGCAACCGGCGCCCGCGCATTTATGTGGCCCACGTCGAATGGCACCGAGCCTATCAAAAGGCTCTGACGACCAACCGTCGCGCAACCCGCCTCACTGAGCCAATCAAAAGGCTCTGACGACCAACCGTCGCGCAAACCGCCTCCGTCGCACGGCGCGTTGCACCAGAGCAACCTTCGTCCCCGTAGCTCGGGTTGACGTTGAAGTCTTACCCCCCTGAGATTGGAGACGCTACCGCGTCGCGGTTTCTCAACCGTCACGGAATCTAAGAACACTGTTGTTATCGGAAAGAGTTCAGCTTTAAGAAGAACCCAAAACTGGGCCGTTTTGACTCCGTAGACGGAAGTTACAACGTAGCCCACAGGCCACTCGGCGCCGTTTGGACGAAGTGCTGAGACCCGCTCGCAACACGGAAAAGAACCCACCGGGGTGTGTCTAGACCCTACGTTGACATCCTCAAGGGAACTGGAGCGTTCCAAGATGGAAGAGAAGCCCGAACAGGGAAAAGTGTACCCGCAGGAATTCGTTATCGATCGCATCGTGCGTCACATCTACACCGCCGAGGGAGAAGTCCGCTACCAAGTCCGATGGTACGGATTCTCGCCTGATGAGGATACAGTGGAACCCAATGAGCACCTTCCGAGGTCTAAGGTTTTATCCTATCACCGACGCGCTCGGGTAACCTTGCCTCCAAATCTGGATCGTGCCCAAGTCGGGTAAGCCACCACGGGAACTGGTGTGGATGCGACCTCGAAGTGAGGAAGATGTTGGACCTCTGAAGAGGAATTGAGGAGAGTATCCCGAAGAACATGTATTGAGAGGAAATGTTTGCTGGCCCTCGGCCTAGCGCCGTTAACCGGGGAACACAGCACCGGTTATCGGGACAGTTTATGATGAAAAAAAGGAAAAGAAGACCCACGAAGTGGAGAAGAAGATTAAGAAGAAGATTGGACCCTAGGAAGGGCAGAAGATGAAGAAGATCCTAAGAAGGAATGAAGAAGATGAAGAAGATCCTAGGAAGGAAGAAGAAAAGAAGTTATGCAAATATCAGAAGTTTACTATTGTCGCCAAGCTATGGACTCTACAATTGCCCGAAGGCGGAACTACGGAAAGCCCTCGGAGGAACCCGCCCCACCGTTGGGATTCTGACCCTGATGATACGCCGAGACGAAAGCCAACATCTGGCTCACATCCGTCATACCCGGGGGAATCGGAATGCCTGCGTTCACGAGGCCTTGTTGCACACTATCCGCTTGCGGAGTGGCAACCGGCGCCTGCGCAAGGGTGTTCACACCCCACCCGGGGGGAGCAGATGGACCGCCACTGGATGCATTCGCCGCCGCAGCTGAGGTCGTTCCCACTGGTTGACAGGGTGCAGATGGCTCCACAGGGAGTACTCCACTAGGAGCTGGCACTTCGTTATCCAACGCTGGATCGTCCAGGTCTACTGGAGGCTCGTACTCGTAATCGTCGGTAAAAATGAACCCCGTCGGGTGTCCCACCGGCATCGGTCGAGGCGAGTCAATCAGCGCCCGTGCTTGCGCCGCGCTGATGCGAACCCCTTCGAAGGGATTGTAATAGACCCAGTTACCGGAGCCCGGATCGTACCGGCCAGGAGACTTGTCTCGCGCGGATCCTTCCCCTGCGGGTTGATTTGCCACTGGAACTCGACCCCATTGGGTGTTGTCGATCACGTCCAAGATTGGATACAGGTCCTGCACGTTGCTGGACGAACCCAACGCTGGGACAAGGTCGATCTGACGCATGATGGTCCGTAGCATCGGAGAAATCTCCACCCTGCTGGGGAGCTTCGTTGTCCGCCGGCGCGGAGGCCGATGGCCCCGAGAGTGGGTTGATGACGTACGGGTTCATTCCCTTGAGAGGGCTAGTCGAAACCGCTGCTGCGAGAAGTTGCGTATCGCCGAAAGTCGGAGGAGTAGAAGAAAGTTGTACCGATGTGCCGGTTTTGTGGCGATCCTCAGAAGTTGTGAAGGACCCCATTGGGAGAAATATGTATAGTGATCGGAAAGTTAGACACCCGCAGCTCGGAATGTTCTTCCTCGTCTTAAGGAGGGGGAAATGTAGAGCAACGCCCAGTCAGGGGATACTTGAAGATGCAACTCATAGAATGAGGATTGAACCCTCCGAGGGTTATGATTATGATCCCCTCTAAGGTGTGCTGAGGTGGCACTGTTTTCTGGTTATATTTCGCCTATAAGGGAAAATTCGGATGGCCCATGGTTGGATTGGCCCCGTGATACACGTGGCTTAATTTTGGCACCGATTTTCGGATATTTGTAGAACGTTGGACTTTTGGGCCCTGGCAGTGGGATCTCCACGTGTATGGCCCTGAGCAGGTGTGCACTACTGTAGAGTTTAGTTAGTGGGCCCTACTTAGGGAGGCGAGATCTGACAGTCCGAGCTCAAAGTAAAGGGTAACCAAGGTTGGTCTTCGATACCTTTAGAGGTTCTTCGTCGCCATCGTTTCGGCCTTACAACCCGGAACGGGCTCTGGTTAGCAACGCCTGCGTAGGGACACGACTCCACTTGGAGAGTGCCCACGTTTGGGTTCCGTGCAACCACCCCCTTGGGACCGCTCAGACGACCTGCGTGCACGATACCCCGTGGGGGTTCTGCTTACTTGTTGCGTGCTTTTTGTGTTTCCTTTCGAGGACAGGTTTTCGCTCCTGTATTGGGTTTCTTTTGTTGTTTCGCCCCTTTTCTGGTTCTCGGGTCCGGTGCCTGTTAGTGCCCGACCCTCGCCCCGTTTTTCCTGTTCGCCGGATTTTCCCCCATTCTTTGGGATACCCATACCCATTCCCGATCCAACGGGTTCTACCCCTCACCTCCGTCGGTACTGCCGGAATCCCCCGTGGGAGTTACACCCCACACTACGGGTGGAACGGAGGGCTCTGTCTCTGAGTCTGCCTCCCCCAGGGAGCAAGGCTCCGAACACCTTGAGAGCACTTCCCGTCGCCGGGTTTTGCTCCACAGTTTCTAGATTTCAATTCTCCAGAGCCGTGTGCTCTCTTCTTAACGTCTGTAATGACCATTTTAACAAGTTGACTTGACCTTCCGTCTCCTCCAGACGGAACTTAGGCGTCGCAGATTCCGCACGGAGTTGCTGTAATTCAACTCGAAAGGCTGCACCTTTCGTGATATAACGTTTAGATGAGGTAGTAGCCTCGAGAGCGATTGTCGTCGGAATCTCCGAAGGTGCAACTGCACTTCCTGTCGATTTCGACTTCTTCTTCGCCTGACGATAAAGGCGGTTGCCGGCCTCTATAGAGGTGGCTAAGCAGGGTGCCGCGGACTCACTTCTATACGAATCCGGTCGGCTTCTTGTCTGCATGGCGGCAAAATATCACTGGCAATTCAGATAACAAATGCGGACGACGCAAGCACAATTTCTCAATGAAAAAAACATATATCGCGATCAATACAACCAATATCGACAAAGATAGAAACTTCTAGCAAATAGAACCAACAAACAGTGAAGATTCACAACTAATATTCGGGTTGACCGACGAACGTTGCGAACGGTTAGATACGGTTCCAAATGTCTTCTGACAATGTAGATTCCATGATGACGGTTCAAGCTTCAGTTCATTGATCTCAGTACAACGCACGGAGATACAACGAGGATCATTCGAATGTGCGAGAAACGATATTTCCGGTCCAAGCGACCAATATTCTATACACATGTGTACTTCTCTCTAAATATGGAGACCAATTTATGTGGTATTTCACTGAAGACTGTAGAGGTCTCGGTGCAGTGGATATCCACAGAAATAACCGCGAAGAGCGGGTGTCGCCTTGCGAGCGACGGTTCTTAGATAAGAAGAGTGTGCGAAAAGCAGCCAGGTGTGCCTGAACAATGGGGGAAATACGTGTAGTCACGAGGCGGATGTCCAGATGCGGTGGTACGTAATGCACACGAGATCGGCTCGACAACCCTTGTGACGACACAAATAACCAGATAACAGTAGAGAAAACAACATGCACACACACAGAAAGCTGTAGAAAACGGGCGGTAAACGCTCAACAGTAGAGGTTATCCTCGGAACAAGAGCTTTAGCTCAGAATGGTTAAGAACTGATACTATAGGTGCCCCTTTGTGGTAAACCACTTTAGGATTTCTAGGACTCACCAAGATGGTGTTTTAGTTCGATTGTTGGTTGTTGGTTGGGCTTTGCCGTCCTCACCTGGGGTTTGCGCCATTTAATGTGCCAAGAGGCAAAGCAAGTACAGTACAGTAAGGCATGCACGTGGCGTACCACAACATAATTATCTAAATAATACCAAATAAAATATTTGGTGATTGCATCTTACTTGGTACACTAAATACAGTACTTTCTCATTACATTTCTCCTGTCCCAATCTTTCCATGAAGTAGTTCTTCTCATATCTTCTCTAAATCGAGTATAGCCTAAGCAATAGCTTATGAATGCCGTATCGCCACTTCTCAGTATTTCGATCACTCGAACTCAGGTGCATCCAGAATGCTACAGATAAAGGTTCATCGTTTTGTTGCTGTATCCTTACCGGATTCAAGCAGAGCTTATGAAGAAGAGGCAATGAACAACGCCAAACGGAGAAGTAATATTGAGGCGGTCAACGATAAGAAAATCCAACTAGAGGCGGCAATTGATGATTAAACCATAAAAAGTCGCTCGAATGGGCCGTTTGTCAGTAAAAGGGACTCAAATGGGCAAGATATGAGTAGGAGAGGTTCTAAAGAACAGCCGTGTCTCGGATAGTGTGGTAGAGAAAAAGAAACTACAAGCGTCAGAATTTATACCTTAAGAGAGTAGAAACTGCGATGGAGGTAGCAGCAGCGATGGAATAATTGTTATTGACGATAATATTGCCCAATGACAGAACATGGTAACGAATACAAGCGCTATTGATTTCAGCACGACAACACTGAGGCACGTTAATTCCGTATGCCATACTTGTGTTTTTTCAGTTCTTGTAGCAAAGCCTTAAAAGCCGTTTGCTACAGTTATAAAAAGTCGGAAGCAAAAATGAAAATGTAAACAGCGATAAACATATTATTTTAAACTTTGTAATTGCTAGTTATTAGTGCCGATTAATAGCGGTTTTTTTGCCTTTTTCCGTATATTGTAGTTTGTATACGACCGATGGATTCTTGTAACGTAAATTAGACACTTTTGGGCCACTTTTTGTTTGTTTCTAATCAGTAAATAAAAACAATCTACAAACCCTGCATAACTGGAACATATTTCCAACAATTTTTCTTTGATGGCCTAAAAATTTGAATTATGAAGGACTAGATCATTGAAAGAGATAATTCTTTTTGAATTGTTTTTTTAAGACCGTTCGAGGCAAAAAATATTTGGTTACTGTTTTCTTTGCGAGTGTTTAAGTTTTCATCACCAAGATTTTATCTTTTTAAAAGAAAATTATTAAAGCTCTAATTGACTAGATTCCTGAGGCTTTATGTCAACGATAAAGATGAATGGTTTTTAATTTTGTTTTCTTTCTTCTGCTCTAAATTTGAAAATTCTTTTCTTGTATGAATTTCAGTTACTTTTTAAGAAAATGTTTGGCCTCATATCCATTTTCCGGGCGTGTACACTAGAACCCCAAAATGAAGGGTTAACCGTGTCTACAATTTTTTAGCCAAAGCTCTTAGACATGGTGTACTGAAAGACAAAAACGTCCACGTCAGCTGTATAAAACCAGATCTGAGATCTAATGACAACTGGCTAACTATGGCACACTCAAATGTAGTGAGACATATATCGCTCATAAAATTCTGGCATTAGAGATATGATGTGCAGGGCTGGTGAATAGTTGAGGATAACTAAGACTCGATTCGAAGTCTCAATTTGTAATCACCCTGTAACCAGTGTGATTTCAAAGAACTGCTGAGTAATCACACTGCAACGAGTGCCATTATCAAGGACGGCTGGGTATCCAATCACACTCGTCGCAGAGCGATAAATCGCTACAGTGACATCTCGTGCACACGTGTTTCGTTTTGCGAGCTCTTAATTCGTCAATTGAGTATGAACTAGAGAGCTCTAAAACGCTGCAGTTCCTTTGTAACAGCAGTCACTGCGTTCAGGTCGACACGTTTCGAGGTCGTGCAACCGCAATCGATTTGTTGCACGGCGTGTACACCACGCTCTGCGCATCTAAGGCGCCCCGCCTCTACTCCCCCACTCTCCACGTCTTAGCCCCATCCACATCGCCTCAAGCTACGACCCGAAACAGCTGTTGACATTACTCACCAAGCAGTATGAAGTCCAAAGGACTCACACAGAAGGAAGACGAAGCGAATGCCTCAGTTCCATTCTTTTCACGCCTCGGCCACGTTTGGCGACAGCGTTGCCCGCATTCTACTAATCCAGAAGCAACTGAAAACAGTCCCCAACCTACAGTGACCCCTGTTGCGGAGACACCGACTACGGAAACCCCTGTTGCAGAGATATCTGTTGCGGAGACCCCTGTCGTGGAGACACCTATTGCAGAAACCCCTGCAGAAACCCCTATAGAGACCCTTGCGGAAACCCCTGCGGAAACCCCTGCGGAAACCCCTGCAGAGACCCCTTCAGAGATCGTTCAGGACACCCCTACGGAGACCCAAGCAGGGGCTCTTGCGTCTGAACATCAGCAAGTCGCTCCAAACGCCCCACGTACAGTTCTAGTGTGCGATGATCCGAAGGAAATCGAACAGCTCGCTCACACGTTAGCCTCGGCGTTCGAGGACGACCCGCTCATAAAATTCTATCAAGGCCCTCACGCCAAACACCCATACGAGAAGAGCCTCATCTTCAACCGAATGGTACTTCGTTCAGAGCTCTCACGCCCAAAAGGCCAGACCACGATCCATGTCACAGATGACAAGAGTTGCGTTGCAGTCTGGCATCATGCGGGATACTGGAAGATATCCGGATTCTACTTGGCGAAATTCGTGGTCGCTCTCTTTCGTACCTTTGGATTCCGCGGGCTCTGGATGTCATCTTTCATGAGGGAAGTCGAAGACGCACATCCAAAGGAGCCTCACATGCATCTTTTCTTAATGGGAACGCACAAGGACCATCAAGGAAAGGGACTCGGTTCTGCTGTGATATCGAAGATGTTGAAGTATTGTGACCTCGAACGTCTTCCTGCATACCTTGAGTCATCCAATCAACTGAACCTCCCGTTTTACAGAAAGCATGGATTTCAAATGGTTCAACAAATTCATAGTCCTCGCGCTGATTGTCCCCCTATTTACACCATGTGGCGAGAGCCGCAACCAATTCAAAGCCAGTAACACTACGCGAGAACATTTCGTCTCTGCCGCAAGATCCGCGGCTTCTGCCTATCTTCAAATTCTCTGTCAGTATTAACTTTTTTTCGGCATTACTTGTGGTATTAGAGCGACGGCTGTACTGTTTGCGGTCAGAGTCACGAGCAGAGCCCTTCTCAGTGAACGCATTTGGGCCTGATTAGCAGTTGATGTTCTTATCCCGACCGGCAGTACGCTCATGAATATAAAATAAAGAACTCCTGCGGACACTCCCGTGTGAATGAGGTTGGGTTAGCATCAACACAGTTCCCTGCCCAATCTATGAATTCAATCTTGCGTTTTCTCTGATTGCCACGTCGCATTGACAAGCTCGGCATTGTTGACACCACCTGAATTCCCCCGCGATGGTTTTAGGTTTTACGAAAGGTGGGTTTCAAAGCCGACAGTTCATAAATTCGGCACCCTCCTCTTCCCAAAGATCATTGTTCACTCGCAAAAGAAATACATATAAGCTCCAAACGTCAGTTTCGTTTCTTAAAGGTGTGGTGCTATAAAGCCGTAACAGAGCTCCTACGGAGTTGTGAATCTCTCAGCTCGCAATGCTCAGGATGAACACTTCCGTTTTCATCACTTTCTTCTTCGCTCTGGTATCGAGTGTTCGATGTCAATCTCTACGCCTAAATGTGGGCGGACCGGACTTGCCCGAGATAAATTTCTTGCAAGACCCTTCAGCAAATCTTTTGTCTTCCGCAACGGCCATCGTTGGTCTACCGGCAAACTTTGTTACTTTGAACTCATCGTGGGCTCCGATATACTCAACCTATCGCTATGCATTCGGAGGCAACCTCGCCTATCGGTTCAATTTGATTGAGGGAAATTATTCTATCTCTCTGGCTTTTGCGGAAACATACTCTCCGTCGTTCTTCATCGGCGCGCGGCAGTTCGACGTCGTGATCAACGGAGCGGTGTATTTCGAACGCTTGGATGTATTTTCCACGGTGGGAGCCAACAGTCCCTTATACCTCCGCGTAGATAATGTAGCGACTATCGGAGGTAAACTCACTGTTTTGGTTAGACGAATTGAAGGCCGACAGAATCCGTTCTTGAGCGCAATGGTCATTCAGCCTATGGGTGTCCGATGATGTGTGCTGGCGCTATGTGCGCGAGTGTAGGGTGTGAGCTTGGCGTTGACAGATAATAAGAGCCTGGCCCGTTCTTGGCAAGCGTACACCGTGAATGGGTATGTGGCAGCATGTAATTGGTTCATGATAAATTCTTAATTTTCGGTAGAAAGTGCCATTTATTTTCTTGAATGTAACCCCACGAAGTCCTTATGTAATGCAAAAACGGGTTTGTCACGTCCCTCTCTGGCTAACTACAGTCCAGTCACTAGTCCGACCAGAGAGTGCCGCATGGTCCACTTCGCCGGAGAAGCATAGTTAAGCACACTCATTGTTCTTGTTCATTGCCTTTCCGAGATGTGACAGACACTGCATCCTACATAATGCGTTATTTTTCCTACCGTGTTATTGGTAGCATGACTAGTTATGAGCTTCCATCTCTTTTAGAAGCTTCGTGCGCTTCTGCAGTTGTTGAAACTTCACAAGCTCTTTATCGTACTATTTCACTACAATCATGTGCTTCAAGACTACAATGCATCCATTCCTTGGAGTAATCTCCTCTTTCAACCTGAAAGGTTCTCCAGTATACTTAACTAGCTTTTGATCTTATTGCGGTTCGTCACATACCGCAAAACATGAGCAGCAACCCAAACTGCTTCCTGTAGGACTGTTCTCCCCCCTCTTGAATCTCTAAGAATTCTTGATTTTGATAAAGTAGATCTTGACCGCTTGTGAGTGTACTGGAGCCTCTTAAGCAGTGCATGAACTACGACTGATCAACTGTCCGTAGAAACAAAAAATGCAATACAGATCGCAAAAAGATTTTGGAGCGCGGATTGTGGCAGATGTTTTCCTTACAGGTGTCTCTCGTTCATTTTGGGCCGCCAAGAAAGGAGAAATGAAAGAATTGGTGTAATGAAAAAAAGAAATCAACTATATTTCGATGAAGACATGTATATGCAAGAGTAAACCTTGTGGTTCGAATGAATCTGGGAGCTTCCGGACAAACCTTTTGAAAGTTTCGGCTCAGCCCACTCTTATATACTTTATAATGTCCGTATGGGGACACCTTTGTTGCCTGAAGTAATAATCTAGATATTACGTATCATCTACAGTCTATCACCCGTCTATTTTGTAGAAGGCCAAGTAAGGTTTAACACTCTCTGAGATTTTGTCATTATCTCTGACACTCCAGATACTCCAAAAAGTGCTTACTAAAAAAAAGAATTTCTGGTAATGAGCAGTGTAGGTATTCGTCACCTATGACGATCAGTGAGACAAAAATGAAAATAGATACCAAGAGACGAATGTCAACAAAATACTTGGCACCGGTATTCATTAAATGAGTTTGCCTGACTTTCGGGTTTGCTTTAGGATGATCTGCAGTGCCGCCATGCTCTTTGAAAGGCTACAGGTAACTGAAATGAACGAATTGAGCTGGACGCTGTTGCGTATAATGATGAATGTATCGGTGTCATTAAGAAGATGGAAACACAAGTCTGAGATAAAACTCTCCTTGAACAGCTATCTGATCTGTTATTAGAAATAAAAGTTCACGACTGTCTCATTCCGCATTATTTCCGGCTTCTCCGATTTTCTATACAGGCAACAGCCCTTTTTTGTGTGCATTGTGCAAATAGTTGCAATATGAACAACTCGAGTAATTCCGTCCCGTAGCCAGCTTCGGGGGAGGCGCTTCAGGCATGTCAAGTACCTTCACAACCTGTGCAAGAAATTTAAGAAATCCGGAGTCATCACGGTCAATTCTTATATATTGGATACACCCCGTCATTGCTGCTTGTATCGTTCCGTCTTTGTCCAATGGTGTATGAAACTCGGACGGTGTATACACTACCAACCCAAGCTCCGAAACGGAAGCTTTCTCCAGCTGAGAATTATCGGAAGGATTCTCTAAAGCCGTGGCATATGCATGGAGTTGCCGAGCATAGGTAGCGGACTTGCTTGAGACAGACGACGTCTTGAAGTCAATTACTCCATATGTGCCGTCATCGAAGCGCACTAAAGCATCAATCTGTTGAGCAACATGATCATGGTCAGAAATCCCGAATATGGAGCAAAGCAACTGTGTTGCCGACCAACACACTTGTGGGTTAAGCATCTGGAGTGTGTAGCAAAGTAAACATACCTTTCCGCGAATATACACGTTATGGCTCTCACCTGGTGGTGTTAAAGGTAGACTTTCAATCCAGGGGTCATCATCTTCGCATAAGATAGTACCAGGACGCATTGCCTGAAAGAGTTCGTTTGTTCGCAAACCACTCATGTGCCGCTTCATACCAAGGTCAATTGAGGAAAATATTGACGGAAACGGAGCTCGCGGGCGGGGTAAAACCCCGTGGACTTTGAAGTAGAAACATCGCTCGCATTGTTCCCACAGGAATGCGAAGTCCGACGGCGCAAGACGATAATTCGTTCCGACCATGGCCATTTGCTTACGACGTTCGGGAGTGCTGAAACTTCGTGAGTGAAGGATTTGGGTACAAGCCAGTCTATGGGGAGCTCTGAGATGCAGTCGTGCATGGTTCGGGCCCGATATGAAGAACGTCGGAGCCAGGAGACGGGCCATAGTCTTTCAAATGCTGATGACGCGTGCCAGTATTTGAGACTTTTACACACTCGCACACTCGAGACGCTCGTTAAGCAAAGAAACAACGCATGAAGATATTAAGCCAAGAACCATCAGCCTCTACATAGCTCTGTCCAAACATGCCGAAACGCTTTCCTAAGAAAAATGTACGTATCTTCATACCATTGGCTAGCATCCACTGAAAGCACCCAGCAGTGACCAAAATTACAGCAATACACAGGCAGTTTTTAAGCACCACTTTGCGCTGTCGGTACAGTGTAAACTAAACCCCTCTCACACAAGAACAATTGGTTGGAATTTCGCGGCAATATATCCCTACTGCCTCTAAGATCTCCACTGGTAGTCTATTTGCGCGTTCCAATTAGGACAAGTGTCGAAACATTACAGGTGTGCTCCATCCTCCTCCTGGCACTATAAATCTAATTTCAGACTAAAACTTGTTGAAGGTCGAATTCCCACCGGTGTCGCGTTCTACTAGCGACAAAAAATCGGCCAATCGCTCCACGTCTTTCCCATTCCTCCGTAAACCAAGCACCCACCGCAATATTCCGCGCTCTTGCGTTCTGCCCTGTGCCACCCAGCCACTCTTCCGAGCAGCGCCAAAACTTTTACCACATATTTCCGTGCTTTTTCTCTCCACTACCTGCTGTTCGGCGCCGTTAACTCACTTTCCAGAGCCTAACTAGAGCTTTCTTCCCTTTGTACCGTACTCTCAAAAATTTCCGAGTTTCTTATATTTCCAACAACTGATTGGCGTCTTTTTGTCCTTTTCTTGTCACTTTACACTCTCATCTCACGCGTCCAATTTTATTCTAGACACCGGCCTCCGATGAATTTCAACAATTTCAACCACTGTGCACTTTTGCCTGCTCGCTTCCTTTTTCAATGGACAGAACTTTTTCATTTGTGGAAAGGGCATACTCGCAAGAAAGGCGACAAAATCAAAATTATTTGCATGGTGCGAAACACGTCTCTAGTGATAAGCTGCGTCTCGAAATTATCGACTTAGCACAACCTGATACGAAAAACTTTCAGTACTGCAAATATTGTATATCTCTTGTAACGAGATCAGATCAGCTCCGATCCAAAGCACATTAAAGAACTCCGTTTATATCGTCACGGCACGACGATTTGTGCCCCGCCAAGATTCATTTTTATCCAGCAGCCTCTCTCTCCAGTACGTCTCGCACTCTTTTCTACTCCACCAGTAGTGCTCTTCATTACCTTAATTGCTTTTCCACCTATTGTTTGGCATCTAAAACGAGCTTATATCTTACATGACGTCAAAAGAACGTGTTAATTAACAATGAGCTCTTAAAATCATTCTCTTTCTCGCGCACTCCCACAGCCAATGATAAATTGCAATAATACCTACGCGTTTCTTTGAGAGCAATCTGTCAAAACCTTGCGTGGAATCTCACGCTACTGGCGCGCTGTAGACCATACTCAAACCACAAACAACTCCATAGCCATACTAGTGGCACAAATATTTGTGGAGCAAAACCCGACGACGGGAAGTGCTCTCAAGGTGTTCGAAGCCTTGCTCCCTGGGGGAGGCAGACTCAGAGACAGAGCCCTCCGTTCCACCCATAGTGTGGGATGTAACTCCCACGGGGGATTCCGGCAGTACCAACGGAGGTGAGGGGTAGAAACCGTTGGATCGGGAATGGGTATGGGTATCCCAAAGAATGGGGGAAAATCCGGCGAAGAGGAAAAACGGGGCGAGGGTCGGACACTAACAGGCACCAGACCCGAGAACCAGAAAAGGGGCGAAACAACAAAAGAAACCCAATACAGGGGCGAAAACCTGTCCTCGAAAGGAAACACAAAAAGCACGCAACAAGTAAGCAGAACCCCCACGGGGTATCGTGCACGCAGGTCGTCTGAGCGGTCCCAAGGGGGTGGTTGCACGGAACCCAAACGTGGGCACTCTCCAAGTGGAGTCGTGTCCCTACGCAGGCGTTGCTAACCAGAGACCGTTCCGGGTTGTAAGGCCGAAACGATGGCGACGAAGAACCTCTAAAGGTATCGAAGACCAACCTTGGTTACCCTTTACTTTGAGCTCGGACTGTCAGATCTCGCCTCCCTAAGTAGGGCCCACTAACTAAACTCTACAGTAGTGCACACCTGCTCAGGGCCATACACGTGGAGATCCCACTGCCAGGGCCCAAAAGTCCAACGTTCTACAAATATCCGAAAATCGGTGCCAAAATTAAGCCACGTGTATCACGAGGCCAATCCAACCATGGGCCTGTAACGAAATGCGCTACTCGGGAGACCAGCCGCGGGCGGCGAGAGCTACACACAGGCAGAGCCTGGAAAGCCGGGGTCGGCTATCTGGCCCTAGAGTCGGCAACGACTCAAGACAGGCGTCGTCTCACAGGCGGGGAGTGTCGACTAGACACAGACTCCTATCGTTCCACAGGAGCTCTTGGCGTCCGGAAGACGTGCTCGGAGTGGTGTCGATCCGACACGAACCGAAGTGATCGGCCTGGATATACGCCGCGTATGACGAGTAGCCGGGGCGAGCCCCGGGATTGTACCAGAGCCCGGACGAGCGCCACGACCCTAACGTTGGCAACGACGCACCAACCACTTCACCCAACGGGTGGCGATAACAAAGCAGGGCAAGCCCTGAGATTGTACCAGCGCTCAGACGAGAGCGTCTGCTTGGCTATGCCGACTGGCGCCACAAAGTGGTAATCACTCACACCCTACGGGTGACGATAACAAAGCAGGGCAACCCCTGGGATTGAACCAGCGCCCAGACGAATGCGCCTGCCTGGCTTTACCAGCTGCACCTGGAAGTGATACTCACTTATCCCAGGCTCCCGATCCACACCTCGGTATCCAACGGATACGGGTCTACAATCTGCTCGGGCAGTAGAACTGCCAGCGGTCCAATAGACCGAGCGAAAGTGCAATGCGCCACGCGGCGACCGATGGCCGTGAGGGCAAGGACTGGACGGGGAATTCTCGATAGGCTAAAACGCGAGAGATACCTCTGCAGCAGTTGATCAGACTGCTGCCTGTCTTGTCGGCGTCGACTGGGAACAAAGGTCTGATAACTCTATAGTCTCAAGACACGAACTAGTAGTTCGAAGGCGTCTTTCCCCTTTCTTGGACTTTACTTCGGTCTAGCCCCCGGCGACCCGGCGCTCAAGTACCGCCGGCCGCTTAGCAGTTAGCCATTACGATATATTACAACTAATAAATACAATTAAAAATTACAAGGCAGCAGTGCAGAGCACTGTACCGTGCCAACCACACGAACTAGCTGCCGGCCATGGCCACACGTATGACACCTAGCGCCGTGCACGGTATTCCATCCTGGCAGTATGCCAGCTATTACGGCGTCGGCACTGCTTAGTGTAAGGAGGTCGGAGGAGGGTGGCTACTTGTCCTCAATAAGGGCCCGGCGCGTTGCGTCACATCACCCCCTTCTCAGCTTGTAGCGTCCCCGCTACAGCCAAGAGTGATCCCGATCACAAGACAGCACAGCATCGCTGATATTGCTTCAACTGTGCCACGCACAGTATGATAAGAACGGATCCCTGCAAGCGCCGCCGCGATGGACACCGTGAACAGCTGTTCGATCAATCGCTTCAACGGGTTCGCTGGGCCTCAGAGACAACCTTGTCTCGTCCTGAAGTCCCAATAGGACTCGCGAAAGTAGCCACATGGCTACGAGATGTCGCAGACATCGAAGAGTGCTTCCGCTCGTACTCCTTCAGAGAGATGGCTAGCCATCCTTCATCGGACCTGGCCGTGTGGGGTCGCCGTCACTTCTTGCGGCTGCTAATCGAACGACGAGCGCGTCTTGCCGCGTTCCGCCGCTTAATTTCCGATGACTTCATCGGCCGGGTAGACATCGAGTTCTTCCGACGTCCGGCGGATGAGCCGTACGTAGCGAAGACGCTACGCGAAAGCTTCCTGAACAGGGTTGAAAGTTAGGCGGACGACCGCCCTCTGGTTCACAAGCTTTGCTTGCCTTTCCCGTACCTCTGCGAGGATGCTGAGGGGATTCCCTGGCTGACCACCTTCGAGGAAGTCCACAACGGCATGGGTGCCGAGGAGATTGAGCGCATCCTACGGAATCCGAAAATACTCCGGGTGCTGCCTCCGACGGTCATCCGTGACAACGGAGCCAATTGGGTCCTCGACCCCTGTAGGCGCGATGCGTCAGGCGACTTTGTCGCAAGGGTACTACCTCCGATGGACGCTTGGCTCGACCAAATCATGACGTACACGCCACATTCTTGGCGACAATTCGAGCGCATGCGCCGCCATAAGTACCAGGTTCTGGTAGCCTACCACCAAGTCGAGGTCGACTGCTTCCAGAAAGATGTCATCCGCGACATATCATGGCCTTTGCCATCGTGGTGGGAGGAAGTTGAAGTCCCCTACGGGTTCTTCAACGAAATTCCGCCGGTAGTCGTCTACCGTGGCTCATACTTCACCACGTATCCTGGATACCAAACAGTGCTCCGCACTGAATGGGCCTGCTCGGTGGCACGCCATCTCATCTATGAGGCCCACGCGGGTCGCTTATGGTGGATCCCTCCACCGGTACGCAAGGACATAAGAGATCTTAATCCCACTGGCGTCGAGCCCGATCTGGCTGATGACGAGCGACGCAACGCCGAAGCGAAGAGTCTGGAGACTCTACTCGAATTTATCGACAAGACCTGGTGGTCTTCTCTTCCAAAAGACGGGGTGGTTCCTGACTTCCCTGCGACGCCACGCGTCCGAATGTGTGGCGCAATGCGCCCTGCCCACAACGATGGAGCAACTCCAGTGCATCGCGGCTGTGATTGGGTTGTCTTCAACCCAATCCTTTGGACTTTGGACATTCCAGAACAATACCTAGTCATCCATGACCAAGGAGGCAACCTCGTTGTGGAGAATCCGCGGGCGGACTTCATCGCTCCTCTCTCTGTAGGCCGGGTATCTACCTCGTCGAACTCGACGAAATCGGTACGCCTTGCAGAATGGCGTCGCCAACAACTAGCGAAGCTAGCCTCCGAACCGAAGGATGTCGACATGGTCGCCCAACCGTTGGTTAAACGGCCAAAACTTGGATTGGTGCCCGCACCGCCAAGTGAGCTTGCAAAAGAGAACTTCGCTGCAGCTCTACTGGATGCCCTCAAGGCCTACGGGGTGACGAGCCTTGCTCAACTCCAGGCCAGGATGGCCAACAACCCTTCGTCAACGCCGGGACCTGCTGCAGTAGCCGCACCAACCACTTCGACTACGGGGGCTATCCCTGATATCAGCAGCACTGCCGTGCCTGCAGGGCCGTCGACGGCCCCTGGGGACGAACTCCTAGATAGTGAGGAGGAATTATCTCAAGTGTAGCTGTCCAAACCTTCTTTTCATAAAACAAATGCGTTCCCTTGAACACCTGCTTGCCTCCTTTGCTCTATCATTCCAGTAGGTTAGCCATCTAGCGAATGTGTTGGGATTGGTACGGGCTCTGCTCCAGCCGCAATAGCGGGGAGCCCGCACAGGTCCAACCGTTTCAGTGTTGTGTTTACACTTGCGAGTTTGCCTCAGCGGGTTCCACTAGGTCATGAGTGGAGCCATGGTTAGCTCGCAGAAGTATCTCATCCCGGTCGGGGACGCTGATCTTCCGTCGTCGGCAGTAGCGAGCCACGAGGTTCCACGGCAGGCTATCAGCGGTGTGGAAGGTGTCTTTTTCTGCTGTATATCCGAGCCACCGAACTTTGTACTCGCGGTTCTCCGCCGCTCCCTGGGTATGACCCACTATCTTGTCTATGACGCTTTCGTCATCTCCCGTCACTGCGGGCGGCTTAGACGCCCCAATGACCACTTGGTCCAAGTTATGACGCTCCTCGAGTCCTTCGTTCTCAATAAGAACCGTGTGGTTTTCCTCGTCACCGCTGATGACCTTGTAAGGTCCAACGACCTTTCGTCTCAATTTACGGGAGATCTTCTCACCTGGAACCTCTGGCTCCCTAGGGTCTAAGTGCCTCCGCAGGTACACATACGTACCGGGTTCCGGCATTCGCTTCTCAACGACGCGAGCATCTTTCCGCTGCTTGTAGCGTTGCTGCGCTTTAGTTAAGGCACCGGTCGCGCGCGACAGCAGTTGACGCAGCTGTGTCAAAAACTGCATCTTAATCTCGCCAGGAGCCTTCCCCTTCACGGTTCCGAGTCTCTGTAGAGCCAGCGGCTCCGGGGCGTTAGCGAGTACCAACTCGAACGGGGAATGGCCGGTGCTAGAATGGACTTTTGTATTGTACCCAAAGGTCAGCACATCGCTGTAAAGGTCCCAGTTGTGCTGATGCTCAGCAACATAATGCCTCAAGGCAGACAACATGGTTCGGTTGAACCTCTCGACTTGACCGTTGGTCTGCGGATGGTACGTGGACGTGAAGAGGTTCTTGATGCCAAGGATTTGGCAAGCGCTCTGAAAGAACTTCGAGGCGAAGTTAAATCCATTGTCCGACAGGACAGTGACGGGTGGTCCGTAGACAAACACCCAATGGGTGCAGAACGCCCTTGCAATTGCGAACGCATCGGTGTTCGACGAAGGGATGGTCTTCGTCAACTTTGAAGCGGTCACAGATCACCAGAAAGTAACGATTACCTCTACTCGTAGTCTGAAGTGGCCCCAGGATGTCGATCGCGACACTTTCCAGCGGTGCGGTCGCCGGGAACAGCTTCAATCGGGAGCTTTTTCTCACAAGAGGAATCCTCTCCTTCACATACGAGTCACACTCGTTGACCAAACGGTACACATCGGCGGCCATGCTTGGCCAGTAATAGCGTCGACGCATCGTGGCGTACATCCTTCGTCCTCCCGGGTGTCCTGCGGCACGGGGGTAATGATGCATATGCATCACGCGCTCCCTTAGCGATTTTGGTGTGAACACCTGCTCGCTTTGATCTATTTTAGCTTTGCAGACTAATAGTCCATCGTGGTCCGTGTACACACGGCATTTGGGGTCATGGAGAGATCGTTCTCTCATGTCCTCATAGAACGAGTCCGTGGCTTGCTCGGCCAGCAATTCTTCTAGCGAAACCGCCGTCAGCTCATGTTCTTCAACGGCGAGGGCGGCATCCCAAGCATGCGAGGCATTGCAGAACGTGATGCTCGGGCCTGTAGCCTCCGGCTCACACACAAAACAGGGTATGTCCTCTGAAGGTCTCATAGCGGTCTCACCATCTGTGGGCATGCGCGACAACGCATCGGCCGCTTGGTTTTCCGAGCCCTTCTTGTAAATGACTTCGTAATCATACTCTGCGAGGCGTAACCGCCATCTAGTTAGGCGGCTATTCGCGTCGGAGTCCGACAATCCGAGAAGCCATCTCAAGGACTGGTGGTCGCTGATCACTGTGAAGTGCGTGCGCTCTAAGTAAGGCCGTAATACGGTCAGCGCCCACACAACTGCGAGACATTCTCGCTCCGTAGTGGAGTATCTCCTCTCAGTGGCGGACAAGGTCCGGCTCCAATACCCAACTAGATGACGGATTTCGTTATGAACTTGCGTCAAGACGCAACCAATCTGGCCAGCACTGGCATCGGTCTCCACCGTAAACGGGCGGTCTGCCCTTGGTAGCTTTAACACTGGCGCGTACGTCAGTGCTTGCTTAAGCATTTCGAACGCTTCTAACTGCTCAGCTGTGAGCTGCGGCAATCGAGGTGAAACCTCTTTCTTCGTAAGCTCCGTCAGCGGTGCAGCAACTTTCGCGAAGTTTCGCACAAAACGTCGGTTGACGTTGCACATTCCGAGAAAGGATCGATCTTCAGTCTGCGTCGCAGGTGGTCGCGCCTTCTGGAGAGCCTCAAGGTTCTTCGTGGCAACTTCCAACAGGCCCGGTTTGATTACGTGGCCAAGGTAATCTACTGACCTCCGAAAGAAGTGACACTTCTTCAACTTCAGGGTTAACCCTGCGTTTCTGAGAACAGTGAGTATCTCGTCCACATGTCGTATGTGCTCGTCCGCATTTTTGGAGAAGATGATGACATCATCAATATACACCAGGCAACATTGCCATTTGAATCCTGCTAGCAGGATATCCACGATTCTCTGGAACGTTGCTGGGGCGTTGCAAAGCCCAAAGGGCATACGAGTGAACCTATAGGTCCCTGCGTGACACGTGAACGTGGTTTTGTCCTGATCTTCAGGTGCGACGGACAGTTGCCAATACCCGCTATTGCAATCTAGCGTGGTAAAGAACTGGGCCTCGCCCAAGCTGTCAAGACATTCGTCTATGCGGGGTAGTGATAGGTATCCTTCACGGTAAAGGCGTTGAGGCGCCTATAATCTACGCAGAAGCGTAGGCTTCCGTCGGGGTTCGTAACAAAGACAACTGGGCTTGCCCACTCTGACCTGGCCGGTTCGATGACACCTGCATCAAGCATACGCTTAACTTTGGCGAACTCGTGTTCTCTAATCTTCGGTCCAGCTCGATAAGGCTGCGAGTGAACAGGGGTTGCCCCTGGCATCAACTTGATCCGATGAGGAGGTCCTCGAATCTCTCCAAGCTTACTGCTCCACATGTCTTCATGCTTACCAAGCATCTCTTTCACGGCACGCTGCATCTTTGGCGAGATCTCCGAGAGATCTATCGAGTCCAAGAGGCTCGTTGGAGGCTCGGTCGTCCGCGACTCTCTAGTGTCACATGCCGGGTGTGGCCTGAGGTTTCCGGGTTCCGGTTCCTCGGGTTGTCGATCGTGCAGGATTGCGTAGATGTCTGACGGGCGCTGCGGAACAGCACGACCAAGGACTTGTCCTTTACAAAGCGTCACTTCGTGACGAGCCAAGTTGGCGACAATAACTCTGAACGGTCTGTTGCTGCGAACGTTCGCGACGCCATTCGCCAGACGAACGCGATATTTGTCGAAGAGCTTCTCTTCTGGATGGAGGAAGAAACTTCCTTCATCGGCGCACCTCGCCAAGACGATGGTTTCAGAGGTAGGAGAAAGAGCTATCTTCTGTGCAACGTGAATACGTCTGCAATGGTAGAAAGGGTCCTTCTTCAGCTTCTTTCCCTCACCTTTCGGTGGCGTGTGACGCCAATCAGATGCCGGTCGTCGGTATATCGGAACAGATGAGTAGTTACTCATATATAAGGTCCCCCTCTTAGGATGGATAGCGTCAACATGCTTATCGATGAAATCACATCCTAGGATCACGTCTGTACTCAGACGTTCGGCGACCAGGAATGGCACGCGTGCCAGATAATCCGCGATGCAGACGGTTAGCACGGTGGTGCCGCGTATTTTGAGGGCATGCCCTCCTGCGTCGTTAAGTCCGAGGGTCTTCTGAGCGGGTGCCAATGGGGTTATCCTCAACCCCAGGACTGCATCCTGGTGCATGAGGTTGGGAGCGGCCCCTGTATCCAATACGGATAAAACCTCCATTGCATCGTCTTTGGTAAAGCCCACACGGGCTACAACTTTGTAGTTGAAGCGTCCTATTTTGAGGACGGGGTCCTGTTGCGGCGTAACAACTTCCGCACACTTGTCTAATAGACACTTGGCAACGATTTCGTCACCTTCGTCTCTGATATCCGGAGTCTTAGAAGAGGAGACTTGGGCCTCTAAGTCCGGGGGACGTTTCCCTCAGCTTGGGGCTCCGCGTTGTCCTTGCGAAGGACCTGGGGTTGCGCGGACACCGCGCTAGGTCGTAGGGCCTGGTATCCTCTTCGTGGAGGCGTGAGTCCTGCCACGAAGTACACCATCGCCGGCATCCTTGCCGCTATCTCTGGAGAGGCCTCCATTATACGCTGTCGAGCCTGCGCTCGCATGGCCGGAGTGATCCACTCGCAATCAGCGACCACGTGGTCGGGATTGGCGCATAAGTAACAAGCTCCGTAAGCTTCGCGTCGCGTTGCATGCTGGCTCCGCTGGAGCCTTCGATCAACCCACCCAACGCGTTTGGGCTGCGCCCACTCCTCCATACGGGTGTTATAGTTTGACACTACCGGAAGCGCGGGGTCACTCTGTCCCAACGGGTCAGATTGCAGAAGGGTTTCCGCCTCTGTTGTGCTACAGCTGTAGCTTGGGTCCGTAGGCGGACCCTCTACATCGGTGCCGATATGCAGTATGGCGTCGTCGCCAAGATTACGGCCTGTCAGAGCCGTATCGGTGGAAAGGGTCGTACCCTCCAGTGACATCACCGGTGCCTTAGCCTGATACGGCTTAACATTCAACGGATGCCTCAGCGGTCGCGTCAGCCGTGACGTATGTCCATGAGACATAGCCAGTTCAACCGCAGCGTCCAAGGTCGTAAATCGATCGCGGTGGAGCTGGCGGTCTCGTGTCACACACGAAGCGACGCTGGGCAAGAGCCCTTCGATAAAGGAAGCAATTTGCTCTTCCTGTGAATAAACCCCACCAAGTCTCGAGAACTTCAGGCGGACACGCTGCCCGAAAGACTGCTCAGTCTCACCAGCCCTCTGGCGTAGTAATCGGAGATCACGTACTAGATCCTGGATATACTCATCCTTCGCGTAGCTGCGTAGCAGCCATTGGATAGCCTCTGTCCATGACTTGATTCCCGTGGAGGAATCGTCAATCGCGTCCACGTGCAAAGCACTGTCGTACGCTATACGGGCATTACCCGTCAGGAAGTACGGGAGTACTAACTTTGCCATACCTTCGGAGATTCCGTTGTTATTGGCCTCGCGTTTGAACGCCGCTAAAAAGGTCAGGACTGACATAGGATCTGCTCCGTCGAACCGACGGTTCGCCATGGTGGTATTGAACCGCTTGACCATAGAAGCGATACGTCGCTTAACTTTCGAGCTCTCGCTTGTTGCTCGATTATCTAACCGATATGTCTTGTACGACAAGACTTTCTTGAAGCGGCTATTAGCAGGGTTAATCTCTGCGAGATTATGCTTCCGCAAGTCCGCACCGGACTCTGAGCTCGAGGATGATGTATCATCCGTGGACGAAGATTCCGAACCGGATTTGCGCTTCACCTTAGAGCGTTTGCGCTCCTGCTTGGCTCTGGAAGCCCTGGGCTTGTGTGAGGGAACCTCACCTTCTGATGGAGAAGTACCATGCTTCATAAGGAATGCCACCTGGCCTTGCAGGGCAGCTCGTTGGAACTCTAGGTCCTCGACCTTCTTGTCCAGGTTGACAATTCGAGTCTCCAGGCCCTGGAGCTCCTGTCCATTAGAAGTGACACCTCCTCGTTGTGTGGCATGCAACACCTGGCGGGGGATCTCGACCGCAAGAAAAGATTGAAGGTGTTGTTGCAGCGCAGCTTGCACTTCACCTACAACCTTTACAGTTAGTTCGGCGAGTCGAGCTTCGAGGGATTCCCTCCAACTCCGCTCAGCCTCGTTAACCTGCTGGGTCACGAGCCTGAGCACGAGGTCTACGACCTCGGCAACGACGAGCTGTCAGACTTGCACCGGTACTACGTCCATTGGAAGTCTTGGGGATGGAGTTTCATCCACGTTGATGGGAATTCCTCCCGAGGGTGGGGCATGAAGACCTTTTTCAGGGGGAAACACCTTACTGGGACGAACGGTATCAGTCGTCGTAGACTGTTTCACTGGGGGGTCCAGCCTCGGTAAGGGAAGGGGAGTGAACTCCACCCTAGGCGAGGTAGCAAGAGCTACCGATGGTGTGTTCACTGGCACACTAGGACCTGCAGGTCCGGAAGAAGAAGGTTCTTCCACGACTGGGGAGGGTGAGGAGGCTGCATCTCTCACAGTCGCTGACTGCACCTTTCCGGGCGTCGGGCCATGGGCTAACTGGGCAACTCGGAAAAGTTTCGGGGTTTTGCTTCCGCTGAGTGCTGAGGCGTTGTTCTTTGTAGCACTAGCCTCTCGACCACTGACCGAAACGAACTGATTGTCGTTCGAAGTCGAACGCCTGAAGGAAGCACCTGATCGGGTGCTCATGACTGGGTCCGGGTGACGACCTGGGCAAAAAGACGAGTATCTCCTTGAATTTGAAGAAGTGAGACTGCGTAGTCTCTTATGTTTCTAAGTCGGGAGACCAGAAATGTAACGCAATGCGCTACTCGGGAGACCAGCCGCGGGCGGCGAGAGCTACACACAGGCAGAGCCTGGAAAGCCGGGGTCGGCTATCTGGCCCTAGAGTCGGCAACGACTCAAGACAGGCGTCGTCTCACAGGCGGGGAGTGTCGACTAGACACAGACTCCTATCGTTCCACAGGAGCTCTTGGCGTCCGGAAGACGTGCTCGGAGTGGTGTCGATCCGACACGAACCGAAGTGATCGGCCTGGATATACGCCGCGTATGACGAGTAGCCGGGGCGAGCCCCGGGATTGTACCAGAGCCCGGACGAGCGCCACGACCCTAACGTTGGCAACGACGCACCAACCACTTCACCCAACGGGTGGCGATAACAAAGCAGGGCAAGCCCTGAGATTGTACCAGCGCTCAGACGAGAGCGTCTGCTTGGCTATGCCGGCTGGCGCCACAAAGTGGTAATCACTCACACCCAACGGGTGACGATAACAAAGCAGGGCAACCCCTGGGATTGAACCAGCGCCCAGAAGAATGCGCCTGCCTGGCTTTACCAGCTGCACCTGGAAGTGATACTCACTTATCCCAGGCTCCCGATCCACACCTCGGTATCCAACGGATACGGGTCTACAATCTGCTCGGGCAGTAGAACTGCCAGCGGTCCAATAGACCGAGAGAAAGTGCAATGCGCCACGCGGCGACCGATGGCCGTGAGGGCAAGGACTGGACGGGGAATTCTCGATAGGCTAAAACGCGAGAGATACCTCTGCAGCAGTTGATCAGACTGCTGCCTGTCTTGTCGGCGTCGACTGGGAACGAAGGTCTGATAACTCTATAGTCTCAAGACACGAACTAGTAGTTCGAAGGCGTCTTTCCCCTTTCTTGGACTTTACTTCGGTCTAGCCCCCGGCGACCCGGCGCTCAAGTACCGCCGGCCGCTTAGCAGTTAGCCATTACGATATATTACAACTAATAAATACAATTAAAAATTACAAGGCAGCAGTGCAGAGCACTGTACCGTGCCAACCACACGAACTAGCTGCCGGCCATTGCCACACGTATGACACCTAGCGCCGTGCACGGTATTCCATCCTGGCAGTATGCCAGCTATTACGGCGTCGGCACTGCTTAGTGTAAGGAGGTCGGAGGAGGGTGGCTACTTGTCCTCAATAAGGGCCCGGCGCGTTGCGTCACAGGGCCATCCGAATTTTCACTTCAGAAAACAGTGCCACCTCACCACACCTTAGAGGGGATCGTAGTCATAACCCTCGGAGGGTTCAATCCTCATTCTATGAGTTGCATCTTCAAGTTTCCCCTAACTGGGCGTTGCTCTACATCTCCCCCTCCTTAAGACGAGGAAGAACATTCCGAGCCGCGGGTGTCTCGCTTTCCGGTCACTATATAGACTGCTCTCCCAATGGGGTCCTTCATCACTTTTCAGGATCGCCACAAAACCGTCACATCGGTACAACTTTCTCCTACTCCTCCGCCTTTCGGCGATAAGCAACTTCTCGCAACAGCAGTCTCAACCAGCCCTCTCAAGGGAATGAACCCGTACGTCATCGACCCACTCTCGGGGCCGTCGGCCTCTGCGCCGGCGGACAACGAAACTCCCCAGCAGGGTGGATATTTCTCCGGTTTGGATGCGGCTCCGTCAGGTACCGAACCTTCCGCCTCGGCGAGCAATCGACATCCTCAGGAGGATTTGGACATTAACGCGGTGGCGTGGAACTCCGCTCATGCGATGCCCTTGGTAGCAAACTCCAGAGGTTGGATCTCAGACGAATCCTTTCGAAGGTGGTGTCCCCTTACCGATCCGGTGATATATTCCCGCGCTCCGTGGTTCCATCCGACAGCGGTTCGCGACGATGAGCTCATCGACTCCTACGTGGAGGACGGCTTATTGCCGGGTGGCCTACCTGTCGAGGTTGTACGTTCTCCCGATTGGAGGGCGCGGGTAGCCATAGAGCCTCAGTATCTATACCGCAGTCGCGGGGAGTCCCTGGACAAGGCGCGCGCAGCGATGGCGGCTCTGGCCTACCAGCGATTGGAGAGGTCACGCTTTGACCATCTGGTTCCCCCGGAGTACGGGTTCGATGTCGCCTATTACCGCACGTACGGTGAGGTCTCCTACGGGGATAACCTGGCAGCCTTTCCCGAAGCCGAGTTCCGCGGACCGGGTTTTCCTCTCCGAGAAGATATGCTCCAATGCAGTCGTCCCATCCTTCGGGCTGAAATCAGGTACCTTCAACGGCAGTTTACCCAGTATGGGTTCGATCGACGCGTGCGCTTCGAGCGCCGCTCGCGCTCCCGTTTCGGGTTCCTTGTCCCACATCCTCACGTGGAACTGGAGCGTATCCGTAACACGGCGAAGGTCGGGCGATTCGTGCCCCTTCCAGCTTGGTGGAGTAAGGTCGAGGTCCCCCGAGGGTGCTTTGCTGAACTGCCCCCGTGCATCTACTATATCGGGTCTCCTTTGATGCACGACCCGAACTCGGGATACTGGGCCCTCGTTGCAGCCGAGTGGGCAGCCCGCGTAGCGGCGCATATCCTCTGAGATGCTCATGACCATTTCCGTATCTGGTATATTCCTCCGATGCTACGGACCATCATGCGTCAGATCGACCTTGTCCCAGAGTTGGGTTCGGCCAGCAGCGTGCAGGACCTGTATCCTATCTTGGACGTGATCGACAACACCCAATGGGATCGAGTTCCAGTGGAAAATCAAGCCGCAGGGGAAGGATCCGCGCGAGACAAGTCTCCTGGCCGGTACGATCCGGGCTCCGGTAACTGGGTCTATTACAATCCCTTCGAAGGGGTTCGCATCAACGCGGCGCAAGCACGGGCGCTGATTGACTCGCCTCGACCGATGCCGGTGGGACACCCGACGGGGTTCATTTATACAGACGATTACGAGTACGAGCCTCCAGTAGACCTGGACGATCCAGCGTTGGATAACGACATGCCAGCTCCTAGTAGAGTACTCCCTGTGGAGCCATCTGCACCCTTCCAACCAGTGCGAACGACCTCAGCTGCGGCGGCGAATGCATCCGGTGGCGGTCCATCTGCTCCCCCCGAGTGGAGTGTGAACACCCTTGCGCAGGCGCCGGTTGCCGCTCCGCAAGCGGATAGTGTGCGACAAGGCCTCGTGAACGCATGCATTCCGATTCCCCCGGGTATGACGGATGTGACCCAGATGTTGGCTTTCGCCTCGGCGTACCATCAGGGTCAGAATCCCAACGGTGGGGCGGGTCCCTCCTCGGGCTTTCCGTAGTTCCGCCTTCGGGCAATTGTAGAGTCCATAGCTTGGCGACAATAGTAAACTTCTGATATTTGCATAACTTCTTTTCTTCTTCCTTCCTAGGATCTTCTTCATCTTCTTCATTCCTTCTTAGGATCTTCTTCATCTTCTGCACTTCCTAGGGTCCAATCTTCTTCTTAATCTTCTTCTCCACTTCGTGGGTCTTCTTTTCCTTTTTTTCATCATAAACTGTCCCGATAACCGGTGCTGTGTTCCCCGGTTAACGGCGCTAGGCCGAGGGCCAGCAAACATTTCCTCTCAATAGGTGTTCTTCGGGATACTCTCCTCAATTCCTTTTCAGAGGTCTAACATCTTCCTCACTTCGAGGTCGCACCCACACCAGTTCCCGTGGTGGCTTACCCGACTTGGGCACGATCCAGATTTGGAGGCAAGGTTACCCGAGCGCGTCGGTGATAGGATAAAACCTTAGACCTCGGAAGGTGCTCATTGGGTTCCACTGTATCCTCATCAGGCGAGAATCCGTACCATCGGACTTGGTAGCGGACTTCTCCCTCGGGGGTGTAGATGTGACGCACGATGCGATCGATAACGAATTCCTGCGGGTACACTTTTCCCTGTTCGGGCTTCTCTTCCATCTTGGAACGCTCTAGTTCCCTTGAGGATGTCAACGTAGGGTCTAGACACACCCCGGTGGGTTCTTTTCCGTGTTGCGAGCGGGTCTCAGCACTTCGTCCAAACGGCGCCGAGTGGCCTGTGGGCTACGTTGTAACTTCCGTCTAAGGAGTCAAAACGGCCCAGTTTTGGGTTCTTCTTAAATCTGAACTCTTTCCGATAACAACGGTGTTCTTAGATTCCGTGACGGTTGAGAAACCGCGACGCGGTAGCGTCTCCAATCTCAGGGGGGTAAGACTTCAACGTCAACCCGAGCTACGGGGACGAAGGTTGCTCTTGTGCAACGCGCCGTGCGACGGAGGCGGTTTGCGCGACGGTTGGTCGTCTGAGCCTTTTGATTGGCTCGGTGCCATTCGACGTGTGCCACATAAATGCGCGGGCGCCGGTTGCCACTGCGCAAGCGGATGTGAGGTGGCGCTTTCGACACGCGCTAGCACTCTCCTGAGCTGTCCCCGACAGGTGTAACTCATTTCATTCCCATTCCTGAGGGTTCCAGTGTCTCCATAGGAGTTCCTATTCCCATTCCATAACGGAGAGCCAAATTTGGTCAACCTCGTCGTCGAGATCTTCCCCGTGCGGGTCCGCTGACACAGCTCGTTCCCGAGAAAGCGGGGTTTGAGTGTGCGACACCTCAGTGTCTTGTCCGCGGCGGCGGGTGATCGTCGGCTCTGTAGGTGTTCCGGGTGCGGAGTTCTCCACACGACTCTCCCTAGGCGGGGTTTCGTCATCTTTTCTGACGTCGTGCTCGGCTGGGTCGGCGGTGATGTCGCTACCCATACGCTGGGGTTGTGACTTCTCTGTCGCCGGCTCGGTCGGGCTCGCCGTCTCACTGTGAGAACTAGATTCCCTGTTAGGGCGACTGGCTGACGCCGAAGCATCGTCCTGCGAAGGAACTAAGTCCTCCTCCCCCTCCTTAGGCGGAGAGCCAGGAGGCTTGATTACCTCCGGTGGGGGAGTAACTCTGTAAGAGTTCGTTGACTGGGCCCTTGAGGGAGCGGGCCCAGGTTCGGGAGTATCCATAAAACATGGGATGTCATCGTCCTCGTAGCGTTCCGTTTCCGCTGTGGTTCCCAAGCGGGATAGTGCATCAGCCTGAGTGTTCAGCTTCCCTTTCTTGTACAGGATCTCAAAGTCGAATTCCGACAGTCAGAGACGCCAGCTCATAAGGCGGCCCGAGGGTTCGGAGATCTCCAGGAGCCAACGCTAACATGCGTGGTCCGTATGGAATTTGAAACGAGTACCCATCAGATAGGGGCGAAGTGTAGCTAAGGCCCACACAACGGCTAAGCATTCCTTCTCGGAGACCGAGTAGTTCCTTTCATGGACATTCAGGGAACGTGACCAGTACCGAATAGGGTGACGTACACCATCCTCAGAGGATTGGAACAGTGCACACACTACTTGGTTTGCACTAGCATCGGTGTCCACTTCGTAAGGGAGCCCAGGATTGGGTAGAGCCAAGATTGGCGGTGATGTTACGGCATTCACCAGTGCCGTGAAGGCAGACGCTTCCGCGTCGCCAAAAGGTTCCAGTTCCACTGGTTGTGCCTTCGTCAGGAGCCTGTTGAGGGGGGTGGCAATATCCGCAAAGTTCGGGACGAATCGGCGATACACGTTACACAGATCTAAGAAGGATCGCAACTCCGTTTGAGTTTTCGGGTGTTTTGCTTCCTTCAAGGATTTCAGTCGTACTTCATCGATTGAAAGCCGTCCGGGACGGATGATATGACCCAGATACTTAACCGAATCGGTGAAAAACTCGCACTTCTTGAGTTTCAAGGTGATTCCCGCGTCGCGGAGTATCTTCATTACGTCTCTGACGTGTTCGAGGTGGTCATCCAGGTTGTTGGAGAAGACAATAATGTTGTCTAAATACACTAGACACGTCCTCCACTTGAAGGGAGCCAACAAAATGTCTATCGCCCGTTGAAACGTTGCGGGGGCATTTGTCAACCCAAAAGGCATCCTCCGGAATCGGAAAAGTCCTTGATGACACACGAAAGCCGTTTTGTCTCGATCTTCCTCCCTAATAGGTACTTGCCAGTAGCCCGAATTGGCGTCGAGGGCAGAGAAAACAGTAGCGCTCCCAAGCGAGTCGATGTATTCGTCCATCAAAGGGATCGGGTACACATCCTTAATGGTTACCTCGTTCAGGCGTCTGTAATCGATGCAGAAACGCCACGATCCATCTGGTTTCGGAACTAACACCACGGGTGAGGCCCAAGCGGACTGGGCAGGTTCAATTACGCCCGCTTTAAGCATCTTCTACACCTGAGATTTCTCCTCTTCCCGAGCTTTCGGTCCAGCCCTGTAAGGGTGTTGGGCAATAGGCCGAGTGTTCGGTAACAAGTCGATGCGGTGTTCTGTAATCCCAATAGTTCCAAGGGAACCATCCCACATGGGGGTAAATTCACGAAGCATGTGCCTCAGCTTCTCCCGATGACATGCGGGTACATGGTTGAGATCCCATTTCTCCAATTCCTGAACAGGATCCGCCTGGTCTGCTCCTGTGATAGGGGCCGTAACCTCCTGAGGTTTAAAGTGTTCAGCGTGTGGAGCTGCAGTCGTATGCTCACCGTCTTCCGCGATTTCGGCAGTGTCCTCCCCCTCCTTAGGGTCCGCCACACCAAGGACCTCTGCGATAGAGATCTTTGTAGGTACGACCTCATGCGGGTGTGGAAGAACAGAACCCAGGATCTGGTGTTTGACCAAATGCTGCGTTGTCTTTCCAAATTTGGCTACCAAAACCTTGAAAGGTTTATCCGGTTCCACGGAGACAACCCCATTCGCAAGGGCGAGTTGACGCCGCGTATACAGAGACGGGTTCGGTTGTACCACATGCACACCAATTTGCTTGGTAACAACTGTGACCCAAACCTGGGTTTCTGGCGGGATAGCCACTGACTTCGCAACCTTTACCCGTGTAGAAACCGGGTCCTTCTTCACAGATTCCTGCGCGACAGGGAGAGGAACGCGTGTTCGCGCTGCTCCCTGTAAGGGTTTACGAACGATTGGGATCGTAGACCCGTCTTCGAGTTCCACAGTTCTATTCCGAGGACGGATGGCTTCCACGAAGCGGTCGCAAAAGTCACAACCCAGTATGACTGGTGCTGCAAGTGACTTGCATACAATAAACTCTAGATGAACGAGATAGGAGCCTAACCTCACCATGAGGGAAATTGTACCCAGTGTCCGTAGCGGGTGGTTGTTCGCATCGGCGATATCCAAGCGTGGACCGGTACGAACTTGAACCCGGAGCAGCGGGGGTAACAATTCAACATGAATTAAGTTAGGAGCGGCTCCTGTATCCAGAACAGATATTTGACGAACCATAAACTGGTTGGACAGGCCGAAGTCGGCGAATACTTTATAATTCCGCTTGGCCATTACCATAACTCGATCCGGAATACGGAGATTACGGGATCGTATCCACGGGCGACGGAGGACACTAAAGTATCCCGAGTTAACTTCGGTGTCAGCCGTTCTCCTTGAAAGGATAGTCACAGCTGGGGAGCGAAGTTGGAGGGCCTCGGGCGTCTTCAACTCCAGCTTAGAAGACGCCCCTCCCGCAGGGGAGACTCCCAAGTTTAGTTTTTCGAAGCGGACCCCACCGAATTCAGTGCAGCTGCCTCGAAGGGGACCGGTTGTTCCCCGTTCGCGGGTACAAGTTCTGTATCCCTGTCAGCAAGGTGGGCTCGGAGTATCCTTTGTTCCTCATAGGACCTACTCGGGACTCGAGCTTTCTCCTCAGCGGTCAGAGCCTCGTACTGAGCGATAATTCGTGAACCCTCCCGCAGGGGAAATGTGCAGTCTGGTGCTTTGTGACCACGGAGGTAACACAAATAGCAAATCAGCTCTGCCGGGTTCGGTTGTGGACGTGAATCCACGCGACGTGGTGCTGTATCCCTCCATCCGGGGCGAGAGAACCGAGCAGCGGTATTCGCAAAAGTTAGCGATGCGGCTGGCACCCTCCGTCCTTGGGTATAGAGCGCAGGGTCTTCATCCGTAGTCGGAGCGGATGTCGACGGCAACTCAGACGTACCCATAGATTCGGGGTTACTTCCCATGAAGTGAATGTTATCATTGACCCCCACAGAGGCAGGGTTTCCTGCGAGTGACAAAGACGAGTTACCTCCATCGGCGAGGAGTGCACGTGTCGGCCGACTCTTTCGGTTCTGCCGGGCACGGAGAGTATCCACCTCAGCCTGGGCATACTGAACCAGTTCCAAGTAGGTCAACTTGCGCTTCTCTTCCCGATGTCGGGCAACCAATGCCCTTATCGAGGGGTCCAAACCATCCACAAACATGGAGCATCTCTCGTAGGCGGGGAATACATTCCCGCATCGGTGAAACGCTTTATTCAAACGAGTTGAATACACCGTTTCGGTTTCCATCGGCTTCTGCCGCGTATCCCTTAATGCAAGGATTGCTTCCTGAATCGCATTTCCAGTAGCGTATGACCTCAAGAGGTACTGCACCGCTTCGGTCCAGCACGTGACTCCCCCTTCCAAGGCTCGGGATGATCCACGGACGGAGTTGAAATGGTCTTCAGCCATCTCCTTTAAGAAATAGAGTAATGCAAGATACGCTTGCGCTTCACTCATACCGAGGATGTCAGCCTCCTGGACAAACCTCGCAAGGAAATCGAGCACCAGAATTGGGTCTGTTCCTGTGAACTCCCTCTTCTGTAGGGTGATGCTCAGCCTTTTGATGTAGTCCTTGACCTTACCCGTTGCGCGGGATGTTCGATCTCCCGAAGGGTTATCCAACCGGTAATAGCGGTACGATAGCAGCTTCCGATAGAGAGGATTCGTCGGCTTCAGCTCCCTTAATCCAAGGTGTTTCCTACCCTTCTTCCGGGTACGGATTGCCCCTTGAGAGGTGTAAGTAGCCTTCGACCCAGTCGCCCGGGATGACCGGCGTTCATCTTCACTATCCGAAGATTCGGAGGACGAACTCGATTACGAGCGATTGGGATCGGAATCCGATAAATTCTCTTGGAGGTGAACCCGCTTCTTGGACTTGCGGCGGTCCCGTTTAGCGGAGCGATGTTCTTCGTCTTCCGAAACGTCGGGTTTATCCTTCGAGGCTTCTGTGTCTCCGTCCATACGGATAATGGCCTCGAGGGTGTCCAGCCGAGCTGGGAAGCGTTCCGCTTGCACGCGGTGTTCCTCCATGAGGCTTCGGTACTCGTGGATAAAGACCCCAGGGGTACCAAAGCTTTCCAAAAGGGAGTTCACATCCCTCTTCAGGGTACGAAGGTCATCGGCGACTCCCCGCACCTGGGCGTCCTCCACCTTGAGGCGGAGGGTAGTAACCTCCTGAAGGAGCTCGACGTGAGCCGCGTTGGCGATATCGATTCGAGTCTCCAGGCGCTGTAATTCAGGGTCGGCCCGACTTCGGGGTGCTGCTGAGGGGGTCTCCACCACTGGAGCTGGGCCCACAGCCACGACCTCTCGAGGACCTGAAACCACTGAGGGTGCTCTCCGAGTGTCCGGATCGATACCGGAATCGTTCCGACCCTCGTGAATTGAGCTCCTCGGCCTAGGCGGGGCCGAGGGCACTGAATCCGCTTGACGGTTCGATCCAGTCCTGGAACCACGGGTAGGCGGCGACATGCTGCAGACACGACAACGACGATTCGGGGTAACGATGAAATTCGATCACGAGATTCCCGGAGAACGGATGACGTAACACAAAACAAAAATAAAAACCAATTCCACCCTTTCCAAAGGGGACCACTACAACAAATCTTCACGACGGTGCTTCCTCTTCCAAGAGATATTCCAACACGTGGATGACCAACCCAAAAGTCCGAGAACGGATTCTAAGTCGGGAGACCACTTGTGGAGCAAAACCCGGCGACGGGAAGTGCTCTCAAGGTGTTCGAAGCCTTGCTCCCTGGGGGAGGCAGACTCAGAGACAGAGCCCTCCGTTCCACCCATAGTGTGGGGTGTAACTCCCACGGGGGATTCCGGCAGTACCAACGGAGGTGAGGGGTAGAAACCGTTGGATCGGGAATGGGTATGGGTATCCCAAAGAATGGGGGAAAATCCGGCGAAGAGGAAAAACGGGGCGAGGGTCGGGCACTAACAGGCACCAGACCCGAGAACCAGAAAAGGGGCGAAACAACAAAAGAAACCCAATACAGGGGCGAAAACCTGTCCTCGAAAGGAAACACAAAAAGCACGCAACAAGTAAGCAGAACCCCCACGGGGTATCGTGCACGCAGGTCGTCTGAGCGGTCCCAAGGGGGTGGTTGCACGTAACCCAAACGTGGGCACTCTCCAAGTGGAGTCGTGTCCCTACGCAGGCGTTGCTAACCAGAGCCCGTTCCGGGTTGTAAGGCCGAAACGATGGCGACGAAGAACCTCTAAAGGTATCGAAGACCAACCTTGGTTGTCATTTACTCTGAGCTCGGACTGTCAGATCTCGCCTCCCTAAGTAGGGCCCACTAACTAAACTCTACAGTAGTGCACCCCTGCTCAGGGCCATACACGTGGAGATCCCACTGCCAGGGCCCAAAAATCCAACGTTCTAACAAATATCCGAAATTCGGTGCCAAAATTAAGCCACGTGTATCACGGGGCCAATCCAACCATGGGCCATCCGAATTTTCACTTCAGAAAACAGTGCCACCTCAGCACACCTTAGAGGGGATCGTAGTCATAACCCTCGGAGGGTTCAATCCTCATTCTATGAGTTGCATCTTCAAGTTTCCCCTAACTGGGCGTTGCTCTACAATATTGTGCGTTAGACATATCAAATATGTTAAATCGGAGAAGTATACGATTGTTCATATCCTCACAGCTCGATCCCATAGGAAAATTATGGATTTCTAATCTCGCTGGGAGGTTATTGGAAAACCGGGGAAATTACCCGACGTGAAAAGTCTTGAACAAAATTCGGCATGAGATGGCGATATATTAAGTACAACGCGCTGCTTTTCCGAGCTTTCAACGCGTGGAAAGAGCACTTTGCCTCGAGGAAAACGTTTACGCACGAGTCCAAAGAAGGGGACAGAGAAGGAGAATGGAACACATATGAAGAAAAGAAGATTGGAAGATGATTTGGAATTGGCTGTGGTCAATCATGAATGTCAGAGCGAAGAAAAAAGCCCGAAAAGAAAGCGAGTACCATTCTATTTGTCAATAATTTGCATGACTCGTCGTTTTGATTTGAAATGACCCCGAAACACGTCAGGTGTTCCTTCGATACTCCCAAACAATTTAGAAGCGGGCTTTGTTAGATTTCAAAGCAAAACGGGTAGAAAATTGGAGCAATGTCACTGAAATTCGTTTCAATGGTGCTTCAATGGCCTCGTAGTTTTCTTTCGATCACGTTCTTGACGAGCTTGTCTCACCTGAACTTCCATCTCGATGTTTCAGAAGTGTGGTGTGTTTGCGGTCGGTCTGGAACGGTTTCAGGTCTTCGTCCTCGTTGCCGATTACGAACTTTAAGAAGAGTGGCCGAATCAATCCAGACTTCAAGGAGTTCATAGACGGACCTATGGGTTAAAAGTTGTATCAGTTGAGCCAGGTTAATAGAGTTCGCGTTCTAGTAGGAGCCACTGCCCTTGGTTTAGAAACTGGGGATGAAGACGAAGAGTTAGTGGGCTCCTCTGTTAGGAGTATCTACTACAAAAGAATGTTTGTTCATTATGTTGGGAATGCTTAGTTCGACCGTCAAACGAGTTACGGTTCAAACTAGAACAGTCGAGTACAATAAAAAAAAGCGATCACCTGAAGAGTTCGAAGATGCCAGTTTTAAGTTCATGCATTTTGTCAGTAGCTTTTTCAACACTGAGAAAGAAGCAGAGATTTCGGCTGCTGTTAACAATTCTGTTGTATTGGAACGCGAAAATTCAGCTCTGGTGGAGATTGAGCAGCGCCGCAAGATTTTAGTGCAGTTAAATGTTGCACAAGAAATGGTGGACAAGGACATAAATAAGTCTGGTTGGAAAGCTCATAAATAGTGGTCAGAAAGCTGTTAAATGAGCTCGACCAAGTCATAATGATCTGTTTATTGTTCAAGTAAAAATTCTAATCTTGGGAACTTGCTAAATCGAGACCAACTGTCTTTCAGATGAAAGGAAAAGTTCGGCCACGAACCTATTCCACATCAATTCGACCGTTAGCGACAGATTCAAACAACAGCGGAACGGTTACAGATGGTGGACCGGTAGTGGCATCGAGAACAATAAGATTATCCCACAGGGCTTCTTGGTCCTCCCGAGGTATTCTGGCACTATTTTCCGTAGCGTATAGGGGAAGGATATTGACGTCACTTGTGATGTTCAACCCTGTAGCCTTGCTCGCCTGAATGAGTTATATGTCTTCTTTCTTCAGATCTCCAGCTACATGCACGTCTCTGGAAAAAACGACCTAAACGAACAGTAAGGCAACAAGAGCCCTTCCAGACGCATGGGGAATAACCGGCGATTCTTGTGGACATCGTGAGAGATGTTGAATCCAGATATCTAGCCCCCTGTTACGCTTTTAAGTCTGCCTTCGGAGAATGGATGACATAAACCCCTGCAGTTCCACTCTTCAGAGCAACAACGGTTGCGATACCAGGTCTCGTGTTCGCACAATCGGAAAAATTGCATGGTGCAGGCGACGTAGTGTCGTCCATGAAAAACTTAAAACTCTCAGGGGGTGGGCATCTATCTTGAGGCAAACTCAAGCATGTGTGAAGGAGCAACGATAACGGTTGAGCCCTGTGAGCCGCCGGGTCCTAAGAGATCTTACAAACGCCACGTGGACTGGACAACCTCAGCTGGACTAGTGTAGACTATTAATTTAATATAATTAGTGTAATAGATTAACACTACAGTTCCAGGGAGATCTCAGCGCCTCGCCAGTACTATTTACTTGGCTCGAGTGACGCTTCTCCCTTAGAGTACGGTAGGCACGATTAGGATACTAAATAACCCCCTTTGGTATATTGGTTCCACCCTTTGGTCTCCAAGCCATCGTTTCCGTAGCTCCAACCTATAGGACTACGCAGTATACCCCAGCCCATTGCACCAAGTACTCTGGGAGTGCCACCGTCAAGGATTCGAACCTTAGGACCCGCCCTACCACGCTAGCGCCGGTCGAGACCCATACGCTGACTTAACTCGTCATTGCGGTTCATTTTTGTCTCCCGACTTAGAAACCTTTGGAATAATTGAACGGACCACTAGAACGAAGAATTATCTAGATTCTAACCTTTGGTTTAATTCCCCAACGGACCAGAAGTACAGAAGCAACCGCCATTATGGATGCAGGAAACACACCCAACCGACCCGACCATAGGACTCCTACGGCAGGACGAAGTGAGACTACAACGCCGGCGATGTCGCCTGACCCTTAGGTTGATACCGCTAGCGACCACAGGAGCACGAGGAGCCAGCTGCAAGAAGTACTGACCCCATTGGATAACCCTGAAAGGAATCGCCGAGAACCCACGGTGGCAGCGCGTTTACGAGAACGTCTTACCAAGGCCACCTCTTGGCCAGGGACACCTCAAGAAAAAAACCCCAGACCGAAGGAATTCGAGAAAACCTGCCCCCAGGTCTTGCCGACCTTCTCTGGCCCCGTCTCTGTGAGCTCTGCTCAACGCAATTGGATTTTATTATGAACGTGCGGCTCGCTAAGGCGATCGCTGACCATACGGATTACCTCATCTCACGAATCGTCCCTAAGGTATTGGAGTCTGACTTATTCATAGACTTCCTCCTACAGGCCGTTCAAGGATCTGTCACCCGCCAGGAAGGCAATTTGGTCCCTTAGACCACCCCACCACAAATTGACCATCCGGTCTCCATATGGCAACCCCCTACCAAACCCCCAGGAGCGGCGGAATTATCCGCCCCTCGCCGGGATTACCATCAAGAAAACCCCATGGTGGGCCATTCTAGGAGCAGAAGAGAAGCTCCGCGTCTATATGAGAAACAGGTTGCCTATCAGCAGAATCCAAGGGAGGGACAAGCGAGGAGAAGAAGAGAAGCTCCGCGTCTAGAAGAGAGACCGCTGGCCCCACCCGACGGACTATACGAGGTACAGCGACCTCAGGGCTCCATCAGATCTTATAAAGACATCCATCCTTCAGGTCTCTACTCCGCTGGAGAGAAGAAAAAAAGCAACCGTAGGAGAAAGAAGAAGAGAAAAAGATAGAGAAGAGACCATTCGGACACGAGCGATTCCGAATCGGCCTCAACCGAAACGACCGACTCAGAAGTGGATGAGGCTGTCCTTCGAGGCCTCAGACAACTAACAACCACAAAGAACTTTTCCTTAAGGTTCTAGACTACCGGAATTAACGGCTGGCCGACACGTCCGCGTAATATTCTGGTTCGGTGGCCCGCAGAGTCGCCAAATGTGCCAAACGGATGCAACAAACAATTACGAACAAATTCTCAGGTTCCGATCCCAATGCTGTCCTTAGGTTTATCAGTTTGTTCCGTACTGCCTGTGATCAGAACGGTGTCCACGAGGGCGCCACTCTGTACCTTTTCCAATTCTTCCTTTCAGGACAGGCGCGTGACCGAGTGGTTTCGAAGATATCTGGCACAACTGACCTCGTGGATGCTCAAGACCGTAAACTCCTCAGATCATACCCTCAGGTTTTTCATTACCTCTTTGAAACTTAGGCCACGGATGACGTTATAATGGATGCCCACCAGGAAGTAATATCCTTTACGCAGAGACCCCACATTACCGAATCGGCTTTCGCATACGACCTATGGAAGAGGGCTTACCGATGTGGAAACGTGTTCTCCGAAGGACGGCTTACAAGTCGCTTCATCACGGGGTTACTCCCTGCCATTCGGACACATGTGCGCAATTACCACACGGAAAATCCGCAATATTCCTTCCGAAGGCTCGTTACTTACGCCGAGGGTTATGGCAGAACCTACAGGACCTCCAGGCGCAACGCTGATTTAACCAGAGGGCACGCAACTCCATTGCGTAAACCCAACCAAGCCCATTTGGTTAGCTCCACGGAGTCGAACATGGATGCTTCACTCCGTTACGCCGATTCGAAAGACGGCCTCGCGGTCAATTTCAGTGCTCCTCCGTCCGGGCCCCCATCATACACCTCCCAGGGAACTACAGCGACCACTGGACCACCCATACCTAAGTATTATCCCTTTCCGCCCCGCAAGGACGCTTCTGTTCGCTCCCCAAGGGCCTGCTTCCTCTGCCTGTCAGTGACCCAACCTTGTGACTGTACGAGATATCTGCCTGAGGACGCACGTAAAACCCTCCTAGCCCTAAGGGAAGAGAATTACCGGGTGCGGAGATCAAAAAGGAATGTACAACAGGGCACAGCAACGAACCACAGGGACCCCTGAAAGCTCACGCTATGCCACGCCTCCGGACACTCCGATCAAAGCCCCACAGGTCCACTCCATTGTAGATCCTACGGATGACCCCGTGGAAGAACCCTATCGCCAGGAAGAAACGGGAACCACATCGGAAAACTCCTAGAGGGACGATTTGGGGCAAATCCTCCCTCTTTAAGCCCCTGCCTCAAGCAATGAAACGGTCATGAGCCGAAGAGCTCCTCACCTTCCAATACAAACCACCCACAATGAACCACTCAGGGTGAACCACAGTTGAAACACAGTAATTAACGCGTCTGTATTCTAATGAAAGAGAACTATTAAGTTCGAGTAACCGTAGGAATCCGTTCCGACAACTCTCGAGTGACCACAGCTGTATTGGACACAGGCGCTGGTCCCGACTTGGTCCATCCTAAGCTGCTCTAACTGGGTTGGCAAGATTTCGTTCAGGCAAAAAAAACACCAAGGATTACCGATGCGTCTCGTAGACCAATGGACATTAAAGAGATAGTACCACTTTACCTCCAGGCAGGAAAATTCAAAGTCTGCACGTGGTTCCTTGTGTGTCCTAACTTAGGCGCTGAAGCAATCCTAGGGACCTCCTTTATCGACCGATACATTAAGGCCCTTTATCCAGGCCTTAGAAAAGTCGCGTTTTACCGCGCACCTTGCATCTCCATAACTGGTTCAACCCCAGGGCCATAAGCTAACCACAAACGATCGGTTGTCTTCGAAAACACGAAGTCCAATAAGGTTCGCCTGTCAAAGGCCATAACGATACCGCTGATGACCCAAATCGCTGTATCGGTCCATTCCCAGTCCTTAAGTCTCCTAACGATTCAGAACCACCCGAAAACGGTTTTGAAGCACCTTACCTTGATGACCAATGGAGTAATGGACATCCACCCCGACAGGTCCTTCTCGGTCACAATCAGCAACTTCCGAGATAAACCTGTGCGCTTATCTAAAGGTACAGTGATTGGTATCACTCTACCCGCGCTCGTGGCCATTTTTGAGTCCCAAATGGATAATCTTGCGACGCCAACTCCCGATGAGGACGTCGACTCTTGGGAGGGGACGGTCGTCATCGGCGAAGAATTCGAATCCTATAGGCCCCAGGTACTTGATCTCCTCAGTGAATACCAGGCCATGTGGTCAAGTAAAATGGGCACAGTCAGAGCCCCTACACACCGCATTGACCTTCAGGATGAAGTTGGACCACAGTTCCAGCACACATATCGTACCAGCCTTAAAGGTAGGAAAATTGTCGCTGACCAGATAGAAAAGATGCGCAAAGCTCAAGTCATAGAGCCGGCGCCTCCAAACCAATCCGAATCGGCAAGTCCCCTTGTCCTTGGGGCGAAGAAAGATGGCTCCTTCAGGTTATGCGTCGAATACAGGAAGCTGAACGAAGTAACCAAGAGGGACTCATACCCGATACCCCGCATGGACAACTGTCTAGGTTCTTTAGGCGGATCCGTCTTATTTACCACACTGGACGCTAACTCGGGAAATTGGCAAATCCCTTTGGCCGAAAACGCGAGAGCACTGACAACCTTTACCACCCATGAAGGTCTGTTCAATTTACTCGCGTGCCCTTTAGTTTGAAGAATGCACCAGCCACGTTCCAACCGGTTGTGGACATTATACTGTCCAGAGTCAAATGGAAGTTCGCCCTGGTCTATTTGGATGACGGCATAATCTTCTCACGGACCGTAAAGGAGCACTTTTGCCACGTGAAGAAGGTGCTAACAATCCTACAGGACGCTGGAGTAACACTGAAGCTCCGCAAATGCGCTTTATTCAAGGACTTAGTGGATTATCTTGGTCACGTCGTCCTCCCAGGAAAGCTAAATGTGGCCACACGGACAACGATTGCGATTCGCCAGGCTAAGCCTCCTAGGACTCACACGGAACTACGAACCTTCGTGGGTTTGTGCAACGTTTACCGACGGTTCATTCAAGGGTTTTCCAAGATCTCGGCCCCTCTGAACGCGATGCTGAAAAAGGGAACACCTTCGGAGTTCGAAGCCCTTACGGACGACCAGTACGAATCATTTCAGACCCTAAAGGACAAATTTCTGATCCCACCCATATTGGCCTTACCAAATCCCAATAGGCCTTTTATCCTGGCTACAGATGCCTCTGATGTCCAGGTGAGTTGTTCACTGCTACAGGAACAGGAGTCACCGAAGGACTATCGACCTATTGGCTACTGGAGCAGAACGCTCACAAGCGCGGAGCGAAACTACAGTACGACCGAAAAGGAATGTCTAGCCATCTTATGGTCCGTATTGACACTCCGTCCGTACCTTTAGGGGACCAGGTTTACCATTATGACAGACCATGACTCACTACGCTGGCTACTCAATATGACCGATGCATCGAGTTGCCTCGCTAGGTGGCGCTTCAGGCTGTCAGAATACGACTACAAGATAATCTATAGGCCAGGCATCAAGCACCAGGCAGCAGATTCCCTGTCACAAATCATCACCGACGGAACTGATGACACCCCATTGGACGACCTAATTCTCACCCCCTTTACAGATGATGGACCTCAGGACTACACGGAAACAGATGACCTTATGGGTAAGGTGCAATCGGAGGATCCTGAGGTAAAGAAGAACGAAGTATACCTATCGGACTGGGAAACAGTACCGCCTAATTCGTCACCACCTCAGGTTAACTCGATAGCCCCGGAGGAAAAGGAACTCTTCCCTAAAACTATTGAGGAACTCCTACAAGCGCAGGTCGAAGACGATGACTGCAAGGAAACAGCCCAATTGGTAGAAACCCCAGGATGCCTATTCGAATATCACCGATTTGGACTACTATGTCGCCGCTCACATCTGGATGGAGCACTCCAACGGGTAGTACCAACTTCGCTAAGGGCGCGATTCCTATACCTCGCCCATTTCCCCCGCTTGGCTGGCCATCCTGGAGGCCGCCGAATGTACCAGACCCTAAGGAAGTTCTTCTACTGGCCACTAATGGTGCAGGACCTATGGCAAACCGCACGGAACTGCACATCGTGCGCAGAGATCCGAGGGTCTCGCGCCAACCATCAGGCCAAACTGAAGCTTTTCCCCGCCGCAGATCTAATGGAATTTGTCGCAATGGATATACTTGGGCCTTTGCCTAATTCGTCCCATGGGAAACGGTTTGTTTTAGTTATAACCGATAGGTTTACAAAACTTACCCGAGCCCTATCCGTAGAAAATAAAAAGGCCACGGATGTAGCCAAGGCCTTCTTTTCCCACTGGGTACATCCATATGGAATGCCACTCTACCTCCTTACGGATAGCAGCTGTCAGTTTTTACCCAAATTCTTCTCGCATGTCTGTGCTACCTTAGGTATCAAACATGTGACCACCACTGCGTACCAACAGCAAAGCAATGGCCTAGCCGAACGCTTCAACCGCACCCTTTTGGATCGATTAGCGCACTACGTTTGGGAGCACAAATTGAACTAGGACGAATTCGTTGAGCCAATGGTTTATGCTTACAACACGCAGGTGAACGCTTCCAAAGGGACAACGCCTTTCGACTTTACGCTAACGAGAGCGTCGCCGCTGATAGCTGTTGACCTTCAGGAATCGATCATACCCCAGGACATAACCGAAAAAAGGACTCCTACACCAGTAAAGCGCTACTTGCACCGACGCATTGACCGCTTTATCCAATCGGCCAGAACTGTACTTACCAAAGCCCAACGGCGCTACAAGTCCAACTTCGACAAAGCCGTTTGGAACACACCGACCTTTGGGAAAGGAGATCTGGTTTACCTGGACAGGCCACCAAAGAACAATGAGAAACTCGAAGACACTATGCAGAAGCTCTCAGCCCGCTCTACGGGACCATAAAAAGTTCTTAAGGCCAATGATCACAGCATAACTTTACTCATTGAGGGCCTACAGGACACTGTGTCTATTGACCGCGTGACACGAGCTCCCAGTTCTTCCAGACCACGAACGTCCCAGCCCCCTGGCCCAACGGAGGCACCACGACCTCAGGTCGACACTCAAGTCTCCACGCCCCCGAAGGCAGTTCCCAAGGACTCAACTAGCCATACGGAAACAATGGTCAAGGCCAACTACTATGACCCTTCGCTCACAACCGACTCCGATGGATTCGCCTCTCTGGCACACACTCTCCTTCCTGAGGGTGAATACCAACCGGAATATGTGATTGAGTGCATCATCTCCACCAATATGGGAGAAAATAGAAGTTTGCGCCATCCAGTCCGTTGGTTCGGCTACACACCTGAGAAAGATACTTGGCAAGAGCCCCAAACCATTCCTGCTAATTTATCGCCCGCTATTAACGCAGAATCAGCCACTCGGAGCGCGGCCTTCAGGAGGGGGCATCCATTGGTCCGAATAATCCAATCATTGGCCCGAATAATCCCAAAACGCCTCCCAAACCGCCTCCCGACATGACGGTTCGCCGGAGCACGACGGGTCGTCGTAGCTCCCGCATCAGGAAACAAATTCACTCCTTCGGAGACACCTGAGGAAGACCTGGGACGCTCCCAAGATGAGACGCCGTCCCGGGCGACGCACATTTGAGATACAAGAACGACCTTGGGAAAGCACAAGAATTTATTTATTTGACAAGTAACAGAGGCCTAACAGCCCTCGGTATGACCTCAACGATGGCAGAAGCGCTTCAAACACCAACAGGATTCACTGGGGCGGCGCAGAGATAACTCCGTTGTCTTCATTGGAACCTGCAGGAGCGAAACCGGGACTAAGGTCACCCAAGGAGCCATCTGGACCACCCGAATCTGCCCCAGCGAGCCGAGCACGCTTCTTCGGCGGGACTTCCCGTGAGGAGCTATTGTTACAATCGGAAACCTCCTAGTCACTCAAATTGAGACCATATCGGGCATCCAAGTCGGCAGTAACCCTCTGGGACATCGCCTGCGCATTCTGTTGCAGGATATTGACCATGGCGGTCTTCAGGTCTTGACCCTGTTGGACAACTGCTGCGTAGCGAGCCGAGCGACGCGCCTAGGAACATGCTTCCCTCAGGACTGTCGCAATGTCCATCGAGGCTGTAATACCAACGGTATGGCAGACTTGACGGAGATCCGCGGAGGCAGCCGTGACCGAAGCAGGAAAGTGGACCAACGGAGAGGACGGAGCGATGTCGACGCCCCCGGCGGACGTCTGAGCAAGTGCCTCACCTACAGGACTTTCGGTTTTGACATTAACCTCACCAGGAGGAATATTCTCTTGGGCGACGGGCGGCTCATACGAGAGCTCATCCTGAGAAGCAGCGCCCGGAGGAGGTGAAGGAGGGGAAGCAGTCGGTAACACCACAGTGAACTCAACCGGAGGATGAACACCCTGCACGCGTAGGACGAAGGGATCTTCAACGAAGGATTCTCCGTCGGACATACCAGCAGGATCCAACGGCGTGGCTTCCACATCAGGCTCGAAGCACAGAGGATCGAGACCAATAGCCTTCGGATTTTAGTTGGGCACATGACGCCTCGGAATGTCCGATGGTTGATTCCGCAAAGGCTTGGCGCGGTAGGCACGGGGGTCGTCTCGACCCTGCGGATGCAGCGGAATCAGCGTGAATGAGTCGGTATCCCAGTCGTACCAAAGGGACCCGGGAGTCTTGGCCCACTCCACCTGTAGGACATGATCCAAAAGGGCCTCGGTGTCCTCGACGTCGAACTGAGTCCCACAGACGATGTTTTATATGGCCAGGTTCCTTGGGAAACAGATCATGATGTCCGGGAGCGGGACTAGGGAACCTTGAGGACCGGGTATGGTCTAATCATACCACACCGTCTAGTCCTCCGTACGGATATTACAGCGGATTTCGTATTTCGCGGTATCCAGAAAGACCATAAAGGACATCACGCCGAACTCGACGAAGAGCACCTGCCAGGAGAGCCAGGGCCTTCGGTCATGGTCATCGCCCATGAGTTGGGACGAGTGGTACGCCACCACGGACGGCGTAGGAACCAGAAGAAGCGGCGATACACGCCAATACACGGCCCAATGGTTCTCATCCTAATGGGATAGGGAAAGGTATAACGGAATGCGTTTGTCGGGGCTCATGTCGTCGAATTCCACTTGGTGCCAACAAAAGAAGAACCCCAAGGATTGACGTAGACGACCATCGGGCTCGTGCATCTCGTTCCAATAGACCCGGTTGGAAATCCAGAATAAGTCGTCGTACGGTGGCCGGAAGCACATCAGCGCCAAGAGGTTGTTACCAGCTGGAGGAAAGCGCACATGAGGTGAGATGAAGTCCGTGTAAAGGTCCGAAAGGAGTTTTTCCACCCTGAACTGGTAGTCGGCTTCTTCCTCGCAGCGGACGTACGGCATGTCCGCTTGGACGAGTGTGCCACATCGCGTCGCTGAAAGCGGATCCACAGGACAATGCAACCATCAGTTATAGCACGAGACGCTGCGCGCGTTAATGCTGCCCCTCCGGAAGTCGGGTATCTTGGAAAACCTTCGGGCGTCGAGATACATGTGACAAAACCTTTGGTATTCTTCCACTGAGAACGGCAGAATGGCATGACGCACTTCCCGCGGGTTTCTTCCGATCGTTTGGTCATAGCGGTCCCCCGGACGCTCGTAGGCCACTTTGTATCCAGAGAAGCTCCCTGCTGGGTTGTTTGAGGTCATGGTACCGCTGGTCCCAGGGTGGACCGCCGGAAAATAGATGGGAGAGCCGGTGGAGGCGACATAGTCCGAAGGAAGTACGGCGTATTCGGCGGCCTTATAAGGTGATTTTGGCATCGCGCGCAACCAAGGGAAAGGTACCATGAGGAATATACGAAGAAACGGATTTGAATCGGACGGACTGACAGGCGTGAACCACGGCAGACGAAGCGAGGAGGGTCGCCGAGGGAAGAACGGAGAAGAAAGAAAGAACCCAATGGACCGTCTCGGCAATGCAACGCGAGGAATACGCCGGCGATGCACCCATGGCCAGCGCTCACGGCGCGTGGCAGTTTCAATCCTTAGGCATATTAATTACCCTTCGGCACCAATGGTCGGTTCACGCATCCCTGCATCCCCGCAGGCGGTGACGACGCGACGTTCCGCCTCACCCAATGGTACCGGGAGCAATGAAGTGCACGCGTCCCCTGGAGCAGTTATGAAACCATCTGGACTTCGCCGTGACGGTCGAATCTTAAGGAGGGAGATCTTTGAAGGAGCGATAATACCGGTTGAGCACGGTAAGCCGCCAGGCCCTGAAGGATCTTGCAGGTGACACGTGTACGGGTCAACCTCAGCAGGACTCATCTAGATTATTAATTTAATTTAATTAGTGTAATAGATTAACACTACAGTGCCAGGGAGATCACAGCACCTCGCCAGTACTATTTACTTGGCTCGAGTGACGCTTCTCCCTTAGAGTACGGTAGGAACCGTTAGGATACTAAATAACCCCTTTGGTATATTAATTCCACCCTTTGGTCTTCAAGCCATCGTTTCCGTAGCTCCAAGCTGTAGGACTACGCAGTAAACGCCAGCCTGTTGCCCCAAGTACTCTGGGAGTGCCGCCGTGTTAGAACACTGGTCAGTGGTTGAAAAGGTGAATGATCGTGACGGCCGAGGTGAGAGTCGGCCGGTCGACCAGGGTTTATATAGACTATTGAACCTTCGAAGAAGAGGTCACAAAGAGTGTTTTCTAATGTACCATTCTAATTGGGTGCCGTGTGAAACATGGTTGCTTCCACGAGGTTCAATCGTGCATGCGTGTCCAATGCCTCGTTGTCACTTGCTCGATGATGCTGACAGTGACAGCTTTGTTGATTGTGACAAGAATGTCATCTATAAAGTCATTGTGACGTGTGAGATGACAATGGTCCTTGAAATGGCGATTAGGGTCAAAATGGATTATGGGACTGGACCACCAAAGCACTGAAACTCAAATAACATACTTAAAGCATAGTATAACTAAATCATAACATAAATGCATAACATAATTGACTAAGAATCATCTGAATTCGTAACACGCCGTCAAGGATTCGAACCTTAGGACCCGCTCTACCACGCCACCACCGGTCGAGACCCGTACGCTGACTTAAACACGTCATTGCATTACACTTAGAGTTTGACTTAGAGTTTGACTTTGTCCTCGACATGTCCTCACTACACTTTAATAATGTACTGTATACCTTACACTAAATCTTCCTAACGAGCCTTGACAACTGCATACTGGTATGTTGGAATTTGGGCTGGGATGACGTGTTATACAAACCAGATTATGCGTCCAGAATGACTATCTTGTCTGCTACTCTGACTAACATGCGATTTTTTCTCCAGTCAATATGTGGGTTGATATCTGAAAGCAATGATTTGCCTAGGACTATATTACAAAAGATCAAGTCTACCTCATAATGTTTTATTGAAAAACATGCTTCGCCAATTTTTAGAGATAATACACTAGAACTGATGTTCATAGGAACAAGAGTTCCATTCCACAGTTCATCTCGAAGGTCTTTCTTACTTAATTGCAGATGACATCTCTCTACAAATTCTTTTCACATTATGCTCTCATCACATCCACTGTCTCTAAGAATTTCACACTTTTGCGACTTCTTACTTTCTGCTATTTCTTTGAACCGCAGTAACGATTGTACTTTTGACATATTGCTTTTATTCACTGAAAAGGTGCATAACCTAGTTCTTTTGTTTTCTTTACAACTGTTGTTCTTGTTTGACCTTATTTATTGTAATTTATGTTTTTTCCGTTCTTGGATTTGTTCCAGTTTATTATTACTAGAGGCAACTGTTGGCGCTAATAATGGCTTCAAGAGCACATTACTTAGTTTTTTGGCTTCTGAAACCGACTGCCTTTGAAGTGGTTCCCCGTAATACAATCATTCTTACTACGAAGAAAGCATTAAAGATTCTGTAAAACCCGTTTCTTTTCAACTTCTTTTATATAAGGATACCGTGTTGTATTGATATTACCTATCTGCATTGGTGTAGGGCCTTGACTGCCTTATTAGCTACTTACAAAACGGAGACTGCTTCAGTTATCGGTTCGGAATAAACTGTCTAACTTTTCAGCTATTTCCATTGCTTCATGAATGGTAGACGGTTCAGGTCTTACGACTTCAACCCGAGTTCTTGCTCTCAGGTTTTGACTATAATGATATAGCTGTTCCGAATTTGTCATTGTAGGGACTTTTAGTAACCATTTGATAAATTCCTGGTGATAAGATCGTACGCTGCTAAACTTTTTTGATTTCTTTAACTCACTTAAACGCTTTCTAGCAGTACTTTCTCTTTTTACTGGTTCAAAGTATTGTAACAGCTTATCTTTAAGTATTTGGTACGATTCCTGTTGCTCATTATTTATAGTGATCAGCTCGTACCACTGTAGTGCATCAAGAGTCATACAACTTACTGCATATTTGATCTTCAGTTCAGCAGTTGAAGGTTTTCTCATACTTTTAAAGAAATGTCCTAGCCTTTTTCTCCAACTACGAACTCCTGTCCCATAGAAATTGTCTGGTCTGCCAATCTATAATGTCGTACTAAGACTCCGAGCAATAGTTAAATTGAAAAAAGCTTGGTTAGCATTATTCAACTTCTGCTGCATTCCAGCAACTGGTTGTCTTACTGCTTTAATTGCTCGTCGACTTTGTTGAAATGTTTCGGCATTTGAGCTAGTCATTATGAAATAGTTTTAAACGACGATACTTGTAATAATATATTGAAAGCAGAGACAATTGTTTTACACAAATTTATTCTAAATCACTGACGTTTGGGTTTTAGATAACTGATCACCTGGCTAATTGTCTAAAAGATTTCTCTAAGAGCTCTGGGTACTCTTTATAAATTCTTACCATTCACGATTTTGACAGCGTGTGTGTGAAAATGAATAAGGGGGTGTACCGAGACTCCCCCTGAACCACCTCGCCCGCCCTTCCACATGCGGCCCTGGACCACAAATTTGTAGCCAACGGGTGTCCAAGGAGGGAGGAGGGGCTGTTTTGGGACACCCCCTGAGCAGCTCATCCTCAGATCTCCCGAAATATCTTCGTAGGATATCGCGGGAGCCCAAGACTGCGCGCCACAAACAGTCCGAAGTATGGCCGAAACATAAATGGTAATGGAAAAGATGTGATACTAATGATATGTAAATGGATTGTGATCGAGTTAATAATGGTAAAGTGGTGCATTCAAGAAGCGGCATACTGCACGAGAATTAAGGTGGGGATCTGGTGGATGTTTCATGTGCACGTGCAGCTTCGTGATCGAATAAAAAAATGAGAGACAGCCAAGAAGAAGCTGTCGAAAGGACGTGGCGCTCAAGAGTGACTTTAACCGACTGCAGTAAGCCGATGGTCTCCTCGACGGAGATCGTCACGATCACGGGTACAGAACACTGTCACTGATGCGAACTGTCGTACCAAACTGTCCCTGGGTTTACTATCCTCATCTCTGTTTAATCTAAGTTGATAAACAAGACATTTCTGCCACATATCCAAGAATTGAAAGGGCATGGGCCATATTCAAGTGTCGACAAAGCTCTGCTTTAGTTTGAATGCAATACTGTCGTTGCTATAAAAACCGGTCCTGAGCAAAAAGTCTTTGCCCACCCTCGTTTTCTCCTTAAATGTTTTGTTGATGTGTGAGTCGCAGTGTTAGAGGAAGTAGGAAGTCTTTGCGGGAAGTTTTAAAATGGTAACGTTCCGAAATTAGCAATACAGAATCAACACATGCCTATTACGGGAACTGTGTCCGTCTGATAGAAAAAAACCTACTTTACTCACATCGAGGTTTTTGCAACAGAACGTATTGATATGTGCTACCAGATCCGGTATGAGTTGCATGGTCATAGACCCTTTTTTCGAGCACACAATTTGGCTATCAATGGGTAGACATTGGGAAGATGCCATTCAATTGAGACTGCTTGCGAGCTTCGGTTTCAGGTGTTTGGCCACGTAAAGCTTCCATCGTGGAAAACCCTTTTTGCTGTCACTGACAAAGAAAGAGAGAGCGACAAAACCCGACGCGGAGGCGGAAAAAACGGCCGTTACATGGACACCGTTATCTTTCAAGTTATGGCGTCTGCCTCCGAGGTTTGATATTGAACATGTTAGAACTCTTATTTGCTTTCCGTAGGTCGCACTCACCTATTTCGCCAAGGTTTTTAACTTGGTTTGGGTCTTCAAATATTGGTGCTGATGATCCAAGAATGTCCAGACGTGGCTAGAGTTTTCACGGCCGAAGTACTTATGTTTGTGATTCTCTGCCCTTCTGTGTGTTAATTGAAAATGCCGGGCAACAAAGGACAGGCATATATCACCATAAGGTATTGGGTTCTTGTAACTTTTTCGCCCATCGTTTGTGATTTGGCCCATACATTGCTTTGGGTAGTCAATTTCGAAGGAAAACCCACGTTCTGCTGTGTATTGTGCATGGTGGACCACCATAGTTCCTTCTGTCTCCGTCAGGATTGTTGGGCGATCTAGGGAGTGTTTTATGGGGTGGAGAAGCTTTGTTAGGTTTGTGGCATTGTTCGTTTTCCACGCTCTACGAATGCGGTGTGCGTTTCTTGAACACAGCCTACATATGCTCAGGACGTTTGCAACTGTTTATCCCTGCTTAAGAAGTCGAAGAACTTCCTGTTAGGGTGCCTCTTCTTGGACTTTCTTTTCTGCACTTCGTTTTCTGTGCGCAGTTTTGCTTCGCATCGACTCGAGCATTTTGAAATGTCTAAGGAGACTAGGCCGTTACTTTCTCGAGACTGTGCGGAGTGGACCTAGACGAAGAGCGCTGTGTCTAATGGGAGTGAAGGATAATGATGAGCTCGACAGAAGGGTAGTCTGGCCTTCTGTCAAATATAGCCAATTGTCAAGTTAAGCCGACGGTAGGGTTAAACTTATCAAGTACTTTAGTTTGTTAAACAGAAGCGGCTGTTTTTTATCTCCAAAAGAGATTTATTGAAGTCAAAGATCCGCTCGGATATTATGTGTTTCAAAAGTATATCCCTTACAACAAAATAATTTCGAAAATTAGCTTTTTGAATACAGTATATCTAGTTAAAGCAAAACAAGAAATGGTTGAATTCAAAATCATTTTTCATGCACATAATTTTGATTGAATTAAAGTTTCTGCAACGCATTTTTGGTTGTTTATTCTCGCAGATATCTCAACGACACATACAAAACATATTGAAATTGATTAAAGAAAAGGATCAAAAGAATCAAAAGTTATTTCGTCCCAGCAATCCTTAATACAATTTCCAATTCAAATCCTTTACCCAGTTTTCCTTCTTCCGACTGAACCATCCTATTCAGCATTCCCCTTTTTTTTCAAAAGGGTTAAGATCAGAAGAGCGTGTTGGGCTTTAAATTACAGTTATACTTAAAGTATTAAACCACTGCTTGACAGTAGTTGACTTTTGTCTCGGTGCACTATCTTATTGAAATATAGAATCTTTGCCCAAAATGCAGTATGAAAAAGGAGTAAATGGTTTTGAAATACTTCAAAATACTGTTCTGACGCCATTATTGTCGCAATAAAAATAAATTTTAGTCTTTCTTTTGTTAGATATTTTAACTAAAATAATAAATGAGCCCCCATAAGAGTTTCTTCATAAAAATATACTTTTTATTTCGTAAGATCGTACCAATAAATTTGTAGCAATCTGATCGGTCTAGGTTGACCTTTTTTTGTCCAGAAAGCATAAATATGTTTTATTAAGTTTCTTAAACCTATTTATGACAACATTACATTCGATTCTTCTTATTATGTTATTTGAGAAAAAGGATTTCACATTTTCGAATGTCGAAAAAGGTTTGAAGCTACACTTACTGCCATATTTTAGATAGTTAATTGCTCAAGTTGAGATTTTTTGAAATGTTTTGTATGACGCGGTATTGCGGCATCGCTGGCGTTTTATTCAATTTTTTTCGGCATTTAAGAAAAAGAAGGACGTCCTGTAGAACGCTTAATTCTATAAAACGTAAGATTTTGGATTACAAAAGGTAAATGGGTAAAATATATGAAAAGTATTCTTTAATGGTTTTGTTTATTGTGTTTTCATAACTTTATACGTTGTTTTTATAATATAAATATATGCTATAAGTAAGATCATTATATAAAATTCCTTATAGTTTTTAAGTCACGTTTTAGTTTTGGATCATTTTTTCTGGATTCATTTCTTCTTGGTCTGAGCGAATGATTCGCGCCGTTTCGTGGCGTGTCAGACGGATTCCACGAGCCATAATAGAGTTCTATACAAGCGTTGTATACACAGATTGTATACCGGGCAAGAATATTAGGAGTAGCGAGCTATTGTACGAGCCTCTGTAAGTCGTCTGTCAGCATGCCAAACGTCGGGCAGTTCGCCGGCGTTGCAACATCTCTAACGTTTACTGAATGAGCGGCGCGCCCAGCGCGAGAAACTTCTCCTGTATGTCTGTTTCTCCACACGTTTGCTTCCTTTCACTACTAGGCATGTCAGTATTTCTGTTTTCTCTTTTATTTTTCTTTGCTACACTCCTTTCGAAAATATGCTCGCAATAGGCGAACGTTTTTCAACTTCAGTAAACCAATGATTGATCTTAATAAAGTATATCTTTTTGAATCACTGTTTTGGAGAAGGTTTTATTTGCCGAACAATGTGTTCTACAGTACACGAAATGCCGTTTTTGGCGCGGTTTTTATCGCGCAAATTGAGTGCGCAGGTATGAGAGCCTGTAACTCAATGCGCCCAACGAAGGCTGAGACGAATGGAATTGAGCCAGAGGTAAAACTGTACGATGTAAACTGGAGTCAATCAGATGGTTCCCTATCCTACCGAACTCGCCGCCGCGGCGCGCTTAAGTAGGGAAGTAAACCAGCCTGCTAACTACCAAAAGTATAACCCTGACATGCTTCTAGAGCTTCTAGAGAGTCTTGAACAATCTTGAGTAGTAAATCTTGGGCGACAGCTTAACAGGGGAAACTTTTTTTAAGTGTCCCGAACATTTACGAAAGGTTTGAGATGCCTTTTTTGCACGAGCTGTTAAAAGTGAGAATGATAGTACAGTACCACCCAATGGTACCAATTACTATACACAGGAAGCACACAAATCTTACGAGACTGTATTCCACACGAAATACAGGGTGTTCTGTAAAACAGTAGAGTGTCCAGGACCAGAGAATGCTGCTGTATTCGCGCTCAGACGGATTTGTGAGGCTGGAATAAATGCGTGAGTGTGTGCCGGAGCCTCCTTAAATCGCTCAAAGTTACGAAGAGTAACATTAATAATATATGGAGGCTTTGCTTTGTTTTAAGGCTAGAATCGAAGGTGAGAAATCTCTATCAAAGAAAGGACCAAGTCAACACAGACTCATTTTCGAGAGGCCACTTCTACCGAAGCACCACCTACCAAGAAAGAAAGCAACCAACTTTCTTTTTCGTTCTTATGGCGGTGTGTCTCCGCTACACCCTTGGTCTCAGAGTTTTTCCCAACTTTCTTTGTATTATCTCAAGGTTCCGTTTCCTTTGTATTGGGGACTGGCTTGATTGTTTTTTTATTCATTTTCAAGTTTTCGTCTTTTGGGCTGGTAATCTCAAATTAATTGATTTTGTTTGGCTTTTGGCTTTGAGTTCACACCTTATGATTGTCGTCATCCGATGCCGCACACGACACCCAAACCGCGCTTTCATGGTGCTCTCGCGGAGGCATGCGTGCCTTCGAAAACATTGCTGTCACAAGTTTCGATGGCTCATCTGTCGACGTTCCCAAGTTCTTTTTCTGTTATAACAATGTCACTATGCGTGACGAGTCTGGTGAAGATCGTGCTCTGGACCTTTTTAGGTTCCTCGAAGGCAATGAATTCGAATTTTATTATGATTATTTCGCTTCCAAGAGTGATCTAATCTCAGAGTCCTTCGAAAATGACCTAATGAAGTCTGTCTTCTTGGAGCGTTTCGGTTCTTCCGAGGAACCAGAAGAACACATCCGCCAGGCCGTTTCCTGTTGTCTCGATCACGGGGATCGGTTGAGTTTCCTTAAGCACATGGATTCCTGCTTCAAGAAAGTGGGATTCGATACAAAAGCCAAGTTCGGTGTGCTGCGTAAGGCGATAGTGGAGTTTACCGATCTGGTCTTTTTTGTTATTTTTCGTGGTGCGAGAGATTGCGATTCGTCGAAAAAGTTGGTGAAGTATTTTATGGCTCTCAAGATTATCTAAAGCTCTAATGGGGCGCTTCACGTCTTTTCTTCTTCGAAAATCGTTCTTGAAAGGGATACGCCGGCTTCGCAACCTGTCCCAAATTCTCTGGAGGACAAGATGGATCGTTTCCCTAGTCCTTTGGCTGAACTTTCACTTGACATTAAGAAGAATCAAACGCCCGCCTACAGAGCTAAGGTCAAGCATGTTTCCTTCAATTATCTCCAGCCTGTTCATTACGCACATCGATGCAATCTAAATACTCAAATTGAAAGCAGATGTGGCAGCTGTGGAAAAGTGGGGCATTCGGTGGCCACTTGTTGGAAGCGCTGCCCTGAGTTTGGTAAAATTGTTGCTTTTGGAGATGCAAGGGTCGTATCTGCAGCCGAACTTCAGTTGCGGGGGCGTTGTCTATATGCGGTCCCGTCGAAGCAGGCATCACTTTCGAAGCCCCAGGAAAATCAGGATGCAGTCGTTTACGGGGAGAAGTTCGAGCCATTTAATATGTCTAAAAGGACCGCTGATGGAACTCATGTGCGGAAGCAAGCCCGTATTGACGACATGATGAGTGTTCCGTCTTTACTGAATGATTCCATACAGCCCACGATGGAAGTTTGGAAGCCTTTCAGACAATCTATGGCACGAGGAAGCGGGAAGCCGCGGAAGACTCCATCTGAGAAAACCCCTAGCAAGTCATTGTTTGTAGAGCACTCTAGCAAGTACGATATTTCAAAAGAGTGGGCCAACGCGTTGTTTGGGATATCATTTAGGCAGCTTATTCAGGTAGATTCCGATGAAGCAAAGAAATAAATGCGTCGCATTCTATCTGGAACAGCTTCTACTAGGCGAGTCAACTATGCCGAAGAATAAGTGAAGCCCAAGATTCTAAAGATGGTGCCAGTAAAAGTATACGGACATCGTTCACAGGCTCTTTCGGACTGTGGTCTTATTACGAATATCATGTCAGCTAAGCACTCTGAAGAGGTTCTCCTGCAATTGAAGCCAATTGGAAAGAAGATAACCGTAGCAGATTGAAAGGATGCTGTTGTTTATGGAGTCTTGTCGGAAACTCTAGTACAGTTCGGAGTTTTTCTAGTCTTTCTAGACTTCTTTGTTGTTGGAGGAACGCCATTTGATGTCATCATAGGGTTTTCAGCACTGGAAACCATCCAGACCTGTCTTAACCTTGCGAGGCATGAATTGAAGATGACCATTGAAGGTAAGCCGATAACCCTAGGCCTTGCCTACGAGAGGGCGGGTCTCAAAAAGTTCACGCTTCTATCCGACACCGATAGTGAAGAGTTCATCTCCGACTCTGAAGTTATTCCATCCGAATCAAAAAGAAATAGGATGGTTTCTGTATGATTCTGCACTGTCGGAATGCCGATGGAAGGTTTTTTGGCTAAGTATAATGATACTAATAAGTGAGTGCAACGGATAGGATGAAGTTATGAAGCGGCACCCCGCAGATAGTCCGTGAGGTGGTATGTTACACGGGGGATCTCGATCTCCAACGGCGCATCCGACTCGACCCTTTGTAGGGAAATACCGTATTGGCAACGGCGCATATAGTGGGTAGCCACGTGGCATTCAGGCCTGCCCTTCGTGGGCGGACGCCCATATAGAGCTAATTATCCCGTACTGTTGAGGGGTTAATTGGATAACCAAGTTTCTATCTAGATAATATTATGTGCGGCCTTCACCCCTGTGCACGGTACTTAAGGCACAGAGAAGAGCGCCGACTCCAAAGTAAAGGAGACAAAAAACGGGTTCACAACTGAATTTTTCCTTGTTCAGGGTTTCTAAACCGGAGATCCGGACAAGCTACAACAAGTAGTTGTCCGTTTCATAGTACCAACCACCCTGATTGGCGATTGGGGCCTTACAATCCCCACTTTAGCTCGCTAGTGTTGTGCTCTATTCCATCTTCCCCTTAGCCGCAAGCACCCGTTCTGCAGTCCCGAACACTGTCGCAAGAGTTTTCTCTCTCCGTTAGAGCCAATACTACAGTTTTATCGTCACTATCTTGGATAAATAGCACGAGTAGTCGTATTATCCAGAAACGTCCGATGTTGCTCTGATGATTGAACACATGAATGATTACACCGCCAACCCGGTCATTGATGGTTCGAAATAAAAAAATGGTTCTAGTACCTGCAGAAGTGAGGCGTGCAAAGTTCAGAGTAGGCAAGACGTCTTTGAAGAGTCCACGATTTTTGGCGTTGTGCAAAAGATCACGGTTTACGTCGAAGAAGACCGTCCAGCGATCTTGGACGGTGCGGATATACCAGCCTTAGTTACCGAAAATATCGAAGAAGTAAGGTCCGACGATGGGGACCAAACACCCGAAGAAATCTATGTGCCGGGGGTTCCATTGTATCGAGATCCTATCTTAACCATATCCACTTGAGACGAAGTTCTTGTTCTTCTGACGGATGATGGAGTACCGATCAGTGATTTGTTTGCGCTTCAAGTGCAAGTTTGATACCCGGTGCCCGACCCGGCTCATCCCCCGCAACTTGGAACATACAATCTTCCATATAACCGTAATGGGATCCTGGAGATGGACGATGACAGCAAATGTATTATCTTTTTCCACCAAGAACTTCCGCAGAAAGGGTATCCGGCGGGACCACCTGTGCCATCTCTCGAGCCAGCAAGACTTGGAGGTGAAAAAGAGTATCGACCCAAGACGGAGGAGGATGCAAAAGCTGCATACTTGGCAAAGAGATTGCCATGAGGGGCTGAACCAAATGCTCAGCATTCATAGACGAGACGGTGATTGGTATTGCTCGTCCAAAAGGACATAAGCGACAGCGTGTTATGTACGACAGGCATAAACGAAAACATGCTCTCAAGTACCAGGCTGTAAAAATTTCTGACGGGTTAATTCTACATGCTTGCGGCTCAATGGAACGACGTCGGGACGACTGGACGTTGTACGTTAGAAGTGACTTGGGCGATGCCTTTTCCACTACACTGCAGGTGAGGGACACAAGGTATTGCATACATAGGGATTCAGGGTACAACCGCCGTTGGTATTTAGAGGTCCCTTTCCAAGGAGCATCGTTAAACGCAGCTCAGAGAGCGTTCAACAAGGCCATGTCGTCGACAAGGTGTCATACAATCACCTCTGGGGCATGCTACTGTCTTGTCTCGGGATCGTGGTGACGCTCAACCTTAGAAGGTAGACGTAATAAACCTCGATGATAACAGAGCACCGTGAAAACCCCCAGGGGCAAACGGCGGGGCAACTAGCCTATACCGTGTAGGTGAACGATGGTAGGCGTCGACGCGCGGGAAAGCCTGTGTGGTAGTTGAGAAACTATGAACCAAAAAGTATAATCGTGACCCAAGTGGTGCTTTTCTTTATCAGATTAGGATGGGGGAGGTGAAGTTCCCTATATGCTGTGGACTGCACTCTCCAGATCACCCGGGAGGTGCCAGCAAGGCACGGCCTCTGACCCAGTGTCAGAGACCTGTCCAGCACTGGCTACAGTGCCAGGTGGCCACTCCACTACTGTACTAAAAAAATCATAATTACAATTACAATTACTAACAATTACTCAACCAGAAGGTACATGTAAACACTACACGTGGCTGACAACACCTAGATGGTAGCTCGCCCGGAGCTGCATGGACAATGATCCCTCGCATCCATCACCTACAAGGTCAGTGAAGTATATCGCCAACCTCAGAGGTCAAACCTTCTCCCACTTTACGACACAAGGAGAACGGTGGAGTAGATATTTAAAGAGATCAAGATGCATTTTACTATCCTGGATTTTAAGCGCAAGATGAAAATATTGAAAAGCCCCATCGTATTGCTTTTCCTCTGCTGCATGTTCTTAAGCAGCTGCTGTAATTTCATTTATCCCAACCAGATATCGAAACACTTTGCTTGCCCCCCTCCTTCACTCGAGTATTACTTGGCCATGCACACAGAAAATTAAGATAGGCGAGCGGAGATTGCAAGGACCAAGTCCGGAAATGAGATTGTGCGAGCTTTTAGGCAGCCGTGGACCGCAGAAACGCTCCGCGAGGAGAAAACTGCGCTTCTCTACTGCAATTTTGCTAATTCCAAGCTTCAAAAACCGCCGCAACGCATGAAAACCTTATTTCTGCTGAGAATAGAAAAGGCCTAGTAAGGCGTTTTATTTGTTCAACTTTAGCTCGCTGGTCTCCAAAAGCTCCAAATAACGCTCTTTTTGTTCTTGAAGTCGCGTTTTTTCTCCACATCACACTAATGACGTTCGAACTCCACCTGATCACTCTCGAAGTCACTGCAGACCATTTTTGAATCTGCAATCAAATCACCAAACGCTGCAAGCTCTTCTTCGATACCACCACTTCGTAACTTCTTCCACTTCTTGCGGTTTTTAACACTACCGCCCAAATCACTTTTTAAACCTTCATTGTGGCTCTTAAAGTCGGATCAGAGCTTACTGTTGTGGGACATGGAAGCGGAAACAAGTTTGTTTTCTATATGCTCCTTCTGTTTCTTGGTTTTGGCTACTTTATCCTTCTTCTCCCTTTTCTTCTGCTCGAAATTTTTCTCTGGGTCACGAATTTAAGAAACGGGAGCTTAATTGCCGCAACTTTTTGTTGAAGAGTGTAGCAATCCTGTCATTGTTTCCAAATGGCTTTACAGGTCATAATGGTGTTATGATTGCAGCCCGTAGCTAGTTCTTCATAAAAACGGCGCATTGGCTCATGAGGAGCTATGTGTGCCTTAGTAGCTGCCCTTTTGCGTACGATTATATGTTTTTTCAGAGAAGTATACTTCAAGCGACGGCGACGAAGTTGCGGCGTTTGTAATCTTGCATAGAAAATGTCGCAATGCAGGATGAATTACATGGCGTTATATTTGGCACAGGCTGAACAGCTTCCTGGTGAAGAACTGTCTGGACGGGCGCGATGGACGCAGGCATTTGAGACCAAGCAGCGGTTGTATGTTGCGTAGAAGAGGACGAGGCAGTGTCGCTGGCAATAGCGGGGGATAAGGGTCTTGGTTTGGTTTGTGAGGGATGCACGGCATAGAATACTCAAAGGCTGCTGGTGCTTTCAAGGTGGGTATCTACCTTCACGCCAAATTAAATTCCTCACGGCTGTGCAGCTTTCTCAGACTCGAGACGAAACGGGCACAATTCAGCCGGGTTTGTGACGAGCCGGAGGGAGAATTCTGCAAGGGTGCTGCCACTGTAATTTTTATTCTTGAGATGCTTTTATTGGAGACAGGGCTCCTTATCTGTGTTCAGCTAGCAATTCCTGGATGCATACTAATTTAGTGTAGTTTATTGGGCTCTGTTCACCAGGCGTGTAGAGCTTCGGAATTAGGCAAGTGCGGGAGTATTTTGCTTTGGGACATGGCCCGGAAAACATATAATCTGTGAGACATGTGACTATTGTTCATGCTCGTAGGGCCACAGGAACGTTAGCCAGTTCTCTCTTCGCATGTTCTCCAATTTCTTTGTCTTCAAGAATGTAGTTCAATTCGAGCGTGGAGCCCAATCTTCGGAAGGCTGGTTAGCGACCACCATCGCAACCTGCGTTGGACAGAAATTGGCTTTCCTGGACCCATCTTTGTACTTCTTCGATTTGTTTGCGTTTTCATTCTAAAACAAATCTTAACCTGAGTCTCTGAGTATTTGAATGAACCTCTTTACTATTGCATTAAGTCAATTTACTCGCACGCACGAGGTCTGTTTAAGCTTGATTGAAGAACCACAATCTTGTCTTTTCCCGCATTCTCCTCGATGGATATTTCACATGCACACCACACCGCCTCAACATCTAATACATCAACAAGCAGACGCTCACGTTCCCGACACTGGCGCAGTGCCGGATTCAAATCCAATCGCCATTTTTTGGGCTCTCAACTCTTGGAAAATGCTTTAGTCTACTTTGTGATTCCACTGCAGTGTGTAGCTATAGGCATCGTGGTGTTCTTGATATCTAGGAAGAACCAGGAAATAATATCCTTGACAAGATCAGAAACCGATTTCTTTTCGCGAAGTGATTATAATGCGGACTACAAACCATTGAGTGGTCAGCGTAGTAGTACAACAACGAGTAGAGAACACATATTTTCGGGCTTTTGGCCGTTCCTTCAAACCTCGCGTTCTCCAGAAATACCTTGCCCTACCGAGAAATGCGATGTAGATCAGTGGGATTATATCGGCGAGAAATGTTATTACCGTTCGGCTCCCGTCAAGGATAATATGGGCCACAACTCGTCGATTTGGAGCTTGGTTCAGGATAACACATACTATTCCGAAGAGTTTGACTTTGGTTGTCCAGTTCACGTCTGCCGGAAACAGTGGTATGAAGAGATTGACAAAACTGATCACGTCGTCCTTAGAGTGTTGCACCAGTACTATCAAAATGATACACCATGGAATCTAGAAAGAATGTACCTCGGAAACAAGTATGTGCGCATGACTAGATTTTGGGGACTTGAGTATAAATTGAATGGAGGGTTCACCCTGACGAAGGCCAATGACGATGGTTCTGAGGAAGTAGAAGAAAAGAATGCGACGATCACCATCCGAAGGGGCTTCACGCAAAAGTTTTGTGATGTTCTCGTTAACACCGAAGTTCCACCCCCTACCACGCCAATATACATCGTTGTCCCATATACGGGGAGAATAGAGCAGCTCCAGTGTTTCTACGACAATTTCAAGGACTTGATTGCTTCTGGACTCAACCTGCGTTTAATCGTGTCCACTCACGGAGGGGCGGTCCATTTGTTAAGTGCAGCTGAGACTTTACGTGAGATGCAAATCGGTATAACGGAAGGAGAGTTTTCCGATGGTCATCAGGTTCAGGTTATTGAAACATCAGGAGACCACCTTGGAAAATTTTCCAGATCAAAAGCATTGCTAGACGGATCGAGGTTCGTTCCTTTGAATGCCCTCATGTTCATTTGTGACGTTGACATGATCGTCAAGAAGGAATTCTTCGACAATTGCAGATATAATACACAGCAAAACCATCAAGTTTACTATCCAGTCATGTACAGCATGTACCCATACGGTAGTCGCGTAGAAAAGGAGCACGGATACTGGCGTAGCGGATCGTTAGGAATGCTTTGTGTGTACAAGAGTGATTTTGAAAAGACAGAGGCGTGGTCCCCCGGTGAAAATCAGAAGAACTTCTTGGGATGGGGCTACGAGGATATCGCACTTCATCAAGAGTTTTCGAATCACCCGCAAATAACTGTATTTCAAGCCGTGGAACCAAACTTGTTACATCGTTGGCACCCCAAGTATTGTGAGTTCAACAAGCATCTTGTTGCTTGTCTCGGAACTGTTTTTCAAAACATGGGTAGTAAGCGCTTTTTGGCAAACTTGATCGCATACTATGGCATTGACGTTTCGAGTGTACCCTATCAACCGGGAAGCGTTCGGTTTCGTGAATACAAGAACGAAACCACGGGCGAAATGATGGGTGGTTCAAATAAAACAACCGAACCGTCGCTGGACGAATCCAGCGAAAAGTGGAACCAATTAAAGGCCGCGTACGAGACGAAGCTAAAGGGAGGACGAATTGGATTCATAAGTACCCTTGCCAACGAAGCAATTGAGGCTAGAGATCGAATACGCGTATAGTCTTTTTATTTGCGAAGAGAACTTTGAAGAGCTTCAAAACTCGTTCTACTCATTGGGAAATCTGTTCTTTCATTGATTTGCAATACTTTGTTCGACAGGATTCGTCGGGTTTAAATTCAGTCTGAGATTGGTATAGACTTGTTCGACTTTCATGGTGCTTTATGAGCAAATTGAGAAAGCAAGAGTCTGCCGAAACCTCGTCTGGCTCTGCGTACGAAGGTAACATGGCGAGAGAAGCCGAGCTTACATCAGCGTACTTCACAATCTGACATGCACAAGCTGCACTTTTTCTATTACGTTATACCTCTGTGTGAAAGCTCTTCGTTGGGCAGGTGGGCTTTCTGTCACGAGAAACCCGCAACATCTGTTTTTGCACTTGCGCTAGGCAGCAATTCGCAGTCCCAAGAAAATTATGGCAATGCATTGTGTGAAGACACGCAGCATGCAACGAATCGGGGCTGTCGATGAAATTGAAATGTCCTGAAGATATCTATGTTTAGCCTTTCAGAAGAAAATGAAACTAAGTCCAACACTTGAACTCTGACCGTTTCGAAATGAATACTCTTGAACACAACAAACAACTACAGATATTAGTAAACCAATACAGGAACGTACGAAAATGACATCAGTCATACATTACAACATTTTAGCGACTAGCCGTGTTGAGTATTCATAGCAGTCTATCGATGTTGTAACAAGATAGCTCCAAGGGTAGGCCTGAGTGCTGAGGAGATGATATTAACGCATTGGCTGCGATTCCCAGCTGACATCCTACTAATCGCTCGTGAGCGCAGCTCAGATATCCATAAAGCTTATACTCGAAGCATTCGACGGTACCAACCGCAACAGCAGTAGCGGAATGGGACTCCGGTTTTGTATATAAAGAGGTCCACAAAGCAAAGCCCAGGAGTCGGTCAACGCTAAAAGCGGGACCACGCCTACTAATAACTCCTTCTCAGTTCCCACAGCTTATGGAAATCTACCATGAAGAAAATTTCAGGGCTAGTCGTTTTTCACGGAAGCGGATTCTTTGGCTTCCCGTCTTAGTCTTCGCTTCTCTTGTAGTGAGAGTCGTTTCGAGCCAGATGTCGGCTCAGCAGCTCTTTCACTGCTTGCTGACGTGGAAGGCGATGACTTGTTCGGAAGTTTGGCCGTGAGAGCGGAGAGAGCAGAGAGAGCAGACATGGTGTCGCCTGCATCATTCAAAGGCTTTGTTGGGGATTCGTCAACAGTGGACATAAATGGCGTGGACCCGTTAGCATGGGATTGGAGCCCATTAGGTGGTGATGGGACCTTCGGAGCAACAGGAGCGTGTTCACTATTCGCAGGTTGTTCATCCGAGTTGGATTTCCCAGCGCTCTCTGCTGCTGCTGATTTGGACATGTCCTCTGGTATATCGGGCTTGTTAGCTTCTGTGTCCTTGGTTGACGAAGTGTCTTGTGTGCCCGCATTCGCACGAACGTCGGAGTCTTTATTGGCAACCGCGGTATCATTAGGGTGACCCGCCTCAGAATCAGAGGGCTTGGGTTCATCAGTGTGTTCGACCTTGGCGGCAGAGGAAGTGGTTTGTTCGGCTTTCGGCTCTCTCTTGTCCTTTTTCGAGGACTGCTGCTGTTCTTTCTGTGGATCAGTGCTTGTGTCCTCACTCTTTTGTTCAGGATCAGAGTCGGGGGGTTTCTCGCTGGAATCAGCTGGTGGAGCGGACTTCTTCAGGGTGTCCTTCAGATTAGCAAAAGAATCTCCATCTTCTTCCTGTGGCTCGTCCACATCCGGCAGCGGAGTACTTCCGCTCGGCTTGAGGCGGCTGGCAGGGTTGGGGCCAGCGCTCTTAATGATGTCAGCCAGCGTGAGAGGTTTCTTCGCCGCTTCACGTTCCTTGCGTTTTGCTTCACGACGACGCTGTCTCTCCAGTTTCTCACGTTTTTGCTTTTCAGGATCAATGGAGGGCATGTTAGGCGGCGGTGGCGGCGGCATTGGCGGCGGTCCAGGCGGTGCGCCCGGTACAGGACGCGCAGGAGGAGCAGTAGGGGTCATAACAGACGTGAGCGGCGGCGATCCGATCGGAGAGGAGGACGGATACGCGGCAGGTCTCAAGCGCGGGCCGCGCGATGAACGACGATCGTTGGGCAGTGGTTCCCACCGCGCAGTTGGCGGCGTGCCGCCACCCAACGGGGTGGTACGATCCATTCGCGAAATCTCCGTGCGAAGACGTAGAAGCTCACTTTCAAGCAAAGCTAGCTTCTCGGAGCGCATTGCTTTTGCGTAGCGCTCGCGCTCCTTGGCGCGGGCAGCGCGCCTGGTAGCGAGTTCGGCCTCCAGGTCTGAATCGGACATGGCGTTGACCCTGCGCGAGGAAACATGTTTGTAACGACGTGCCCGACGCCTGCGTGTGGGTCGGGCATGGCGCGCGTGTCGCGGTAGCTCGACGGACGGTACTGACTGGATGGAGTGTACGGCATCGCGCACGACTCGATCGCCGGCGAGCTTTAGGTTGGCAAAATGCGAGAGAATGATAGTCTGCGTGGACATGGGGTGGCGATGCGACGAGGAGGCCATCAGCGCGCTTACGACATGATGCGCGCGCGCTGCGCGAATGAGGGGGACGAAGGGAGCGGGGGGGTGAGATGGGCTGCAGAAAGCGCGCGTAGAATGTTGACAATTGCTACCCTTGGTATCTATCGCCACACCTGCGCGGTCGCCGATTGCGCTTGAACGTGCGCCCACTGCGCAGTGCCGTTCTGTGTGGCTGGCTGCGCAGTGTGCATATCTGTGATTTGCCCAGCCAAGTTTACCGTTTGCCTCTCTTGCTCTTTGCCTTGTAAACGTGTACACGCGTCGTACGAAATTGTTTGATGTGCGACGTGTCCACGAAACCACGTCGTGACAGGCAGCCGATCTGAGCTGAAACCAATGCGGCCTTTGTTTGGCTTCGCCTCGAGATTATATTCTACACGCTCCATTGCCGTCCCTCTCGGTCGTCTACTCATCGCCCCGTCCCGCTCGTACCATGGCGTTCGTTCAGCCTGCACTTCTGCCGCGAATTGGCCTTTCGCACTCCTCGACGCGCCTTTCCACGCGGCCTGCCGCTCCGATCTGCGTACCTTGTGCGCCCCTGGAGATCCGCGCAGCAAAGCATGCGCAGTTCAAGGGCGCGAAGAAGGCCGATCGCTTGCGCCCGAAGAAGCGCAGGCCTTCAGATAAAAACCGCAAACCTCCATCGTTCGACCCGGAGCCACTGCGAGCCGAAGGGTTTGTTTTCGCGTTTTAACTCTTATACTCCACAATGTGACCTCAATGTTTTACTGACGTGTGCTAATATGTTTTTCTCTTTATTGTATGTGTTCGTGCTGTCAGCTTGCCCCCGGTTTACAAGATCATAAAGCCAGACGAGCTTGAAAGCGCCTTTGGTGCAGCGCAAGTCATTGCCAGCGCCGAGCTGGTAGCCGCCGAGCTCACTGCTCAGGATAAGTTTGAGGAGAGCACTACCATTGCTTCCAATGACGCGCAGCCATCAGAGCAAGGCCGCATCGAGGAGAAAAATGCTGCAATTGTGGGCGAATCCGAGCCACAACAAACTGACATAGGCAATCAGCAATAGGCCCACACTAACCCGTGTCGTCGTAGCGAGCCCTTGGCCATGTCATCCGAAGCATACCAGTTCTCCGGCCAACATCGTCGATTCCGCCTCGCACGTCGTAGTTGTGCTTAGCAGTTTGTTGTGCAATCACTGCCGTTGCTGGTCTGTTCTGTTCGCATTGAGTGTTGAGAGTGCCGCCTATCGCTAACACCCTATCTACCAGCTACATAGCAAGGTCGGTTGTAAAGGGAGCCTTGTTTAGTTTTGGTTTACTTCAGCTCCTAATTTCATCGCGCCTCGCACGCCCGTGGTGCTGCCCGTTTTCAAAATTTCACTCTTTCGCGCCTATGGCTGACTTCTCATTGTGATGCTGCAGTAGTGGTAGTCGCCATTCTTGTTTGCCGTTTTATTTCTCCATCATGTCTTCAAGGACTTTCTCCTTCTTCTTCGTAGCATCCGCGATTAGCTTTTCCGCTTGCCCTGCTTCGGCAACAGCCTTGAACAGATTGACGATGAACGGGACAAAATTCCACCGTCTTCGCATATTTTCTTTGTGCCATCTATCGTGTTTCTCCGTTTGCTGTGCCAATTCTGCCTCTATGGACGCAATTCTTCCACTGTTGGCATCGGTGTGTTCTCGTAGCTTTTCCACCTCACCTTGGAGTCGCTCTCGAGGATCCTCCACAACCATCATAATGTTGAACCGAATCTCACTTCCATTATACTCCTCTATTCTTTGAGTAATGATGGGTGTGACAACATCTATCCAATCAGTACTTTCATCATAAGCTCCATGTTCTCGCGGTCCCTCTTGTAATCCGTCCAGTTCGAACACTTTCCCATCGTGTGGAAGGTACGCTACAAAGTGGAAGGGGTCCTCTTTCTCCATAGTCTGGCTGTCTTCTACTACAAACTGATGTTGCGGTGCAAAGGAATTGTGTGCAGCGCGGATCACTTCTGAATTCGAAACTACCATTCCTTTAGTCATTGAGTCCATACCATTTGAAAAGTCTTTGAATCTGGACAGCTCTTCTCCTATTGAAAGGCAGGACGTATTCATCACGATGGAAAGAAGTGCTTGTGTTGCACATGCGTTTGTGATCGTTTGATTTGCGAAGAACAGTGATTCAGGGGCAGGATTAAAAAGCTTTCCTGGACGGTTTCGAGCAATGCTGCGCTCGTCCGCTCGATACTTGAATAAGAATACGAGTCCATACACTTGGCCAAACTGAGAAATCAAGTGCTTATCCAATGCATAAAGCTCCTCTACCTGTACGTTCCTCACTCCGATTTCACGCAGTAGTTCCGTGAACACACCTGGATCCGATTCTATCGTGCACCATCCGAGATCGGACATCTTGATCTAAAGAGGAAAACGGTTAAAGTATCAATTCTTCGTTGTTTTGTTTTCAACTGCTGCCAAAGTTTTGGACGCATTAACAGGATTGCGTCATGAGTGCGGTGCGCACGATGGATGTAGGGTGAACGCACGGGGGGGAGGGGATTGGCAAGATGAGCGCAAGAAGTGGGCGTAAAATGAACGATGAAAAAAGTGAGGTGAGCTGGATAACAACATGCAGAAGGGCAAGATAAGTTCCTAATCTTGTACAGTGGTATGCAAAAATAAAAGAACGGTGTGTTTATTGAACAAACAAAAAGATTTAGACGATAGCAAGCTGACACATCATCGATAGACAACATTCATGTAAACGTCATATCCGTTCAAATCTAGGTAGGGGACACAACGCGGGTGGCTACAACCCAAGGGGACACAAGTAGTAGATGTCTCTTGAGAGTACCAGCCCAGGATAAGGCAAAGAAAAGAAGTCCAAGAAAGACGACAGAAAAAAGGAATATAATGGGTATGCTGCTGCAAACGGCACAGCGCTTCAGGGAGATTTTACGAGATGGAGGACGGCGGCGAAGCTTCTCACGCTGAGTAACGACTCGAAGGATGTGGCGGGCGCGAAAGGTGCTAAGTGTTTCGGTAGACAGTGTAGATTTGGTTCGTTCTTTGGCTTCTTTGGGGACGCTGACGGCTTCCACTTGCGAATCGAAACCTTGAACAGTTGACTATTCGCTCGAAGAAATTGCAGACGTTTGCACTATATGCAAGAAATACATAAGTTAGTACTTTCACTGAATACCAGAAGAGCAGTTAAAGTCACTTACTTTTGAACAAATTCCAAATGACCATGACCGTAGAGTGTTAGCCTCACGCCGCATCACGCGGTTCTATTAACAACAGGAGGTACTAAACAGTCCCGTGTGAGTGACGAGTTCACAGAAAAGATCGGCGCAATCGCAGTAGAAAGCGGATTCAACCCCCAAGTAAAGAATGAAAAGGAAGACATTTGATGGTAGGAGAAGCACAGACTATTCTAAGAGATGGGGCCAAAGAAGGAGGGGTGAGCCATTTTTGTCGAGCTAACTTGACCAGAGGTGGTCGGAGCCGACCGAGGTCGGCCTTATATAGACAATTTGGAGGAAGGCCGGTGCGATAATCCGTACGGTTTCCGGTCCGGTACCGGCCAGTCTGTCCTAATTGCGCGCCTTACTAGACGCAGAACGCATTTGCGTTTCGTAATTTATTTGTGGCCCTACCTAAATCTTCTTTCTACAGCGTTAAGTCCAAATAATAGCTTTATTACTATATTAGTTGAGTGAAACTGTAGGTCCGATGCGCGTTGCCAACGTTCGTATATACGAAGCGGCACGCGTTTCACACGTGTGTTAATCATGCCTCACAATTCATTCAATTTATGCCCAGCATATTTAAATTCGATACAGTTTTAAAAGCACTGGTTTTGTAGCAGTGCATAAATAGAAGACCGATTTCAGAACAACGCGCGCACTGGTGTAACACGTACACAACACAGTATCCGTTGTTCATGTATACCAGAGGTCATTTTTGTTCGTAGTCAAAAGTTCTTTAAGCGTTTCAAACAATTCCAAAGAGTAAAAAACTCATTAGCATAAAAATGGCTCACATAATAGCACTTCATGAAGCCAACTCCTCCTTTAAAAGCAAAACTCAGCTTAATCGATCCAAAACAGCTATACATCGATTTCGGAAGCAACACAGCGCAGAACTGATGTAAAAGAAGTGAAAGGCTTAAAAAGCTCAAAAACTATGGAACCCGCCAAATAAAGCGGATACATTCGAAACAATCTTGCTCAGCTAAAGATTTAAAAGAAGGTCTTAATCTGAACGTGTCTATTTCTACTGTAAAAAGAGCTATCCTTTTTCTTAAAATACATCTGAGTACAAAAAAGGAAAAACGGTCTTTTTGACAACCGAAAATCATCAAGCTGTGCGTCTTGAATAGGCCATGAAAAATTTTCACTAATTTAGTATTATTTGGAAAAGAGTAAGTAGATAGGGAGATGCACCTCAAGGGCACCTCCCCGTGGCCACTTGGCGAGGAGCGCCAACATAGGTCGGGGGGCTGGCGAGATATATATCTTCACCAAGCATAACCACCCCTGTCGAGTGCGGGCTCACAGTCTCACACTGCAAACTTCCCTGGTACTGGTTCCGGGCCTTTTGGAGGACCTTATACCACTCCTGGTATAGACGCCTTCCTGGACGGGCCTTTGTCCGTTTCTTACTTATTGTGGCTTACAATAAACTTGTGATCTCTTCTCGACTACACCTTTCCTTTTCCTTCGCACCGAGCAATCGCAAAGCTGATGTCTCCCCTCTCCCTCCTTCGCAGACTGCACCAGTTTAGGTCAATGTCCATCGGTTGGCGGGAGTTTGTTGCGCCTGCGCCAGTACCTTATTCGGAAGTTGCATCGTATATGATGAGAAGGTTTCAGTGTGTCATCTTCAGGGCCATAGCCTTACCACAGGACGTAGTAACGAAGAACTGCTGATGTCCGTTTGTGACCTACAATGGTGTCGATAGCGCATTTAGAGGCTGGGGCTTCAGAGTTCTCCGCCTGATCGAGGTTCGGAGCCCTGCTCTTGGGCACCATGTGGTGAAATCGCCTCCGGTTCTGGGGGTGTCATGCTAACGGTTGGATCTGCTGTACCTTGCGGTTCAGGTTCAGCTTGGATGCGCTCAGAGCCGTTTTGGGGACCTCTGGGCGCCGTAGTACCACCTTTACTAGGGTTTGTTGAGACCCGGTCTACCGCTACGGTGTTTTTGAGTCCATCCATTCAAACCATAATCGTGTACTCAATCGCTTAAATGACCTCATATGGTGCTGTCGATTTGGATGGTAGCTTCGATTTGATGTTGGCATCAATACGGATATCGTCCTTTTCCTCGGGTGGTTTCGATCGCGACCCACTAGGAGGAATATCAATGAAGACATAGTCATCAGTTTTTACCTTGGTAATCATCTTCACCCCTTGGTCGTAGTAAGCTTTGTGACGCTTTTGGGACTACTGTTAACTTTGCATTGGATTACTTCAAGATTGTTCTGAGCTTGTTGAGTACAATCTGTTTGACCTGAGCGGAGATAAGTGTATCAGCTGCGCTGTGCTTCTCGGGTCTTGATTGAAGAATGATAAGATGAGGTGTGCGTTAGAGGAACGGATCGAAGAGAGTAGTCTTTTTAGACCGGTGTACTTGCAGGTTGTAGGCATATGTTAGGGGCTGTATATATTCCGCCCATCCAGTTTCGAGTTCTTCTACATAGTGGCATATTCTGGCCACGAGGTTTTTGTTGAAGCGTTCCACTTGGCCGTTCGTCTGCGGATCGTACGCCGTGGTGAAGCTATGCTTCAACCGAAGCATGGTGAATACTGCTGCAAAGAACTTGGATGCTAGGTTCGACATATTGTCGGTTGGTAGGTACTTTGGGACACCGTACGGGTGTACCCAATTATTCAGGAAGACTTTTGTCAAGACCGTCGAGGTTGTGCGCCTCGGGGGTATGGCCCTTGTGAGTTTGGGAAACCGGTCGGTGATGAACACCGCGAATCGGTAACCCTCTGAGATTTTTGGCTGCGGGTTCAGGATGTTGATAGCTACAAATTCCCAAGTGGCCAGCCGCGGGGAAAAGCTACAGATACTTCCTGTGCTTTCAAAAACCATCTCGGGTCTTTGTACAAGAAGCGAAGCGATCCACATAGCTGTAAACATCTTGGGCAATGTGGGCCCAGTAAAAGTGTTTCCTCGAGGTATAATATACCCGCGTGGCTCCTGGGTGACCTTACAGTCTTGAGTAGTGCCCTTCATGCAATACCTTCCGGCGTAGAGACTCTAAAAATACCTTTTGGAGTACTCCGTCCAAAACAGAACGACATATTAGGTAAGCTTCATGGTCTACATCGAACGGTGATCCTTTGATGCCACTTTGGTTGCTCACTGTCCTGGGATAGGTGTCCGTAGTTTGCGCTCGCAAGAATTCCTCTCGGCTCAAGGCAGTGTTCTCTTTTTCTTTGATGGCTCCTACCACTTTTGGTGATTCTTCCCTCCATCCTTCTTCATCATCCCATGGCCCTTATTGTTCATCCTTACCATACGGTCGTGCCAGCTGAATCGTTAAACATGGTATCTCATCTTCTACCGGGTTTGTGTCCAGCTCATCGGTAATTAAACGGGACTTCGCATCAGCGATGTTATGTTTTGTACCAGGGCGGTATTCGACTTCATAGTCAAACTCCGAGAGTCGTAATCCCCATCGAGAAAACTGTCCAGAGGCGTCTGCCGGACCAAATATCCACCGTAAGGCTTCATGATCCGTCCGTGAAGTAAAACGAACACCATATAGATAAGTTCGCAGCATTAACATGCTCCATAACACGGCGAGGCATTCCATTTCCATGACGGAGTAGTTTTGTTCCGTCTGTAAGAGCGCTCAGCTCCAGTAATCAATTGGTGCTTTTGATACACCGCCCTGCTCCTGCCTTAGACGGCAACCAATCTGGGCGTCCGAAGCATCAGTATCCAATTTGTACGGCTTTCTCGCCTTCGGTAGTGCCAACATAAGAGGTGAAAGAAGCGTCCCTTTCAAAAGATGGAAAGCGTCAACTTCGTCATATTCAAGGTGCACAAACCGTTTTGGTTGTTTTTTTGGAGACGTCGGTTTAGCGGGGCTGCAATCTTTGCAAAGCCTTTGATAATATTTCGGTACAAGTTGCCCCAACCTATGATGGAGCGTACCTCCGATTTGGTTCACGATATTTTTGCTTCTTGTACTTCCCTGAGGTTCGGTTTGGCTACATGGAGTTTTCCTGGGCTGATTGTTTGCCCGAGGTACTCTACCTTTTGGTTGAAGAACGAATACTTGCTTACCCTCAGAGCTACTTCAGTCTTTCTCAGGAGATCCAGTACGGTACGGGCGTGCTCGTGGTACTCTTCCTTCGTTTTGAAGTAGATCACCACGTCGTCTACATACACCAATGCGGTTTTCCATCTTTCTTTCCACATTACAATGTCAAGCGCCCTTTGAAAGGTTGCCGTCACATTGTGTACACCGAAAGTCATCCGCCGGAATCGGTAGAGACCAGCCTGGCAAGTGAACGCCGTCTTATCTTTGTCCTCCTCGAGTATCTCTGTTTGCCAATAACCACAGTTGGCGTCCAATCTGGTGAATATATGTATTTTTTTATATATATATATGCGTCCCCTAGGGAATCTATGCATTCGTCCATTCTTGGTATCGGATACGAGACACCACGAGGCTTGCCCAATTCCCATTTGCGGGTTCAATCACACCTTCACGAAGCATCCTTCGCAACTCCAGTACTTATATTACCCGGGCTTTTGGATCGGCCCGGGACGGTTGCTGATGAATAGGCTTAGCACCTAGCGCCAAGTCTATGCAATGCTGTGTGGCTTCTATCGCACACAACTGTCGTGAACACATGGTTTCGAACGATTCTAGTAAGTAGAGTATCTTTTTTCGGTTTATTACATCTTTATAGCCTTTATTTAATGCCTCTCTGCAGTCCTTCACCTCATCCGATTCCATGTCGTTGTCGGTCTCATCTCTGTTTTTGGAGTTTTTTTGCCTTTTGGTTTTCATTATCTCTCGCCTCCCCCTCCTTATCGTTCACGTTCACATGGATAGCGAATTCGGGCCGCATGGAAAGTAAATAGGTTAATTTTTTCACGAACGGAATTCAGGAAACTGAGCCCGTCCACGATGTGGAAAACGCTAACGGGTTGGAGTGAAGGCCACTCCCAACCGATCCCACTCGGAAGGCCTTACATTACCATCTGGTTCAAGTATGGAGGAATTTCCATTGGTCACTGGAGAGGATGAGATCATGGATGACCCAGTCACCATATGCACCCTCAAACACAGTAACTACAAGGTAAACATCACCCTTGGGTTTACTACTAATAACCATTTGGTTCCTTGTGTTATTGTCCTGGATGCAGAAGCGGGACCCAATCTGGTGAATGCTATAATATTACCACCAATGTTGTTGGAAAGGAGACAGCCCTGCACATTGCAGAACCCACTCGTGGATGCTAACAATAGACCTCTTTCAGTCCGTGGTTACCTTACCCTCCTGGTCATGGTAAGAAACCTAAAAGTCAGGGTCTGGTTTATTGTGATCAACCGACTGGCAACAGACTGCATTCTGGGGAAATCATTTATCGACCGCCACATCCGGGGTATATTACTCAGATTTCAGACAGTTCTTTTCAACAATGGAACCTGCATTTCCATTATTTGTAAGCGCTGAGGACCCCAGAAACAGAACACCAGACGGGAGATTTCAAACCAAGCAGCAGGTACAATATCTAATAAGGTCCTGTTAGTCCGCAAGGTATCCATTTCAACTTCCCACCAAATGGTAGTACAAGTCACATCCTTGCGACCAGGTATGATATCTCTTCAGAACTATGCCAAGTATATGGATAAACACACAACCTTGATTTCAAATGGGATTTTCGAGAATATACCGAACAAACCGTTCCAGAAATACCTCAGCCTCTTCAGTAACCACATTGTGAAGCCCCCCGGACATAGCGTTATCGGCTTAGCGCTCCCGGCGCCATGTCATATATTCAGGATGAAACCATAATGGTCTCACGAGGACGTGGAAGATAAGGAGGGGGAGGTGAGGGAAAATGAAAACCAGAGACAAAGGAAAATACCGAAACCAGAGAAAAGACCGACACCAACAGGGAGGGAACTGTATAGGGTGAAGGATAGGAGAGAAGAGGTAAATATCGGCCTTGAAGATGAAAGAAACCGAAAAAGTATACTCTCCCTACTGGAGCCGTTCGGGACCATATGGTCAGGACGGCTGGATGCGATAAAATTAACCCAGCACCGCATAGATTTGGCACCAAGAGCCAAGCCTATTCATAAGCAACCGTACCGGGTTGGTTCAAAAGCCCGTGAAGTAGAAGTATAGGTGGGGCAGAGGATGCTCCGGGAAGGCGGGATTGAACCCTCTACTGCAGAATGGGCATGCTATGTGGTGCTTGTGCAAAAACGAGGAGAAACCCGAATGCGGTTCTATATTGACTATCGGAAATTGAATGTCTTTACGGTAGGAGATTCGAATCCGATACCGAGAACGGATGGATGCATCGATTCTCTAGGAGACGCAAGTAAATTCACCACACTGGATGCCAACTGTGGTTATTGGCAACGTCTGTGTTCTCGGAATGGTAGTTTAATGTGTATAATATCCGCTCTGCGGAAAGAGCACACACCTGCGACAGTGTTCGGGACTGCCGAATGGGTGCTTGCGGCTAAGGGGAAGGTGCGGTAGAGCACCACACTAGCGAGCTAGAATGGGGGTTGTAAGGCCTCACTAACCAATGAGGGTGGTTGGTACTATTAGACGGACTACTACTTGTTGTAGTTGGTCCGGATCTGCGGTTAAGGAATCCTGAACAAGGAACAAGTGAGTTGTGAACCTGTTTGATGTCTCCTTTACTTTGGAGTAGGCGCTCCCTTCTGTGCCTGAAGTACAGTGCACAGGGGTGAGTGCCGCACATAATAATATCTAGATATAAACTTGGTTAGCTGATTAACCACTCTACAGTACGGATAATGCTTGCCACGTGGCTACTCACTACAGTATATGCGACGTTGCCAATCTGGTATTTCCCTACAAAGGGTCGAATCGGATGCGCCCTGGCAGACCGAGGTCCCACGTGTAACATACCATATCACGGACTATCTGTGGGGTGTCGCTTCACAACTTCATCCTGGCCGTTGCACTCACTTATGAGTATCAATATACTTAGCCAAAAAAATCTTCCATCGGCATTCCGAAAGTTCAGAATACTACAGTGTGCTAAATAGCTATGTTGGGGCGCAAACTTCTGACAAATTCAGTGGATCTGCAGTTCACGCCAGTTCACACCAGGTGCACTGTAAAAATAATTAATTTTCTGGAAATATCGTTTCCACACTCCGTAGAACCCACAGTGCTAATCGCAGTTCGATGATAGTGAAATGTTTCCTTCTTTTTCCTCTACCGTGGTATTCTTCCCAGGTGTTCTCCGTTTCACATCTGAGGTGCTAGAAACGCAGGGGGCAAACAAAACGTCGTGGTCTCATTTCGGTAGAAGGCCAAGTAAAACGACGTGCAACGTCATTATTCGTCCTCTAGAAGTGTATGGATTACGATGGGAACTCGTATTTGCGTCCCCGCTTTTTGTAAAAAGTCGCTGGTGGGATCTACTGCTTGGGTGAGATATCGGGAAGATCACGTTCGTTTACGTTGGGTTTATTCAAGTTGTCCAGAAACATCATGAAGTATGACTGCCCTTGCGCTGAGCAGAATAAGTGTAACTGTCGGTGATCATCGGAACGTGAAATGAATACTGAACTACATGGTGATATCTATGTTATTTCTATCTTCGTATTAGAACATGTGAGGCCGGACTAAGGGGACAGTGTGATAACTTGTGCGTCATTGCAGTACTATTTTACCCTTCGCACCATTGGTACAACGGTAAAAATGTTACCCTTAGAACAGTAAATGTCTGAATCCGCAGTTCCCCATCCAACTTATGCTTCGAAGCTTCATCTTTTTCAATATTTAGTTTCCCAAGGATAATACGCATCTTTTTGAACCTCCTCCATACCCGTCAACACGGGTCTCTTAGCTGGAAAATTTCTTGCATGAACAGCGCTCGACCCAGCTCCCTTGCTTTTCGCTGATGCTGCACGGCTTCCACTTCTCGCAATGACCATCAACGTTTTTAATCGTTCATGTGCCATAGCACCAACACTAGCAATTTCGCTGATTTCTTTTCCCTTTTCCAAATGTTGCCTCTTCCCAACCGTCGCCCTATCTCTGTCATATATTCGTCCTCCCTCCGCTTGTTTCTGTACAGATTGCAAACCAATTGGATTCTTTCTGAGCACGGAAGTACCTGGAGGCAGTGACTGTCCACCTCCAGAGCTTGACCTTAACTTCTTCAATCACTCCACCTGCATCCGGTCTTCATCTACGTCTTTTTTCTTCAAGGCTTGTGTGTTTCTGATGGCATAGTTCCTTTTATTCTCATAAACTAACGATGGTGTTTGAACCATTGATGGCAATGATTTCGCCTTTTAAGCCCGCTGCTCTTCTTGTTTGGTGGTTGCATTCGTAACATGGAGACTAGAATATTTTACCATATCCTGCTTCGATATCCTTTGTTTTGATGTCTTTGGCACAACCTGACGTATTGGCGGTAGAAATGCAGAACCAAGCTCTGCCCCTTCAGGTTGATTCACTCCCCTTGTTGTCAAATGTTCGGTTCAGACACGAGATATTTCGCCCGTGCTCGCCTTGTTTTTTCGAACTTCATTCAAATTATCTAGTAGTATCGCTTTGGTTCCTAGTAGCCGCCTACGAGTATCGGGCTTGAAACGCTTGGGTTACGCAGTCTTTTCACCTTCTGTGGATCGTTTGATTCCGATTACTTGTGCATCTTGGTTATCAGAGCCAACAGATCTGGAAAACTTATTTATCACAGGAGTTGCAGAGGACGACGAATCCGTGCTCCTTCGACGACCTGAATCACTGCTGTTCAAATGGGCTATAAATGCCTTAGATACCTTGTCATACAAATGATGCCCCAAGTGGGCGAAATATTTCTTTGCAACCTGTGTTTCTCCGTTATTGTCCGCTAGTACTGCTACAGGTATTGTTGGTCTGTTAACAACTTTTTTAGTCTAAGAATATTCCAAGAGACCGACAGCAATTAAAAAAGAAACAGCGAGGACGCGCCTTTCTAAACATGTAGAGTTTAGCTTTCCAAGTTTGCACAACTGCAAGCCGTAGAGGGGAAAGGGAACCCTTTATGTTGACGTTCCCTTTACCAGTTCGCACCGAATGGGGAACATGATCCACTTCGTATATAAATCCATCGTCGTTCTTTTCTTTCTTCAATTTCTGCTCTTCCGACCTTCCCTCTTGTTCAGGTTTGCTGGCCGCTGTGATCTCTGGTTTAGGCAGAGGGGCGTGTGATTCAACACGTTCAGCCACCCGTGATTGACTGAGACTAAACGTCACCTTCTTCTCTGATGATTTTGAAGAGGGCTTTGCGATCTTTTCTGGTCTTCAGATTATGTGCTTTCGGCGCGAATTTCTGTTTTGATTCATTTGTAGATATGGTGGGATAGGTGCTACCTTCTGGACAATTGTCTTTTCTTGCGACTTCATCATCCGAGCCAGTATATTTAACTGGCTTCAAATATTTTGTTGGTGCATGCAGAAAAGGATCAAGAACTGGATGTGGAGGCTTTGTTCCGTCGGACTTCAGCTGTTCGGTGGCAGAGGTCTGTTATGGAGAGAAGAGCTGGTTATGCTCGGTTTTTTCTTTTTATTGCGATAAACTAGCATCCCTTGGTTCCTCGTTGCCCGCTTAATCTGCGAACTCTGGTGTACCATCCGAGGCGTTTTCGTCTTTGAGTCGTATTGATTGTAAAGCCGTATTTCTGATCGCTTCTCGATGAGTGGAAGGGATAGAAGGTCTGGCGTTAGGGCTGATTTCTGCTTTCGAAACTTTGTGGGATCGTAAACGACACTGGTTGTCTAGAAAACCCGGATGGTCGCATCCCAAACAAAGTCGCGGTTAGGTTCATTGGAGGGCCACTTCCAAGCCCTTCAGAAGGTTCATTAGGAGCGATGTGAACTCCGTTCTTCTTTCCAGATGGTGATGCGCTTGGAAAAGAATCTCCGTCGTATGTTACATTGCCATCAGATTTCACATTTGTGAGAGAATCGTTATCACTTTTCTAGGTTGACCCGTTTGTATCTTTTACGAGAGCTGCAATTGATGTTTGATATTTACAGTCTTTTGTTAAACATGATACCTTGAAAGCATCCTTCCATTGTGATTGAGTTGATTCATTTGTGCTTCGTCGTCAGTGCTTTCATCCATGTCTACGGCTTCTATGCTCTCACGCTGCATTTCTGAGCATTCTACTTCTTTTACCGCATCAAGTAATGGAACATCAGCCGTCTGATCATCGGTAGCAAGCGTCGAGACAATTCTAATGTGTTTGTGCTTATCGGAGGCACTTAATCTTCTTCCCCTCTCTAAGCAACTCTTGAATTGATTCTTCCTCTGTAAGTTACGTGTCTGCATCGGCAATTTTCTCTTCGGTATCATCTTGTTCATCAACGTCTGCATCGTCGTGCTTTTGTTCCTCTTTATTCTCAGATTTTTTGCCATCTTTTTGTTTCACATCACAGTATTATACTGAATCAGCTTCCATCACCCGCGTCAAAATAGCGGGCGACTCGTGAGTACTTCAAAAGAAGGCGGACCCGCACCCCGCACTGTTTCCGACATGGCTTTGTCCGGTGAACCATTCTTATTACCAGGTTCTTCTGCGTTTGCCACCTTCACAGAGAATGTCTCCATACCTTCTGGGATAATTTCAGAGACCTGGGTTCCGTCTGCGTGTCCACTATATTTTGTCGCAGCCGTACCGTAAAAACTTTTCAATTCACCTTCAAAATGGTCGCCTGTCGCATGTTGGCGAGGTGCTTCGCTCTTATGCTCAACCTGAGCTGTGAGTTGAAACTCCATACCCACAATCGCTTTTCTTCCAACCGAAGGTTGTTATGAGTCTGTAGTTTCTGTCTTCTTGACAACACCTGCCGTTGAGGCTTGGATGTTCTGACGTTCTCCACCCTTACCATCTTCGCCGTGTGCCACAGGGTCGCCTGATGCCTCTTTTCTCTCTCTTCCAGCCACAGTAGTGTGAAGGAGCGATGATAACGATTGAGCCTTGTAAGCCGCGGGGCCCTGAGGTCTCTTACAGACGACACGTGGACGGGTCGACCTCAGATGGACTCGTGTAAATTATTAATTTGTTTTAATTAGTGTAATAGATTAGAATTACAGTGCCAGGGAGATCCCAGCGCCTCGCCATTACTATTTACTTTGCTCGACTAACGCTTCTCCCTTAGAGTACGGTAAGCATCGTTAGGATACTAAATTACCCCTTTTGGTATATTAGTTCCACCCTTTGGTCTTCAAGCCATTGTTTCCGTAGCTCCAACCTGTAGGAATACGCAGTAAACGCCAGCCAATTGTACCAAGTACTCTGGGAGTGCCGCCGTCAAGGATTCGGAACTTAGTACCCGCTCTACCACGCTACCACCGGTCGAGACCCGTACGCTGACCCACCCGTCATTGCGTTACATTTTTGTCTCCCGACTTAGAATCCTCTACGAATTATTGAACGGACCAGTGGAACGAAAAATTATCCGGATTTTAACCTTTGGTTTAATTCCCCAACTGACCAGAAGTACAGAAGCAATGGCCATTCTGGATGCAGGAAACTCACCCAACCGAAAAGACGATAGGACTCCTAGGGAAAGACCAAGTGCGACTACAACGCCGGCGATGTCACCTGACCCTTAGGTTGATACCGCTAGCGCCCGCAGAAGCACAAGGAGCCAGCTGCCAGAAGTACTAACTGCCCTGGATAACCCTCAAAGAATTCGCCGAGAACCCACGGTGGCAGCGCGTTTACGAAAACGCCTCCCCAGGGCCATCTCCAGGCCAGGGACATTTAAAGTAGCAACCCACTAGACCGAAGGGATTAGAGAAAACATTCCCGCCAAGCCTGCCGACCTTCTTTGGCCCCGTCTCCGTGAGCTCTGCTCAGCCCATGTGGATTTCATTATAGACGTGCGACTCGCTACGGCGATCGCTGACTATACGGATTACCTCATCACGCGAATCGTCCCGAAGGTAATGGAGTCTGATTTATTCATAGATTCTCTCCTGCAGGCCGTTCAAGGAGCAGTCACACGCCAGGCAGGCAATTTGGTACCTCGGACCACTCGACCACATATTAACCATCTGGTCTCCATATGACAATCCCCTACCAAACCCCCAGGAGCGGTGGCATCTTCCGCCCCTCGCCAGGAATACCATCAGTAAAACTCCATGGTGAGACAATCTAGGAGCAGAACAGAAGCTTGGAGTCTAAATGAGAGACAGATTGCCCATTAGGAAAATCCAAGGGAGGAAAAAGCGAGGAGCAGAACAGAAGCTCCTCTTATTGAAGAGAGACTGCTTGTCCCACCCGACGGATTATATGAGGTACAGCGACCTCAGGGCGCAACCGGATCCGATAGAGAGATCGATCCTTTAGGTCCCTATTCCGCTTAAAAGAAAAGAAGCAACCGCAGGAGAAAGAAGAACAGAAAGAATAAAAGAAGAGACCATTCGGACACGAGTGATTCCGAATGGGACTCGATCGAAACGACGGACTCGGAAGTGGATGAGGCTGCCTTTCGAGGCCTCAGATGACTGACAACAACAAGCGAACTTTTCCTTAAGGTTCTAGACTACCGGAATTACCGGCTAGCCGATAGGTCCTCGAAATACTCTGGTTCGGTTGCTCGCACAATCGCAAAATGGGCCAAACGGATGCAACTATCTATTACGGACAAGTTCTAGGGTTCCGATCCCATTGTTGTCCTTAGGTTTCTTAGTTTGTTCTGTACGGCCTGCGATCAGAACGGTGTCTACGAGGGCGGCGCTCTGTACCTTTTCCAATTCTTCCTTACTGGACAGGCGCTTGACCGAGTGGTTTCGAAAATATCTGGCACAACTGACCTTGTGGATGCTCAAGACCGTGAGCTCCTCAGATCATACCCCCAGGGTGTTCATTACCTCTTGGAAACCTACGCCACGGATGACGTCATAATGGATGCCCACCAGGAAGCCATCTCCTTTAGGCAGAGCTCCAACATAACCGAGTCGGCTTTCTCGGACGACCTATGGAAAAAGGCTTACCGATGGGGAAACGTGTTCTCCAAAGGACGGCTTAAACGCCACTTCATCACAGAATTGCTCCCTGCCATTCGGGCACATATACGCAATCAACACACGGAAAACCCGCAATACTCCTTGCTAAGGCTCGTTACCTACGCCAAGGGTTATGGCAAAACCTACAGGACCTCCAGGCGCAACGCTGATATAACCAGAACACCCGAAACTCAATTGTGTAAACCCACCCAAGCCCATTTGGTTAGCTCCACGGAGTCGGACATGGATGCATCACTCCATGACGCCGATACGATAGATGTCCTTGCAGTCAGATTCAGTGCTCCTCCGTCCGGGCCCCTCTCCTATACCTCTCAGGGAACTACAGCAACCACTGGACCACCCACACCCAAGTATTCTCTCCTTCCGCCCCGCGAGGACGTTTTTGTTCGCTCCCCAGTGGCTTGCTTCCTCTGCCTTTTCGTGACCGAACCTTGTGACTGTACGATGTATCTGCCTCAGAACGAAGGTAAAACACTTTTAAGCCCTAAGGGAAGAGAATTACCGGGTGCAGAGATCCGAAGGATTGTATACCAGGACACAGAAACGAACCATAGAGACCCCTGGAAGCTCACGCTATGCCACGCCTCCGGATACTTCTACCAAATCCCCACAGGTCCACGCCCTTGTAGATCTTATGGACGACCTCGTGGAAGAACCCTATCCTCAGGAAGAAACGTAAACCACATCGGAAAACTCCTAGAGGGACGACTCGATGCAAATCCTCCTTCTTTAAGCCCCTGACTCAACGAATTGGACGGTCATTTGGCAAAGAGCTCCTCACCTTCCAATACAAACCACCCACAACAGACCATTCAGGATGAACCACAACTGGAACATAGTAATTATCGTGACTGTATCCTCAAGAAAGAGAACTATAAAGTTCGAGTAACTGTACGACTTCGTTCCAACAACTTTCGAGTTTTAACAGCTGTATTGGATATAGGCGCAGGTCCCAACTTGGTCCATCCAAAGCTACTCCCACTAGATTGGCAAGATGTCGTTAAGGAAAGGAAGACCCCAAGGATTACCGATGCGTCACGTAGAACAATGGACAATTAAAGGGATAGTACCAGTTTACCTCCAGTTAGGAAAATTGAAAGTCCGCATATGGTTCCTTGTATGTCCTAACTTGGGCGCTGAGGAAATCCTAGGGACCTCCTTTATCAATCGATACCTCAAGGCCATTTACCCAGGCCTTAGGAAAGTCGCGTTCTACCACGCACCTTCCATCTCCATAACTGGTTCCGCCCCAGGGCCAGAACCTAACCGCAAACGAGCGGTTGTTTCCGAAAACACGAAGCCCAATAAGATTCGCCTGTCAAACCCCATAACGATACCACCGATGACCCTAATCGCTGTATCGGTCCATTCCCAGTTTTCAGGTCTTCCAACGATTCAGAACCACTCGAAAACGGTTCTGAAGCACGTTACCTTGATTGCCAATGGAGTAATGGACATCCACCCCAACAGGTCCTTTTTGTTCAAAATCAGCAACTTCCGAGATAAACCCGTTCGGTTACCTAATGGTACAGTGATCGGTATCACTCTACCCGCGCCCGTGGCCATCATCGAGGCGCAAGTGGATAACCTTGCGACGCCAACTCCCGACGAGAACGTCGATTCTTGGAAGGGGACGGTCACTATCGGCGCATAATGCGAATCCTTCAGGTTTCAGGTACGTGAGTTCCTCAGGGAATACCAGGCCGTGTGGTCAGGTAGATTGGGCAAAATCAGAGCCACTACACACCACATTGACCTTCAGGATGATGCTAGGCCATAGTTCCAGCACCCATAACGTACCGGCCTTAAAGGTAGGGGAATTGTCGCCGACCAGATGGACAAGAAGCGCAAAGCTCAAGTCATAGAGCCGGCGCCTCCAAACCAATCCGAATGGGCAAGAACCCTGGTCCTCTTGGTGGAGAAAGATGGCTCCGTCAGGTTCTGTGTCAATTACAGGAAGCTGAACGCAGTAACCAAGAGGGACTCATACCCCATACCCCGCATGGACGACTGTCTGGGTTCCATAGGCAAAGCTGTCTTATTTACCACACTGGAAGCTAACTCGGGATATTGGCTAATGCCTTTGGCCGAAGACGCGAGAGCGCTGACAACCTTTACCACCCATGAAGGTCTGCTCAGATTTACTCGCCTGCCCTTTGGTTTGAAGAATGCACCAGCCACTTTCCAACTGGTAGTTGATATTATACTGTCCAGAGTCAAATGGAAGTTCGCCCTGGTCTATTTGGATGACGTTATAATCTTCTCACGGACGGTAAAAGAAGACCTTCGCCACGTGAAGAAGGTACTAAAAAACCTATAGGACGCTGGAGTAACCCTGAAACTCCGCAAATACGCATTTTTCCAGGCCTCAGTGGACTGTCTTGGTCACGTCGTCCTCCCAGGAAAGCTAAAGGGGGGCACACGGACCACAAATGCAATTCGCCAGGCTAAGCCTCCAAGGACCTACACAGAACTCCTATCCTTCGTGGGCTTGTGCAACGTTTACCAACGGTTCGTCCAAGGGTTTGCCAAAATCTCGGCCCCTTTGAACGCGATGCTGAAGAAGGGAACATCTTCGGAATTCAAAGCCCTTACCGACGACCAGTACGAGGCATTTCCGACCCTAAAGGACAAATTGCTGAAGCAACCCATATTGGCTTCACCGAAACCCAATAGGTCCTTTGTCCGGTACACAGATGCCTCTGATGTCCCAGTGGGTTGTGCACTTCTACAGGAAAAGGAGTCACCAAAGGACTATCGACCTTTTGGCTACTGGATTAGAACGCTCACAAGCGCGGAACGAAACTACAGTACGACCGAAAAGGAATGTCTAGCCATCGTATGGTCCGTATCGACACTCCGCCCGTACCTCGAGGGAACCAGGTTTACCATTAAGACAGACCATGATTCACTTCGCTGGTTACTAAATATGACCAATGCATTGAGTCGCCTCGTGAGGTGGCGCCTCAGGCTGTCAGAATGTGACTACAGATAACCTATATGCCAGGCATCAAGCACCAGGCAGCAGATGCCTTCTCGCGAATCATAACCTACGAAACTGATGACACTTAATTGGACGACCTAATTCCTATCCCTTTCCCCAGTGAGGACCTCAGGGTTATACGGAACCCAATGGCCTTATGGGTAAGGTCCAATCGCAGGATCCTGAGGCAAAGGAGAACGAAGTTTACCTATTGGACTGGGATACAGTACTCCCCTATTCAGCTCTACCTCAGGTTATTGCGATAGCCCCGGAGGAAAAAGAACTCCTCCCTATAACTATTGAGGAACTAATACAGGCGCAGGTCTAAGACAGGTACTGCAAGGAAACAGCCCAATTGGTAGGAACCCTAGGATGCCTGTTCGACTATGACCGATTTGGACTACTATGTCGCAGCTCACCGCTGGATGGCCCACTCCAACGGGTAATTACATCTTCGATAAGGGCACGATTCCTATACTTCGCCCATTTCCCTCGCATGGCTGGTCACCCTGGAGGCCGACGAATGTACCAGACCCTAAGGAAGTTCTTCTACTGGCCACTAATGGCGCTGGACCTGTGGAAAACCGCACGGAACTGTACATCGTCCGCACAAATTCGAGAGTCTCGCGCTTACCATCAGACCAAATTGAAGCTCTTCTACGCCGCAGGTCTGATGGAGTTTGTCACAATGGATATAATTGGGCCTTTGCCTAAGTCGTCCCATGGGAAACGGTTTGTTTGGGTTGTAACCGATAGGTTTACCAAACTTACCCGAGCCCTACCCCTAGGAACGACAAAGGCCACGGATGTCATCACGGCCTTCTTGTCCGACTGGGTATATCCATATGGCATGCCGCCCTACCTCGTTACGGATAACGGCAGCCAGTTTGTATCCAAATTCTTCTCACACGTTTGTGCTACCTTAGGAATCAAACATGTGATCACCACGGCGTACCACCTGCAGGCAAATGACCAAGCCGAACGCTTCAACCAAGCCCTTCTGAACCGATTGGCGCACTACGTTTCGGAACACCAATTGGACTGGGACGACTACGTTCAGCCATTGGTTTATGCATACAACACGCAGGTGCAAGCTTCCACAGGGACAATGGCTTTCGCCTTAACGCTAACGAGAGCGCCGCCACCGATAGCTGTTGACCTTCAGGAATCGATCATACCCTAGGACATAACCGAAGGCATGACTTTGACCCAGACGAGGCACTACTCGCGTCGACGCATCGACTGCATTATCCAATCGGCCAGAACTGTACTAACCCAGGCCCAACGGCGCTATAAGATCAATTTCGACAAAGCCGTTTGGAACAAACCGACCTTTGGGAAAGTAGAACTTGTTTACCTGGACTGGCCACCGAACGACAGTGAGGAACACGAGAACACTACGCGGAAGCTCTTACCCCACTCTACGGAACCACAAAAAGTCCTTAGGGAAAATGAACACACGATCACGTTGCTAATTGACGGCCTACAGGACACCGTGTCTATTGACCGGATGACACGAGCCCCCAGCTCTCCCGCATCACCAAAGTCCCGGCCCCCTAACCCAACGGAATCACTACGACCTCAGGTCAACGCTCAAGTCTCCACATCCCCTAAAGCAGTTTCTGCGGACTCTACTAGCCCCACTGACCCGATGGTCAAGGCCAACTACTATGGCCCATCGCTCCCAACCGACTCCGATGGATTCGACCCTCTGGACCACACTCTCCTTCCGGAGGATGAAAACCAACCAAAATATGTGATTGAGCGCATCATCTCCGCCGGTATGGGAGAAGATGGAACTATGCTCTATCCCTTCGGTTGGTTCGGCTACAGACCTGAGGAAGATACTTGGCAAGAGCTTAAAACCATTCCTGCTACTTTTACCGCCCGCTATTGGCGCAGAATCATCCATTCGGAGCGCAGCCTTCAGGAGGGGGCAACCATTGGTCCGAATAATCCAACAATTGGCCCGAATAATCTGAAAACGCCTCCCAAACCGCCTCCCGTCACGACGGCTCGCCGGAGCATGGCGGTTCTTCGTAGCTACCGCATCAACGAACAAATTCAGTCCTTCGAAGACACCTGAGGAAGACCCGGGAGGCTCCCAAGATGGGAGGCCGTCCCGGGCCACGAACATTTGAGATACAAGAACGAACTTGGGAAAGCACAAGCATTATTTTATTCGACAAGTAATAGAGGACTAACAGCCCTCGGTATGACCTCAACGTTCGCGAAATCGCTTCAAACACCAACAGGACTCGATGGGGCGGCACAGGAGTAACTCCGTCGTCCTCATTGGAACATACAGCAGAGAAACCGGGATTAGGGTCACCCGAGGAGTCATCTGAACCATCCGAACCGGACCCAGCAAGCCGAGCACGCTTCTTCGGCGGGGATTCTCCCGAGGAGCTATTGTCACCATCAGAAACCTCCCTGTCACTCAAATCGAGACCATATCGGGCATCCAAGTCAGCAGTAACCCTCTGGGACATCGCCTGCGCATTCTGCTGCAGGATATTGACCATGGCGGTCTTCAGGTCTTGACCCTGTTAAACAACCGCTGCGTAGCGAGCCGAGCGACGCGCCCAGGAACATGCTTCCCTCAGGACTGTCGCAATGTCCATCGAGGATGTAATACCAACGGTATGGCAGACTTGACGGAGATCCGAGGCGGCAGCCGTGACCGAAGCAGGAAAGTGGACCAACGGAGAGGACGGAGCGATGTCGATGCCCCCGGCGGACGTCTGAGCAAGTGCCTCACCTACAGGATTTTCGGTTTTGACATTAACCTCACCAGGAGGAATATTCTCTTGGGCGACGGGCGGCTCATACGAGAGCTCATCTTGAGGAGCAGCGCCCGGAGGAGGTGGAGGAGGGGAAGCAGTCGGGAACACCACAACGAACTCGACCGTAGGATGAACACCCTGCACGCGTAGGGCGAAGGGATCTTCAACGAAGGATTCTCCGTCGGACATACCAGCAGGATCCAACGGCGTGGCTTCCACATCAGGCTCGAAGCACAGAGGATCGAGACCAATAGACTTCGGATTATAGTTGGGCACATGACGCCTCTGAATGTCCGATGGTTGATTCTTCAAGGGCTTGGCGCGGTAGGCACGGGGATCGTCTCGACCCTGCGGATGCAGCGGAATCGGCGTGAATGAGTCGGTATCCCAGTCGTACCAAAGGGACCCGGGAGTCTTGGCCCACTCCACCTGTAGGACATGATCCAAAAGGGCCTCGGTGTCCTCGACGTCGAACTGAGTCCCACATACGATGTTTTATATGCCCAGGTTCCTTGGGAAACGGATCATGATGTCTGGGAGCGGGATTAGGCGACCTTGAGGACCGGGTATGGTCTAATCATACCACACCCTCCAGTCCTCCGTATAGATATTACAGCGGATTTCGTATTTCGCGGTATCCAAAAAGGCCATAAAGGACATCACGCCGAACTTGACGAAGAGCACCTGCCAGGAGAGCCAGAACCTTCGGTCATGGTCATCGCCCATGAGTTGGGACGAGTTGTACACCACCACGGACGCCGTGGGAACCAGAAAAAGCGGCGAGACACGCCAATACACGGCCCATTGGTTTTCATCCTCATGGGATAGGGAAAGGTATAACGGAATGCGTTTGTCGGCGCTCATGTCGTTGAATTCCACTTGGTGCCAACAAAAGACGAACCCCAAGGATTGACGTAGACGATCATCAGGCTCGTGCATCTCGTTCCAATAGACCCGGTTGGACATCCAGAATAAGTCGTCGTACGGTGGCCGGAAGCACATCAGCGCCAAGAGGTTGTTACCAGCCATCGGAAAGCGCGCATGAGGTGAGATGAAGTCCGTGTATAGGTCCGAAAGGAGTTTTTTCACCCTGAACTGGTAGTCGGCTTCTTCCTCGCAGCGGACGTACGGCATGTCCGCTTGGACGAGTGTGTCACATCGCGTCGCTGAAAGTGGATCCACAGGACAATGCAACCATCGGTTATAGCACGAGACGCTGCGCGCGTTAATGCTGCCCCTCCGGAAGTCGGGTATCTTGGCAAACCTTCGGGCGTCGAGATACATGTGACAAAACCTTTGGTATTATTCCACTGAGGACGGCAGAACGGCATGATGCACTGCCCGCGGGTTTCTTCCGATGGTTTGGTCATAGCGGTCCCCCGGACGCTCGTAGGCCACTTTGTATCCAGAGAAGCTCCCCGCTGGGTTGTTTGAGGTCATGGTACCGCTGGTCCCAGGGTGGACCGCCGGAAAATAGATGGGAGAGCCGGTGGAGGCGACATAGTCCGAAGGAAGTACGGCGTATTCGGCGGCCTTATAAGGTGATTTTGGCATCGCGCGCAACCAAGGGAAAGGTACCATGAGGAATAGACGAAGAAACGGATTTGACTCGGACGGACTGACAGGCGTGAACCACGGCAGACGAAGCGTGGAGGGTCGCCAAGGGAAGAACGGAGAAGAAAGAAAGAACCCAATGGACCGTCTCGGCAATGCAACGCGAAGAATACGCCGGCGATGCACCCATGGCCAGCGCTCACGGCGCGTGGCAGTTTCAATCCTTAGCCAAATAAATTACCCTTCGGCACCAACGGTCGGCTCACGCATCCCTGCATCCCCGCAGGCGGTGACGACGCGACGTTCCGCCTCACCCAATCGTACCGGGAGCAATGAAGTGCACGCGTCCCCTGGAGCAGTTATGAAACCATCTGGACTTCACCGTGACGGTCGAATTTTAAGGAGGGAGATATTTGAAGGAGCGATAATACCGGTTGAGCCCGGTAAGCCACAAGGCTCTGAAGGATCTTGCAGGTGACACGTGTACGGGTCAACCTCAGCAGGACTCATGTAGATTATTAATTTAATCTAATTAGTGTAATAGATTAACACTACAGTGCCAGGGAGATCTCAGCACCTCGCCAGTACTATTTACTTGGCTCGAGTGACGCTTCTCCCTTAGAGTACGGTAGGAACCGTTAGGATACTAAATAACCCCTTTGGTATATTAGTTCCACCCTTTGGTCTTCAAGCCATCGTTTCCGTAGCTCCAAGCTGTAGGACTAGGCAGTAAACGCCAGCCGGTTGCCCCAAGTACTCTGGGAGTGCCGCCGTCAAGAATTCGAACATTAGGACCCGCTCTACCACGCCACCACCGGTCGAGACCCGTACGTTGACTTAAACACGTCATTGCATTACAATTAGAGTTTGACTTAGAGTTTGACTTTGTCCTCGACATGTCCTCACTACACTTTAATAATGTACTGTATACCTTACCCTAAATCTTCCTAACGAGCCTTGACAACTGCATACTGGTATGTTGGAATGTGGGCTGGGATGACGTGTTATACAAACCAGATTATGCGTCCAGAATGACTATCTTGTCTGCTACTCTGACTAACATGCGATTTTTTCTCCAGTCAATATGTGGGTTGATATCTGAAAGCAATGATTTGCCTAGGACTATATTACAAAAGATCAAGTCTACCTCAAAATGTTTTATTGAAAAACATGCTTCGCCAATTTTTAGAGATAATACACTAGAACTGATGTTCATAGGAACAAGAGTTCCATTCCACAGTTCATCTCGAAGGTCTTTCTTACTTAATTGCAGATGACGTCTCTCTACAAATTCTTTTCACATTATGCTCTCATCACATCCACTGTCTCTAAGAATTTCACACTTTTGCGACTTCTTACTTTCTGCTATTTCTTTGAACCGCAGTAACGATTGTACTTTTGACATATCGCTTTTATTAACTGAAAAGGTGCATAACCTAGTTCTTTTGTTTTCTTTACAACTGTTGTTCTTGTTTAACCTTATTTATTGTAATTGATGTTTTTTCCGTTCTTGGATTTGTTCCAGTTTATTATTACTAGAGGCAACTGTTGGCGCTAATAATGGCTTCAAGAGCACATTACTTAGTTTTTTGGCTTCTGAAACCGACTGCCTTTGAAGTGGTTCCCCGTAATACAATCATTCTTACTACGAAGAAAGCATTAAAGATTCTGTAAAACCCGTTTCTTTTCAACTTCTTTTATATAAGGATACCGTGTTGTATTGATATTACCTATCTGCATTGGTGTAGGGCCTTGACTACCTTATTAGCTACTTACCAAACGGAGACTGCTTCAGTTATCGGTTCGGAATAAACTGTCTAACTTTTCAGCAATTTCCATTGCTTCATGAATGGTAGACGGTTCAGGTCTTACGACTTCAACCCGAGTTCTTGCTCTCAGGTTTTGACTATAATGATATAGCTGTTCCGAATTTGTCATTGTAGGGACTTTTAGTAACCATTTGATAAATTCCTGGTGATAAGATCGTACGCTGCTAAACTTTTTTGATTTCTTTAACTCACTTAAACGCTTTCTAGCAGTACTTTCTCTTTTTACTGGTTCAAAGTATTGTAACAGCTTATCTTTAAGTATTTGGTACGATCCTGTTGCTCATTATTTATAGTGATCAGCTCGTACCACTGGAGTGCATCAAGAGTCATACAACTTACTGCATATTTGATCTTCTGTTCAGCAGTTGAAGGTTTTCTCATACTTTTAAAGAAATGTCCTAGCCTTTTTCTCAACTACGAACTCCTGTCCCATAGAAATTGTCTGGTCTTCCAATCTATAATGTCGTACTAAGACTCCGAGCAATAGTTAAATTGAAAAAAGCTTCGTTAGCATTATTCAACTTCTGCTGCATTCCAGCAACTGGTTGTCTTACTGCTTTAATTGCTCGTCGACTTTGTTGAAATGTTTCGGCATTTGAGCTAGTCATTATGAAATAGTTTTAAACGACGATACTTGTAATAATATATTGAAAGCAGAGACAATTGTTTTACGCAAATTTATTCTAAATCACTGACGTTTGGGTTTTAGATAACTGATCACCTGGCTAATTGTCTAAAAGATTTCTTTAAGAGCTCTGGGTACTCTTTATAAATTCTTACCATTCACGATTTTGACAGCGTGTGTGTGAAAATGAATAAGGGGGTGTACCGAAACTCCCCCTGAACCACCTCGCCCGCCCTTCCACATGCGGCCCTGGACCACAAATTTGTAGCCAACGGGTGTCCAAGGAGGGAGGAGGGGCTGTTTTGGGACACCCCCTGAGCAGCTCATCCTCAAATCTCCCGAAATATCTTCGTGGGATATCGCGGGAGCCCAAGACTGCGCGCAAAAAGAACAGCAACCACTTCGCCGCTGTTCGAAGCGGCCAAGGAAGCGGCAGAGGAAGACCGGTGGTGTCGGCGGCGCGAATAGGGTCGCCATCGCAACGGACGATACGAAAGGAGAGTGTGGGTGGCGGCCCGACTCGTGCTTCCGCCGCCCAGAAGTGCGTAGCGGAGAACTGGTGGCAGTGCAGTTTGCACTGCCGCCGTAAATGACGACACAACGGACAAGCTTTGTTGACGTGGGAGTATGTTCTGCGCCGTCGCCGCACTACCTACAAAAGGGATGCTAGCAGCAGAGAATGGAACGAGTAACCCTAGATGATGAGCGCATGGAATGAAGCATTACCACATTGAGTACTAGTTAAATAATCGAACGTGTTCTCAGCTTGAATGGAAAGGATCAGCAAACAAGTTATCTGACATATAATGAGTGGGACAGAAATGGCGATGAATCACCGAACAACACCCAGCATTGGACCATAAGGTAGCCTAAGTTACAGAACATGACATCATATCTAGTACACACGATAAGACAGTATGCAGTGTTATAATTGTCTATATAAACCCCCCCTCTTCGATATATGTCGCCTGGAAGAGAGGGGCAGACGCCTTTTTCCCAAAGTTTCCCTCAAAAACACCACCCCACCTCTGAGCACAGTCCGTGCCTCCTTCTTATCAACCATCTCTCTTGTCCTTGATCAGTCCTCCCTCTTCCTCCAAGTACTTTGGCGGCCCGGTCTCCCGCCATTTTCTGACTAAATACTCAGTCCAGGCGTTGCCTCTATCTTGGGCTCGTTTGCACAGGAACTTGCTGTGAGATATTATTTGGAACCTGTACTGTCGAGGTGCGGTGACGGACGATCGTTCTCGCCCGACCCGTTTCCTAGGCCCTGCGTACCTCTGTGTTGTCCTGTTTATTGGAATGGTACCTGATGATTGTTTACTAGTTTGACTATTGCGTACGCTGCTCCTCAACAACATTCATCGCTCGTGGAATGCAGTAGTCCTGGTGTTATTCGTATAACTGGCGTTGTTTATCTCTCAGTCGATTGAACTATGTAAGTCTTTGCTGTCTATTACAGTCTGAAACCCCCTGGCATCTCGATATTCTTCTGGGTTTGTAACCACCCGCGTCATTTAGGACTGTACCGAAAACGACGTCCACAGTTAGCGTGTTCCAAGAACGCGGTTGTACGGCTCTTATGCTCATCTGTAAGCATATGGTGAGCGTGAGACAGAGCGTCCTTGCATCATAAATTACAGAGAGAGCATTGAATCTTGAATTTGTACACGGAATTAAACAGTGCAGCGCGTCGGGCAGAACCAAAGCCTGATTGTGTGGCATCTGTATAGAGATGATTGGTGGAACAATTGTGACCCAACCAGCTGACAGTTGGCGGCTCAAACAGAAGACAAACGAGACAGATGTCACAGGAGTGGAGCTTGACCCGCTCACTGGGGATCGTAACGCCCATTTGGATCACCAACAACCCTAGATCGATTGATTGCCGTCAGTATCCTCTCGACGCGGTTACCGGCAGGGTTCCCGGTGTCCCCGAGATGGTATGTTGAGATAGGAATGTACGCCTCTTGGTCGTCTACCTATGAAAGGAGGGGTCCCAGTTATGTCTTTGGATAGGCGATGGGCCTCGGTAGCCGCACTAGACTCGGTTTTCGGATTCTACCTCCACGCAAGAAGGGGCTCTTTTCCAGAGCTTTGGGTTCCTAGCCATTTGATTTCTCGACAATCAACATACGTGTCGGGTTGACGGTACTAAACCTTCCATAATGTTCTGGTCAACAGCTAATACGTGTGAGGCTGTGATACCAACTGTATGGCGGACTTGACGGAGATCCGCGGCGGCAGCCGTGACCGAAGCAGGAAAGTGGACCAACGGAGAGGACGGAGCGATGTCGACGCCCCCGGCGGACGTCTGAGCAAGTGCCTCACCTACAGGACTTTCGGTTTCGACAGTAACCTCGCCAGGAGGAATATTCTCTTGGGCGACGGGCGGCTCATATGAGAGCTCATTCTGAGGAGCAGCGCCCGAAGGAGCTGGAGGAGGGGAAGCAGTCGGCAACACCACAGCGGACTCGACCGGAGGATGAACAACCTGCTCGCGTAGGACGAAGGGATCTTCAACGAAAGATTCTCCGTCGGACATGCCAGCAGGAACCAACGGCGTGGCTTCCACATCAGGCTCGAAGCACAGAGGATCGAGACCAATAGCCTTCGGATGATAGTCGGGCACATGACGCCTCGGAATTTACGATGATTGATTCCCCGAAGGCTTGTCGGGAAAGGCACGAGCGTCGTCCCGACCCTGCGGATGCAGCGAAATCAGCGTGAATGAGTCGGTATCCCAATCAAACCAAAGGAACCCGGGAGTCCTGCCCCCCTCCACCTGTAGGACATGATCCAAAAGGGTCTCGGTCTCCTCGAAGTCGAACTGGGTCTCAAGGACGATATTCTGGATGCCCAGGCTCCTTAGGAAACGGATCATGATGTCCGGTAGTGGGATTAGCCGACCTCGAGGACCGGGAATGTTCTCATCGTACCACACGCTCCAATCCTCCGAACGTACATTACCACGGATTCCGTACTTCGTGGTATCCAGGAAGCCCATAACGGACATCAAGCCAAACTCAACGAAAAGTAGCTACCAGGACAGCCATGACCTTCGGTCATTGTCATCGCCCATGAGTTGGGACGAGTTGTACGCCACCACGGACAGCGTGGGAACCAGAAGGAGCGGTGAAAAACTCCAATACATGGCCCATTGGTTCTCATCCTCGTGAGAAAGGGAGAGGTACAACGGAAGGCGTTTATCTGCACTGATGTCGTGAAAGTTCACCTGGTGCCAACAAAAGAAGGACCCTTGGGATTGACGCAGACGACCATCCGGCTCGTGCATCTCGTTACAATAGACCCTATTCGAAATCAAAAACAGGCGGTCATACAGCGGTCGGAAGCACATAAGAGCCAGGAGGTTGTGACCCGTAGGAGGAAATCGCATATGAGGCCAGATGGAGTCCGTGTATAGGTCCAAAAGAAGTTTGTACACCTTGAACTGGTATTCGGCTTCCTCCTCGCAGCAAACGTATTGCATGTCCGCTTGGATAGTGGTGCGACATCGTGTCGCCGAACGCGGATCCGCAGGACATTGCAACCATCGGTTATATTACGAGACGCTGCGCGCGTTCTTGCTTCCCCTCCGGAAATCGGATATCTTAGCAAACCGTCGGGCGTCGAGATATATCTGACAAATCTGCTGGTGTTCTTCCACAGAGTACGGGAGAATGGCATGACGCATTTCCCGCGGATTCCGTCCGATGGTATGACCATAGCGGTCCCCGGAACGTTCGTAAGCCACTTGGTATCCCGAGGAGCTCCCCGCTTGGTTGTTCGAAGCCATGCTGTTGCTGACCACAGACTGATCCGCCGGGAAGTGAGTAGGACGACCGACGAAAACGACAAAGTCCGGAAGGAGAACTGCATATCCGACGGGCTTATAAGGAGAGTTTGGCATCGCGAGCAACCAATGGAAAAGTACGACAATGGGAAGGCGAGATGGCGGAATCGACTCGGCCTGACTGACAGGCATGAACCACGGTGGACGAAGCGCTGAGGGTCGCCGAAGGAAGAACGGAGACTAAGGAAGAAGCCAATGGACCGTCTCGGCAACGTGACGCGAGGAATACGCTGGCGATGCCCCTACAGCCAGCGCTGCCGGCACGTCGGAGTTTCAGTCCTTAGGCAAATAAATTGCCCTTCGGTGCCAATGGTCAGCTCACGCTTCCCCGCATTCCTGCAGGCGATGAAGACAGGACGTTCCGTCGCGCTCATTGGTACCGGGAGCACCGAAGCGCTCACGTCCCCTGGGTCAAGAATGAGACCATCTGGAATTTGCCGTGACGGCCGAATCCTAAGGAGGGAGTTATGTGAAGGAGCGATGATAACGGTTGAGCTTAATAAGCCGCCAGGCCCTGAGGTCTCTTACAGACGACACGTGGACGGGTCGACTTCAGATGGACTCATGTAGATTATTATTTTATTTTAATTAGTGTAATAGATTAACTCTACAGTGCCAGGGAGATCCCATCGCCTCAACAGTACTATTTACTTGGCTCGAGGGACGCTCTTCCCTTTGAGTACGGGAGGCCCCGTTAGGATACTAAATAACGCCTTTTGGTATACTAGTTCCACCCTTTGGTCTTCCAGCCATCGTTTCCGTAGCTCCAACCTGTAGGACTACGCAGTAAACGCCAGCCCATTGCACCAAGAACTCTGGGAGGGACGCCGTCAAGGATTCGAACCTTTGCAACCGCTCTACAACGCTATCACCGGTCGAGATCCGTACGTTGACCCACCCGTCATTGCGTTACAAGAAGGCAGATCTTTCGGCTCGGTTTCTCCCGCGTTCGTTTGATTGCTCAGGTTTTCATCTAGATTTCATGCATCAAATTTCGACGCGTGTACCGATGGGTTCTTTCTTACTCTAGCGAACATAATTTCTTCTGTTTTTTCCAACGACCTTTTTCCCGAGTTCAACGTGCTTTGCGTCTTCTTCTTTCAAGTCATCTTTGACATTTTCATGTGGCTTGCTTGTAACTTCAACAATAATCTTATCATAACGTTCATTCTCCGCATTTCTTTCTTCCTCATCAGCTATCTCTTCTAATTTTTCTACCTCCTGTCCCTCGTTTTGCTCTTCAACATCACTTCGCTCTTCATCTTTGTCTTGCTCTTCATCATAGTTTTGCTCTTTCCCATCTTTTCGCACTGCTCCATCGTTTCGCTCTTCTACTATTTCTCCCTGGTCTCTGTGCTTCCCATCGCCTCCTTCTCCTCCGTCGTCTCCGTCGTCTCCGTCATCCCTGTCATCTTCGTCATCTCCCTGTTCTACTTCATCTGCTACATCTTCAGCTTCTTACAAATCGACAACATCAACGTCAGCCAAAGGCAAGGCTCGTATAACTGAGGGAACCTTTGCTCGTCTTGACACGGCAATTTCCAACCCTGCCGCCGAGCAATCAAGAGACGATTCGATGTCGGTTCCTACCATATCGTTATCAAGCTGAGAAACGTCCAACACTGCCGTATGTTACCTCGTTGTGCGCCGCTGCCAGTGTTGGACATATACTATACGCTTGCCTCTTGAATCGATTGGTTCGTCGGTACACGCACAAAAGAGCGATCGAGGGACTCATAATCCTGGTTTCACTCGCGCCAAAAAAATCTACAAAGCGGGGTAGTTCGTTGCTTTCTTCAGCCATGGCACTGGGAAAATGAACTTACGCGCTCTTCGAAACCATGGAGATAAACAGGGTAGACAACTTCTTGGTAATGGTGTGCCAAGACTTCCAGGTATCCCATTCCTTGGCTACCTCGAATCTCATGATGCACAATACGGTTTTACAACAAGTTGCAGTCAACCAAATGATAGCCGTGAAGTTTTCGGAAGGCCATCCAAGTACTTGGCCGCCTAATGTTGCTCAGAAAGTCGCTGAAACTATCCCTAAAATTGCTGGAAGGAGTATCAGAGGGAATTTCCTACTGGAAAACAAGGTTATCACACAGCTGAAGCCAAAAATGCCCAGAAACCCTGCACAAAAGGGTTCTTTATGGTGCGGTGGCGCGGTTCACAGGCCGTCGCACGAATTGTTCGAAACTCTCGCGCCAAAATATCCCATAGCGCCTCTTTCAGCGCTTACCAATCCTACCCACCGCGTATCTGGACGCCTACCTCTGCTCATCTGCCCCCTTCGCCTAACCTCACGCTTGCTTCTAACTCGGTACTACGAACGGCGGATTGTCATGTCACCGATACCAGGCGCTACCCCTCGAGGTAGTGGTTCTTCACGCCGAGCTATCCCCATCTTTTGTCGTCTACTTCCAACTTGGCCGTTGCCACCGAAGCGTCCCGTTCCCAATACGTTAAATTCAACTTTATTTCGCCCTGCTTACTCGCCCTCATCGTCACCATCTCACCCTTTTGACGTTGCGGGCACCTAAGGAACTGCCGATCTTGGATTGGGTGCGAGTGGTCGCAGTTTTTTTTGTCAAACTTGGGGTAGTAATGGCAGGATTTGTATGAGCCATTTTTGTCGTATTGAGTTGGCGAGGTCCATGTTTAGTATTGGATTCATGAACACTACGCCCCAAATTCTCCAGTGTGTTTGTCATTACTGCTCTAGGATTCTTTACACGGAACGTGCTGTGGAGGATCTGATCCAGATTTTAGGGCCTACGGCGAGAATGCGTGCAGCTCTACGTGCAACAAACGGAGCGAAGAAATTTTGTACAACCGAGAATGGTTGTAGTCCTACTCATTCAAAGCACTCGCGCGATGGGTTCCATATTAGTGCTGTGTATGACGATAGCGCGGATGATTCAATCGATCGCAAACAAACTATTACGGCCGAGAGAACTCACTCCATTTTTTTAAGCACATTTCCCACAGAGATTGTCCTGCACTTGGCCTTTCACACAAGGAGACCGTTTTCTGGACAAGGATTTCGTTATGAATCTACTCATGCGTGTCGGCGATTGGGATGGAATTGTTCCAGAGCATCCTCTCGATAATGGTCGCCAAAGACAGATCTGTTTGCGTGCTAGGGATTGACGCTGACATACTGTCCTTTAGTCAGGATGAAAGGGCCTTTTTGAAAGGAGTCGAATTCAACATGACAGAATATCAAAAGGGAACTGAGCTCAGTCGGTTTACTTCTGAGGACGACATGAAATTGCTGGAGTCAAGGTGGCGAAGGCCTTCTATTTCCATCATATAGATAAACAGCAGAAATGCATCAGGTGCTTTTTCAGTTGTGCCTTGCCAAGCTTCGGCAAAGACCTCGATCCGCTTCAGACAGAAGTCCTGAGAAGCTCCTCTGTGCAGTGAAGCGCTTCTTACACACTCAATTACAACAACAGAACTCCCCGAGCATACTCACAGTTTCGTATGAATATGGGGAAGTGGTTGCTAGAAGATCTCTCCTGTGAGCAATTTTAAATCGCCGCGCGAGGGATTAAATCGGTGTGGGAAACTGAGCCACAATATGTAATCGAAGGGGGAAGAAGGCCTGTATTCTTCTTTCTCTCAATCATATTAGATCCTCCTGTAATACAGGTTCCACTTTTACAGTCTTGAGATGGGGCTTATCTTCTAAACGAGCTAATAAGGGCCCTTAATCTATTTAGGAGAAAGGAAGGTTGTCAGAAGATCATTCAAGAGTTTGCCCAAACGAAGTCACAGATATCGAATCGAGGCAAGGCGTGGGGCACTCTAATTGTTTGACAGCAGAAGCCTTTCATCTACAGCTGGATCTTGTCCTCAAGGACAGACTTGATGGATTCCATATGAAATCATTACTCACGAAGCTCCTCGCGCAATATAATTAGCTTTCATTTCCACACCACCCGTTTTAGCAATCGGAAAAAGAACATTTCCAAACGGCAATGATACGGCGGGCAGAACATCTCCAACTTCCAATCCTCCTGGTTTCGCTGCGTTTCCATCTTCTAAAAGCTCATCAACAAATATCTGACCATCCGTTGCTTGTTACATAAAAACAACAAGCGGTACTGGCAGTGATATCACCTTGCTACTCGAAGATCGTTGGTTCTTTTGTACCCATCGGGAATGTGTACATCATCGCTTGGCCATTGTGAATAAAATTAGATGGAAAAGAACCAACAATTCTTCTCTCCCCATTACTAGTTTTATGAATCCGGATAAGAGCCCCTTTCTCGGCACCAGTGGTCCTAGATGTAAACGAATGGTAGTACTGTGTAAATTCAGCGAAAAGTTGCATAGTTTGTACTATATATAAGCCCTCACTCTTCGATGGACATTCATTGCTATCAAGAGCACTGTGCTTCAAAATTTCCGGGTTATGTATGCTCAAAGGGTGTCGAACCCCTTGTTCCTGAGATTTACGCAGCCTATACCGTTTCCTGGCATTTCGATTATATTCATCTCTGTTTCTGGCTCTGGACTTGCGTAACTTTTCCCTATTATTCTCTAAAACAGAACGAGTTGATGAGTCACTGAATGCGCAAGATGAATCATTACCCAAAGGCTGATAGAAGACAAGTGCTTTTTCAATAAGAGTAGTAGATGATGTGGCAGAGCTATGAAAACGTCCAGTTCCTACTGAAACCGTTTGCTTTAGAGGCGACGCTTTTTCGTAACGAAGTGAGATAATGGTTTCTGGCCCAAGTGAAGATATGATAAATGTCGATGAGCTCTGCGCATTAGGCACAACAGTATCATCCCAGCTATCAGAATTCCAGCTTCGCGAAGTTTGATACAGGAGTGAATCAGCGCCGTCCAACGAAAAGGAATGTCGCGGGGAACGGTCATCAAATTGTTCCATGTGCGAAATGTCGGATCACATGACGAGCGCGGTTTGTTGCACGCGCGCTAACGGGTTGTAAGCTCTGGGGCGAGGGGAGGGCATTGCAACCGTGGGTGAAGAACGAATGGTGGGGGCGGCGAAGACGCTGGACGTTCGGGGAGCGCGTGATGAGTAGAGGCGTCGTGGTTGTCGGATGTTTTGGACGTTCGCAGAGAGCCGTCGCCGTACGCAGTGATACTGGGCATCGGTTCTCTTATGAAAAAGCTGCACGCGAACAGGTTTTTTGGGGCCTCCATGGCCAAAAGGCACTACGTGCGCTCTGCAAGCGTGCCACGCGTGGTCGTTAGTCACCAAAGACTTCCACCCCCTCCTTCCTACGGTGGACCTTTTGCTCGGTGTTTCTTCTGCTTCTCACCAATGCGGGTCATTTACCAAAACTCCTCTTTCTCCCTCGTCGCCTGCTTTCTTGCTTTTCGTCACACTCTTCCGTCGCCCTCGTCCAAGACGTCGCGCTGATTCCCACGAGTGTTGCACACCCCTGCGCATCCTAGGGGCTACTTGCCAACCGCGCTGCAGCTTCTTGACACCCTCTCAACCTTTGATTCCGTGCGTCTTTCGTTCGTCGCCCGCTACCAGCCCGCCTCTAACATTACTAACGCTACCACTGCCACAACCCTCACGCTTGAACTATTCGTTTCCCCGCTGAGCTTGTTTTGTATATCACTTGTACCTATCCCGTCACCCGCGTTGTCCCCGATGCTGTGCAAAAGCCTTTCACCACTTCGTTGCCTCCCGAAAACGCCCTCCAATGTCACAGTCATCCACTGTGGCTTTCCCCCAAATCCTTCCTCATCAAGTACACTTGGCTCGAAACCCACTCTATTCCGCTTCGCTTGCCGACCTCGTGCTTCGTAAAAACCCATGTATCAGTGGACCGCCCCCGTGTCGCTGCAATGTCCAGATTAAAAAAGCCCCCTCTTCCAGTACTTCGCAAAAATCTGAGCCAAGTAATGCGTCTTCAAGTCTTCCAAACTTGGCCTCATACACTCTCTGGCGGTTCATATGTTTTACTGCGGCGTTCGGTGCAAAGACCAGGCGGAGTATGCTGCCCCGGCCCCGGCCTATTTTGGCCCTACCCACTCCAGAGCACGGCAAGCCGCCATCATTTCATTGCTCGTTCTGTCAAACCATGTTTAATACTCCGCTGCCTTCATTTCGTATAGTTTTGGGACTGGTGGCGCCTATATTGGACGTCTTGATCGTGGCAATGCCGCCATGTTTTCTTGCGGAGCCTTTTCGTTGCTTCTTACTTCAGTTGTAAGCTACGGAGTGACTGTGTGTGGATGGCCAAATCAACTCTTTAACTCAAAACGTTGATAAAATATCGCATAACCAATTTCCAAACCTTCTGCTCCAATGAATACCTGTTATTTCATAATTTCGCGTAACCACACTTTCCAAAGCAGGAACGTTTTGACAAATTTTGATCTTTCGATCATCATCTCGGCCATGCTACCCAACTGCAAGGTTAATATTGGTTCACTCTTTTCTAAACGCTCTCTTAGTAAGGCTTGCACATCCATTTCACACCGCAACTCTCTCGTATCGGCCATCAATGCCGCCATGCGCGCACACTCCTCCAACACGGCTTTTTGCTGTGTGGTGCAGAATTGTTAGCTTTCCATCTTACACAGCGCAGTTTTGCCCCTCACAATGACAGCATGGCGAGCGAAGTGCCTGGCAATGGTGTATTCTTCAGATCCTTCATTCTGTGACATAAAGAAAGCGATTTTGAGAGGTATGTTAAGCACAACAGCGTCCAGGCTTCACGCATGAATGACTACTCTCATTTTCAATGCATCCAAATGTAATATATCTATCTCGAATACAGTCAGTCATAGCCCTACACAAGTGACACCCGGCGAGGAAGACGACACGGTGCACGAAATTGGCAGTCTACGAACGACAATAGGGATGACTCGTGGGAAACTGAGTCGCGAAACACAGCAACAAGACTTATGTGAGCCGAGTTCCATTGGCGTACAGAAAACGTCTGTAGTTGTACATAATTATTCTCCAAGAGGCGCCTTGAACCTGCTTCACGCCACAAACGTTCTAGACCTTCCACCGCAGAGACGATGAGAGGATCTGAATCAACTTCGGAATCATTTTTTATTGGCAAATACATCAATGATAGACGGTTTTTTTGAAAGCGATAGGAACTTCTCTTCTTCCGTGAGCAAGCCTACAGATAAAAAGAGAGCGGTTGAGCCCTGTGGCGAAATTTGCAAGTTTCTCACCAGTCACGTAATTATATTGTTCGAAGGACGCATAGAAAAATGATTGGGATTACTCTATGAATATAGAAAACAGACGTCAAACAAAAGATGATGTTGATTATGACCCACATACTGGGACTGAGATATATGTAGACATGTGTGATGAGCAAAAGGATAGTAGGTGGTCAACAGGAGTCAGTTATCATTCGAACAAGAAGTCCTCCAAAGATCTGAAACGTTCATATGTAGAGCATGAAAGCTCATCTCATCGAACCTTGTGGTTCAGTTGGTACATTGAATTATTGGAAGAGTATGCCCACGAACGACCGTGCTAGAGCTAGAAGCGACATGGTATTGGAGGAGAAAAGTTCCGCTAGCCGTAGACTATCGGCGCTCACTCCTGGCATTACTTTGAGTCAGAAACAACTATGAAGACACCTCCGATCGAAACTTCTGAGAGACGTCTGACCTTGGCCGACGACGACCTTCACATTTATCGTCCCAGCCGATAGAGACACATTGAAAGGCTGTAACCAGTTCCTGGAGGACCGTGATCTGTGTTCAGTATCTACCGCATCATTAGATGAAGATGAACCCCGGCTTGTTCGCAGCTTCGGTCAAAGAAGAATTCACACAAACTTAGCACCAGATATTTTCTCAATTGAATTCTTCGATACACTTTCACGAATTATGGTGTTGAAGAAACGAATCTGCGGTCAGAGATGGAGAAAAGTTAGAAAAAGAAGCGCGCGTAAAGTGACATGTGATGCAGCAGACGGAAAGCTTAAGTTTCAAAATCACGATACCTAGGTCATAGTGGTCATTGGTTCTTGGCCTGACTGTTTGGCGCAGGTAGATATGATGCGCGTTTTGAATCTTAACGGAACGCTCGAACCAGCCTTCGCAAATTGAGTAGTGTTATGAACAAACGAAAATTCTCTGCGGAACGGAAGGCGGGCGAAAACAAGTTGCAGGTCGCCTTTGCTGGATCTCAAGGTCGATCTTGATCGTATCCTTCGATTTTGCAACAAATGGAACTAGATGTATTGTCCTGCTCCGAAAAGAACGAGGAGAAAAACAGAGTTTCAGGCCACCACAAGAAATCGGGTTCAATCGGTGCACTGCCCAGGCTATGCACCGTCTTCAACCGCGCCAGCAGCACGTTGAGCGTACTTCTCCACCACTTTCCCGTGGCTTTCACAAAGGCCAGACACGAATGACGCCAACTGCATGTGCTGCATTGAGACGGCCTCCACCGTGCAGATTATAGCGGCGTTCGGAACCATGGAAAGCTTTGCAATGTGCGCTGTCATGACGCGTCCATCGTCGACAGACACGCTTCTTGGCACATAACTCATGGCGGGCAGCAAGTTCAAGAGGAACAGACACGCCGCTGTGCTCTGCAGCGCGCACGCAATCGTTAAGAACTTGGTGAGCGCCGAGTGCACGACGAAGACGGTGACAAGCAGTGACGACACGCACGCCCGAAGATCCTTTACAATACCCAAGCTAGTTTATTTTTTCAGGAACTCGTGTTATGAACGATGTCTGCTCATTCATAACCTACATTTTGGTGTTGAATGCAGCGCTTCAAATGATCATGAAAAGACCGAGAACGAGAATTTCCAATCATGTCCGATATGTCTTCGGGTTTCGGATACGCTTTTAAGTTTAGCCTTGTTCCCATGCGCCCACATGTTTTGTGGCTAATGTACATTGGGCATGATTATGAATAAGAATTTGAGGTCAATGCACAAAAGAATAAAGGCGAAGAAGAGCAAGTCAGACTTAACAGGAAGGAGAGATCTTTTACCGCAAATCGTCCGAGACGGACGGGCAGTTTGTATGATGCAGTTTCTGTGGCGGGAAACCGTTTGCAGTTTTCCATTCCGGTAAATTTCCGCTTTTTTCGCGAAACAAAGCGGCGTGTGTTTTTAATGGTCCGCCGCAGTCGGCTCTGAAACTGATTCCACGGCTACCGTTGAGAATATAGAATGGTGTCGAAGGGGAAGATAGCGTCAGGTGCACCGAATGTGCGGCTAGATTTCAAGTCCCAGCGCCATGACTCTAGGAGGGAAAGGAGTAGCGCCAGGGATGGTAGAGAAGGCTCGCCGAGAGGCGGGATAAGGTGTGTGAGAGACGCAATGGTGCGCGGCGATGTGGGTTGTTCAGAGGAAACGGTAAGTGGGGATATTTTAGCGATTTCGAACATCAACAATGGCAAGAATGCGACACGAAGACGAAACGTGAGCGTTGAGAAGATGCAAGCAATGCAGAACGGAAACCTTAAATTTGTGAACGTTGGTACAGTGCATAGAGGACGTGAAGGTGGTCGGAAGGGTAGAAATTCTAGAACTCGCCGTGATGGTGTAAAATAGGTTAGGAAAGCTACTGACCCGGTTGAAAAAGAGAATACGCTCGTTGAGACATGTGCACATGCAATGATCGAAAAGATTGGGATAAAATAATAGGAGTTGCTGAGAAAGAACGGGAAGTACAATCGAGAAGCACCGCGAACGATTCATCACGGCGATAGGACCCACAGGTGTTACGAAAAGGATATTCGAGGCGAAGGATAGCAACATTTCACCGTACCATACGAAAGAAAACAGTGGTATCTGGTGGTATCGAGAGGGGTATTTGAGCCGGAACCAGACGTACAGCTGATTGTGCAGGGTTCACACGTACTACGGAAGATGAACAGGATGGGACACCCGTCCAGTTAGAAGAGAGGGTTAAGAACGAAGCAAGGGTCACGAGGAATTATTCGTAACGCGATGAAACCGCTGTAGAAGTAGAGCTCACAAGAAAATCTTCGGGAAGACGAGAAACACATCGAGGAATAGAAGCACAGCGAACAAGAGGAGTGGAATACGAGAACGTAGTAGCAGATGGAAGGGAAGAAGGGCCTCATGTTTTGGGAGAGCGTTTTGTAAGTGCGTCTGGTGGAGAACAGGGGGGTGGCGGTAGAAGTAGATCGGGAACTTCAGATGGAATGCGCGTGAAAAGAACGAGAATAGTATCGGTAATGGCAGCGAGGACTGCAATGGGTGACCAAGGGAGAGTTGAAAGCGCAAGAAAACGATCTGTTGCGGAGAACGAAGAACATGGGGCACAGGCTTTGGATGAGTATGTCAGTATGTTAACACGTAGTGCTTTAGTTCAGAAGGTGAATGCTTTGAAGGGGAAGTTGAGTAAGGTGAAGGGTGATTACTTTAGTTTGATGGGGAGTCTGGAGTTGACGCAGAAGGAAGTGGATCGCTTGAGGGGGGAGGTAAGTGGACAGAATATGTTTGTGGACAGCTTGAGGGTAGCGTTGAACACTCTGAAAAGGGGAGGGAAAGGGAGTGGATCGGAGGAGATGGCGAAGCGACGAAAGTATGACATTGGAGTACAGGAGAGATTCTATGGTTTTTCACGGTATGTCTATGACATGATCCTACATTATGCGAAGCTGGAGACTTCGAAGCTCTGCTTCAAGACCAAGGTGGTTGCAAGGAACTGGATGAATCGAAGTAATACGGTGGGAGAGCAAAACGAAGAGAGTATTTTTGTGGTAGGGCAAAACGATATAGTAACGAATTGTCCGTTTCTGATGGCGTCAGAGACGAGGGCGTACACGCCTTCTTTCAAAGAGGGAAGCGATCCGTTGCTGAAGTATGTTGTGCGCACGGAGGTGGAAGAGAAACGGTGGGGGTCCATAAAGACTGCGGGGAGGAAGGAAGAGTGCGTTGAGGAGGTGAGTGAGGATATGTGTTTGAGATTGCGTATGAGACAGACACTGAGTGATGTGGTATGGGTAAGAAATCGGGGTGCCTGTGACCCACTCTTTGGGCTGCTCGGTTATGACTTGAGTGCGCGGCGTGTGAAGTTGCAGGAGGACACGGAGCTCGTAGTGGAATTGAAGAAGCAGATAAAAGAGGCGCGAGATAAGTTTTGGATAGGGGATGAAGATGGAACGAGAGGGATATCGGCATGGCGCATGCGCCGGGTTGAAGACCTGATATATTCGGGAGGGCTCTTCCGAGGTTCAGAAGATTTGATGATGCAGATTTGTACTTTAGGAATGGAGTTGCGGCGGAAGTGCTGGAGGAATTTATGGGGTAAGACGTTAGGATGGAAAGGAATGGGGAGAATCAGTACGTGGATGCGACGGTGATGCACCTCGCAAGACTGGATGCATGGGTTGTTTGCGTGCTGGTGGCAATGGGCAGGGAGGTTGAATGCGGAGGCCAGAAGCAATTATTGTTTTCTATTTTATATGGTAAGTATTTACCGCTTGCAGTGGAGGAGATTTTGGGGGTGGTTTCGGACGTAGTGAGGGAGTGGAATGTTGTGGAGTTTGAGCACTATAGGTTTCTTGCTGTGGATGGAAGGAGGGTGGCAAGAAACTCGGAGAGGGTTGCGACGGTAGGAATTTGGATGCATTCATCTGGGAAGATCTACATTGCAGGGAAAGAGCAATTCTTTGTGGACAACTTGACGAAACTCCTTGGTGCTGTACTGGATTGCTATGTTGGAGCCTGCAAACCGGAAGAGTCGTATTTTACTCGTTTGCAGAGAGTGAGTTGGAGCGAAGCGGAGAAGCCAATGGGAGAAGAGGTGGGAACGGTAGGAGCAACACAAGGAGCATTAGAAAACGTGAACTAAGGCGACGGTTTAATGAATGGTTTTTCACCTGGGTCCCGACAAAAGCGGTTGAGGTAGAAGCGGTGGAAGCGACAGTCGAGGCGTGGTGCGAAAGGGGGAGCTGGGTAGTTCTCGCCGAGGATAGAGGAAGAAGGGATGAGACCGAACCAAGGGGAGAAGTTTGCAGAGGTTGAGGATGAAGAAATGGTTACAGGGTGCACTTTGTGGTTGTGTTCATCGCCCGTGGCCCAACGAAGGGAGATGCAGTTGAGGGCTTTGTCAATGTTGTCCTTTTGGGAGACTACCTCCAAGAACTGAACTAATTCGAGTTCGGTGGAGGTGTTGGGGTCGTTTGTTGATGAAAGTCGAATGAGGGAGTTGAGTTTGCAAACCCAGATGGTGAGGGAAGAGGTGGAGGAGGTTTTGCCGGCGACGATGACGTGTGAGAACTTTGGAGCTTTGGAGGGACCGAAGGAGGAAGCGGCGAAGATGCGTTGAATGACTGGGATGGGGGGATCCTTGAGTGCAATTTGGGTATGTGTCGGCCGGTAATCCTGCAATATGGGGATGTATCTACCGACGATGTACGTGGACTTGACTACATTGAGATGGAAGAGACAGATGTCGGGGTGTTGCTCGTGGAGGGAAAGTGTTTCGTGGGAGAGGGTGATGAAGGAAGGGAGCGCAGTGGTTCCTATTTCTGAGAGGGTGGAAATGGTGTCTGGAGAGAAGAGGTCTTTGAGAGAGGATGGGTTGGAGAGGGGGTTGAGGCGGAGGAGCCTGTGTGCGGTGATGAGGTCTGAGAGTGATATGGTTCTGCCGTCAAGGACAAAGACGGGCAGACGGGGTGTGAGAGGCGTTCGGGAAGAGGTGGAGGAGAGGGAAGGGTGTGAGGGGATTGGGTTCTAGTTCTGAAGTGCGTGCGAGCGGTCGATGGCGCAAATGGTTTCGGTACGGGTGGTGGATCGTCGCTTGGAGGTGTGGCGGTAATGTGCTTTGAAGAGGGTGTGAGCGTGTTCGTAGATGCCAGCACCGTTGAAGTGGAGGCCTCCGTATCTTCGAATGTCTTCGACAATGTGATCGAGGAGGTGGAACTTGAGGGTGCCTAGGCTGCAGGTGCGGTGAGGGCCGATAGTGTTGTCTGCCGCGGGTTTGAAGGAGCGAATGTGCTCCTATAGTGTTAAGAGTGTATCTTCTATCCATTCTGGGACGGTGTTGTAGTGCATGGACATGAGGAGGAGATCGGTGTATTTGGTGAAGACGGTGGTGATCGGTTTATTTGGTTAAGACGGGTGTGATCGGGGCGGGTTGTACATCGTCGCAGCATCTGTCGAAGAAAGCGCCGATGAAGGGGAAGAACATGTCGAGAGCGCGATAGTCTTTGGCTTCGAGCATGCCGCATATGCCTTCTGGAGTGAAGAATCCGTTGAGGTTAGGAGCGCTGTCGGAGGTGGAGAAGTTGATGCGGAGGCTTTGGGCGGGGGAGTGAGCTTCGATCGCGGGGAGAATGGAGTTTTAGTGGTTGATTATGGAGGTGCGCACGAACATGAAGGAGCTGGAGGTGTTGGAGGGGCCGATGATGGCGAAGAGAGATTCGGACGTGAGCATTCGGATGGCTGTGAGTTTGATGAGCTTGGAGATTCAGAGGTGAAAGTTGTGGAGGGGTTCAAATGCGAAGATGCTGTAGGGGATGAGCTATTGGGATATGGTGTGGACGGGGTGAAATTCGAGAATGGAGCTGTATTTCGCGAGGGATACTTCTTGGAGGGCTGTGAGCGTTTCCTCTTTATTGGTGCGGCAACTCTTGGTTTTTGGGAGAGGTGTGCCTGTTGAAAGTCATGGAGGAAAGAGGAGTGCAGCTTTCGAGTGTTGGAGGTGTGATGGGGGGTATGGGAGGGAGCGCTGTGAGAGGGTTCGCAGAGGAGGGAGCGAGTGAGTAGACATCGATGGCAGGGTCTCTTGGAGCGTGTTCCGTGGGAGATGGCGAGGATATGCTTGGCCCCGGGGATTTCTGCGCAATAGCTTGCGAGGACCGGGTGACAATGGCGGAAGACTTTGTGAACGTCGCGGAAGGGGAAGCCGAGGAGACCGGAAGAGAGAAGAGGCTGGTGGATAGTTTTGATGGCGGCTTGTGTCATTTCCCTTCTTATATCGTGATGGATACATGCGGACGAGCGGGGGATAGCGTCTACTTCGGGGGCACATGCGGTGGGTTGGAAGGAGATCGGGAGGCAACAGACGAGGGTGAGGTTTTGAGAGATGCATTTTCGTCTGAAGGAGTCCGACAAGTTGGAGAGGGTGATGTGGAGGGGGTAGGAGTTGATGGAGGAGGATTTGAAAGAGGTGCAGGACTTGTCCGAGTAGAGATGGATGAAACCGATGAAGGAGTCCATTCCTATTGTGTGGGGGCAGTGCCATATGATCTTGTCGTTCTTGGACTGGATGATGATGGATTTGAGTGCGGGGAAGACGTTGTGTCCGAGAGAGGCAGCCATGGGGTGAGCGAAGGCGGGGTAACCAGATTGTCACTTTGGGCAATGGGGTGGAAGAAGGTGTTGTGGTGGTGTGCGAAGGAGAGCTGATGTTTGAGGACATCGATTGGGTTTTTGAGGGAGACGGTTGCGGAAAAGCGGTGGAGAGTGTCGGTGATGGAGTGTGGGGCGAAGCCGAAGGAGCCGATGCGGTGCTTGAAGAGGTTTTCTGGGAGCTTGATGCAGTGGCGGGCGGAGGAGATGGTTCGCTGGAAAGTTGACTTGGAGAAGCTTGGTTTGCTAACGATGGCGATGAGCTCGTCCGCTTTTCGGTGGCCGAGGTTGGCGGCAATGGAGGAGATGTAGAGGACGAGATGCTCTACTTGTAGGTGTTCGAATATGGGGGTGGAGCGGGGATGGGAGAGTGGCGCTGAGGATGAGACGGAGCAGAGAGGACTGTTAGGGATGTGGTGTACGTCTGCGGTGTGGAGGCAGAGAGCATGTTGATGGTGGTGGTAGGAGTCCTCATCTGCGAATCGGACGTTGTCGGAGGGGCGGTTTGTGGGGGTAAGAGGGACGTGCAATTGAGGAGCGGACCTGTGGCGCTTTGTCCATTGGGGGACGTGGGTTATGGTTGCTGGGGGCGTGCGTTTCGTGGGGGAGAGCCGGTGAGGGCACCTTCGTTGGTGGCACTGTAGAAGAGGGGTGGTGCGGGCGAAGAAAGAGCAATGGGAGAAGCAGCAGCGAGGCATGGTGTGGAATACGGGGGCGCGTTGATGGGGAAGAAGGGAAAAGAAGCAGGGGGGCGTAGAGGTTATAGCGCATGGGGTGCGGTGATAATTATATGGGGATAGTTGTGGGGCATGCAGTTCCCATGATGCAGGGCTGTGGGGAGGAGTCGAGACGGACTGCATGCACTGACACCTGCGCTGTGGTAATTTGGGAATTTGTCTATGTGGCGCCGATGTTCCAGATTTCTATTTCTATTTTGATATGTATTGCTATTGCCAGGCTTCATTTACTATTAAGCGAGCATGAGTGAAGGTAGCCAACTTTTTAAATACATGCGTAACGTTTTAGTATGCCCACCTGATTGGGGATCGCAAGAACTTCGGATTGTGCAGTTTTTTGCTAGTTCATTTTCTAAAAAAACTAGCAACTTGGAATGAGTGAAGTTATTTTGAGAAAATATGGAACTGGAAAAATGAAAGAATTCATAGGTTTTCTGTGCATTTTAGTTCGTCCGTTTTTGACGCCTAAACTAGCATTCCGAGAAAACAGAGGAAATAGAGAAATCCGAGGAGGACAGAGATAAGATCGCGTTCACATGTCACGCTGGACTCTACCGATTCCGGAGGATGCCTCTTGGTTTACGGAATGCGCCAACAACATTTCAACCGACTCTTGACATTATACTGTCATAAATCAGGTGGCAAACCGCATTGGTGTATATATACGACGTGGTGCTCTACTCCAGAACCGTGGAAGAGCACCACAAACACGTTCGGACTGTACTGAATCTCCTGAAAAAGGCGGGAGTAACTCTGAAATTAAGGGATTGTATGTTCTTCGACCAGAAGGTGAAGTATCTAGGGCACATAATCAGGCTAAGAAAACTTCAAGTAGCCAAACCAAACCTCAGAGCGGTACAAGAAGTGAAAATACCGAGAACCCAAACGGATATACGCTCCTTTATAGGGTTGTGCAGCCACATACACTGCCGATCGGACAACTCAACGCATGCTGCAAGCAATTGAAGCCACAATAAACCTGCTCTTAAAACATTTTGATATCAAATCAGCCTATCTCCATGAACATTACAAACACGACAAACCAGTTAACGTGAAGCAAATGTCGAACCTCAACGGATCCTATCGACATAGCAGCACGTAAAGACAACTTGTCGGAAACATCTACATTTCTCCCCCAGCGGCATACTACTACAAACGCCCGCTACAAAAATTCCTCACCTCCTTCGAATTCGCAAGCTTAAGACATGATCAATGATCCTTGCCTTTACACACTGAGAACTAACAACGGTTTCACAGTCATGAGCACAACAATAGATGTCTTTCTCATCTTAGCATCCCACCGATCCCTGCTTGACAAACTTTAGCGCAAAAATATGACCAAGTACAAACTCAAGAGGTTAGGCACACCCACGCAATGCCTAAAATAGACCATAACACGCACCTCGCAAGGAACACATCTCTCGCAACCTGATGCACTCGACTACATACTCCAACAAACAGGGATGACCAACTGCAACTTAACCCTCCCACCGTACAACAACATCACAGTCCTAGATCAACAACAACCAAGCAAGCCACTGACCGCCACAGAAGCCAAAAATAGAGACATATCCTCGGAGAAATAAATAATATCACCGACAGTACTCGCCCAGACATCACGTATGTCACCAATCGCCTATCACAACATATGAAAACCCCACAGAAACATCATCAGAAAGCCTTTAAACGCCTTCTTCGATACCTTAAAGGCACAAGAACTCACGAACTCTTCTTTTCTACTACAACAACCACTACCCCGCCACATCCCCTAAATGTATATAGTGACGCTGATTTCGAAAACGCAAAGGATCGAAAATCGATCTCCGGAACAGTCCACTGCATCAAATCCACACCCATCTCTCGGACGTCTCGTAAGCAGAACATAGTCGCGCTCTCTACTACCGAAGCAGAGTACATAATGGCAACAGAAGCAACTCGAAACACCACGTGGGTTCAAAAACATTTGCAGGACTCCCACACGCCGTCGACCGACCCCCCTCCGCATCACATTGATAATATATCTGCAGTAATCATTGCTGAGAACCAAGCCACGACTAAAAAAATATATATATATATATTGATATACGCCATCACTTCCTTCAAAGCCATTTCGCCGAAAACACAATAAAGATACACAGAATTATTACCAAGGAGATGAAGGCCTATATATTCACGAAACCATTACATAGAGACAGATACCAGTCCCTCCGCAGCGAACTTCAAGTCATACCCAACCCGAAACAAAAATGAGACGCAGCACCCAGGGACTGTCGAACAACATCACATTCATTGCTGCGTCACATTTTCAGATAGTCCAACAGCATTACAGTGCAAGAACCGCACATAAGACATGCGACGACGATGAAAAAGTAAACGAAGAGCTAAGGTCTTCTAGTGTCCACATGCCTGGCGGATTAGCCTCACATGAGGCCAGATTGGCCTCATATGAGGCCAGTTCTATTTTCTAAAAAATCAGTAAAAATCGCTGGTTTCCGTACTGCAGCGGCGTATTCTATTTTCTAAGTAATAAACTAATTTTCTAACCATGTTCCTCCTGCCTTAAAGAACATCCTTTAGACAGTTGTCTTCAGTAACATCAGCTCAGTGGTTTCACGAACGCTCGAGGACTGAAAAACAAGGTTCAAACCTCGCTGAGTTCAGTGTAACTCAAAAACTCCTACGGGAGCTCGACTAATTCCATAATTTATTATGGTCTAAGAACGCATTTGCGTCCACTTGAACAGCACACGGAATAAGGTGACATCTGCTAAAGAGATTGTTTCGTCAGAGACCATAATATATCTAGCAAGTGAAATAACGCGGATTGAATACGTAGGGGGCCTAAATTAATTTGTACTTTTGTTTTATGCTTTTAAAACATTCCTCTAAAAAGCCTAAAAAACGCATTTTGACACACGACCATCAATTTTGTTGACTAAATGTTGCTCGAAATGTAATGAATTTCACGCAGATGATCTATAGAACAATCACAACCGTTTCAACTATGAAAAATATAAACATCCATATTATTGTAATTTTTCCATTCTGAACAGACAAATTCGGATTTGTAAGTGGTTTTGCAGACTTTGCATCGTCGTTGATATTTTTAAGACGTCAAAAAAGCATTTAACTTCCTTCATTTTCGATTGGTCTCCATTAAATGAATGCCGGTACCAGCCATATATGGGTTATCTATTTCATCTTCCTCCTTACATTTTCTTTTCATAGTTCGAATAGCATCCCAGTTGTTATCTATTAACCAGTTTGCGAGATTATAAAAGAAATTATGCGGTGTTAGATTCAATGTGTTTCCTTCCATATGCACCCTTGTAAATCTTCCAAGCATCAATCAAGCACATTGCGAGCAAAGAATTATTTACTCTGAAAGACCATTCTTTCACTTCAAACTTTTTTCCATATTTAGATCTTCTTAACGTGACCGATTATGCCTACCAATTATTGAACAGAAAGAATAGTACTCCTCGAAAACCTCTGGAATAGCAATAGAAAGCGGAATTTTCTTTGTTATTTCATCAGTTGTCCCCCATCTTTCACGAAAAATGGGAGTTCCTGGTTGTGTACTGCTACAATTTCTGACGAAATATCTCCTCTCACGGTCCACAAAGAGCACAGAAATCATCTTTTGATCCAATTCAGGCAGTTTCGCGACCATTGACAAGTGTTGGCCTCGTGCCGTCATCGTAAGTTCGGAGAGATGTTTCATAGGAAACCTTCTGGTGGCTGTTTTTACAACACCAATAAATCGCATTCCTCTTTTTTAAAAGCTCTTCGGCTGTTTCAACAGATGCAAAATATGGATCAGCCCAAACAATTCGATCAGTTGCGAACCAATTTTCAACAAATCTCATTAAAACAGCTGTTCCATGCGCATGTTTTGATTCAAAAGGGCGTATGTGTGATTGCGTAGCTCCCATCATGGTTTCTATTTTGAGAATAGTTCTAATATTCCAAGACAATGCCTTTTATTCCCAACCATTTTCGGGGTCCCTATCAAGAGCAGTGTAGTGTGGAAGTCTAATTTCAATCTAGTTTTTCCGAATCCATGCTAACTTGACAAAATTACGTCCACGCACAAAGTGTGGGACAGAGTTACAAAATGTTTTCGATAGTCATTTAGGGCTTTCACAAACTCAGTAACGCATGACCACCTGCCTTTTTCTGATTTTTGATCGCTTTCAGAGCCACTGAAACCGAAAATTCTCGTATATGATCAAACCGATTGCGTGACATGATCTTTCCGTGTTGCGAAGGGTCAATATATTTAGAAAAAGTGTCTTTAGACCAAAATGATTTTCTATTTGAAACTCGAAGCGTGTCATTAACACCATCAAACTGAAAAACTTCAACATATCACCTCCTGTAGTCTGCGTTAGGTCTTTTCCTCCCAGCCGAGAGTTGGGGGATCGAACTATTTTTTGTAGATGAGATACAGAAAGCATAAATATAATGAAATCGTATGGAGAGAGTTCCGAGGGTGCATGAATGGCGAAGATCAAATCTCCAACAGGTCCAGTGACTTTCCATTGATGCATTTGCACTAGTCCTTTCAGAGTCAAGGATACATTTTCCGCTTTTAATTTCGTCGAATGAACTTCCACAAAGCTGTCTTGCGTGTCATTGTTTTTCAAAGAAAAAGCGCTCAACTGATTCATTTCGTGACTGTCATGTCCATCCGTTAAAGTATTATGCTCTTCATTATTCGAAGCATCATTAGTAATAGAAGAACCATTCATCTCCACGTTCGAATTGATGGCTTTTTGAGCAGTTTCCTGAATCAAAACTTTATTACCGGCTTTCAGATGGCGTGGGCATACTTTCTCGTAACCAGATAGCTCAAAGTTTATAGTGATAAAAATGTGTCTAAGATTATTTTGACAACAACTTCCACTTTTGTAACACTTTCGCTGACTAGTTTTTTTCCATTGCGTTAAAAAGAAACGTGTACAATCGCTCTCTGATATGACGAGACGCGCGCGGAATTTTAATCTGTTTCCCACTATACGTCAGAGATCCATAGATGGTGACATATTTTATTAATTATGAAAGAATGAAGTGACGATGTTGTTGTTTACAGGTTGTTGACAATCTTTCGTGATCTCTGAGGTTGACGCTAAAAAGGAAGAGAATATTGAAAATGTCTAGGCATAAAAATTTAAGAAACTTAACAAAGTTTACAAATATTGTCGATGTTGTAATTTTGGCCTCCTATGAGGCCTGTGGTCGTATAGAAACTAGTGTCTACACGCTTGAAAAGTTATCCTTATATTAGGCCAAAAGTTATTTTAAAAAGTAACCGAAATTCAGTAAAGTTATGAACTTTCAATTTTAGAGCAGGAAAGAAACCAAAGTTAGAACAATACACTTTTATCGTTGAAGGAAAGCCTTTGAAATCTAGTCAAACAGAGCTTTAATACTCTTCTTTAAAAGGATATACTTTTGGTGTAGCAAATTTAAGTAGTCATAAAAACACAAGAACCAAATATTTTCGGCCTCAGACGATCCACAAAAAAACATGTCGAAAGGAAATATCTCTTTCAAGCATCAAAGAAAGAGCGTTTGGCAATATGTTCCAGTTGTGCAGAGCCAGTAGATCGCATTTATTGCTTAGCCCTTTTGACCCTAGAAGCTTATCGCTACTATAATAGAGTTAAGGTATGAAAATGATTGGGTGACGACGGGAACATTTGGTTGTCAGCCTGCCAAGTGTTTACCTTGCTTATATCTAGTATAATAGCGTTAAGCTTTTCGGTTCCTCGTTGGTTGTCACATGAATTTGCGCTGCGTAGAGCCAATGAGAACAGTTGTTATGAGGCGCTGTCTCTTCGATGTCAAACGTCATTCCACCTCAGTGCACAGGAGTGCCACATACAATGCGTACCAAACTGCGTGTTATGCTACTCGCTGCTTTGAGGAACAATATCCACTTTATGCAAAACCACAGGCATCCGCCAAACAATGTGGCCTAGCTTGTTGTCTTGCTACGTCCACATACCGTATACACAAGCATGACAAATGCTCCTCCTCAGACTGCCATCACCCACAAAGAAGATAATGCTCACGTTCCTCACAATGCAGCCGATGGTGCTTTTGAAAGAGAAGGGGAGCTCTACTGGGACACAGTAGATGACGAAGAGTTTTTGGTAATTGCTCTAAGAGCCGCTGAAAAGAAAACATTGTACGAAACGGTTCCATACTGTGCAAGATGGCGAGAACGCAGCGGGCTCTATTTGGCTAAATCGCAACTTATTAGGCGCGCCTACTCTCACAGACAGGAACTGGGCTTGTTTAGTTTGTTTTTGAACTCTTCATATCTAAAGTGCGTTCGAGATTAGACAAGCAGGGAGCTTCTCAAACGTGGGCGGAGAATCAAGCCGCTCAGAATGGACGAACTGCATGTGTATCTGGGCCTTGAGCTGGCGACTTCACTGCACCGTCTAAATCGTCTTCGAGACTACTGATGTAATTGAGATCTTATAGGGATTCCTTTCTTCAAGAAGATTATGGCACGCGATACTTTCATGAGCATTCGAGCAGCTCTTCGATTGTATGCTTGCTACACTCCTGATTTCGCACTTGCTGACCCTCTATGGCACAGTCGGCAGCTTCTCGAGCATTTTGTGAGAAACGCTGCCACCCTGGCGATTCCTGTTGGGGTCAGCTCGCTCGACGAAAACACAATCCGTTGTAAAGGACGTACCGCAGCCCGTTCCTACATGAAGTCAAAACCCGTCAAGTTCGACATAAGGTTTTACGCTGTTGTTGGTTGGTCACACGCTTACCTCCACAGCCTGCAAGACAATGGTTCTGGAAACAAATCTGGTCAGACGCCAGTACAGAGGTACACAAATGTTTTTCGAAACCTTCGCGGGGCTGTGGAGCGTAAGGTGGATGGCACCTTGTTGCCGAAGTCTAAACCATCTGCTTTGTGGTGCGCACAGATGGCGCACCAAACCCAGTTGCACCCCACGCCAGAACATGGCCGGTTGATGGTCATGGACAACTTCTACACACGCCACGTTCTGGCCCGCCAGTTGGATCGTCTTAGTGATGGAGAATGCAGGGTGCTCGGTACTGTGCGGTTCAATACTGTCGATGGTGCTAACAGATCAGCCCTGAAGGAGGCTATTGACAGCCTCAAACATGCCCAACGCGGAGAATGGCGCTTAGTACAGGTGTTTCACAAAGGCGAAGATCCGAAAACTCCCCTTCAATTGGCAAAGAAGGCGGGTTTTGTCGTGTTCAAGGACCGCTCTGTTGTGTCGTTTTACACCAACGACTTGGCAGAAACACCAACTTCCCGCATCCATACCCCCGATGAGCACGCTGTCAATTGCATGCACGGACTCGCGCCTTTGCAACGATGGATCGGTAAGGAATCAGTGCGACGCACAACACTACAAGTGCCTTCAATCATTGTAGCTTAAAACTTATTTATGATTGCAGTGGATCGCTTCGATCAATTTCGTTCTACCTTCGCAACTGTTCGGAAAGAGAGGCGGGTGTCCATGAGTCTACTCACTTTCGTCCTCGACGCGAGCATAATAAATGCTCATGCCCTTCTCAACGCCATCACAAAGCCGGGGGACACCATTATCGATGTTGGTCTCATGAAGCAACGGATAATCCAGCAGCTGGTAGCGGACCACCTCGAATACCAGCAGATACGAGCGTCGCTTTCCAACATTTCTCCAACGAGCAGCGATGATCGGCGTGCTGCGGTAGGCAGTACAGCGGCAGAAGCAATTCACATGTTGTTTGAGATGGAGGGGAAGAAGAGCCTCCGGTGTCTTTTGTGCAATGTCCTTTCAGCAACTACGAGTGGCCGGTACACGACGTACTCCTGCAATGTATGCAAACGGGGATTCCATGTCAACTGCTTCGCATTCTATCACCACAAAAACGTCTTTCGCCACTCTCGTCCTGACATATACAACGCCGTAATATCGGCGGAAGCATTGCTATCATCCAAGTCTCATCGGAATAGGCGCAACAAAGTAACAGCAAACCTCACCACTGTCAAAGTATTGTACAAGAAATAAACCTATTCCTCTTTGAATCCCATGTACGCCCCAGCTCCATTCGGCCAGATCTTTCGAATTCCTTCTAACGCGCAACGCGGTATCTGAACCCTTCTATACTTTCCAAGAACTCCATGGCGCTCGTACGTAAAGACCTTGTATGCTGTCTTCCGGGCTTCGTTGTTACGTGCAGTACATACACCCATGTCAGGGTACTCTGTTGCTGTCCTTTCTACAACCGTTGGTCCAAACTGCATCCAATAACAGGGGGTACCCCCACACGTCTGACAGGCAACGTCTTCGTTATGTGCTGTGACGACCGGGATGTCGATCGGAACACTGTTTGTAGCAACCAATTCATTAGCGTAGTCGCCTGTCGTGAGCAGCCCATGACAGCCCTGTTTTCGTTCGTCTGGAAGTCCCACAGTATCGCCAGATCTCTTCTGCGCGGCCGTCCTCCTTCTCTGTGTGATTGTAAAGTTTTCGTTAGGGGAGGTCATTTGGTTTACGTGTGCAACATTTTGTTGACGACATTCACGCGGTTCACCTCTGTTGTCTTCTTGCATCAAGCTCGCTATTGTACGACTGACAAGCAGCAATGGCAAAGACAGTGAGAATATAGGAGACCTTCAGAGCCTCCAACGGCGCAATGATGGAATCAATAGGCGCAACAGCGGCCGGCACAACCCCCGCGACGCCTCAACAAACTGTCGAGGTCGCGCAGTGGCGCTGGAAATCGACCGAGCCAAAGCGTGGCAGCCCGACGAAGAATGGAGCAACGACAGCGCCGGGCTGCGTGAAAGGTGGCTAGAACGCGGGGACGCCCGAGGAGGCCAGAGAGCAAGGCAGTGCAAAAAGGAAGGAGGGCAAGGGTTTGCAAGAAATCTTGTCTGCGAGACGGTGTGGGATGGCAACAGAGTAGGGCTGTGTGAGGTGGCAAGAAGGCAGGATGGCGACGGGATGGAAGAGAGAGGCAAGGAGAGCGAAAAGACGTCCGGCGAGGCAGCAGGGCGAACAGACGAAAGAAGGCGGGATAGTAAAGGTAGGTACCGGCGATGCGGCGCAAGCAGGCAAGTTAGCGAACCTATGCGAGTCGGCGGCAATGCAAGACCACAGGAAAACGCGGTGATGCGGTAGAGTGGCGTTTGGAGCCAGCTAGGGGCGCAGAGTTGCGAAAGCGTGGGGGCCGAAACGCGTGGCGGAGCAAATAAGATAGAGGTTGGGGAAGCGCGAAGGTGGTGCTGAGTGAGAGGTAAAGAGGGTGAGGCGGTGGAAGTGTGCGGGGGTGTCAAGAGGCATTCAGACGCGGCGAAGAGAGAACGCAAGGAGTCGAGAGGGAAGAACGCAGAAGGGCGTGTCAGTGCCGTAGATTTGTGATGAAAAGTAAATGTGAGGTGGAGTGGTGTGTGGGCGTGATGGTGGACGAGCGCGGTGGTGCAACGACGATCAAAAGCGTGGGAGCGCTGAGGTGGGGGGAGCAAGAAGTCAACAGGGGAGGGTGGGGCAAGTGTACGACAGCGCAAAGAAACACTCAGTGGTGCCAAGGATGGGAGGGAGGACGTGAAGAAGCAAAATGCTGCGGGTTGGTAGAAGGGAGGGTGTTTGTGGTGCACTGAAAAGGCTTGGGGCAGCGGTTTGGCTTGACCCTTGTCAGTCAGACCGATGCCACCGCCGGCCGCTGCATTTATTTGCACCGTGGAGGACGCAGTAGCAGCAGGTGGCCAGTACTGCGCCACTCCAAGCACTGCACCTCATGTGTGATGACTTGCACATCTGCTGCATATTGTGCATTTCACAAAAGTTGATTGAAACGCAAAACGAACAAGCGTACCATTCTAAATGGCTCTCTCCTATCTCTATTGTAGTAGAGATAAGAGTTTTCAGGTTCAAAAGGGTTAATTACAAAGAAATAAAAAATGGCCTCATATGAGGCCAATTGACCTCACATGAGGCCGTCGGTCGTATAGACACTAGTCACACAGACCTCGCAAAACAAACCATAGGTGCACATTTGCAAAAGTGTGTTATTTTGAAAAGAAATGCAATATATCTTGAATTAGTAAATATGGATACCATTCTTCCGTACTCGGTTCACTTGCGTCTTGTTACATTTAACAAAAGCCCCCATGAATGCTGCTACAGTTGAAATAGTTATTTTCTAAGGTTTCATGCCAGTTACCAGTGCAACTACCCACTACCGGTCGTTCTTGGCTTCCATGATGGAAACAGAATTATACCAACGAGATTGCGGAGGTTATCAATCTTGGAAATAAGGCCCCTCCCGTAAACCAAGTCGTTAATTTCAGCCGCGAGCTCAAATGCATTCAGTCCAGTCGGGTATTTAAAAGCCTTTGGAATCGTCGTCTTTACACCAGGAAAACGGTCGTGCGTAACAGCTTTGGGAATACAGCAACCTCGCAGCCCTTCAATACCAGCAAAACGATCAGAGCCACTTTGTTTGGTTCCTCCAAAGGGCATGCTTTGGCACAAATAGTTTGCAGCAAAGTCATTTACGTTCGACATGCCTACCCGCAGATTTGAGATGATTGAATGAGCTCGTTTGGTGTTGGCAGAAAAGACAGAGGAGCCCAAGCCAAACTGGCTGTCGTTCACGATGCGCACCAGTTGCTCATCATTGTTCCAACTGATGATGGTCATAACCGGTCCAAAAACCTCTTCTTTGGCAATATTCATTTCGCGGGTAACATCCATGAGCACTGTAGGTTGGAAAAAGGTACCAGCTCCGTCGACTGTGGTACGCTTTCCACCTGCAAGTAATTTAGCGCCCTTCCGCACAGCATCATCAACAAGTTGTTCAATCTTGATCTGTGCCATTCTTCCCATGGTCATCGCGCCCATATCGGTGCCAACTCGCATAGATTTAACTATTGGAAGTACGTTTTCCACAAACTTTTGTGTAACGGCTTGATGCACAAACACTCGCTCAACGCCGATACAGTTTTGACCAGAGTTTTGAAACACGCCGCGCATGCAAAGAGTCGCTGCGTGTGCGACATCGGCATCCTGACAAACAATGAAGGCATCTTTGCCTCCTAGTTCAAGACAGACTGGTAGCAAACGGCACGCGGCGCGCTGAGCGACCTTCATGCCCACCGAAGTGGAACCAGTAAAGAAAAGCTTGTCGATAGGGGCATCAACCAAAGCCTGTCCGACGTCAGCCTTACCAACAACAAGCTGCACAAGTTGCGGAGAATGCCCACAGAGAGCCAGCGCCCTTCGCACGATGCGAGAAAAATGCAGCGACGAGAAAACAGTGTACTCGCTGGGCTTGACAACAATGGCATTGCCCGAAAAGAGTGCAGCCAGCACTGGATTTAAAAAGTTGTGAAGGGGATAGTTCCACGGGGCAATGGCGGCGATAACTCCGAGCGGCATGAAATGAAGGCGGGCGGTCTTATGCACGGTGAGCGGACCTGTTTGGCGCGGATCTGGGCGCAAAGCAGCTTCGCCTGAGGACAGGAGCCAGCGAATCTTCTCCAGGGTAGGCAGGATCTCGCCGAGGCAGGCATCCAGAACAGGCTTTCCGGTATCGACATGAGAAATGTGGCACAGTTCCTTCTGGTAGAAGATGATGTAGTCACGAAGGACGCGCAAGACGGCTTTGCGCTGTTTAAAGGAGGTTTTCTGCCAGGCGGGCTGGGCGTCTCGGGCGGCTTGGACGATGGCGGCGACGTCTGGCGGGGAGTGAGATTGAACGTGGCCGAGCAGATGCGAATTGGTCGGGTTATAGCACGCGATGGAATTCAAGGTTTGGTCAGAGCACAACTGCGGCTTGACATCTTGGTCAGGGAGATGGTCTATGTCGGGGTCGTCGTAAGGATCGAAGGTGATGGAGGGGAAGGGCACTTGGGCGAGGATAGGATCGGAAATGAAGAGTGAAATTAAGGCCGGCGTTGCAAAGACGAAGGAGAGGGCTAGAACGAAGGCGAAGGGGATGGCCAGCATGGGGGTAGCGACGACGCGATCGAGCAGATGGAGAAAGGTGGCAGGGTCTGGGGTAAGGGCCTGGCATGTGGATGTGAGCGGGTGGCTTCCGAGGACGACTGCGAGGCGGTGTAGCCAGGCGGCGAGGGCAGACTCGACAAAGTGCAGAAGGCGCAGCATGGCTCGACGGAGGTTGAAGAAGTGAAGGAGAAGTTAAAGATGTCACCAAGACAATAGCTCACCGAGGCAGTTGCAGCAATAGATATAAGGTTGCGGAGAGCAGTGAGCTTATTTCGAAATTACGCGACGTAGGTTTTGTGAGCACAGCAGCCAATCAGATCACGGAGGCGTACTCGCAAATATGATTTACTACACAAGCTGCAAGGCCGTCTCGTCGCACGTACCTCCGTACACAGATCAGCCAGCGTAGAGCGAGAAGCGAGCGACCTTGATTTCTACGGGAAGGGCATTTCGGAAATTTGTGCTGCTTCGTTCAATGTGAGGCCGAAGTTCATTTGTAATGAGCACAAAGAGATGCTGAGATATTGGAAATATGCTGCGTAAAGATGGCGAGGACATGAAGTCTGTGCTTGTAGCGTACTCAAAAACCAAGGGTTTGTTCGCGTTTCCAGCGTCGTCCATGTTCATCACCGCAATCCTCGGAGTCAGTGGTGGCAGCTGTGGCGCTTGCGTGGTTGAAAACGACTGTAATTTCTACAGTTGCATAAAGATAGTTCGTCATCTGATGACAAAAAGGTGGCAAGAGCAAGAATGACGTAGCAACGCCGCTCAGAGATGTGTTTAAGGCAATGGGAGTTCTTGGCTGTGGATGTCGTGGGCCGAAAGCTGGGTTCTCTCAAAAAGCGACCCCAAAATATGAAGGAATGTACCAATCTACCCTTCGTAGATAATTATAGGAGTGGTCTGGAAAGGTGAGAATTCCCAAAAATCTTGGTTTCTGGGACAACATGCCACGTGAACATGCTCTAGTTAACTAATGTAGATAAGGCTTCAGCAGTCATCTACTGTACTATGCACAAGGAATTGATTAAAGTTCAAACTGCGGTATGTTTGAATTGGCTCTCAAGAACACAAATGAAATTCTTGTTACGAAGGCAACGCGCTTCACACTTATTCAGGTCTTCTGAAACTCTCAATAACTTGTGCAGGGTCCCGAATGGGCAGTATGCATGAGCCAATCAGCAAGCTTGAAGCATTGAGTTCTCGGTCCGTAGCCCCGTTATTTAGACACCGCCTGCGCCTGGCAATGAGTGTGAATGCCTTATCGCAACTTGCATTGGGCAGAGATTGTTCGTTGGAAAACAGTGACGGTTTGAATCGTAAACACACCTCAACTGTGCCTTTCCCTGATGGATTGTTCTCCAGATCGCACCGTGATTTACAGGCCGACGAGTATGGAGTTCGGGTACCTAGTTCCCATCGATTTCCCGAATACAAGTTCATTGAGGATCTTAAAACACTGCTCGTGGGGAAATGGTGGTCCTTTTCAATGCCTACTTCAATATGCAGGAGTGTTCTATAACTTTCTTCTCGAATTCAACGAGGATGATAGTGAGAGCGCGGTGAATAGATCACTCCAGAAGATATATATCGGCTTAGCGAAAAAAGATTACGGAGTAATGGACGAGGGGGCTCGTGATTGTTTGGGAATATTTCTGCCATTTCTCAGACAAGAATATGAACGCCGTTTGGCAAGCGGGCTAAACACAGATGCCTTGGACAATACTGGCGATCTCAAGTTCGTCAAAATTCGTTTAACAAGCGTAAATGGATCGTTGCGTGTACAGGAGCATGAAAAAGAGTTAATCTACGATTTCGAAGCGGGCAAACCGATTGGGAATCCATTCCCGCACCTCCGATTGCTCAAAGATCCTCAAATTGAGCGTTTAGAAGAACTGGGGCCCCATATGTTTAAGGTGAGAATAAATGGGAAAGAGTGCTTTCTAAAGAAAGCATACTGTGCAGATCCTGATAGTTTTTTGCGAGAGTTTGAAATCCTGGCCAAGCTACCGTCTCATTCAAACGTGGTTAGTCTGTTCGGAGTGACAGACGCCGGTGGAGGAAAGATTGATGGATTGGTCATAACGCCGTTTATCCATGGCACCAGTCTCGAAGAAACCACCATGGCGACGGCATCGCAGAAGGTGAAATGGAAAAAGCAAATCTCAGATGCAATTCGCTTTCTGCATAGTTTTGAAGTTGTGTGGGGGGATGCTGCTCCGCAGAATATCATGATAGACGAAAAAGAAGACAGGGCGATAATCATTGATTTTGGCGGAGGAATATCGAAGCCTTGGATTGATGATGACCTTTACGAAACGAAACAAGGAGATCTGCAGGGAGTTGGACGCCTCCATGACTACATTGACAGATTACAAGAAACCGAAGGTTAGACGATTGTGAGCATACATTTCCAATACCAAATAGCGTCGTAGTGAACCAGCTTTAGTTCTATTTGACATAGTACCTTGTACCTAAACGCATACTCTATCGGAGACAACTCTGGTCCTGCTAGGCCCTTGCCCCGCAATAGACACATCGACTACAAATCTAAACACAAACGACACCCTTGCCTTGCAGTAGATACATCGACTACAAATCTGAAGACACATGTGCCTCGTTCACGAAGGCTGTGGAGGCATTCCCGTACATGGATACTCTTTTCAATACCCCCCCAACTACATCGAGTTTTTGCCACTTGCTCCTCATGCCCCGGTGATTTCTCAGCTACGCCTCTGGTCAACAACCTATTTTCGTTCATGGCGCCTCTTGTGTGATTTTCTTTTCTGTGGAATACAAATAGACTTTTCGCATTCGGTGGCGGGTCCATTCCAGTTCACCATAGTTGTTATAGACTTCGCACTTTTCTCTTCTACAGTTGGTGGCCTAACCATCTGAGTTCTCTCAACTTCATCCGTGAACTCGGTTCCGCCACTATTGAGCCAACGCAGTCCAATATTGTAGTCACCTTCCGTAATGTCAGGGCTTTCGGTACATGCAAGTTCTCTACAGCAATATGCGAACGCCTTCCAGCCTTCCGCATAGATCCACATGCAAGGGGCGATATCTTCCCCCATTTCGTTTTGTTTCTTGACGTGCGTGTCGTAACCATTTTCAACTTTGTCCACCCAAAGCATTTCTCCAGGCCGTAAGTCGAAATGCTTGTGCCTCAGAATAAACGTAAACTTTTCGCTGTAAAAGAGTATGCTTTCTTCAAGTCCTGACGTGATTTCGTCGATATGATTCTGGGAATTGAAAACGGAAGCGACATCAGAATATGAGGACCCAATGGCTGTGTCCATGACTGTTCCAACTACAAAAGACCTTCGAACCATATAACTAGTGCGCAAAAGGAGTTTCACGGTCTTGTTTTGCATAGTCGGACTGTGGACAAGGCATCCTGGAGACAGCCACAGAATGTGTTCATCAAAACGCCTGACGAGCGGACTGCATGTGGCTCCGAAACTGTTCGATGGTTGAGGACGCACAGTCCCCGCAAAATGAAGAGCAACAACATCTTTCAATTGCTCAAGCAGTAGGCCAACCACTTTAACCAAATCCAACACACCTGTCCAACGGGCTTTTATTCGTTTTGTCGGTATTACAGGAAGCAAAGAACCATATAAACAGGCAAATAAACACCGCGAAATAACAACGCGCACCAATAAATCACAAGCTTAGCTCAATGATATCACGCATGCAGTGTACACGTAGCAAGCTCAATAAAGAGTCGCACGACGACCGTCGCAGCCTCTGTGACGACCATCGATTTCCTCTTGTCTCAGGTTATGGGCACCATTGCGCCCAAGCGCAAACGAACAACAAATCAAACATCGATCCGCGATCCGAGCATTGCTCTCGTGTCTCACGAACGTAGCCCCAGACTCACACAAGCCTTCTCACAATTAACGCCGCGCGAAAAGCGCCTTCACTTCCGCAACACCAACCAGATTTCGTCTTCACTTTGGATCCAAACCAAAATCGAGTCAAGCGACATAACTCTCATCAACCCTATGGCGTCCCACTCTCACTCTGAAGCAGAGCTCTCTTCGTACCCTACCTTTCCTCATTCACCATGTCGGTTCACTGAAGAACTCATTGAGCTAACGAAGAAAAACTATTACCAGTGGGTTAAAATTCTAAAAGAGATTCTCACTGACAACGACTATAGTCAGCTGATTAAATCCAATTTCAAAGCAGAAACTGCAGAAACCCTCAATCCTTTTGCCAGCCTCCGTCGTATAATCACGAAAAGTATTACCTAGGAGATGAACAGCACAATGGCTGATTCAACAATTTTCAGAAAGCAACCACACGAGATTGTTGCTACAATCAATCAAAAGTTGGGTATCCAATCCACAAAAGACTACTACAGCCTGACGACTAAGTCTTTGAACTTCAAACGCACCGGAACTGTAGCCGAATACATTGATCACCACCTCAATATTCGACCCGGGCAAATTGTAGGACAACGCTTAGAGTGGAGACACCACGAAGATGTTTGGGATCTTCTTCTCTTGAGAGACACGCCTCAAGCGGAGGAGACGCGTCCCAGCGGAGCACAGAAACAGAGCCACTTTTGAAAGGCACAACGGAGTCGGGTGGAAGACCGAGGCCAATCCGGCGGGATATACCTAGAGTGTTTAGGTGAGCACGGCACAGCCCGGGGTGTGACAAATCCTAGGCGGAGCGGTATCACGGCGATTGTCGGAAAAAGAGCGAGGAAACAATTGTATGAGGGGGGCCAGCGGGGTGAGTGAGGCGGCCACTCACGAGAGCCAAAAAGGAGAGCAAGAGGAAAACGGGGGCCAACCCCTATACAAGGGCGAGACTACGACAATTGTCGGCGATAAAATATGAACCCACGGTGGTGGTAGCACTCTGGTCGACAGAGGGGTGGATGAACTAACGTGCAACGGGCGCTCACGCAGTATGCGGTGAAGACGCGCCGAAGGCGAAAAGTTCAGAGCCGAGACCCCCTCCTTTGGATCTCCCAGGAGGGTGTTTACTGGGAAGCAGTGCTCAACCTCCTAAGTAGTGTGGCGCGCGGCCCCTGACAGTGGGCGCGCGCCCGAAACATAGACACTAAATAGCGATAGCGTAGCTAAATAAATACTAAATAATACTAAATAATACTAACAATCAGGTAGAATCCGGGCCACGTGTGGCACGCCTCACACTCGAGCGTCGGCATCCGTGCAGTCCACGTGTTCCACCAATGTGCACCTCGGGTCCTAACCCGCCGTCGGCACGCAATAGTGGTATAGCTTGTCATAGACCAAGCTATTCCTCAAGCGATCGAAATCTCTAAGTCCTGGGAAGAAACCCCCTTGAAGGCATTGCACTTCATATCCCCCTCCTTAGGTGACGAACACGCCGTCGACATGGCGGGCAGGAAACGGTCCAACCGATACTACGGCGCAGCCGGCGCAGGGAGCGACTCACGCAGGTGCGGTCGTCGATCTAGTGGCGGCGGCGTTGCCGGACGAACCGGAAGTTATCGAGGTTCCTGTAGGACAATGCCCCCAAAGGGGGAAACCCCACGAAGACGTCCGGATCTTCCTCTCACGAGGTAACCGGCGCGGTAGAGCCCTCCCAGAGATCGGCGCGCAATGCCAGGTGTAAGCCGGAGCCGAACCGTCGCGACGGGCGCAGGGAGGCTGAAAGAAGCCGAGAATATCCGCCGAAGCGGTGCTTGCGTATCCTCTGAGGAGGCAAAACCCACGAGAGTGGCAAGCACGACAGGTGTCAGTGCGAGCCGCAAGAGCGGGAATTTCCCAATGAAGGGGAGGAAAAGGGAAGGAAAATGGGAACGGAGGCAAGAGGGCGAGGTTGACCACGAGTCGCAAGAGGGGACTCGGGAATAGCCGGCACTGCCGGGTGTAGCAAACCGTATACACGGGCGGAACCACGAAAGTGGGAATAGATACCCAACACACGAAGGCTGCTTGAACGTCCAAGGGGGTTGGGAAGCCATGCACCACGGGAAATCCCTCCGTAAGGAGTTGTATATCCGCGCAGGCGGTTCGACCCAGAGCCAAGATCTGGAAGACCAAGATCACCCTTGTTGGGGAGACTTTACTGGACCGGCGGCCACGAGGCCGGCGGCCTAAGTACTGTAGTCACCGTAGAATACAATAAATAAAGTCTATCCTAAATAGCTAAATGTCCGTCTAACAAATGGGGCCAATCTGGCGGCCACGTGTCGCGCGGGCGCTGCAGCCACGTGTATGGCACCCGGTCCCGCCGGTGCATCACCGGCGTTCCGGTCATCGCCGTGAAACGGATTACTCCTACTCATAACGAGGTTGCACGCCGGAGGCTCCGGAAAAAACTTAAGTCCCCAAAAACCTCCCTGGAGGACGTTTCTCTTCAGTTCCCATACGCCCAGAGGCGGGCGTGATCTCCCAGTTCCTTCGGGGTGTCGGACTGAACGCGCAAGCGGCGAGCGGCGACATTGGTACGATGAGAGACGCCCTCGTGGCAGGCCTGGCCGGCGGGAGTAACTCCGCTAGCGATCCGACTGGCGCGCACGGTAATCCGGGTTCTTTTAACTGATCCCTTGGGATCTTGGTTAGTATATCCCGCTGTGCGGTATTGTGTGCAGCAACTTCGAAAATAGTAAACTGCTTCCGTCTATGACGCATTTGTTTTCTTTCTTCTCTTCCACTTCTTCTGAGTGTCCTTCTCCAGGTCTTCTGTACATCTTCTCCTTTTTCCAAGGGTCCTTATCCAGATCTTCTGTTCCTTTATCCCCATCGGGTGTCTTCTTATCCCACTTGGTCTCGGTCTATGGTAGCCGGCAAAGCCGTGACAGTACGACGATGATACTGTACCACCTTTGACCGAGGTAGGTGCTCTATCAGTTCGTCTGAATCCCATTCGGGGCCGTACCCGTACCAACGGACCAAGTATTGGATATACCCCTCTGGGTGGTAGGAGTGCTCCAGAATGCGTCCGACCACCAACTCTTGTCGGTACACTTCCCGGCCATCCCGTATGAAGGTGTCGCTAGTTCCAGGTGGTACCCGTCCTGAGCCAGGAGGTAGCGAAGTGATCACGCGTTGGGCGGCTTCGCTCCGGTCGGACCGTGTAGCGCGGGAGGCAGTCCTCGGCTGAGTGGAATGTCGACCCGACTTCGGCGGTTCATCTTCCCCAAGTGCCTGGTTTGCTTCGGCGTTTCCCACTCCGGTTGGAGGGCCCACACCGGCGGGGAACCCGGGTGGTCGTTCCGCTAATCGGCGTGGTGAAGCTCGCTTCGGCGGTGAGATTCGCTGGGGCGGTGGCGCATTGTCGCACCTCTCTGTCCCACGGCGAGGTTCCGTGTAGTCACGTGAGGGTTCCAATGGCTGGCTGTCCGGCGTCGGCGCCGTGGATGTATCTGCCTCCTTGTGCGGGGTACCTGCCGGTGCGTCGTCCACTCGTACTGTATCAGGCTGCGGTGCGTCGAGCGCATTTGCATTCCGTGTTGCACGTGTGGTGACACCTCGGCGAGTGTTGGTGGCGTTATCCGCAGCTGCGTTCTGAGGTTTGGATAGCGACTGCGTCGAGTCTTCGTCAGTGTTCTCGGAATGCTAGTTCAGTGGTCAAAAAAGGACGAATTGAAATGACCGAAAAACCCGTGAATTTATCCAAATTTGGAGGTGTCAATTGCCGAAAATATTTTCATTCGTTCATTAGTGCTAGTTTGTATGGGAAGGACAACTAGCACATATCTGCAGTTTTTCTAGTTTTGATGGAGGTAAAACTAGCGTGAATCTTTCTGTCGCCGCAGTTTAAAGGTAAAAGTAGAGAAGTGGTGCAGGAGCAGATTCAATCTTTGTGCGCTCTAGATTGACAGATTAGTACAAACAACCGGTCCCAAAATGGACCTCAAAATAGAAATTGAACATTTAGTACCATCCATATCAATCGCAATAGAATCGCAGCCCGACCTGGCAGACCTCACGTGCCTTGCATTCTATATTATTCTCCACCGCCCTCCCCTGTCACGTGCCCTGTGTGCGCCATACTCTCTCTCCGTCTACGCCACCTACCAACTTCTTTCCCACCACCTCTCCTCCCCCCACCATGCCTTCCTGCTGCTTCAACGGTTGCTCCTTCTTCGCCCGAGAAATCCCCGCCCTCCAGCGGCAACAGAGAAGGTGCCCTCATCGCCTCTTCGCCAACAAGCGCTTCCTCTCCCCTGGCGGAAATGAACCCAACTTCCACCCCCGCACAAAACGCCACAAGTCCACCTCACAACTCCCCCCTCATCCTCCTCCCTCACATCGCCCTTCCGACAACGTCCCTCTCGCACACCATGACTCCTATCTCCAAGACCAGCTCTCTCTCTCCCTCCACACCCAGGACGCCATCCACGTCGCCACTGCCCCTCTCGGTTCCCCCTCCTCTCTCGCTCTCTCCCCCCTCCCTCCTTCTACTCCCCCCCTCGACAACCCCCACCTGGAGAAAATGGTCCTCTACATCTCCTCCATCGCCTCAAAGCTTGGACAACGAAAGGCTGACGAACTCATCACTCTCCTTAATGATCCCCACTTCTCCGAATCAACATTCCGGAACTCAGTCTCCTCCGCAAAGCAATGCCTCGAGCTCCATGCAGACCTCTTCCACCATAGAATCAGGTCCATTGGTTTCGCCCCCTCCACCATCTTCGATCCCCACAAACGCTTCTCCGCAACCCTCTTCCAGAAAGACACAATCCATGTCCTCAAACAACAGCTCGCCCTCGCGCACTTCAAGAACACCTTTTTCCACCCCATCTCCCAAACATCCGCCTCCGGCTCCCCCGCCTTCGCACACCCCATGGCAGCCACCCTCGGCTCAAAAGTCGTCCCCGCACTCGAGACCGCCATGATGCAGTCCACAAAAGATAACATCGTCTGGCATCTCCCTCACTCCACCGGTATCGACTCCTTCATCGGCCTCGTCCAAATCTACTCCGACAAGTCCTCTACCTCTCTCAAATCTTCTTCCATCACCTCCTACCCCCTCCACATCACCCTTCTCAACTTCTCCGACTCTTTTCGCCGCAAATGCATCTCCGACAATCTCACACTCCTCGGCTATCTTCCCAACTCCTCCACCCCAATCACTCCTTCTCCAGATGCAGATATCATCACTCATTTCTCCTCCATCTCCCGCAAAACAAAAATGGAACTCATACAGCAGACCATCTCCTCCCTCCTTCAACCTCTCTTCTCTTCCGCCCTCCCCGGTTTCCCCTTCCGCGACGCAGACGGCGTTCTTCGTCAATGCCACCCCATCATCGCCAGCTACTGCGCAGACATTCACGAGGCAAAGGATATTCTCGCCATCTCCCACGGCACCCGCCCCCAGCACCCCTGCCACAGATGCTCTGTCCCTCGCTCACAACTCCACCAACACTCTCACGCCCATCCCCCTCACCCTTGCAGCCCGCAACAAACACTTCTCCCTCCTCAAGGACTCCGAAGCAGCTCTCCTCGCCCGCAAGCCAAGAGTCTCGCACAACTTCAAGGAACAAGCTCTCCAAGCACTCCACTCCCTCTCCCTCGAAAAATACCCCTCCCTCTTCGAGTCTTACCCCCTTTTCAACATCACCCCCCTCCTCACCCCATACAACATCTTCCCCTTCGAACCCCTCCACAACTTCCACCTCGGCGTTTCCAAACTCATCAAGCTCGCCGCCATCGAACGTCTCAGATCAGAATACCTCTTCACCACCATCAGCTCCACAAACTCCCGCCGTTCCTTCCACTCCGTCCGCACCTCCACCCTCAAGCACTCCAACTTCATCCTCACCGCCATCGAAAATCATTCCCCAGCTACCGGCCTCCACATCGACTTCTCTACTTCCGAAAGCGGGCAGTCCCTCAACGGCTTCTACACAACTGACGGCGTCCGCGGCATGCTAGAAGCAAAAGACTACCGCGCCCTCGACATGGTCTTCCCCTTCATCGGCGCTTTCTTCGACCGCTGCTGTGACGAAGCCAATTCCGCTCCCATCACAACTGTCTTCTCCAAGTACACAGACCTCCTCCTCACCTCCATGTGCTACAACTCCGTCCCCGAATGGACCACTTCTCGTCTTGCCAAACTCGCCTCCCAAATCCATTCCTTCAAGCACAGAGCTGTCGATGTTCTCGGTCCATACCATACCTCCAACCTTGGCACCCTCGAATTCCACCTCCTCGATCACATCGTAGACGACATTAGACGCTTTGGGGGTCTCCACTTCAACGATGCAGGCATCTTCGAACAAGCCCATACCCTCTTCAAAGCACATTACTCCCGAGCCTCCAAGCGCAGACCCACCGCGCACAACGAAACCATCCGTGCCATCGAACGCTCCGATGCCGTCAACAATTGGATTTCTCTCTCCGCTGATCCTTCCGTCACCTCATCCTCCCATGCCCCTCCTCCTCCCTTCCAAGCCCGCAAACCAGGTTTCGTCCGTGATGGCAAGCACACCTCCTTTTCCGATCTCATCACCGCTCACAAATTCCTTCGAGCAAACCCCCACTCAACAATCTCTTCCCTTCAGAACCTCTTCTCCCCAGACACTATCGCCATCATCTCACAGATTGGAACCCTCGCACTCCCCTCCTTCGTCACACTCACACTCGAAACACTAGCTCTCAACCAGGACTCCCCCACTCTCCGCCAAACCCGTCTCACATTCGTCAATTCCGCATACGTCGTCGGCGGCTTCACCCCAACCCTAGACGACTACATCGCCGATCGAAACGAGCTCGCCGTCAAAGATCCCCCTCTCCCACTCATTCAACGTATCTTCGCTGCTCCCTCCTTCGGTCCCTCTAAAACCCCAAAGTTCTCCCACATCCTCGTTGCCGGTTCCAGCTTCTCCAACCCCACTCCCACCGCCTGGTTCTGCAAGCTCAACTCTCTTCTTCGCTTCACCACCCCTTCTTCCCCTTCCACTCATAACGAGTTCGCCTTCGTTCAGTTCCTCGAACTCGTTCCACCCCAGGATCAAGTCGATGTCTCTCTCAATTGCATCTGCCTCCGATGGGCAACAGAACGACGAACAAAACCACACCGCCCACCCCCTTCCTATCTCAAACACTTCCAACTCCGACAACGTCTCCCCCTGGTTCGGCCTCGTACCATCCTCTTCCATTCTCGGCCCCGTTCATGTACTTCGCCAAAACTACCCCGCACCCCCCTTCACCCCTCGATTGCACTGGCGCTTCCATCGATTTTACCTCAACAGATTCTACCGAGACCCAACTGCCAAGCCCTACTTCTCCAACACCACCACTGGTGGCACAACACCACCACTGGGTGGCACCCATAATAATACCTCCCAAGGCACATGATCCACTAAAATAGTCACCGCTGTTTTTCTTCCATAGCCGACCCCCATCTTGCTCCACCTCCTTACCCCCTTATCCCCCCGTACCTTATCACTCTCCCACTCCTTGCCTACACCCCAACGCTAAGCGCTTGAACCGTGGTTCTTCTGGTCCACATGACGCTATATAGCAATCTAACACCGCTCCAAGTCTTCTCGTGAGATTCTCCATGAAAAACTCCTCCCTTATCGCCAGATAGATTTTCTCTCTCGACGGTATCCATAGCCCAACCATCGCGATTCTCTCCTTATTCCCACTCACATCTCTACGATTCCCTCCACAGAATCCATCATTCTCAAACTCCTCAGCATACTCATCCTTCACCATGTTCCAGGCAACCCTCAATATGTCCTCAACAGCCAGTGGCAGAAACCTCCCAAACAGCGTCGAGAACAAAAGTTGCCTTTGGCCTCCCCGCCCAACGTCTCTATCCATCGTGGTCACCACACATCCAATCCATGCATCAAGTCGCGCAAGATGCATCACCATCCCATCCACAAACTGCCTTTCTCCATTTCTGGGACTCTCTACCGCGTAGCCCATAAACTCCTCCAACACTTTCAACGACACCTGATTTCGAAAATACATATCTGCCTCACCAAAGTCCTCCAAGTTCTCAGACACCTTCGATCCAGAATAAGTAATATCTTCAATCGCACTCGTTCTCCACGCACACAGCTTACCTCTCCCATCCTCCCCCGACCCCATCAACTTCTCCTGCGCCTCCTCAATCTGCTTCTTCAACTCCGCCCAAAGCTCCGTCCCTTCAGTCACCTTAGCTCGTTTCGCGATCAAATCATATCCAAGCATGGAAAACAGCTTATCACGCGCTGCTCGCTTCCGCACCCCAACCACATCGCTTAATGCTTGCTTCATCCTCTGTCTCAAGCACCGATCCGCACTTACATTTTCCACGCACTCCTCTCTCCTCCCCGCTTCCCTTATCGACTCCCATTTCTCTCCCATTAACTCAGTCTCTACCACGTGCTTCAACAACAAATGGCTCCCGCCCTCTGTCGACGGCGTATACGGTCTCATCTCATATGCAACCTCAATTGGACATCTCGGAACCATTTCCTTCTCTCCCACCACAAACATACTTTCCTCCCTACTCTCCCCAACCGCCTCACTTCTATTCTTCCAGCTTCGACCCACATTCTCGGTGTCGAAGCAAAGTTCCGATGCCTCCAGTTTTGCACAATGAAGAATCCTATCATACACACGACGTGCAAATCCATAAAAGCATTCCTGCACTCCAATGTCATACTTTCGTCGCCGCGTCACGCCTCCCTCCCCCCTCCCTTCCCCAGCGATTCTACTTTTCAACGCCTCCCTCAAACTCTCAATCAGCACATTCTGCTGCTTCATTTCCTCCCTCGCCCGATCCAGCTCCGTTTGGGTCATTTTCAAACTCACCATCACACTGTAGCTGTCTTCCTTCATACGTCCCATTTGTCCCTTCAACACATTCATCTTCTCAATTAGCATCGACCGCGGCAACAAACCTATGTCATCATCATTTGCTTCATCTTCCACTATACGGACGGCGTTCTCCACGACATTTAAATTCGCATTCTCCCCGTTATCATTATTCCTTGTGAATACAATGTTTCTCCTTACTCGCATACCTTCCGGCGTCCTTCGCCTTGCGTTCACCTCAAACCCTTCAACTCCCAAACCCACCCCTCTCCTCGGTGGCAAACGCTCGACATCTTCTCCCTGATGAGAAAGAACTGCTGCTCTTCCATCGCCTTCCTCCCCTGAACCACGTGTTCTCCCTCCAGCAAACCCCCTTCTCCCCCCCTCACTCACATGCACTTCTCTGCTTTCCCTTTCGTCTATCGCTCTTCTTCCTGTAACTCGAACACTCCCCATTCTTTCCCTTGCACGCTCTCTCCTTTCTTCCACGTAATCCAAGTTCGCCCCCTCCCATCTTTCCGCCTGTTCCCCCGCGGTAACTCCAACACTCTCTCCTTCTGTTCTCTCTCGAACGACTCTTGCGCCCGCGATTAGACCACTACTGGGTCCACCTATTCTACCCTCCCCACCACGGCTACTCTCTATTCTCCCTTTCTGTATCTCATCATCACCGTCCTCTTCCCTCATACCCGTAAACGATGCCCCTGCTTCTTCAACGCCTCTGAGGCGGGATCCACGTTCTCCGATCATTCTCTCTCCCTCCTTACGCCCCTTCGTCCTCTCATTCGGAATCTCTTCACCTCCTTCAGGTGCAGAGCATGGATTTACCGGCTCCACATCAGCTGAAGACGTGAGTACAGCACTTAGAGTCCGCTCGGATGCATCCCCTCTCCTTGTCCTCCCTGGAGCTCTGCTCGCCCTCCCCCGCAATCCACTTCTAGGTACACGCGTGCGGTTGCTTCGCACGCCATCCCGTTTTCCATCGCCGCTCCGCACCATCTCTCCCGTAGGCGACGTGATTTGCTCCGTACGCGACGTGATTTGCTCCGCACTCTCCTCCGTCACCGTCTCCTTTGCGCGAACAGCCTTTCCTTTGCCCCCACTCGCCTCTCCTTCCCCACCATCTTGCCTTGATCTACCTCTCAGGCGCACGCCTCCCTTCTCTCCACTCGCGCCCTGGAGCCTACGCCCCTTGTCCCTTCCGCCCTCCGCATCCCCTCCATGCCGCCGTGATTTTGTACCGCGCCCGCTAGTGTTCTCGCTTCTCGATTTGCGCTTCGGAGCCATGGTTGAAGAGAGAGAGAGCGATCGTGGTATGGTCTTCCACGCGTTGCAATGCGATGGATGGGAGAGAAGCTTCGAAACATTCTGCTTCCAAAAATATACCTCCACCCTTTTCGTGTTCTCAGAAAACCCCCAAACTTTTCAGATATTTTAAATATGCGCTCGAACGCACCAGATATTGGGAAAGTATTCTCCTTCGGTGTACATGACTTTCCTTTAGCATATGTACTACGTCACGCTTTGACGTTATATGTAGCGACAAACATAGTAAAAGCCCACAATATCTGGTACACTACAATGAAGTAAAGTAACAAAAGCGATGCACTTTTAATCGATTACTATGACTGGCGTGTTATTCATACTCCAGATATACTCTGTCCCATAATCCGCGAACAGCTCCTCTCCTATTTCTATATCTCGAATTGCTTGCACAGAAAGCAATCTATAGTCTCTCAACTGAAATGGGGTCCGCCCCGTCCCCGGAGTTCTGATGACCCGAACATTTGCAGTTCGGCGTCTCATTAACCCGTCTTCAACCGCATCCCTGTCCCTATCCCCTTCCACATACTTGGGGTCGTTAATTGTTCCCCCCAAGCAAAATGGAGCAGGGACAATCCACACCGGAATAAGAGACACCCCACTAATTCTTCCTGGTAGCTTGTGAAACACTTCCCCTCGGACGCTTATCTCCATCGCGTACTGCCGAAAACGATCAGCAGTCGCTTTCAATAGCCCCCCTCCGTATGCCTTATGAACTTCCTTCCGCTTTGAAAGATTATGGTACACCAAAGTCCCGTAAGAGTAAAAAACAGTCTCACCTTGTATCACCCGGCGTGTTGTGTACACACCAACTCCAGCATTCGGGTGCCTTATCGTCGACTTTGCAATCCGACAACCACATACTGTCGCCTCCACTGCCAGAATAGCATTCCAATCCAACAGTGACATCTTTCCTTGAAAACTTCTTGGCCACTCATACAGCGCCTGCCGTCGCCCAATCTCCGGTATATTCTTATCCTGCCACATGGAGGAGAGAAAATCCACGATATGGGGTGGAAACATCTGATGCTCGGGAAATCCGGTAGGTGTTTTCCAGGACTTCGAACGCTTTATGACGACGTCCGGAAACAAGCATGTCACTCGAGTCACAGCGTTCCGAACATCTTGCGTTATATGAATGTCCGTCTCGTTGTTCCGCATGCATGACGCAAATTTCACTGTAGCGGCGTGCTTCGCATGAGCAAAGCACTGCGGATCTGGCTCACACCCTAGAAACTGACGGTGCTTTTCCAGTTCCATGCATGCCATGGCCGTTGAAAATGTTCCGGCGAAGAGGTCCACCACTATGTCTCCCGGCTGAGAAAACCTGCTGATGAGCTCCTTCAGCAAAGCGCGTGACTTCTGTTCCGCCCGCACTTTCTGATACGTAACTGCTCCTTTGGCATTCTTCCTTCTCCATAGAAGTGTTTCACCATTCGACATGGGAGGCACTTGGTCAATCACGCTATGGTAACCCGGATATCGCGATGGTACATAGCTGAAGTTCTCATAGTTCACCATGCCATGTTGTTCGGCGTAGGAAAATCCACTGCGAACTCCATGAATGGCGTGCTCTGTTCCGGGAAACAGGGAGCACGAACTACGTCCGGGATTACGCATCGGATTGCCTTGAGAGCGAATGAAGTGCAGCTGGACCTTGTCCACGACAAACGACCTGCTCTTCTGTCCATTCTCATCCTTTGCACCAATTCGACCCAACACTTCTTTCCATTCGTTCACCTGCTCAATCGCGCAGAATATAACGAAATGCCCTCCCGGACGCAGAAGTTTAGAGATGAGCTTCGCCGTCTTCACCATGTCTTGCCGGTTAAGAACGTCGTACCAGCTGTTTTTCCTGTTCTTCTTCGCACGTATATTATACGGCGGGTCCGTGAGAACCAACTGCACTTTCCCTATCGGAGAGACCCCATTGCTGCGCAATGTCTCGTCAATCTCCACCAGGTTCTCGAAAGTACAATTGTACATTCGACAGTGCTTATCCATCTCCGACTCGCACTTTTGGAGAGACATTATATCATCCAGAGAGGTAAGGTCGTGAGGCGGCAGAATATCCACCGACTCAGATTCGACCGACCTTGGTCCAGCTGTGGAAGAATGCTGACCAACACCCATGTTCTCTTCCTCATTCCCGGTCCCACCCTCCACTCCCTCTCCACCCTCCACCGCCGGAGCCTCCGAATCTTTCTCAGGGGGTACAACTTCTATCTCGTCTTCTTCCATAACCATAGTAGGTTCCGCCTTTGTCGCAACCACCACTTCCACCTCCACACTCCCTCGCAGCTTTAGTGGCGATATGTATTCCGAGATGGTAGAGATAAGAGAGTTCGAGAAGCAGTCGAATCTCTCCGCAAACACTCTAGGCAAAGTGTATGTAAACGGTTTTAGAACGTCCCATCTTTCCGGAGCTGATATAGAGTAAAGCTGCTCACTCACCACCACTTTGTGCAGGTCAGCGAGAAACTCTTTGGCCAACATACGAAGTGGAGTGTCAACGTACTCCGGCAGGTTCCACGCACATGGGACGACATCCTCCTCCAATAAAGTACGGTTTCTACCAGGAAGGAGTCGTTGGGCCATGTCCTTGTGAGAGAACCCATCCCTTCTGTTTCCGATTGCCTGGAACTGCATATCAGAATATCGTAGATGGATAAAGGGCAAAACCATGAATTCCACGCCAGGGAATCCCAAATACTGGGCGAAGCTGTCCCACGCGTTATTGACGAGCTGCACACCAAAGCCCACACGCTGAGCTACTGGTTTGTCATAAATCGCCACCTTCGAAAATGGCGTATCGTAGGTTCTGTCCCGCTTTCTTCGCTTACGGGAGACTCTTCTCTTCTCCATAGAGACCGACTGAATACAAATGAGGAACAGCAACCTCTGGAACATTGTCGGGAAGTCGGTCGCGAATGAAGCCCGGCTTTTGCTCGCCTTCTTTCGGGTTGTATCCAGACCTTTGAAGAACTCTGTCAAAGTGACATTCTTCGGGATGCCCTTGAACTCCACCGCTTCGTACGCGTTCCAAAAGTCCCTCACGCGCCTATCTGGGTCCCCATCCCTTATATCCAGCAACCTCGCCGAGAAATAATTCTGACAGTTCGAGCCCCTCATTCCTACAACTCGGAGCTCATCTTCTGTGTAATTGGTGTGGTCGGGACCTAGGAGAGTATAAAAAAACTTCGCGGTCTCGGGTAGGATGTGGCGATTGGCAATTGCGAAATCGATGAATGCAGTGTGCCCCACTTTTCGCGGCTCATCTTCCTCCCGCCTCGTGAATGCGTAACGATCACGCAAATACATACACGCCCTGATAACTTCATCCCCCGTACCAAACAGTTTACCCATTTCGAAGGTGTCTGCCGCAGGCGATGAAGAAGTTCTCGTGGATTCTGGAGCCATTTATGTACATGTTCAAACAACCTCACGGGCGGTCGTCACGAGAGCCTGAGTGAAAGAGAGCAGCGGGTGCGGGTGGGTGAGGGTGGGTACGAAAAGACTGTGAGTACGGTTGAGGAGCGCGCACGGAAGAACGGTTGTTGCGGAACGACTTCGCAGCTATCCTGGTTGCATTCTGTCGGCCGACAGAGGTGCGCTCCGACTTCATCGGGGGTCCCGATGAAGTCCCAGCGCACCTCTGTCGGCCGACATAATACATATAATTTTGTAATTTTTGGAACGCTCAGGTGTACACGGTGCACTCTGTCGGCCGACAGAGGTGCGCGGGGACTTCATCGGGACCCCCGATGAAGTCGGAGCGCACTTCTGTCGGCCGACAGTCGACCAACATCTCAGAAACGCATCATGCATGATGTTATGGCGTATTTGTCGGCCGACAGGGGTGCCTTGCGACTTCATCGGTCCACCGATGAAGTCGCAGCACACCCCTGTCGGCCGACAATTCACCAACAAGTTGTAGGGACACCATTCGGGCCATTTGTGGGCCGCCAGGTGTGTGCTGCGACTTCATCCGTGGACCGATGAAGTCGCAAGGCACCCCTGTCGGCCGACAAATACGCCATAACATCACGCATGATGCGTTTCTGAGATGTTGGTCGACTGTCGGCCGACAGAGGTGCGCTCCGACTTCATCGGGGGTCCCGATGAAGTCCCCGCGCACCTCTATCGGCCGACAGAGTGCACCGTGTACACCTGAGCGTTCCAAAAATTACAAAATTATATGTATTATGTCGGCCGACAGAGGTGCGCGGGGACTTCATCGGGACCCCCGATGAACTCGGAGCGCACCTCTGTCGGCCGTCAGGATATTTTTAATTTTTTAATTTTATTTTCTTGTATCGCCTACCAAGCCAATAGGCGTGTTTGTGATGGAAAGAGACAAGGAGTTTCTTGAGTTTGAAACTAAGCGGACGTAGCTCAGGTTGAAACTAAGCGGACGTAGTTCAGACTGATTGCAACGAACGGCTCTCGGGAGTGTTCCTGATAGTCGCCACCAAAGGAGCTCGATCTAATACGTCTTAGTCTGTATACCATAAAAGGCTCAAAGCGCTCTGCGACCATTTGCAACCTCGACCGACTGCGATCCGATTCAAATGATGACTCGAGGCAAAGCGAAAGCGAGGGGTACTCCGCGGGGTACTCCACGCGCCACTCCGCGAAAAGCTACATCGGGAAACAATCTGGCTGGTGGGTATAGGGTGGCGTTGTTCCTGGCGGATGGGACAGGGAAGAAGAAGGGTACTATGGTTGGCACTGCGGAGTTGAGAGGTGTTGGGGGCAGTGGAGCGGCCGGGAAGGCGCTTTGCAGAGCGATGCATGGCCATTCGTTGCGCGAGTCTGCGAAGCCGGTAGAGGACTTGGTGGCCATCTGGAGGACTGAAATAAAGGAGGGGATCAACTCCAAGTATCCGTACTCCTTCAAGGGAGCAGAGGAGCCGCCGGAGTTGCTGAAGGATATGGTGTCGGCAGGTATACACGCATGGGATACCTCGATGATGACACGCGTCTCCTCTGTGCTGACTCCAGGGCCTCCTTGGCCGGAGACTCCCAAAAGCGCGACCGCCTCGAAGGAGTCTGCTACGCCTTTGAGGGGGAAGAGGGCACAGCCAACAACAGTGCCGCCGGCCATGAAGCAACTCGTCAACCCGAAAAAGAGGGTGACGATAGTGGATGATTCTGATGAAGATGTTGTGGAGGTGGGGTCAGCGGTGAATGTACGCGGGGATTCGCACACCGGTCTCGAGTTGGAGTTGTTCGATGACGGCGATGCCGTTCCTTCGCAGGAAGTGGATAGGACTCTCGTGGAAAAGAAGATCTCTGCTTCAGACTATGACCAGTGCCGCTTGATTGTGGACATAGATGACATACAAATCCCCGAGAAGACTGTCAGAAGTGTGAATGCGGAACACAAGGCGGCGACAATGGCAAAGTGCAAAACGTTTGGCTGGCTTGCGTCGGCAGGGTCGATTGCTGTTGCCATCGTCGGGGGAATGGAATTAGATTTCAGTGAAATTGTTCACAATGGGAGGGTAGTGGTGGCTGTCATACTCATTGACGGTCATCACCGCGTCTTGGTTCTGCGAGACCTGAAGAATGATCCCTCTGAAGGGAGAAAGTGGTTGGAAATTGTGCGGTCTCTTGATGTCGTTCTTTGGAGACGAAAGGACCGGAAGCCTTTATCGCTGAACGAAGTGCTCGGTCTTGGTAATGTACTCAATGAAATGGGTTCAAATGTGTTTAAGATGAGTTTCGCCGACAAGGTTCACTCGACAGTGTCCTTCATTTGCAACTTGATTGACGATAAGAGAACCAAGTTGGCTGACCTTACTCCGACACGGATAGCTGGGGCGCTGAAGACGAGCGAAGCTATAGGAATCTACAGCTTGCGCCACTTGAATCGCTATGCGACTCTTGGGTTGAAATTCGTCAGGAGCGAAGGTCTCCTGGAGTTCTTTGAGAACGTATGCAAGGAAAGTCCAGTGCTAACGCTTGCGCATGTGTCGAGTGACTTGTTGTTAGGACTCGAAGACGAAATATTCCGTTTCGCAATCCGTTGTTTGCAGCTACATGTGAGGGTGAGGATGGGTTCTACGGGGAATATGGGACGTTTCCAGGAGACGCGAAAGCAGTTCTTCCAATGCGCCATAGGAATGTTCCAAGTATGCGAAAGGGCGGGAAAGGAGAAGGGTCTGACGGCGGGGAAGGTTCTAGACAGCACAATTGTGATGGGAAAGAACGAGGTGTCTTTAAGGGAGTACCTTTGCATGGAAACGGCGAAGATGGAGCTCAGTGGTCCGAAGCGGTTGTGGCCGGGGTTGGTGTCGAAGAGGATGAAAATCGCACCAAGGCGGATTGAAGGCGGTCTGAAAGTGAGTCTGGCGTCCCCAAGTGCGGAGAAGGATGTGGTGGAGGTGCCACCTTCTGTGAATGTTCCTTCGTCTAGTGCTGGGGAGTCTGTAGCCCACCAGGAAACCGTGGTTCCCAGACGCATCACACGAACTAGAAAAGGTACTGAGCGCGGGCTGGATGCTCTTGGTGAGAGGTTGGTGGAACCTAGACAGAGAAAGGGGAAGAGAAAGGCTGTGGTCATTAGTGATGATGAACGCGAGTATGAACAGCCTTTAAAGCGGAAGAGGAAGAGGAGAAAGACGGTGGGCACATCTGCGGCTCAAATACCGGCTGACGTGGTGGATGTGTTCAAGAAGATGAGCAGGAAAGAGCTGAAGCGCTTCTTGAAGGAACATGTACTCAATGTTTTCTCATCGAGTGAGGATGAACTGGATGATGACGGGGGGCAGGGTGCATTTGTAGGGGACGAAGAGGAGGGAGGTGTGCAAATGCGTGGCTTCGAAGACAATAATCCGGAGGGTGTTCCGAAGGGGCTGAAGAGGGCGGAACCGTATGCGGGGGGGTCGGGTATGTCGTGGGTGTACTTGATGAATGCACTTCCGAGCGAGTGGCCGGCGGGTGAAAATGGAGTGAAGCATCAGCACCTCTGGATGCAGATGACGTACCTACGGAACAAGCACAGGGCGGAGTGCTTGAGGGTAGAAGACTTGAAAAGTGTGCACCATGCGGTTTATTGGCGTGCTACTCATAACAGGCACAAGGAACTGGGTTCCACGAAAGAAACGGTTCTTGGGGTGATTCTACCGACGAAGAACCACCCTGTGAATGAAGAGCAGGCGATATGGATGGCAGCAATGGAGAGGGATGACTTGGCCCGCGAGTACTTCGCGACTAAGAGAAGTGAGCTGATGGAGAAAGGACTTTGTGTGCTGGAAGAGTTTGCCACGGACGAGGGGATGGGGGATGAGGCGAAGAAGAGGGGGGTAAACTTCGATGGGGATGTGAATGGGACTTTGCTAGAGTTCTTCCAGACGGATTGCTTGAACCAGCCGGACTTGACGATTGAAGGGAATAGAAAGAAATGGGACCCTATAATCAACGCTGGTGAGGAGAGAGACGCTGGAGATAGAATGAAGGGAGTTGGGCGGTACATTACGACGAAGGTGGGGATTGTGGATTCTGTGGAGGGGGACGAGAACAACGTTTTAATGGTGAGGAAAAGGGCATTGTTGGATGCGAGGTTTGGACAGATTGCGGCCGCTCTTCGGTTGTGCAACAACAGGTCGGGGAAGAAGAGCATGTATGCCCCTGAAACAGGGGGGCGAGTGCTGTGTACGGCGGAGGGCTGTCCAAGGCAGGTGTTACATACGGACTTTCGAGGACTGACCGATGCCGAGAAGAACGTCGGAGAGGTTCCAGGGTTCTTCATGATGGCGTCGGGAGCGAGTTCGTTTATGCTTTGGGTTTGTGAGAGGTCACATAACATGTACGTGCCCGACGACAGGAGCTTGAAGCGGCTGTCTCGGACCATGGTAGTGAGGAAGTTCAGGATTCCGCCGTACTCCATTTTTATTGGAAGAGGAGATGTGTTTCATGCTGGAGCTGGATACGAGGATGCATTGGTTAAGGAAGTTTGCATGAGGTATCACACGTACTTGGTACCGGATGGGTACAAGCTACCGCACGCAGTGCATAGGCAACCAGCATTTCGGCCTAAGTTCGAAGAGAATGATTCCAACAAGGGTGATGATGAAAACGTCCAGGTAGATGAGGATGAGGAGTTGGATGAAGATTATAAAATGGAAGTTGTTGAAAGTGGGGAAGAGGAGTATGAAGAAGAGGATGATGAACCTGGGATGGGTCTCAACTCGGCTAACACAGATGGAGACTATGAAGACGGCGGTATGATAATGGATGACGACGACGACTAGATAGTATCTGTTACCTATTGAACAATAAAGAGTACAATTTGAGGTAATATGTGGAGTAGTTTTCTTTTCTTGTAATAGTGATCAGTCGTCTTTCAGTAGAAACTCCTGAACAACTGGATTGAAACGCGTGAGAGTAGCACTTGCTTTCACTTGCTCATAGTGAATGAAAACTTTCGAAGATATCAAGATTACGACATCCACTGTGTTACCAAGCAGTATAGGAACACCAGGTCCCTCAATGCGAGAGGTGGAGAAGGCGGTTGAAGAGAGTGCAGCGAAAGTGCATGCCGACAGCCTCATACCGAGTAGTGGGAAGGTTACATCCGGACTGGATATGAATAAAGCCTGTTGAAAAGAGTGGGAGAGGGCGCCAAGCACGAGGTTCATAAAAGAGGTTCTCCGTGGTTCCGGGGTCATTGTGAACTTTGTGTTAAGATAGGACTCTGGAAAGAAGGATATAGAACCAAGCTGGAGAAGATATGCCAAAGCGCCAACTGCGGCCCCTCCTGTGGAGAAGGCGATACAATTTGTCTTCACGTCTGATGAAAGGGTACCGCTGACTGGAATGAAGCGGTGAACGAGGAAAAGTATGGCGTTGAGGGGGATGAGTAGAGTAAGGAGTAGAGCCCCGAATTACAGAAAGGCTCGTTTCTTCCAGGTATATCGCTGGTTTGGATTGAACGGCGTAGTTTGTAGAGACCCGTATAACGCGTTTATACATTGTACGCCTCCTTCGATTATGAGAATGTGTAGCAGGCTTTGGATAGAACACCTCAATAGCGTTATGAGAATGAACCGAAGGAGAGAGTTGAATCTGAATGGAAGCGTATATTGCAGAGCTGGGTCTATAACTCCGAAGAGTGTAGGTAGTGTGATTGTGAACGTTAAGGTCGATGTGAAGAGTGTTTGCTAACTGAACATCTTAGTACAGGCGTTTCGGTTTGCTAGTCTTCCTTGTACGCTGCACATAGGTAACGATATGATACCGCTCTTTGAACAGTTGTTTCAGAGTATCTTGCTGCTGTAGGGAGCTGCGAGTGGGGAGCCTCTTGGTGGTCGTACAAATGACACGAATCTCGTCCATGAGCTCGTCGGTGATATGATTCTGGAACCCTCTGACTTCGACCACATTCAGGGTGGTTGGAAGTTTGATTTGAAGGACTTCGTCGATCGTGATAACCGTTCGTTGTGGAAGAATATCCACAGCTGCTGAGCATTGGACAGAAGAACCAGGGGGTAGGGAAAGACGTGCATCGTAGCGCTGCATGCTTGAGAAGGAGAGGAGAGTGTTGTGTAGAAAGGTATTTGTGAGGGACTGGATACAGTATGTTGAGCGCAATGAAGTAGGGTGGTCATCGGTGGATATATATATGTAGTGATCAAAGTAGTTGTTAGGTTGTGGCCGTATCTCTGTCGCGGAGTATGAATAATTGTTATGAATGAAAACATTTGATAGGCTGTAGGAGCGGTTATTGGGTACAGACTTAATTGCAAAGTTGGAAGATTTATGAAGAGTGGTTGTAGTGATGATTTGTGATGTACGAAGCAATTCTTAATATCGTTTCATATATTCTGACGTGGTGTCGTGCGGATAGCAGTCTTTATCGAGGCAGCGAAGGAGATGGACATATGCTTTAAAAAGGAGGACTTGTTTTTATTGGAAGGGGTATATGAATGAAGTACTACCCATTGAGGAGGACGTTCAAGAAGTTCGTATGGAAAGGGGCGGGGTCACGGTTTCCAATGGATTTTTGGGCGTTAGAAACGTTGTAGAAGTAGACGTTCCGGAACTCAAAGTCTGAGAACGAGGTGGGGAACTGTGTAAGTGTTTTTCCGTGGGCCAGAAGTTTTTGGAGTGTTTCTGTTGTATTGTAGGCGATTCCTGTTTCGGATGTGACGATGGCGAGGAGCTCTTTCATTATGGTTGAAACGACTGTGCGGTGTTGTACTGCAACTTCGTGCATTGTGATAAAGCCATAAGAGAAGCCCACGAGATTAAAAGCTGATATCCATACGAGTTTTTCGTAGTAAGCTTTAGAGAAGGAGGGCTGGTCGACGACATGACAAGTGAGGCCTGCGGTACTGAGGCGATTGGCGAGTGCGGGAGCCCATTTGCCGGTGGCAGTTGTGAGACCATGGGGACTGAGGAGGGTGACACCGTCCTCGGGGGGTGCGTTAAGGGAGGGGACGGCGAGGAAGAGAACGGCTTTGGTGCAGTTTTGGAGCCCATAGGTTGAAATAAGTGGGAGAATGTTTCCGTTCTGAAGGAAGACCAGATCCTCTCTGCGGGAGGAAGGGCAGAATTGAATGACGTCTTCGAGTGAATGATTTCTGCCGCAGAAGAAAATGGGGCCGTCGGGGATGTATTGCGCGGAGATGAATTCTTGAGTTGAGAGAAAAGCATCTTGTGGGGTGCCGTTGTTGCGAAGCAAAGTGCCGATTCGGCCTCTGCCGACAATAACGGCTGGGTCGGAGGTGCAAGGGATGGCAGTGAGAGAGTCGGTCATGTTGATTGCGAAAGGTGTTTGGAGTGCGTTGTGCTTGGAATTGAAGAAGTGGTGGGGGTGGCGAGTGTGGAGATGTGATTAAATAGAGAAGGAGTATGGTTGTGGAGGAATGGGTGTTAGGGGTTTTTGGGAAGGAGGTTAGATTTATGATATTGAATGGTGTTTATTGTGTTAAAAGTGTAGGAGTGTGTGTTGTTATGGAAGTCATAACGGGAAAGAGGGCTTATGAGTAATCGGCGGTTTGTGTTACGAATGAGTGTGATTTATTATTAATGAGAAGGCTATGAAATTGGGAGTAGTGAGGGAGCGCTGAACATGATAGAAGGTGTAGGAATATGGATGGGAGTGTTTGAGTGAGCAATGAGTGGGGTGAAGGGCATCCGGAGCGTAGATGCAGGGGTGTACGAGGGTACTGAAATTGGGCGAGCGCGCGCGAAAAGCGGGTCAAAAAAAGGAGATAAAAGGCCGGAGGTGGGCGAAAGGATTTTCGAGGGGGGGTCCTGTGTGGGAGGCTGCGGGTACTACTGGCCGCACTAAGGTGAGTGCGCTTGCGCTTGCGGTGGCTCTTGTCGATAGCTTTCGCGGGCAGTGGCGATGTCGAGCGGATCCCCATGGGGCTGGAGATGGGGAAGCTGTGGAGGGCGAATGAGGAACTGAAGAGGCGTGTGAAGGTGTTGAAGGAGGTGGGAGAGGAGAGGGGGAGAGCGAAAGGGTCGCCGGTGACGCCAGGGAGACGCGGGGAGCCGGCTGGGATGAAGAAGGGGAGAGAGGAATGGAAAGGGGGAGGAGTTGGAGAGAGTCGGCTGAAGAAGAGGAGGTTTGGTAAGGATGTGGAGAAGAAGGGTGGGAATGTGTGTGTGGTGGGGCAGCCGGGTGTGAGGAACTTGAGCAGTGGGGGGGTGGACGAGGTTGAGAATGCGGTGGTGGACTTCTTCAACCTCAAATACCCTCCCAGTGGAATGCTGGAGCCCAGTAAGCAAAAGGGTCAGTAATGAGGTAGAAGGTACTGACGACTGCCTTGGTATGGATCTCCACCTAGAGCGGTCAAAAGTGACCAGTAAAATGCAAATGCAGATTTAACTGCATTAAGTGGTCAAAACACTAAGATGCATGGAGTTCTTATTTACAAAATTTTTTTTCAGGTACCGAACTAGCGCAATCTGCCAAATTCTTAGATTTTTTGGCTTTTTATTTACAAAACTAGCTGTCTAGCACACTTATCTAGCATTCCGAGAACACAGACGTTGCCGGACGTCGGTATCAGGCACCCCTGATGGGCGAAGAATGACAAGCGACGGTGCGGCGTTTCCAGCGACGGTATCGACCGGATTACGACGGCTGTCGGGCGCCTCCCCCTCCTTAGACGATGCACCGGAGTTGGTGTCCGTTGGGTGGACTGGGGAGGAGCGACGGATGCGCGACACGACTCGTTGCGGTTTGGGCGCCGCGGGTATCGGAAGGTCAGACAAACCCCGAGATGGGTGTGGTAACGCGTAGGGACGCGGGTTGACCTGGGGTATGGTAGTCGATGAATCCGTTTCAACGGGAGCAGTCACACCAGTAGGTTGGGATGTTAACGGCGGAGGAGCCGATACCACGCGATCGCTGGAGATGCGTTCGTGATTACCAGCGAGGTCAACAACGACAGTGTCGGAAGCCACCGAAATAACCCGAAAGGGGCCGTCGGCAACGGGTGACAGCTTGTGTCGTTTCTCCTTCTCTGGGTTCCAATACTCCTTGCGGATGAATACATAACCGTGGGGGGCGAGACGTGGCGGCGAGCAAGGGGCTTTGGTATCAAATTCACGCCTGTAAGCGGCCTGGGCTGGGCCCATTGAACGCCGTGGGGCGGGAACGAGCTTCGTGAGCCATGTTTTCCACGCTTCGCGGTAAGCAGTCGGGGATGGAAAGGTATCCAGCGTGGGCTGTGGTTCCAGCGCCACGGGCGGTGGGGTACGGGACAGTACCAGCTCGAAGGGCGTTAATCCAGTTGTCCTGTGCACCTGCGCAATGTACGCAAAGGTGAGCGCATCAGTGAACAAGTCGCAATCTTTGGGGTGGTCTGCAACGTATGAACGGAGTGTCGCAAGTAATGTCCGGTTGAACCGTTCGGCCTGCCGATTAGTTTTGGGGTGGTAAGTGGTCGTGAACAGGTTCTTAATGTCCAAGATGCGACACACATCCTCGAAGAAACGAGAGGCGAACTGTCTCCCGTTATCGGAGAAGAGGTTGACCGGTGGACCGTAGACGAAGACCCAGTGTAGGAGGAACGCTTGAGCCACGCTCATAGCAGAGATCTTCCGTAACGGTACGGTCCGAACCAGCTTGGAGAAGCGATCCGTAATTACGAGTAAGAACTTGTAATTGCACTTAGTGGTAAGGAAGGGACCGAGTATATCGATGGTCACAAACTCCAATGGAGCGCGAGCTGGAAACAGCTTCAACTTCGTCGCATGACGGAGGAGTTTGACACGGTTCCGAGCGCAATCGGTACAAAACTGCATCGTTGCGTAGCAGTCCACTGCCATGGCAGGCCAGTAAAAGTTACGGCGTAGGGTGAGGTAAAGTTTCCGTCCCCCGACGTGGCCACTCAGTTTGGAGTAGTGCGACAACCGCAAGACTCTCGGCTGGAGGTTATGTGGTACCACGATTTGTGGGTGCGATCCGACGGTCTGTACAAGGTATCCGGCGTCATTCACCTGAAAGGGGAGAGTACCTCCTCCATTGAGTTGAGCGCGGACCTTCGCGCAGAACGGGTCAGCGAATTGCTCCCGTATCATCTCCTCTGGAGTAATAGGCACGAAGTTCAATGGTAAGGGTTTCTCGGAATCTTCCGAGAGAAGAAAGTCGTCCAATTCGGAACCGGAATCTGAAGAGTCCGTGTCTCGTTCCTCGTCCTCGATGGTAGCGTCGTCGCCATTCACTGAAAAGCAGGGTATTTCATCGTCTTTGACGGGTAGTGCTTCACCAGTAGTGACCAGGCGGGAGAGAGCATCGGCTTGAATGTTTCACGATCCTTATCAGTACTGCACGTCAAAGTCAAATTCCACTAGACGGAGACGGCAACGCATCAAGCGGCCTGAAGGCTCTGAGATGGAGAGTAGCCATCGAAGCGATGCGTGGTCCGTTAAAACGGTAAAATGATTAACCATGAGATAGGGGTGCAACGTTTGTAATGCCCCCACTACTGCAAGGCATTCCTTCTCCGAGACGGAGTAATTCTTCTCGTAGACGTTGAGCGATCGGGACCAGTACCCTACTGGGCGTCTTTCCCCAGTGGGTGCAGTTTGAAACAATGCAAAACCTACTTGGTAGTCGCTGGCGTCCGTATCTACGGTGAAGGGCCTTCCAGGCTTGGGCAACGAGAGGATCGGGGCGGAGACGACAGAATCTTTAAGAGAGTTGAAAGATTCCGTTTGAACGGGGGTTAAGGGGTCCAGTTTTGGTGGTTGGCTTTCCGCAAAAGCGCGTTTAACGGTGCAGCCTTGTCCGCAAAGTTCGGGATAAATCGTCGGTAGACGTTCGCGAGTCCCAGAAAGGAACGAAGCTCGGTTTGTGTGCGCGGTTCTTTAGCCTCTTTGAGTGACTTAAGACGAGTCTCCTCGATTGTAACACGTCCTGGACGGATGAAATGGCCGAGATACTTCACGGTGTCCGTGAAGAAGTCACATTTCTTCAACTTAAGAGTGACACCCGCATCTCGTAGCGTGGTCATAATATCCCTCACATGAGTGAGATGTTTCTCCAGATTATCTGAGAAGAGGATTATTTCATCCAGGTAGACCAGGCAGGTACGCCATTGGAATCGGGCCAATAGGATGTCGATGGCTCGCTAGAAAGTAGCGGGGGCGTTGGTAAGACCAAAAGGCATCCGTGTGAAACGGTAGAGACCGGAGTGACACGCGAAAGTGGTTTTATCCTGGTCTTGCTTCCTTACCGGAACTTGCCAGTATCCCCAATTGGCGTCCACGGTTGTAAAGACAGTGGCGGTGCCCAGCGAGTCAATGTACTCGTCCATTCTTGGGATTGGATACACGTCCTTGACAGTAACGGCATTCAACCGACGGTAGTTGACGCAAAACCTCCAGGAACCATCCTGCTTTAGAGCCAGTACTACTGGAGAAGCCCACGGTGACTGAGCCGGTTCAATGACTCCTGCTCGAAGCATTTTATCCACTTGTGCCTTTTCTTCCGCGCGTGCGGCGGGTCCGGCATGGTATGGGTGCTAGGAGATGGGTCGGGTGTCCGGTAGCAAATCAATCCGGTGTTCCGCGATGACAATCTCACCAATGGAGCCGTCCCACATAGTGGTGAAGTCCCTTAAAAGTTCTTGCAATCGATGGCAGTATAGCTTATGGACGTGGCTGAGATCCAGGTCCTCGAGTTCTTGGACTGGATCGGGGCGATCACCACTCGTTGAAACGGGCTGCGTCCCTGATGTTACAGGTTGAACCCCGGGTGCTGGCGATGAAACGGGTTCTGGGCTGTCCCCCTCCTTATACTGAACGAGTCCGAGAACGTCAGCTGCAGTTAGCTTCGTCGGCACCATAGCGATGGGATGCAGCATGACGGACCCTATCACTTGGTTCTTCACCAGATACTGGGGTACAGTCCCTAGATTGGCGATCAGAACGTGAAACCGTTGGTTTGGCTCCACATGGACGATTCCATTCGCAATTGCGAGGCTGTACCTGTCATACAGTGACGACAATGGTTGCAAGACCCGGAGTCCGTGTTGACGGGAGGTTACTTTCACCATCATTTGGGACTCAGGCGGGAAAAAAAACGAAGCTGCGACGCGGAGCTTATTAGATTCACGGTTATCCGGTCCAGGTTCCTGTGCTGCCGGTAGCGGGACATGCTTCTTCGTGGCACGCCTAAGCGGACGACGAACGATCGCAGTGGACGATCCATCCTCCATCTCGACACGCCGTTGGCGGGGGAAGCTCGCTTTGACGAAGCGGTCGCAAAAGTCGCAACCCAAGATGACTGGGGCGGCTAATTTCCGACATACGACGAAGTCGAGTTTCAACACGCGAGTGCCAACGCGGACTACCAGTTGTATGAACCCCACCGTATCCAACGGTTTTTTGTTCGCGTCAGCGACCTCCGAAACATGGTGGCGGCGGATCCTAGACTGCAAAGCAGGCGGTAACACTTCCTCCACGACAAAGTTCGGACCGGCACCGGTGTCTGAGACGGTAAGGTGTCGCACCATAAACTGGGTTGAAGGGCAAGGTCAGCATAGACCTTGTAGTTTCTCTTGGCCTTCACCAGAACTCTATCCGGGAACCGGTTATGGAAGACACGTTTCCACGGACGACGCAGAACACTAAAGTGTTCCGAGTTCAAGTCATTGACGGCCTCTTTCCTTGAAAGGATTTTGACCGGGTAGCGAGGCTTGGACGCCTCGGGCGCCATTGTCCTCGACTCTGAGGGCGTCCCTCTTTGAGAGGAGACTCCCACGTTTAGTTTTTCTGGGCCTGCTCCGCCGGAGGCGGCTGCTCAGGGCGTTGAGCGGGCAACGCCTGGGCATCAGGTCCAGAAGGTACCGCAAAAGCGGTGGGGTGACCAACCACGTCGGTGACACGGGAATCCGGTGCAGGTACGACCCGAGCTCGGGGAAGCGGCAAGTGACGTGGAACATCCGTTCGAGCACGTATATACGATGCAATCGGGACAGCTGCTTTGTCCACCGGGGAGAGGGCCTCGTAATTGGTTACGACTTGTGCCCATTCCCGGAGAGGCAACACACATTGTAAAGAAATATGGCCTGGTTTGTAGCAGAGATGATAAATCAGACCAGAAGCCGGTGTTGGGTGGCGAGGCTCGGCGAACTTCACCGCTGGGCGGGTATCTCTCCAACCAGGACGCGAAAAGCGGGCAGTACCACTCTCATGTGGGACGTGTGGCGCACGGACGCGACCATTACCCGCATAGAGTATCGTATCATCTTCAATCACGTATTGTGACTCGTCCAAGTTTGAGGGTAACTCCGTTGTCGGGATGGAATGAACGTCGCTATAGGCTAGCTGCATGTTATCATAATCCCTTCGAGAGGCCTGTTCGTCGATCATCGAAGCTGACGGGGTACCCGGTTGTAACATCAACGCTTTTGCAGACCTAACCTTGGATCCAGGAGTGCGTGCGCGCAGGGCTTCACCTACTGCACGAGCGAACTGCACTAGTTCCAAATACGTGGTTTTAGGTCTATCTTCTCGACGTCGAGCAACAAGAGTCCGGATCGCCGGGTCCAAACCATCGACAAACATGGTACAACGCTCTTCAGCGGGGTAAACATTGCCACAGCGGTGGAAGGCCTTGTTAGGGCGCGACGAATAATCGGTTTCCGACTCGCCTGGACGTTGGCAAGTGTCCCGCAGGGCGCGTATAGCCTGCTGAATGGCGGAGTTAGTAGCATACGACCTAAGGAGGTACTAAACTGCTTCGGGCCAGCATGTTACCCCTCCTTCGGACGCGCGTGATGAACCTCTGACAGAGTGATACTTGTCTTCTGCAAGCCCACGTAAGAAGTACGGTAAGGCAATGTAGGCCTGTCCCTAGTTCATTCCAAGGATGTCAGCTTCCGCGACAAAGCGTGCCAAGAAATCCAACACCAATATTGGGTCTTCTTCAGAAAACAACTGATTGCGAAGTGAGAGCTGTATTCGCTTTTTGCAGTCCTTCACTCTTCCCGTACCACGGGGTGTACGATCCAAAGAGGAGTCCTCCAAACGGTAGAACCGGTATGAAAAGAGCTTCTTAAAAAGCGAATTGGTCAGTTTCAGTTCCTTCAAACCTGTGTGCTTCCTTCCCTTCGTGCGGGCGCGGATCACACCATGGGTGGCTGTTGACCGCTTAGAGCGTGAGAAACGCTCACGGCGAGCTACTTCCACCGATGAATCGGAAGAGTCGGACTCCGAGGATGAGGAATCCGACGGTTTGGGATCCGTGTTTCTTCGCTTCCTTCGAGCCTGGCGGTTCTCGTCCTTATTTCCCTTGTAGGATACTGCAACCGCCTCGGCCGGATCATCCCCCGACATCAGGGTTTGTTCCAACGTCTCAAGACGGCTTCGGACGCGCGAAAACGTTTCCACGACGTCCTTGACAAAAGCCGAGGGTCCACCAAGGGACTCTAGAATCTGCACGGAGGACACGGAGGTCCTCCGAAAAACCTGCGTAGCAGTGTCATCCACCTTCTTGCGAAGGGAATCAAACTTCTCTGCAAGGATGACTTGAGCTTCCCGCAAAGAGCGGAGTTGCTCTTCCACAGCTGCGAAGCTGGGATGGAGGGTGACATCCCTAGCAGGGGAGAGCATCTGGGCGGCGGCAGACGCCGGTCCTGCTCCACTTGCTGGGGGTGTCGAATCAGAGACAGGAGGTCTCGAGGTCCTTCAACCTGGCACGCCAGTCGATCCACCGGTATGAGACCGAGAACGGACCGGGATACGGGATGGTTGCGAGGGTTCCGGGGCACCGGTTTGACTCCGCGTCCTGGGACGGTCTTTGGACTACATGAGATCAGAATCCGTTACACGTGAGTATCCAAACCCGATCGGCTAGTGGGGCCAAGAAACTTCCTCAAATGGGACAACTGAAATCAACCTCAATTTTTGGGTCCTCTTTCCGATTAAGCGTGATTGAGTGTTCCCGACTCAAACTTCTAAGTCGGGATACCAGTTTGTAGGACAACGCTTGGAGCGGAGACACCACGAAGATGTTCGGGATCTTCCTCTCTTGAGAGACACATCTCAGGCGGAGGAGACGCGTCCCAGCGCAGCACAGAAACAGAGCCACTCTGGAAAGGCACGACGGAGTCGGGTGTAAGACCGAGGCCAATCCGGCGGGATATACCTAGAGTGTTTAGGTGAGCACGGCACAGTCCGGGGTATGACCAATCCTAGGCGGAGCGGTATCACGGCGATTGTCGGAAAAGGAGCGAGGAAACACTCGTATGAGGGGGACGAGCGGGGTGAGTGAGGCGGCCACTCACGAGAGCCAAAAAGGAGAGCAAGAGGAAAACGGGGGCGAAACCCTATACAGGGGCGAGACTACGACAAGTGTCGGCGATTAAATATGAACCCACGGTGGTGGTAACACTCTAGTCGACAGAAGGGTGGATGAACTAACGTGCAACGGGCGCTCACGCAGTATGCGGTGAAGACCCGCCGAAGGCGAAAAGTTCAGAGCCAAGACCCCCTCCTTCGGATCTTCCAGGAGGGTGTTTACTGGGAAGCAGTGCTCAACCTCCTAAGTAGTGTGGCGCGCGGCCCCTGACAGTGGGCGCGCGCCCGAAACATACACACTAAGTAGCGATAGCGTAGCTAAATAAATACTAAATAATACTAAATAATACTAACAATCAGGTAGAATCCGGTCCACGTGTGGCACGCCTCACACTCGAGCGTCGGCATCCTTGCAGTCCACGTGTTCCACCAGTGTGCACCTCCAGTCTTAACCGGCCGTCGGCACGCAATAGCGGTATAGCTTGTCATAGACCAAGCTAGTCCTCAAGCGAGCGAAATCCCTAAGTTTTGGGAAGGAACCCCCTTGAAGGGCATTGCACTTCACAAATCGTCACCCACACACCAGATATCGAAGACGAACGTGTCACGGTCAACTACATTCGGCAAGAGCTCGTACAGGATGAACGCTTCGGACAGCGCGCAATATCTTTGATGCTGGAATCGCCACCGAACACCGTCAAGGATAAGCAACACCGTTTAGAGCAATATGAAAGCCTTCTTGGACAACAAACTACACCTCTTACACCATCATTCATCCCACCACGAAATACACGCCGGTACAATGTACAGCAAAGAGCTGGCCGTGGACGTTTCCGTGGGCGTGGCCGTGGCCGTTATGGAGGGTCTAGCAATAAAAGCCTGCACAACGCCATACAGGATTTGAACGAGAAAATAGACGCGCTTTAAAAGAGTCGTGGAGGTCGAGGACGATCCAGAACTACGGCAAAACAAACCACAAGCAACACGGAAGCCATATCGGAAGAGATCCTAAATGCAATGCAAGCTCTCGACAACCTACCCCAGCAGGCAGTCGATAAATACCAGCAGTGTACATAAACTCTTGACTCAGCCGCACATCCATCCATTATCGCCCACAACACAAGCGATGTTACTGACTTGCCATTCCCGCTCACCACATCGATCGCAGTACCATCCCCTCTATAGACCCGGAAGAAGGGAACCCTGCAGATGATCAGTGACACATGGACAAGCATAACACTCCCTACCTTGATCAACAAAGACATTCAAGGCAATTTCCTATCAATACACTCCATAGCAAAACGTCTTCGCTCGGTTATCTTCACACCACAATCTGCGTACATCCTTAGCCGAACAGTACCAATAAAACTCCTTGGAACTGCCTCCTGGAACAATAATTCCTACACACTTAACCTTCAACATCCAACGGAAACAGCCAAGTTAACACAGTCATACACAATCCAAACCTTCATACCACTTCACCACAAGAAACCACAAAACCTCCCGGCGCCACTGACGACAACGCGAAAAGGACCACAAACACGCCGTTCAACTCCCAGCTCTCGACAAACATTCAGACCTACACCTCTGGCCTCACCCAGAACCACGATCCATAGGAAGATAAGGAGCCAACCAATAAAGCCCTCCACAAATGGCACCTAATATTCAACCACGCCTTCCACAGCTAATCTCGAAAATGGCCTCTACGAACATCATTAAAACTCCCCACCTAAAGGAGATCAGCAGGATAAAGCTATCGTGTAGCGGATGCATGCAGGGGCGCATAAAACGAAAACCACATCCCAAAACGCAACACATATATCAACTGGGAAACGTAATCATCTCCGACGTATGCGGCCCTATGCCACGAAAATCCACAAAGAACGAGAGATAATTTACCAAATTCATAGAACTTCACAGCCGCTGTGTACTATTACACTTCAGTCCAACAGGCAAAGGAATTCACAAGGTCTTCTCATTCATAATCCAATTCTTCCGCAACGCAACCGGCACAACTCCCGCACTATTCCTGTCCGACAATGCGAAGGAGTACCTCAGCAACGAACTCAAACAACAAATGCAAAAAAAGGCACCATGCAACACACATCGACGGCGTGAACCCCTCAACAAAACGTCATTGCCGAAAGAATCAATCAGACACTGTGCTCAGTAGCGCGCGCCAACCTCATTCATAGCCGCATGGGCGACGAGTTCTGGGAAGATGCGATCAAGGACACCGCATTTAAATACAACGTAACCCCACACACCAGAACCGGCAAGACACCAGACGAAGCCCTGTTAGACTCAAAAAGGCAACCAACCAAACTCTTCGCGTTCGCACAGATATAATACGCGCTGATGCCTGTCTACACAACCAAACAAACAAAACTCGACAGCAGAAGAATACCATGTCGATACATGTACGGCGTCAACCTATACAATATCATGGTCATGACAATCGGCACCGGCAAGTACTTGCAAATCCCAGCATCAAATTTCCACCCATACAACCGCAGCGATGACCCCATAGCGACTCAGTCAAAGGCATTTAAATCACATCTACCTCACCCTACACGACCCAATATCACACAACACACCCCAGCACCTGCCAATCGCCAACAAGCGCAGGCATATCCCGATGCCACCATCTGGAAAGCCGCCCATAACAATGAACTCGACAAAATCGACCAAGTTCAGGCGATCAAATGGCTCTCTAAGACTCAAATCCCGAAACGGCTGATCCCACTCACCATGACATATAGGTACAAACGAAATCCGGATGGCACCATTAGCAGCAATAAATCGCGTTGCTCCGTGCGCGGGGACAGGATGATCCCTCATCAAGACTATGATCCAAACCAAACTGCAGCACATCTGTCACTGAAAGCAATCGTCCGACTTCTGTTGGTCTTAGAAGTTCAGCACAACCTCACACTCGAACACTTCGACATAACATCCGCATTCACCCACGAACAATACCAACACCCAACACCCGTATTCGTGAAACATCATCTCCTATTTAACGGCACATACAAGCAAAAGGAGCCGGGGGTCAGATTCTGCTTAATCTCTACGTAACACCGCCAGCAGGACACTTTTTTCTGGAAGAAGCGTGGAAATTCTTGAAATCCATTGGGTACAAACAATCAACGAATGACCCAGAATTGTTCATACACAGAGACAGCGATCACGACTACACCATAATCTGTTTGAATATAGACGACTTCATGGTTGCAGCAACCAGCCGCACTCGAATCGACAAACTTTTCTCCGAACTGCAGCGGAAATACAACATCCAACTCCTTGGCACACCAACGCAATACCTCGGTTGGAAACTTACGGCACAGCCGAAAGAAGGACTCACAATATCTCAACCACACATAGTCCAACAAATCCTTTCACTTCTAGGCTTTCAAAAAGCTAATGGCAAGAAAAGTCCATCTACGTCCGAACTCGGATATCATCGACCAGCTCCCGATGACACCCCTTCCACACGATCAAAAAGACTATACGCCCAAGTCGTCGGCTCTCTACGCTGGCTAGCGGACTGCATTCGGCCTGGTATCGCATTTATAACATCTAAGTTAGCCTTGGCACTCACTAATCCGACGGAACGACACTGGAAACCCATCAAATCCGTTGCAAGATACCCCAAAGCGACAGCAACGCACGGCTTATGCTACACTCCCAGCAAACTCCAGAACGACGTAAGCACCTTTACGGACGCGGATTTTGCAGCCGATGCTGCAACGCGTCGATCTACGTCAGGCGCTACCTACTTTCTTGACAACAAGCTGATTGACTGGGCCTCACGAAAACAGCAAACGCCGGCACTCTCAACCTGTGAAGCGGAGTATATCGCTGCAACTGCTGCAACTCGCGACACCATATTGTTTCGTAGGATACTAGCATTTCTTGGATTCAAGATGCCTGGACCGTCATTCATGCATATCCACAATCAAGCGGCGATTGGTGTCGCACTTCGACAAGGAGCAACCAAACGACGCGAGTACATTGATTTGCGTCACCACTACCTTCGGAACCACCTATATAACGACAATATCAAAGTAGAACACGTCCCAACACAAGAACAACGCGCAGACGACCTGACCAAACAACTGAAACCCCAGGCCTTCACGCGCAACGTCAATCAGCTCGACGTACGCACACCACAAGACGAACCAAAACTACTGCAATTACCTGTACGCATCGGGGGGTGTGGTATCACGCACCCCCACGGGTGCGTTACACTAAGACGCGTACAGGATATAACGCCGATATCACGCATGCAGTGTACCCGTAGCAAGCCCAATAAAGAGTCACACGACGGCCGTCGCTGCCTCTGTGGCGACCACCGATTTCCTCTTGTCTCACTCAATAGAGGATTTACGCAATAGAAATTATCGTACAATATGGTAGACAGATGTTACAGGACATAAACCTGTCCTTCGTTCGTACGAATGCACGAGACTTGAATACCACTTCTCACAGAAATGTCATTTCATACGATTTGGTGGTGGTATAGCGCTTGCAGGTGCAGAGTAGCTTTCCCGTAAGATCCCAGGTTCTTACCGTCATGGATACATTTATACAACCGTTCATATCTGTAAATCCAACACAAGATGGAATAAAACCTAGTGGCGGTCTAAAATTCATGCAACAATGTGACAAACAAAACAAATTGCGATCTGGGAAACAAACATACCATTCTAAGCTACATTTTTCTTGCTCTTTTGCGTCGTATAATCATATACTTTTTCTTTCTATGCCAAGTTCAAATGCGCACAAACTGGCCTTAGGTAGCATAGATATACTTTTCGAAAAACTTCAAAACAAGTTCTTGAACTTGTGCAAAACAGTGCCCTTTTTTGTGTATGCATAAGCTTTCTTACAAAACATTAATCGACCGTTGTAAAAGTCTGATAGTTGTTCAACGCCCAAACAAAACCCGAATAATTCAGATTCTGGTATTTTCGAAAAAATATATCTCATCCGAGACGTTCAGGACAATAAAAACTTTGGCAGTATTTAACCCTCTGGAGAGAGGCACAAGTTTACGAGTGTCACTAAGAATACCTCGCAATATATATGAACATTTTGTGTTGGAGACCAGGGTTTCATAGCAACTGGGAAATAAATGAGTGCACCAATCAAATAGACTGCTTCTGTTTCAAAAGTCTTCGGACCCTACCGTCTTTCTCGAACAAATCACTCCATAAATGTAGCATTCTGGATGCACCTGAGTTCGACCGTTCGAAAATACTACGAAATCGCGATACGGCATTCATAAGCTATTGCTTGGGCTATACTCGATTACGAGAAGTTATGAGAAAAATTACTTAATGGAAAGATTGGGACCGGAGAAATTTAATAAGGAAGTACTGTACTTAGTTTACACTGTAAGGTCCCATCACCGAACCTTTTATTTGGTATTATTCAGATAATTATGTAGTGGCACGCCACGTGTATGCCTTACTGTCCAGTACTTGCTTTGCCTCTTGGCACATTAATGGGCGCAAGGCCCAGGTGAGGACGGCGAGGCCCAACCAACAACCAACAAACGAACTAAAACACCATCTTGGTGAGTCCTAGAAATCCTAAAGTGGTTTACCGCAAAGGGGCACCTATAATATCAGTTCTTAACTGTTCTGAGCTAAAGCTCTTGTTCCGAGGATAACCTCTACTGTTGAGCGTTTACCGCCCGTTTTCTAGAGCTTTCTGTGTGTGTGCATGTTGTTTTCTCTACTGTTATCTGGTTATTTGTGTCGTCACAAGGGTTGTCGAGCCGATCTCGTGTGCATTACATACCGCCGCATCTGGACATCCGCCTCGTGACTAAACGTATTCTCCCCATCGTTCAAGCCCACCTGGACGCTTTCGGCATACTATTTTCTTATCTAAGAACCGTCGCTCGCGAGGCGACACCCGCTCTTCGCGGTTATTTCTGTGGATACCCACTGCACCGAGACCTCTACAGTCTTCAGTGGAATACCACAATATGCTTTAGTTTGACAACAAAAACCGATACACTCGTCAAACAGTACATGTTCTTCGTCTAAAGCCCTTTACCTTGAAGCAACTGGAAGCTTTGAACTTAAGGTTGCTACGGCGCAGGAACTGTTAAGTATGCAGCCTTGTGGACGTTGTAACGCGTACATTGTTTTAGTATTTCTGGAACAAACGTGGATCGAGTGCCAGAAGGATCTGCACTTTCTATTACATCGCTGGGGTCAAAAAACATAATGGTGCATTCGGGAAAATAATCTATTTTAGTGTCTTTATAATGAATATTTTGCTGCCTTGAACACTACTAGCAGCGATAAGAATAAACTAGAAGCCCATAGAAGTAACTATCCAGTATTAATGCGTTTCAGCTCTATTTTGGAGGTTCTAGGTCTCTATAAAACGGGCTCTGATGTCTCCGACTTCTCACTCAGACGAGCTCAGCCAACAATCGTTACCCAAAGACATCGATTTCCTTTGGATTCGAGCCCTTAAACTTTATGAAAAAGTGAGGCGTCTGCTATTTCGGGTTCAGTGAGTCGAATGCTGCTGGAAGAGAAACCCCATTTATTTTTAAGAATCTGTGAGGCCTTTCACGCAGTGTAGAGAACCAATGAGGCGTTAGCTGCTAGACGGAGTATCCCCTGTCAGCGCACTCTACCTGTTGAAGCTCCCCCGGCGTGGACGGAAAATGTTATGTATGTACCAACGGTGCTGGATCTGAGTAGAAAGCCCCCACAGAGTGAGAAGCCTGTGACAGTCGTTAAGAGTTGGTGGCGATCTGAGGTTTAGCACTAGACTGGAAGCTGGCGCAAGTGGTGTCTCGTACCCTCTCCTGCAAAAGGCCAGGTTCTGGTATAGAGTGAAAGCTTTTTTTGTTATTTCCTCTCCTCGGGAGGCCTTTTAAGGATTGTACACGCTTGCTCCTGGCTGAAGAAATCGTTACACATTCGGAACGTCTGACGGGAAGCCAGGGAGTCTGATCCCTTGTGACTACTGACACAAGTCTTTGGTTGCGTTGGGTAAAGAAGATCAAGAAGAAGAAGTTTATGTCGGAATACTTATATCTCATTCATCTTTCTGGGCCATTCAGTAACAGAAAAGGCTTATTTTCGCCGAACTGTACAGTGAAGTCTGGGCCACAGCGTCACACTCAAAAATGGTACCCACAGATTTGTCAAAATACACTTTGCAAAAACTCAAAATGGTAATGTAGTGTGAAAAATCTTGGCTGATTGTTCAAAAATGTTGGAAATCCGAACCAGAAGAGAACAAAATCTTACAGCAATCGTTAAAAAATCATGAGAGTCATCGAAAATGAATTTTTTTTTATATTATCTTATATTTATACCTGCTCTTTGGAAAAAAAGACACACGAGGAAACTGCCAAGCGCTATTTGCAATTATTATAGAAAGTAAAAAGCATGCCCAAGAACAAAACTGAAAAAGATATGGATGAGAAATATACCTTTGAAATTCAGAAACTGAACGGAGACAACTTTTATTCATGTAAACCTTGAATGATGAATAATTTGATTTTGAAAAGTTATTTGAAGACTGTCATGCGGTGTTGCGAATGAAAAGGATTCGATTGATATCGTCTTCTTAGTAGACGACAATCAATTTTTTTTATGTAGAATTGGCTAAGACGGGAACAAAAGCATGGAACGAATTGTAAGAATTCAATGAAAACAAAGGAATGGCCAATGAATTGGACTTAGAGGAACAATTTATTTCAAAGTAACTAAAAGAAGGAAATTCCGCGAAAGAACATATTGAAGATCTGAAACGTTTAAAACCCAGATTACATCAAGTGGGTAATAAAAAAGTCAATGAAGAATATACTATGCGACTACTACGAAGTCTACTAAAATTATACGAAGTTCTTGTAGTGACACTGGAACAAATTGTAGAAAATTCATCAATCAAATAAATCCACACCAGCATCCTGCAAAAAAAGTCTATAGAAAACCCTATATCAGAAAAACCAAAAAAATGTTTCAAGGAAAACATGAAGGGAGAAAGCCAGAATTTCCTGTGAACTGTCACTACTGTCAAAAAGAACTTAGAATTCGAGGCTGTTTCACAAGACAGAGAGATGAGAAAAACGGTACCTACAAAAATAGATACAAAAATAGAAACCAGACTGGAATTCAAGAAACGAATCAAAGTATACAAGACGAAAGGCTGGAAAATGTTTAATGGCTCAGAACGAAGACTCAAAACTGTCAATGTTGGCGAACAGACCTTCTCAAGGGGTGCGGAGGACACGGCTGTGGTCTTTCTGACCGTTGGAGAATGGCATGATACTCAATCGGCTAAGGTGCGCTTGTGATGTGAGCTCTCACAATGCACTGTTTGCTAGTCAGTTGCAAAATTGGAGTCAAATTGGTTCTAATTAATGCTTTTCATGATTTTCTCGAGCATATGCAGATAAAGCAATATGTGGACAGGGAAATTGAGAGGAAACGGACGTTCCCAACCGTCGTGGGCAAAGAGGACTAAACGTAGTCTATATATGCCTATAGTGGTAGGCCACTCTGTTCTTTCTGGTGCAATTTATCTTTTTGTTAAACTTCTTCTATGCCAGTCAGTAAACTAAGCGGCGAGGAAGCGTATCAGAGTACGGTGCTCAACTCTCCACTCTGTTTCTCTTTCAATCCATCCCTTCAAAATATATCTATCGATTGAAAGCAGTTTTTTGCTGTAGTTCTGCAGACTTAGTTCAACCACATTCCGGAATTTTTAACTGACGCTTGGACTGTCTACAGCATCGGGAGGGCAGACAATGATGGAGAACTAACCGGTGGCGCGATTTTATGGCATGATTCCTAACTCTCAAGGAGATTTGCCAAGCAATTCAGTACCTCCATTAAATCATAACACCCCGCTACAGAGAAGGCCAAATGACCCTCCGTATAATTATGTCCAACATCAAGTGACACGCTGACACCAACAGTCTCACGCATAACTACGATCACAATAGAATTATCCAGATCATCGCAGGAGACAAAACGGGAGAAGACCTCAGGGATTGTCTTACTGAATTGCTCCCACGGGAATCTTTCTTCTCTCGTGAGGCTCTTCATGGCATCACAGCGCCTCAAATGTAAAAGATGCTTCGTGATGTTTGATAAAGAAACGCAGGGGACTCACAATGAAGCCTGCTTTGTCATCCTTCCACTCCAATAACCACTCAACGCAGGATGCCGTCGACTATACTAGGGAAGTCGTGGAGGCATAGATACTTTGTCTGAGGACGAAAGGAATTGACCTTGACCGGAGCAACTCGCAGTCAAGCCCACGCGAGGAACGCACTTGATCGTTCGAGTCAACAACAGAGTTCTTTGTTCACCGTGCCTCCGCAGACCAACCTACGGTGAGGTAATTCGGAAACAGACCGAACGGCGAAGTACAGTACACTAGGCCAAACAGAGAACTACCGCGATCCGCCCCGTATCCCCAGCACCGTTCGAGACCTCCGCATCGAGACCACCAACAGAAACCATCAAACTGTGACTGGTACGCCAGTTTCAACCAGAGACATCACGTCCACCATAGCCCAATCCCCTGATCAAAAGGCATCTCTCCGGATGCAGTCAATTTACTCTCCATATTTGCAACGCTCATCAAAGACAGAAGCGAAAAGGTTCTCAGTGAAGCAAAGTGATGTCCGAATGATATTCAGAAGATGTGCAAAAGATTAGGCGTTTTTGTAGTATTTTTTAAAGTTTTAGGACGCCTAAAAGATGTACAAATGATGTACCCAAGTTGTGCAGTAGCGCTCCTGGAGAGTGTTCTATTGACGCACAAAAGAGCCCCGGCTGGTGTGCAGAAATTGTGCTCATGATGCACGAAAGTGATGTACCCTTGATCTCCGCTGGATGTACTTTTTTTCATAATTTCAGTGGGACATCGCGATGCACGAGTGATACACCTTAGAATTGTGTTACATGTAGGCCCCGTCCTACATTTACATGTAATTCGAACAAATAAAATACCTGGAAAGCACCTGCTCTTATTTATTTCGCTAGTTTTCTAACTGTATTCGCATATCGTATTCGCATATCGTATTAGCATATCATAATCTTCATTGTGAAGTCTAGCTCACATCATCTCTCCCAAGACTCTTCTCAGAAACCCTTTGGATCGGTTGCCAGCGAGTTCCGAATCGAAAACCGGATCATAAAACATTCGACGTCCTTCATGATCCGTATACCCTATGAGCCTCTTGATGCACGCAAAGTACTTCAAACTCCGAAGAGTGTCGCGCAGTGTGCTTCGACGGTTTCGGCCAAGTAGGAAGGTAAACGGAAGCTGCGAAGCTTTGTCCAGACGGATGCCATACCACCAATTGATGCGGGAAAGTTTGAAAGTCTTGCAATACAATAGCTGCTCTGCGGGTGTTAGATAAGATACTTCTGCTTCCCAGATCTCGTCTATGCAGCCATAATAAACGTCGAAGGAAGAATCAGATGCACTCCACCGCTCATCGCTGCGTGTCGCGTCACTTCTGTCGAAATGAGCGGCTACCCAGCATTGCTGCCTTGCACGATAAATCCCCTGCCTTTCCCGTCGCATGAGCTCTGTGTAGCTCTCCAGCATAAGCAAAATATCCCCGAAGGACAATGTCAATGTAGGGAATAGTCGTAGGGTTGAAACACTGACATAATACGCCGTTTCCGGAATGATAGTCTGCGCATATTCCACAAATTGTCTAATGCTTTGTTCACCACCCACTTCCTTAATTGAGCCAGTGACTATCATGGCAGCTGCATCGACACCCCTAGCGCTACCTGTGCCTTTCACCACATCCACTATGTGAATGTCGTCACCTGTATCGGAGGATCCTGGAGAAGTTGAATGCGCTGTTCTCGATTCTACGAAGCCACTGCAAAGAGTATAAAATTTCTCCATCTCACGGCCAAAGCAACCACCGAGCATGTGAAGGCTGAAAATATTGTGTGTCTTGAAAAAGTGATTCGCCTCCGGTTTCTGAGAAGATCGTCTCATGCGCACCATCCCAGCGACGCGCTCCACTAGAAACTGAGAAAAATTCCTAAGTGATCCAAACTCTTGAAACATTTGCAGTAGGTGCAGAACGGCGTGGGTACCTGGGGTGAGACAGAAGGCTTCTGAGTCGATGACGTAGAATACTATCAAGAATAACTGGTGCGTGCGTTGAAGGTATTCGTTCAGCAGAGAGATATCCTCTATTGTCGGAGAGGCTTTGAAAAGAACGTGAGTCACCTTTGAAGTGAACGCCCATAGAATTGCAACCCTTCCATCCATACCATCGCCATTGAATACTGTTTGACCGCAGGGCAAGGCAATGTTCTTTAAATCCTCCGCCTTGTAGCCCCCAAGGTATTCGAAGGACTCGGAAGGTCTCCCCCATGAAGATGGAACCCCCCTGTATCCTCGGCAAAGAGATTCATTGATCCGTCGCACTATGCCTTCCCCTATCACTTACTCTGGCTCATCGATACGACATCGCTTGTATGATCCAATGCAGAGACTTAACAAGTGCTTAGACCATCCTAACAGCCATAAATGCATAGGTTCATACGGCGAACACTTCAAAATATCTAGTGAAAGCTTTGCAATAGCTGGAAACCGTTTGATACCAGTTCGTCTCATGATTCTTTCTCTCTCTGATTTGGTCTTGGCATTGGTCAAATCCTTTCAGACCCCTCTGATTTGTCTCTCTGTTCTGGGAAGAGGGCATTCCAGTTCTGTATAGTTGGCGGGAGGATTCCTTGAAAACCTTTCAGAACGAGAAGAAAGCAGCGCACTTTCCTTTGGGACCAACCACAGTCTATTAGCAGCGAGAGAAGCTTTCCGGGCTACCTTATGACACCTTCGACCTGGGCGGTCTGCATTGCGCCCTTTATGGCCAATAATCTTGCTCGCTGCAAACCAATCAGCGGTTACAAACAATAAGAAAGCGTAAAACGTTCGGACGTTTCCATCATAACAATCCATACGTATACCCCTCTGCAAACGATCCAAGTCTTTCAGAAGTGGAGAGAGAAACAAATAAAAGTTTGCTATAACATGAGATCCGGGTACAAATGCACTAAGTAGGATACCGGAAGCCTGGAACCTCTGTTCGAGGCCGTAGTAAAGAATGATGAGCATAAGTGGCCACACTGATCTATTCATCTTTCGGCACTTGAACACTTCAATTCCATCAGATGAGAATGAAAGAAAGACGAAGAGCTCTGTATTCTTGGACCAAGACCGCAGCCTTTCCATATGCATACTCTGGAAATATGTTCCGTTGAAGTAGTCGTAAATGATACCATCCGTGGGGTTGTTTGGAGTTGTTGCCCTTGCTGCATCCTCACAAGCCCCCATGAGGGATTCGAATGTGTCACCCTCTCTGCCGAGAGATTCAAGCTGTTCAGAGACTAGCGTGTACCAATATCTATGACCAATTGAAACAGGATTCTCGCACGTGGAACTAAGACCAACCATTCCATCAGCCTCTGTTCCGTAGATAGCATCGGTTCCTAGCAGATTGCGAGCTTGATTCTCAGAGAGACCACCAAACTCAATTATCAGTAAAACCCTCATTAACCTCTTTGCTTCTGACTCTCTCACTATATCGCTGACTCTTTGACTTGATAGAAACTTACATTTCTCTCTGCTTTCTCGAGATCTAACAGAGGCACACACTGAGACTCCCGATTGTTGACTGTAGAGATCGTTTTGCTGTTCCCTGTCATTTCGGTATCTATCAAATGTTTCTCTTTCATGCCCCGAATTGTTGCGAGAAGCTTCTTGCAATGCTTCATCTTGATCATGGCGTTCTTAAAATCTTCTCTGAGGATCGTCATCTACTTCACGTACTTCCCCTCGAAATATACGAGACTTCTCATCCATACGAAGAGCTGTGACATCTTCGGATACTACCGCAGAATCGTCTCCCTCTTCCACTTCAGTAATTACCAAAGGCCCATCAGCTGCATCGAAAATCACTTCTTCACGAACGGGACTCACAGAATTTTGCCTCTTACTTGCAGGGCAATGAAAAGTAGAATACGACAAGCTATTTGGCGCTGATCTCTTCCTTGCACGCCTTACTGATTCTGTACTGTAATAGGATGAAGCTGTGCTTGATGCGCTCTCATTTTGACCTCTCGACGCAAACAACGGGTTTATGAGATTTGCACCTGCACCCCCTATTCCCAAGTTCTGGCGAAATCGTCTTCTCATCCATACGCATCCTTACTGATCAATAACAATGCCGGATTTGATCTCATTTCCCAAGTACATGTGTTGCACAATGTTGATAACACAGCAGATTCCGGGCGGAAATGGGAACACTTTCTTGCGTTTTGAGAACGAAACGAAAATGTAGTCCGGAGTTCATGCAGAAACGAAACTGTACTCGGGCATGCACATATATGCTTCACATTCCTGGCGCAGCCGTTCCATCAAACGTTTCACCCTTCATCCGTGTCCCCTCTCCAGACTTTCACCTCTCAACACCAAGTCGCATACTAGCCAGATCTCTTTTCAGGTGTCTTCACCACTTTATTCCGGGTTGTCACCAATGTACCCTTCGATCCCACAGAATCCTTTTGTCGCACAAACAGGACACGATAGTACAGGACGCATTCTCTCAACTCCCACTTGCAACGTGTCCCGCCGGAGAGATAAACAAGGTGTTGATGGCAAAGGGGCTCAAAGACGCATGCGCGAAATATTCAATCGGAAAATGGCATCATTGGGAACGCGTGAGTATGACAAAGAAAAACCGCTTACCGAAGAGTTCATACATGCAGCTATGCGAAGCGTTAGAGATTACATCTACTCATTGTGTAACATACCTGATGATGGAAGGATGATATATCGGTCTTTGGTTCGTGAGCACCCGTTGGTTGTCGTTAAATTCCGATCCAAAATAGAACGCTACTTCCGTATTCTTCGCAAAGCGGAGGTTCAGTGGGCTGCAAACATGCTCATACAAGATACCACCTCAGCTCATGTCTCAGAAGAACAAAATATTCGGTTTTCCGGTCTACAGCCGATCCTTCCCAATGCATTATAAAATGAATTTATTGAAGAGGTAGCGGGTGAGGAAGGAGAAAAAGTACATCCGATTCCTATTCTTTAAACCCCAACGGTATCAAACGCAAATGGGGACACTCAATCGATTTTGGGGAACAAAAACAGCCTCCCCGCATCCAACACTGTGTCGTAACAGATAAATACGAGCCCGCGGAGGCGTTCGTGTTTTCACGTACTTCTCTTGGTCGCCTTGGCGCGTTTCGTCACCGTTTGGAACCGAACCTGCGCGTTTGTCGCGGAAAGACCGGAAAAGGTGCCCGAGGTACTGCTCGTAACAAACGCTGTCACCATTTCGGAGGTATGAATATTTCTCTCACCTTGACAGAGAAGGATTGCCGAGGTTTGGAAGCAAAAATTCGGAGTGTGTTGAGACCCAGAAGTTTGGTACAACAGGCATTTACGTAAGATTAGAATTGTAGCCATGGCTGGCTTTCTCAGCGCCACTTTGTAGATTGCGTACATTGAAAACGATTAGTGTTGTAAATGCATGTCACCCAGAAGATTCCTTTCCGGCAGCATGATTGGATGCTGCTGCAAATAAAGAATTTTGCGATGTTTTAGTCATTCCCATGTACCAGCCACACTGCTCGGTGACAACGGCGGATGGCAGAACTAAAAAAGTGGAAGAAAACACGTCACAACCAATTCTGGTCTGTCTCATGAAGTGCAAAAACTATAAAGGGCGTTCTTCTATGCACTTCTTTGACCCCCTTGCAGTTTCGGGTAAGTGGGTATTGGACACGATAGCTGGCCCTAATTTCCTGTACTCCGGCATCATATCCGATGTAATACTTATACACCTAAGCCAACCTCCCATCAACACCCCTCTATTGGACTTTAAAGAGAAACTAATAAGCCTTCGAGGTATGCTTACTACGCTGGTTCAGCTGAGACACCTCAAAGTTAGACGGCAATTCTTCGTTGTGGACTAGTCACCAAAAGACTGTCGACAAGAAACAATCTCTAGTTACAGTTATCTCAAAAAAATCTCCCAGGTTTTCATACAGTCCCTCTACTTCAAGGAGACATATTGGCAGTTTGGATAGCATGGAAACCAACAAAAATGATTCGCCAGACCAACGAAGACTCTACCAACCAAAACGGTCTCTGACAAGGTACGCATTCCGAAACAGGTTGTTCTCTCATGGATGCGGGAGATTGTGGTCCATGTGTCATGTGCGATCCCCGGACTGGTCATGTTGCAAAACCATCCGAATAAGGACACCAAAACCTCTCCTTGATGGAAAAAGAGACTATCTCTATCATCCAAAGCGAGCCCTTGAAGGTGTGTCTCAGCAAATTCAGCAGTCACAACGTGTAGTTGTCGAAACATTTTAGTGTGAGAATAGCACTACCGGCAGCACAAGGGGTATTCGCTATACCTCACTGATCTCGGTGAGTTCGCTTTCTATAAGGTAGCATATTCTAGCTCAGTCAAGATAACAATAATCTACAGAGCCTTGTTCTTGGTCCCCTTGAAGATTTCGAAACAATTTGGTCAGGTTATGTTGCCAAAAGCAAGGCCACAAAACATTGCATCGAACTTCTCTTCAATTTGGATCAAAATTATCAGCATCCATACCGTCCAGGTCCGTCGATGAGAGCAGTAAAATTCAAAGGAGTAAATCAAAATCTTCAAGAAGGTATTATAGAACCAGCAAAAGCAGATTGAGCTAGTCCCGTGGTTCTGGTTCAGAGAAAAAAGATATTTGCGAGAGGTTCTGTTTGGGATACAGGAGGCTCAATAGCCTGACCGGCAATGATTCGCACCCGATATTTAGAATGGATAAGTGCATCGACTCCTTGAGAGATGCGCAGATATTTACCGCGATAGAGGTCAATCGTTATAGTTGGCAAATACCTGGAAGTAAGAAAGATCGAGACAAACTGATCTTCGTTTTCCATGCAGGAATCTTTAGTTTTAGGCTCATGCTATTAGGAGTTTGCAAATGATTCAGCTACTCTTTAAAGGGCTGTGGGAATTATACTTTCAAAGGTTAAATGAACAACTGCAAAGGTATACATCGATGATGTTGTTTCCGACTCCAGCAAGGTAGAAGAGAAATTTTCTCACGAGTACACTGTACTTACCCTAATGGCACAGGCGGCGGTAACGCTGAAGCTGCGCAACTGCGTCTTTTGCACCAGTACGTTTTAATACCTTGGCCCCGTCATAAACCCAATTACCCAAAAGGTTTTGCAAAGCAGCATTAGAGTCGCACCGGAGGTTATTTTACCACAATATGATATAGATATGCGTTTCTTCGTAGGGTTTTGAAACATCTATTGTCAATAGATTCGCGAAAATAGCGGCTTCCCTCGACAAAAAGCTCCGGAAAGATGAACCGGAACAGTTTTAAAGTTTTTTAATAAGGATATGGATGCCTCACAGGAATTAAGGGGAGATGCTTCTGTCACCACCTATCATGGTGTCACCGAAAACCGATTTCTCATACACGCTAGATACTGACGCATCTGTATTAATATACAATTTTGGTTTTCCGATGTTTTATTCTAGCGACGGCGCAGTTGGAACTCATGAGTAAGTGGTATGCTCAATTCAACAATGTGAAGGGGCTTCTTGCATGGGATGCCTAGAGGCCAAATATATTGGTTAAAGACGTGGTATCACGAGCAGAGTGGCTTGCCATGGCGTGCGAGTATTTTCCATCCTTTCTAGTGAAATGCCATATTGGTAACGGCATATGTGACGGCAATCCATGTGTTGGGTGTTATTACCCCTTGAAGCTACAAGTCTATTAGAGACAATACAAATACAGCGGTCTAGCCAAGTTGCTGAGCACTGGGTATTATTTATCTATTATTTGAGCACTCACCCTATTACACAGTATACTGGGTACCAGATGTGAGCGCCAACTTTTAGTAAAGGAGAGAGTATAGGTATCATGAATGTGTATTTAGTTTAGGATTCCATAACCGGAGATCTGGATGCTCTATAAAAGAGCGTCAACCAACATCTACTTCTCGAGTGGTCTCAGTTACGAATTTCATTCCTCGTCCTACAGTTGCACTGTTTACCCTCGCTTGTGAGTAGTGGCTTTAAAAACCACTTCCAGGTCGATTGTGTTGTGGCTCTATCATTCCTTTTCTCTTCGCAACAAACACAATTCCGCAGCCCGAACTCTGTCGCAGGTGTCTGCTCTTACCTCAAGACCGTGTACTGCAACATCCAATGCTCAAATTGGTTGTTATTTCATAAAAGAGCAACAAACAGGAGACAAGTCACCTATATGGTACTAAAGCCCTGCTATAAATTATGCGGAACAGAACTACACGGTAACCGAGAAGAAATGTCTTGTAGTAGTATGAAGCAAAGTGATGATCCGTCCTTCCCCTTTTGCTAAGAAGTTTTAGTTACGAACGGACCAATGGGACTTGGCTTTGATACCGGAAATCGCTGATGTGTCTTATAGACTTGTCCATTAGAGAAAAAGACTGTCTAAGTCCCAATGCAACGTACAGTACCGTTCCGGAATCAAGCACAACATGGCTGATGCTATGTAGCTATTAAACAAATCAGGGTCGAAGACAGTACCATTCGACGATAACATACCTTGTTTGATGGTTTCATCGAACCAAATTGATTCCGGAGAACAACTGGAAGGATATTGAGACCTACCTGAAAAAAGTGCTTTGCAGAACACTGATATGGCAACACAGATACTGACCTTTGAAGAAACAATCGTGATGCTGATAACCCGAGAAAAGTTCTAGAAAAAAGAAGCCGAGGATGCATACTGCAATAATCTGGATCACAGAATTGGTTTCAAAGGCTGACAATTAGATGTAATTCACAAAGTGTTTATTGTGAAAAGGTACATCTTTGATGGTAGCCTTGAAACAGTGGTTGCGGAGTCTCCCTCAAGAATCCTGTATCCCTCGTAATACCTGCGACTATTGGTGTCTGTTGCCACAAGAATATGGTATTACTGTAGGCAACAGTTCTACTGGCCTCGTACAGCCGAAGAAGTGTACACCATCGTAGGTGAATGCCAATAATGTGTTCGTACCCTCAGTGGTATTAGATAGCATCCGAAATAACCCAACCTGTTCCTTGCAGCACATTTGCTGGAGATAATGGAGGTAGTCTTTCTAGGACTACCTCTGAAGAACAAAAACAAATAAAGGCACATCCTAATTATCACACACATCTTTTAAGCTCACCAGGGCAATAACTTTTAGTGATACATAGTTAAAAACTATGGCGATCGCCTTCCTCAACTTTTTGGCATACCCATATAGTACGCGATGGTACCTACTCATCGAAAATGGTTCTTACTTGACTTTGAAGTGTTTTGGATGAGTATGTAACCTCTTTTGTAGTGAGTACTTATTGACTAATGCGTACCATTCACAGACATCGGATATATTCAGCTCTTTAACCACATATACGTATCAAGGCTACGGGAATATACGTACCAACACCAAACGGGATGTGATGAGCTGGTAGAACCACTGACCTACTTATACAACCTTGCGGATACATCGGTTCTTGTATACGAACCCCTTTGACTTGGTTCTTTCCTGACACTCGCCAGGTATTGTTTTACAGGAGAATGACACAACCAGCACTGCAATTGTCGAACTAACCCCTGCCCAGAAAAAGAAAAATACCCTAATGAGGTTGAAAAGGGCTATCAAACATACGGAGAGTCGGCATACAGCAGCCCAAAGTCGGTAGAAGGCTGATTACGACCGTCTGGTATCAGAAGTGGTCTCTGAATGTACGGGAGAGCATGTGTTCATTGACAACGCACGTTCATGTAAAAATTCAGGCACGGAAGACAAGGCTGAGAATGGAGCATATGATAGAGATATCAATTCGAAGCTTCTTCTCAAAGCAAGGGAGGCCTGTAAGGTATTAAAGGCATCGTACCACACAGTTACGGTATAATAAGATAGAAAGAAGATACGATCAAAATCGACAGTATTACTGTAGCACCTGAATCTGTACAGCGTGGCATGGATGCAGTCGCCTCAGGTTGAGATCCCAGACCTGAAGCTCGGTACACTGCACCCTCGAAGGGTTTCACCCAAATTAAGATGAACCATAACATTCAAGGCGATGGCGCTGATTACAAGCCTCCAATAGAGAAGGACAGTGGACCTAAAACGGTGTAGTCAGGAGCTGCGGACCAGGAAAGCATAGAAAAAGCTCCTAACTCGAGATATCTAAACCCTGAAGGTAGCTTCATTCCATTGCAACATGACCCGACCAGGAAAGAGTTTCCAGCCAACCACTTAGTCGGACACACGTGAACAGACAATAATCCAAAGTACAACGTCTGCTGGTAGGGCTGTGGACGTGAAAGAAAACCCATCGAATGACCTCCGCAATTTCACCTTACTTCCGTATCATTTATTGGCGCCGTCACAAAAGACTATGCCTCCATATCTTTAAGCCGAGATGTTTCTGGTATGGAAACCTAAGGAAGGGGATTAAAAGCTTCGTTTTCGCGGCGACTCGACGCATAAGTGTCCAAAAGTATTTACAAGGGAATGCGCGATACGAAATGGGGTTGTCGGGGAGATTCAAAGGAAGAAGTTGCAAGCCCGACTAATCTTTCACCAAACTTAAAGGTAGCCGCAACTGCAATATAGAAGGTGGAAACCCCGAATGCCTAGCTATACACGTGATCGTCGTTTAGTGAGGTCCTCAACAACGTCGCTCGCGCTCCTCAACCCAAACGACAACGGGGATGGACAAACTTCTGAACCTCAAAACATTGTACGTCGGGCGCCAGGAGTGACAACAGATGAAAACAGCTCTGGTGGTTGCACCACCGCCACTCACTACATCCGCTTGGTTCAATAGTGCAAGAGCTACAGAGTTGGTATCACGAGTAGGTAGGTGGTTTGTCGTTTAATGTCAGAAGACATTACATTTGTGGTTGTGGATTTATAAGTGTGGATGATCATCGGATACGAAGCTTTGAGAGATCTGTTATATAGGTTTTGATAGCCACGTAACAGTGTTAACGTATTCCTTTTGGTTGAGTAGTTGTTATTATAATTATACTATCATTCCCAAGTACAATATTAGAGTGGCCACTTGGCACTGGAACCAGTACCTGCTACGTTTATCACACTGGGTTGAAGGCTGTACTTTACTAAAACCTTTGAAGTCGTGAAACTCAACTTGGGAAAATTTATAGGCTCTAAAATAAATTTATTGCCACTAACGGGACGAGCATCACCACTAAAACGTTCGTGACATTTTGCCCAAAGGCATCGAAAAGTAGTTTAGTTCACTGGAATTGGTCTGTGATAAAATGGAGCCCATGCATATTGCCTACGTTCTTTATTCTTGAAACCTCTCCTCACTTTCCGAAAACGTAACTCGCTGCGTCCAGTCGTTGGTCTTCAACATTTCGTGGCGACACTCGCGCCGAGGAACTCCATGGCAGAGTGCCCATGACTGTAATTTTCCTTAACTATGGCGCACATTCGAGCATGCACGATTATAGGTTTCTACGCACCTTTTGCTGCGTGCCAGACCTCAAAGCCCTGCTACCCATGTTAACTGGCGCCTAACAAACCTCTGACCGCATATTGTGTTCAAATCTGGTCTCTGGCGCCAAACCCGCACGTTTCCTTCTATTTAAGCCTGGTTGTCTCGCGCCGGCTTTGCTTCTACGATCTGCAGAAACCGAGCAGTGTCCACCTCTATCTCTATTATTGATTGCTATTTGAGACTGTGTCAAAACCAGGTTGTCTCGGTCCACCCCCAAACCCCTTCTAACCTAGCCCGCCGTCTGCCTTTTGCCACTGTTATCTCAGCGTATCCATGTCATCTGCGCAAAACTCACAGGGATCTTTGAGCACTCAGTGAAAGAAGGTAGGACGAAAGCGAAGCTGGTGGACTGAAAAAAACTTTGTTGTCGAAAAGGAATCAACAACCGGGAGTCAGCGCATATTCTGCAAGGCCTGTTCATTTACATCTATTTCGTCTACGCCAAATGCAACGCAATTAGGGAGACATCTCCTCGAATTCAAGGGGATAAAAAGCGTTGTAAACAGCGATTAATTGAGCAGCCTCATTTTGCGGCCCATTATCGAAAACTCGTAAGCACTTCCAGGTGCTTTAGTGTCCCAAAAACTCCGAAGAGGCACCACAAACGGCCCAAAATGAGCGCAAGTTCAGGACACAATCCGGAGTTGAATAAGGTAGGAAAAAGGAGAACTTGTTCGGTAAGCGAAGAGAGTTATGATTCGTACAGAAAGCGTTCGAAACTCAACGAGCTGTTGAAATCACTTCTGGTCAACCATATGCTCCCGTTTTCGGTTCTGAGTCAAAGAGAAGGCGTGGATGAGTTATTTCAGATCATCAAACTTTCGAACCCGGCCTTAGCGTAACAGGTAACAACCGTGGCAAAGAGGCCCGGGAAGAACTTGGACCCATACTATCAACGTGTGAGCGGCCGCGTAAAATCTTCCATTACGGCCGGGCTATCGCAGTCTAACGGTACGCTTATCTTTGATGGGTGGACTGATGGCAATTCAGAGAGCGTTGTTAACATATTGTTATCCATCACAGGGGTCGAAAGGTCGAGAAGAACGTTCTTTCTTCAATCAGTTTACACAGGGTCCCAGACGTGTAACGGTTCTTTCTATGCTAATGTGGTGGCAAATATAATGTCACACTATGGAGATATGAAGCGTATTTGCGCTGTAACAAGCAACAATACCAGGTGCTGCGTGAAAGCGAAAGAAATAATGGCTGAGCAGTATGATTTTCTGATACATTGCCGAGACCAAACACATTTAGCAAACCTTCTCATGCAAGAGATTGGTAGTCTGCCGTGGATCAAAGAGATCTTGACCACTCTCTCAACCCTTGTATCTGACTTGAGGAACCGCCCCAAATTGTACTTTCGCTTTAAAGAATTGAAGGACAGCCACAACAACATACTTCGGAACAATGGATATGTGGCGAGCACCCAGGAGCTTGACTCTTACAGCAGACCGCTTCCTCCCCATACTGCTGTTTTGCCTGTAAAAGTGGCGACTACAAGATTTGAAAGATCCGAAAGCATGTTGCGATCTTTTCTACGAGGTAAGGAAGTTTACAAGAAGCTCGTGGACTGTCCTGACTTTTGGTCCAATCTGTATGGCTCTTGGAACGAAAGCAGACGTATACTTCTTGATTACTCTGTAAAGGACGACTCTTTATATGATAAGTGTCTGGATGTATGTCATCTGGTGCGCGTTATTTGGCAGTATCTGGGCGTCTTTGACGATGAAAGCTCACTGATTTCTGAGGTGTTCCCCGCTACGCGGGAGCTCCAGCAGCAGCTTCAACAGCTTCCTGTGACTCAGTTCCATACCGGCGCAAGAAGAGATGAGATGTTGAAGACCTACAGATGCCGATTAGATGGAACTGGAAGAAGGATATCGCTGTTGGATTCTATACACTACGTTGCTTACTGTCTCGACATACGCAGCGCCGGTGATGAAATCACCATGTATCACTCTTTCGTCTTGAAGCATTTGCGCCTGTTCATGAATTCAAACGTGTTACCGCCCACTCAAAATCTGGAGAGTATGGGTGGGTTTGGCGGAGCTGTACAGCGCCTCTTTGAAGACTTTAATTTCACGCGACTATCGTGGAGTACTGAATTCCAGGATGAGAATACACGAGGTGTGCTGCTGGCGTACCAAAGCATTCCTACTGTCTACTGGATACAAACTAAGAACAGATCTCTGCTGCGTGCGTTTGCTCTACGAATTCTGTCTACCAGTCCATTCTCCTCCAGCGTAGAGAGAAGTGTTAGTATGCAGGGGCGAATCCAAACCCCCATCCGGAATCGAATTCACCCCGAGAAGGTTAGTAAGATGATATTTTGTGCCTTTAACAGCTCCTCGTCTATGTCGAAGAAAGTGCCCGCTGCCAAGCCCCAGAGAACATACAAGACTGTCATTAGCGCAAATGAAACCATTTCAGCTCTCCCAAACACTCCAAACGTTTCGTACTTCGGTCCCGACGATGTCTCTGATGAAGAGATCGAATTGGGGGAGGTAATGGACTGGGACGACGTCAGCAACGCCAACTTCTATCTACCTGATGTTTCCGAAATTCAGGCTGTCGTGGATGGATAGAGGTGCAATGAGTCTTAGTTTATGCTCGAGCCTGTGGTCCATCTCGTGAGACAACGCTTTTTTCAAAGATAACGCTCAATGCTACGTAGGAAGTAGACGGGCATACCGTAAAGAGAGACAGAGAGAGTACCATTCAGTCATACGGTGCACTGCTCATGTTTAATGATCACGGCATTGCTTCGTTCATTCCAATCCACCTTCGCTTAGAGCATAACAATGTTCCCATTCGATAAAAATTGAGGCAGAAGTCCCAATAACAATATGCGCAAAGTGCAGACACTGAGTAAAAGTCTCAGCTAATGACGACCGAGGAACGTGTTTCGTATCTTGGTGGATAGCCTCATGGGACCGAGGCATAGCTGTCGTTGCTGCTGTCCCCATCCAATTTGTTGGCTGCATGGGTTCCCAAACTGTTTGGAACGGCGAGTTCCTTGTCAGCTTCATGCAGATAAAAGGAAAAGTTGCAATGTGTGCTGACGAGCAAAGAAAAAAAATCAAACTTCAGGTTCACATGATTCGCTTTTTAAGAGCCACATGTCTCTAGCTCATCAAAATGTTTGTCTTCGGGTTTCCAACGTTTTCCAACTAATACGAGCTCCTACTGCACTAACAAGAAGTTTTGCCGTTGCTCTTCTAACATGGCCAGCGGAGGGAGAATGGAACTGACACCACTGAAGTACAGGCGGGCTCCAGTATCATAGGTATCACATTCTTTGGTGATTCAGGTACAGGTTGAATTCTGACCATATGCCGTGAAATCGGAGCTGTATCCACGCTTTTTGAAGCTCGTAGAGTTGCTTTTTTACAGACGACCGTAGGTTCACTCGATAATTTCTTCGGCAAAACGGGATGCGGGAATGCTTCTGAGACGGACGAGTTTCAGAACATGCATAGCTGATGATAACGTGTAGGTTTTTTGCTTTGTTGCAAACACAGGGAATGTATTGAGCGATGGTTTTGTTTCGCAAAACGATGTCCACTATGCAGCACGCCCATTGCAAAAACACGTCACCATCAATCATGACACAACCAAAAAGCACCATTCATTTCTTCCAACAACACGCGGATCACACTCATCAGCAAAATTTGAAGTAGGGAGATGTACCTCATTTGGCGATGCACCGCCAATAGTAGTACTCAATCGAACAATCGCCAAACAAATCGCACCAGCCACCACAATCACCCATTTGATCACACCATTCTCCACCCGTTCAACGACGGTGTCAATCTCGGCCACTGAAATTTCCATCCGCTTCTCTATTGCTATGATGTCCTTTTTTAGGAGTGCGAAATCAGTCTCTTCTAGAATGCTGATTTCGCAACGAAGTGATGCAAATTCGGTTTTGGTGACCATTTGGTTCTGATGATATCTGTTGGCGTGTTTTCAAACTCGTACTACTGCATCTGTAATAGCCTCGCTCTGTATCTGTGAGAACCCGGCTTGTCTCAAAAACTCCACATCACAACAAGCATTCAATGTATATCGGAAATCAATGACGACTGTGTAACACAACGCCCTCCATCTCTGCACAGAACTGCGACCTCAACGAATCCTCCGTCGTCACATTCACATCGGTATGCAATCGTCCTCCTGGTTCCGCTCTGGAAACCCTTTGTTGCTGCGAGTCGAACACAGCCGTCTGTTCACGAGCGTTGGGTGATTTTAACGACCTCCCTGGTCGGGAGGTCGTTGTAAGAAAGGATGTGACCGTTTTACGCGGCAGTACCAACGTGACGGTGCCCCACGGCAGTCCCAAAGTCCTCCCCGGTAGAACCATGGTTTCCAGCGGCAGAAACATGGTGCACCGCGGCAGACCCATGTAAACCAAGGCACCTGCATAATAATTCGGTCACACTGACCGTTGGCGTGACGACGGCCACCTGATGCTGTATTGACGTAAGGATGTCCAGGGGCTTCTTCTGCTCAATTTTTACGTCAAGTAAACCGCTTTGTAGTACAAACGAAGCTTGTACACACCTGCGTTTTGGAGCCTATGGTGGCAGCGGCTCACCTGTGACTGTTGGAGAAAATTGTGCAGCCCTGAATAAATTGGGCGCGCGTGGACGTTGGTCAGTGGTACATCTTTGTAGTTCGGAAGAGTTGCACTGATGCCGACCCCACGCGTGGTTGCCGTTACGGATTCCACACCGCGCAACGTTGTAGCCACTAGAGTGTCAATCACAGGCCCGGGTTCGTCGTGGAGAAGATGGATTTCGTCGATGACAGACAACTGCACCATTCTTAAGAATGTCCTCTAGCCGCGCTTTAGAGGAAGAATGTCCCAGTTCTCCAGGGTAGTCACAATGACTTGGGTGTTGTCACTTTCTTACTTTTCCATCCCAACATCTCCGGTGAGATTTCCGACTTCAAACCCCAGTGATCCAAGCCTCTTCGAAAGATTCTCAACCACTTCAGGGACAAGTTCTTTCATGGGCGGGACATAGACTACGCTGAATTAATCATTATCTATACTGTCGACATTAATTTTATCTGCTGGTATGCCTTTCGCAACACTCCTTAATATTGTTAGCACAGCCACGTTTGTCTTACCTGCTCCGGTGGGCGCACATAGTAGCATGTTTTGGTAAGATCCAAAAGCAAAAGGATATGCTTGAGACTGCATTAGATTCAATTGTTGAGTATTGGAGAAGGCTGAATGAGGCCATTGAGGCATTTCTCAAATGTGCATCAGTTTGACAAACTTCAGTGGTAAAGCTCGTACTGCCGGGATGTGCCGCTCTTCATAGTCCTTGTTTGTCACATGCTCAGACCCATCTTGTAGCTTACAGTCTCTTACAGTCACGAGTCGCCCTACTCCTTGAAACTTGAGACTTTCGAAATCGAGCTTTCTTAGCGGAAACTTAGGCTTTAGGATTGCTTTTGAATGTTTGCTCGGGTTTCATCCTCGAATGCAACATATTTTTTTCCTCACACTTCTTGGTTCTCTCCCCACCGTCCGAGGCTTTTTGGTTTCCATTACCTGGTGTCCGAGTAATACCATCGAGGCTGAGAGACTCCAGAAGCTTAACTCCATATTCGTCAGTTCTCATGTCCTCCCTGATTCGGGTTTTCTCCTCTGCATCCTTCGCTCGCGTCGACCTCGTACAGAATGCAATTAACTTTCTGTTTTCCAATAGCATTGATATGAAATCCAGCTTATCAAAATAAACCACTGACGTTAGTTCGTTCTCAATGACACGTCTTTTGTCTTGCTGTTGAAGAATATGGAGGTTCGTATTAGATAAGTGTCGAAATCTCAGAATCATCTTAGAAGACACACAACCGACGTTCCAACCACATAGCATCGATATCTTTAGGATCAAAAGTGTTACTCTCTAAACCGCTTGGCCCCACGCCTGTGTCTTTGGGTGAACTCTGTCTTTTCCTGCGGAGATCCTGGTCTTCTCCTTCAATGGCTGATGAAATGCCTTCTGCGTCAAATCCTACGACTTCATCTGCAATGTCATCGTCCTCTTCATCGATGTTCCGCAAAACTGGGAGAATGCCTTGCAGGTTTAATTCAACTTGTTCAGTAGGACCTTCATCCGTCTTATAGTCATTTACCTGGGAACGAAACAGGTTCGATGTTGTAAACTCATCGGTATTCATTGCCATGCCGAATAATCCTTCGACCAACTTCTTCTTTTCATTTTCTTGCATCATGTCGTCTTTTATGGTAACTAAGACCTCGTCCGTAGCGCTACGAAGCAATTCACAGGGCTGGTCGCCAAGCTTGGACATAACAAATGCCAACAACGCCTCGAATGCCCTTTGTGACATGCGAGTGGTTGGAATATAAGTATACTCATTTCCACCGAGATCCAACTCCTTTGCGACGTCCAGAACGGATGGATCCATGAATTCAGATTGTGCAGCTTGACACCTTTGTTCTTTTCTCTTTTCAATTCTGTTGACGACTGCTTGCGTTCGGCGGGACGTTGTGACCTTATCTCCCATTCCGCCAGACATGTTTGACGATTGGAGCGGTGTGATACTAGCCGACTGCTCACGATGCCCTCTCTTTTCATTCTCAATGACCAGCTTCGACGTGGATTTGTAAGAGTATTGCTTCATAATCTCGCATTCGTCCACCATCTTGGATTGGCTTTCTTAGAACACCAAAAATGTTTCAGAGCTCGACTTCAATCGGCTTGTGAAGTGAAGAGTGCTTCTCATATTCCACCTCACATGAGGAAACCGGTGGGCATAATACCTGCTACGGTGATTTCAACTTTGTGGACTTCGGTGCGGTATTGTGGTACGGTCAAGTCAGCAAACAGGCTTCCCCCGCATGTAATGAAATAAATCTTACAAATTTGGTTTGTACATCAACTGTGTTCGTGGAAAGTTTCGATTCAAGACTGACAAACAAACAAAACTTTGCAAGGTTCGGTAGGTTCGGCTCCTGGGGGCGATTCTGATGAGGATCAGTTGTCTATGGCGAAAGTGTAAAGGATGGCCTGATAGTGTGCTGGCTTTCCTAGTGAGAGAACGTTTCATTGAACAGAAGCATTCTGCACTACGTCGTAATTAGAATAGTGATCTCGTAAAGGAGAGAGAGAGTAAAGGAAACAGAGTTGAAAGAAGTACGAAGGGTGCGGTACGCTCAATTTTGACGTGGAAAAGTATTTTGATTTCGTCAATAATTTCGCTTTAGTTTTTGGATATCTCTAACCCCGGTCAGATCAAGGCTGAACTTCAAGCCTTCTTGGAGCACAAAACCAGGAACATCTTTAAAAAGTCTTTACTGCTGAAGAACACACATCGGAACAATGTCATGTCACCAAAAACAAAGCAAAGCCGACGCGAACAATAGCAACACCTGTGTAAAATATGCAACATATGAATAGCAGACAACAGGCCCCAAAGAAAGCAACGCGAAGCATTAGCAAAGCACGCAGCAAACAGCCAAAGAATATTGCGAGAGATATCTGATCGAAACGAAAAAGAACGAAATAGGCGAACATGGGAGCCTGGCAATACAGCAAATGATGGAGATTATAATGCAAGCGACACAAGGTGATATTTAAAGAAGCGGAAGCAGAAAATACGGAGGATGACAACCGCAAACCAATGAAACTTGGGCAGAAATTGGACAAAAATGGATATACTTTGCCTGCTAACGACGTTTTCCAATGGACTGCAGTGGCTGAGGAGGATGAGAATGCATCACAAAACGAAGAAGGAGAACGAAATAAAGAGGGTTTCAAACAGGCAAATGTATCAGGTTCGAATCGAGCGCACGAAGGTGAGGAGGTTATGGGATCCGCCATAAAAGACACGGAGGAACGCTCTGTAGCGCTTGCAACATTCAAGAAAAGAAAAGCGGCATCAGGGGGGAAGAAGCGAAGGAGAAAATGAAGATAAATAGACGACGGTGATGTCAGAACTGTTTGGAGGTTATGGTTTATGATGTTTACACAATACAAAAGAATTTTTTTAAAAGATGCGAGCCAATTTGAATAAGAAATAAATGTAAATGAAAGCTAGTTTGACTTTCTTTGTGTTCCTGTTTGCGATTGCAAAGACCGTGGAGAGTTCAAATGTTTAGACATGTTTTCATGAACATGGACAATAGAATCATTGGCCATAGCGTACGGGGAGTTTTTTACTCGATCGTGATCAGTAGCACTTTTGACGCCATACAAAACTCTTCTGATACCATTTTGAAGACTCAGTGGTCCAAAAGATGAACTATCTGGAGCATCAGCTTGTTTTTTCCTCGTTCTACCCAACAATGACTCTTCAGAATGCCAAATGGTGGGTCGCCGTGCACGCTGTGCATTTGTGCGCCTTCCGCCGCGGATATTCATCGTACGTACTTTCGACGTGCATCGTTGGGGTCAGTGATGACTACGAAGTCATCTACATACACCTGGTTGAGAATTAACTGCGTACTGCCTGAGAGTCGGCGATTAACGCGAAGGTCCTGAACAGTACGCATGTTACTGACGTTGATTTAGAAGATAGGACTCATTGAATTGCCAGTTATCGGCAAAGAGTATGAGAGCGGCTTCTTCAAATCCGCCACTAAGTGGTCTCTCAACATCGTTGAATAGTGCATTGAAGAACGTTTTTGACTTTCATTCACGGAGCCCACAAAGGTAAACGCCCTCAAAAGGCGATACAGCAAGCGAGCCATGCTGGGGAAGACGGAGTCAAGCGACAAACAAACAGACAACCGGAAACCGACCGCGCGGCGGTGTAAGGAGACGAGATGGGTCCGGAAGTGGATTATGATAGTGCAGAACAAGCGCGACAGATTGCAAAACTTGACGAGCATCTTTACTCTTTTAGTGATTGGGATTTAATTCTGAAAGCAAGTAGTAATCGTGTAGAAAGAAAAGAGTAGAAAACATAAGATAAAGACAGTAAGTAATGCCCTAGTTTGAAAAGATCTGTGGCAAACGGGAGAACTAGAAGACGCTCGTGGGGTGATCTGCTCTTACTTGGTAGGGGGCCAGATTGGGGTGAGCTGCTAGAAATCGTTTGCAGCTCTTCAGGATCAACTTTCTTGAAAGAGCTTCACAATAGTCTAGATAAACGGGTTTTATACAAATACGTCAAACGATTTTGTCATGAAAGTGTTGCATTCCGAAATACTTTCCTTCATTGCCCCTCACATATCTGACAATCGAAATATATTTCCAATACGCCAAGTATCGTCGCCGTTTGGCTTGTTCCAATGATAATCGGCGTACATTTGGTAATGTAGAAAGGGAAAGGAAGGCATTGTACCTCTAAATTCTTTCACGCACTTCTTCTTATTGCTGCCGATTGCGGATGTCAAGATGAATACTGTAGTGAGTTGATGTGCTCAAAGCTGTTCTTTCGGACGACATGTTCGATTGTTGAAACAACAGATTTCGGGAGCACGGAAGACAGCAATTCAAATTCAAGAGTAGAGCTCAGATCTGAGAGACTAGTGTACATCATGATGTATAGTATATATTGTATATACTGCCCTATAAGATCAACAAGGGCATTCGACTTACACGTTTAACGGTTTTACACGAGAAACTTGTAACAGCGTGGGCTGTTAGGGCATCCAGTGGTTCTACCTGACCTGAAATGAAAATCTTGAATAGTCTACTCTACTAGAATGAACTCTGGGAGAATATTGTGACTGTTGGCGCATTTGCATTTTATTTTCATTTATTGTCGTGACATTGGGAGCAAGCAATAAAATTTTGGAAGTCGTGTTTCACGGCTTTGGGGTGATCTTGAGTTTACAGTCTACAGTTTTTAGGGACCTGCACCTCCTATATCTTAGTTTGATAAAAAAACGCACCATTTTGTCTTCAAATAAATCTCTTGGTTGACAGTTTTTCAATTACTATAAAGGTTTCACCGCGCGTTCACCCCTACAACAGAGTAGCACTCGGTGTGTGCTATTTTTCTGGCGCTTACTTCTACCGATTTTAAAAGTGCTTTGCTATTATCAGAGTTTGTTTTTCATACCTTATGCGTTGGAGCCCTAGCGCCCTTTAAAAAAAATGACAGCAGACTATCATTTATTGTATGACACTTGAAAAAACTTGTTCTTCTTTCACCTGTAGCGATAAATAAAGAAGATAACTCGTTTAATTTGTGTAATATAGACGATTTAAAGGCATGAAACGCACTGTACATAGATAGCGAGGATTGCTGAGACTGCTCTAGTCAGTGCAGATTACACGACAGGTACGTGCAATGGGAGCCATTTTACTGACGATCGCGCGCCGCTACCGGCGATACAAAAGCGTCAACGAGCGGCCCCACGACGGTGACAATATGATCTTCCTTATGTCTCTCTCTCTTTTCAAGAGAGTCCCCAAAAGCATGTGGCAGGCAGTTTCTGGTTGCCAAACGTGTTTGGTTGAGTAGATCGGTGATCTGTATGACAATGAGTGCCTTCGAAAGGCACTCATTGTCATACAGATCACCATGCGAGACTTTTTCTGTTCTCATACAGTAGAAGATACTTTTGTTTTGTCACGTTGCCGTTTGGGTGGAAACCCTCGCCGATCTGGTTCACGCAGTTGATGACTTCATTTTTATGGAATTTCGGCGCTTTGGCTACAAGGTCTTGGTCTACATGGACGATTTATTGATCGCCCCGTCCAGAAGTGACTTTATAGCTGCGCCGGAGCACTATGCGAGACCTCGACGCAAAGTAGAAGCTCTACTGCAACGACTTGGATTGTACTGCAATCGAGACAAAAGACATCGAAGCGAGAACCATGTCGTGAGCCATCTTGACGTGGTGCTAAACACGCAGACAGTGGGTTTCTACTTCCATCCTCACAAGCTTTGCGGTGTGGAAGAGCTTTCTAGAAAGCTGTTCATCTATGTTCGTCGAGGGCTGCACTACGCCAGTGTCAAAATTCTGCAACATTTATGTGGCGTCTACGTGTCCTCACTTCTGAAAATGTCTTGAGCTCGTCCCGAAACGCGCTTTTTGTTTTGGAATGTCAGCCACGGCAAGCGGGGCTCAAGAAGAAGGTACGGTTTCGACCATCAGAGTATTCGGAATCTTCACACTTGGAAAAGACTCACAGATCAAGAGTTGGATGGTAATCCCACAGTCCCCTTCACCGCCGACTGCGCTATGAACTCCGACGCGGCGGGTATTTAATACGGAGGAACACTCAACATGGAGGACTTCTCTTCCGGCGTGAGCCGGCATTAAAAATCTCAGGGCATCTAGAAATAGCAGAAACGCGCACAGTCTATCACTCTTACACAGTTGTAGGACCTTCGACTTCTATTGTTTGGCAGTCTCGGGCGCAAGATCGTGGAAAATCGACAAAACAGTACTCTATTACATCTCGAAAACCAGGCTGTCGTACACGTCACAATATGTTTTTTTTGTACCGCCAGTCTCTCATGAAGGATCTCCGTCGTCTGCAAATTGTGCTAGATAAATTAGGAATGCGGATGCGGTCCGAATGACTTCCGTCCGCAGCGAACCAATGTGCAGATGCATTATCAAGACGGTTTCCTCGAGGAAACTTCTGGATAACCCGACGGCTCCGACCTTCCATTCTGGATGGAATTCGAGCTCCACTAGATGCGTTTCACTACCGCACACTTGGTAAAGACCCGGTATGCCAGCGCCATAAAACGTACCACAAACTGTCGAAATCATGGAAGAGATCCGATTGAATGCGCCTTTTGTGTCCACCAGTATAACTGATCATGGAAACTTTAATGGAGTTTCGCCAGATTCGAGCTCTGGCAACTCTATTAATCCCAAACTGGTGGTCTCGTTAGGACTGCTTTTATCACGCCATATAAATAGAACAGAGTACAACCATCCTACCAGAACCTCCAACCTACGTTGTTGACGCTAAAAGGTCCCTAAATACGGCATGGAAAGCGGTTCTCCTGGAGATCAACGGCTAACACGATCGGCGCATCGTATTCTCATGCGCACCGACGGCCAGCATAAGGTTGCCACTGACGCTGGGAAAACTGCGTGAAAGCAACGTTCTCTCGAAGTAGCCAATAGATTTGCATGGAGCGAGTGGACAACGCACACTTGAAATTGTCAACGAAAAACTGTGGAAGAGTTCAGTCTCGACGAAAACCGAAAGATGCTGCCCATTCCCGAAGGACATTCCTTGTCATACATCAACTGGCGTTCCTTAGCTCGAGAGGAAGGACTGCATAAAATCAGTTTCCTCTCAGTTCCGCAATATCTCAACAACGTGTGACAAATGCAAGTGCTACTTACAGGCGAACTTGTTCCAAAATTGCCCTTCAATTCGCACGTCATTCGAGCCATCGCTCGTTGGTAACAGAATAAATTTCCGTGACCAGCCCTTGGTTTTGGGGTTCCCGCTGATTACGTAATCAACGTGTGGGCATTAAAAACAACAAGTGAATCGGTTCAAACAGTACGAGACTGCACAATGGTGGTGCTTACATATTGCTTTAACGGTCTTTGCGCCAGTTCTGTCTGTTTTTTTTGCCGATCAGGTTACTGTCAGTCGTTTAGAGAAAACTGCTTGACTTTCCGTGGTCAAAGACTGAGCGCCTAGTCAAGAAGATTTGATAAAATATCAAAGACTTGCCGATCTGCAGTCCCCTATTGACTTATTCCGGCGCTTGTCCGCAGTTCGTAGAAAGCACGTTTGCTTTTTCGCTTTACCTGAAAAACTCGTGAATTATCGCAGTGCTACTCTGATAGTCGCCTTAAGCAGATGTTTGAGAGCCCTCTATTTTTTTGCTCCTGTGCATGGAAAGTACATTTCGCACTATTTACACATTGGAACACACACTGTGTGAGTTGTGATTGGTATTCTCTTGCCAGTTAGGCTAGCTTGGTTTGGGTTGGGTCTTGACAGCGACGAAATGGGTAATCTATACTTCAACCGCACGTTTCGAACCACCACCGCGTCTTTCTGGGTTTGGGGAGGCTCTTTATCCCTGTTTTCTGTTTCCCTTCGTTGCATATTGTTGAGCACGTCATGAACCAGTTCACATGATTGCTTGTTTTGGGAATTTCGTGTAATGTACACGCATTATATGCATGCAACTCAATGAATATAAATAGCAAGGATTGCGTAGATTGATTTAGTCAGTGCAAATTACACACCTCATACGGTCAATGGGATCCATTGCACTAAATATTGGGCGCCACCGTGGGCGGTACAAAAGCGTTCGGGAGTGGTCTGAAGATGGCGGAAATTTGATTGTCTTCCTGCATCTCTCTTTTCTCGGCCTCCCCCCGTTCTCCGACTCAGTACTCCCACTCTTTTCTAATTTGGCTTATAAGGTATTATATTGTTCTTTAGTTGACGTTCTCCATGGTAGGATAGATAAGATATATATAAACGAATGCGTTTTCACTTATCGTGATTTAAGAATCGGCTATTGTCTTTTTTTTTACAAACTAGAGCTAGCACCTCTCACGCTTTTCTAACTCCGTTTAGATAGATTGAATCGAAGCTCAGGCGTTTTAAGCTGAAATAGAGTCAAGAATTTGCGCACTTAAGTAGAAATGGGTGGAGAAAAGAGCTGCAAGTAAATGGCAGGGATGAGCAAGGCTGAATGAAGGAAAATGATGTGTGGACGCTGCCAAGAGAATGAGTGAGATTCCGCTAGTATGGCGTGAGAGACGAGCAGCAATGACCAATGGTTTATCCGCAGGTGGATACTTATTTGGTCTTGGACCTCATAGCATTAGCCCAAACAACGGAAATAGAGACCCAGAATTTGCTTCAATGCACCTCAGTTTGGTAATTTGATTCGCTGGTGGTGATGAAACCAAGAAACAAAGTATTAATATATTGTTTTTCCCTTTTTTTCAGACTGGTGAATATGCTCTAATAATGCAAACGTATGTCTTTTTATTAGAATTAAATATGACTGTGAAAGAGCAACGATAACGGTGGAGCTCTGTAAGCCGCCGGGCCCTGAGGGAACTGACAGATGCCACGTGGACTGGCCGACCTCAGCTGGACTGATTTAGATTATTATTTTCTTTTAATGAGTGTAGTAGATTAGCATTACAGTTCCAGGGAGATCCCAGCCCCTCGCCAGTACTAGGTACTTGGCTCGAGTGACGCTTCTCCGTTAACGTAAGGTAGGCACCATTAGGATACTAAATAACCCCGTGTGGTATACTAGTTCCACCAATTGGTATTCAAGCCATCGTTTCCTTCGCTCCAACCTCTAGGACTACGCATTAAACGGCAACCCATTGCACCAAGTACTCTCGGAGTGCCGTCGTCAAGAATTTGAACCTTACGACCCGCTATACCACGCTACCACTGGTCGAGACCCGTACTCTGACCCACAAGTCATTGCGTTACATTTTGGTCTCCCGAATTAGAATCCTCTAGAAATAATTGAACGGACCACTGGGACGAAGAATCATCCGGATTCTAACCTTTGGTTTCATTCCCAAACGGACCAAAAGTACAGAATCAACCGCTGTTATGGATGCAGGAAACACACCCAACCGACCAGACCATAGGAGTCCTACCGCAGGACCAGCTGCCACTGCAACGCCAACAATGTCGCCTGAACTTCAGGTTGATAATTTTAGCGAGTGAACGACCACGAGAAGCTGGACGCAAGGAGTACTGACTCCCCTGAACGACCCTGAAAGGATTCGCGGAGAACCCACGGTAGCAGCGCGTTTACGAAAACGCCTCGCCAGGGCCACCTCTAGGCCAGGAACACCACAAGGAGAACTCCGTAACACCGAAGATATTAGAGAGAATACTCCCACCGGACTTGCCGACCTTCTCTGGCCTCGTCTCCGTGAGCTCTGCTCAGCCCATGTGCATTCCATCATGGACGTGCGACTTGCTACGGCGATCGCTGACCATACGAATGATCTCATCACGCGAATCGCCCCTAAGGTCATGGAGTCTGAGTTATTCTTGGATTTCCTCATTTAGTCCGTTCAAGGAGCAGTCACCAGCCAGTCAGGCAACACGGTCCCTAGGACCACTCCACAAGTCAACCATCCGGCTTCCGTATGGCAACCTCCTACCAAATCCCCAGGATCGGCGGGATTATCCGCCCCTCGCCTGGAATACAATCAGGAAAACCCCATGGTGGGACAATCGAGGAGCGGAAGAAAAGCTCAGCGTCTAGATGAGAGATAGGTTGCCCATCAGGACAATCCAAAGGAGGAACAAGCGAGGAGCAGAAGAGACACTTCGCGTCTAGAAGAGAGACCGCTTGCCCCACCCGATGGATTAGATGAGGTAAAGCGACCTCAGGGCTCCATCAGATCCCAAAGAGAGATCGATACTTTAGGTCCGTATTCCGCTGGAAAGAAAAGAAGCAACCGCTGGAGAAAGTAGAAAAGAAGTAGCAAAAGAAGAGACCATTCGGACACGAGTGATTCCGAATTGGCCTCGACCGAAACGACTGACTCGGAAGTGGATGAGGCTACCGTTCGAGGCTTAGACCACTGACAACCACCAACGAACTTTTCCTTAAGGTTCTAGACTACCGCAATTACTGGCTGGCCGACAGGTCCGCGAAATATTCTGGTTCGGTGGCTCGCGGAGTCAGCAAATGGGCCAAGCGGATGCAACTAACAATTACGGACAAGTTCTCCGGCAACGACCCCATTGCTGTCCTTAGGTTTCTTAGTTGGTTCTGTACAGCCTGCGATCAGAATGGTGTCCACGAGGGCGCCGCTCGGTACCTTTTCCAATTCTTCCTTACAGGACTGGCGCGTGACCGAGTGGTTTCGAAAATATCTGGCACAAATGACCTCGTGGATGCTCAAGACCGTAAACTCCTCAGGTCATATCATCAGGCTGCTCATTACCTCTTGAAAACTTACGCCACGGATGACATTATAATGGATGCCCACCAGGAAGAAATATCATTTAAGCAGAGCTCCAACATACCCGAATCGGCTTTCGCAGACGACCTACGGAAGAAGGCTTACCGACGTGGAAACATGTTCTCCAAAGGACGGCTTAACCGTCACTTCATCACGGGATTGCTCCCTGTCATTCGGACACATGTGCGCAATTAGCACACGGAAAACACGCAATACTCCTTCCGAAGGCTCGTTACCTACGCCTAGTGTTATGGAAAAACCTACAGGACCTCCAGGTGGAATTCTGACACATCCTGAGGACACGCAACCCCATTGCGTAAACCCAACCAAGCGAATTTTGTTAGCTCCACGGAATCGGATATGGATACATCACTCCATTAACACGATTTTGGAGATGTCCTCGCAGTCAAGTTCAGTGCTCCTCCGTCCGGGCCCCCTTCATATACCTCCCAGGGAACTACAACGACCACTGGACCATCCACGCCAAATTATTATCCCTTTCCGCCTCGCAAGGACCTTTTTTGTTCGTTTCCAAAGGGCTTGCTTCCTCTGCCTTTCAGTGTACCAACCTTGTGACTGTACGAGGTATCTGCCTGAGGACGCACGTAAAATACTCCTAGCCCTAAGGGAAGAGAATTACCGGGTGCTGAGATCCGAAGGAATGTATAACAGGGCAAAGCAACGAACCACAAGGACCCCTGGAAGCTCACGCAATTCCACGCCTCCGGATACTCCGATCAACGCTCCCCAGGTCCACACCATTGTAGATCCTACGGACGACCCCGTGGAAAAACCCTATCCTCAGGAAGAAACGGAAACCCCATCGGAAAACTTCTAGAGGGACGTCTCGATGCAAATCCTCCCTCTTGAAGCCCCTGCCTCAACAAATTGGACGGTCATGAGTTAAAGAGCTCCTCACCTCCCAATACGAACTACCGACAATGGACCATTCAGGATGAACCACAACTGGAACAAAGTATCGATCCCGTCTTTATCCTCAGGAAAGAGAACTATAAAGTTCGAAGAACCGCAGAAATTCGTTCCAACAACTCTCGTGTGATCACAGCTGTGTTAGACACAGGTGTTGTTACCAATTTGGTCCATCCTATGCTACGCCGACTGGGTCGGCAAGATTTCGTTCAGGAAAGGAAGACCCCAAGGATTACCGATGCGTCACGTAGACAAATGGACATTAAAGGGATAGTAACACTTTACCTCCAGGTAGGACAATTCAAAGTTCGCATGTGGTTTCTTGTTTGTCCTAAGTTGGGCGCTGAGGCAATCCTAAGGACCTCCTTTCTCGACCGATAGATTAAGGCCATTTATGCAGGCCTCAGGATAGTCGAGTTTAGCCGTGCACCTTCCATCTCCATAACTGGTTCCGCCCCAGGGACAGAAGCTAACTGCAAACGAGCGGTTGTCTCCGAAAACACGAAGTCCAATAAGGTTCGCCTGTCAAAGGCCATGACGATACCCCCGATGACCCAAATCGCTGTATCGGTCCATTCCCAATCTTCAGGTCTCGTAACGATTCAGAACCACCCTAAAACGATTCTGAAGCACCTTAAAATGACGGCCAATTGAGTAATGGACATCCACCCCAACAGGTCCTTTTCGTTCACAATCAGCAACTTCCAAGATAAACCCGTGCGGTTATCTAAAGGTACAGTTATTGGTATCACTCTACCCGCGCCCGTGGACATTATGGAGTCCCAAATGGATAACCATGCGACGCCAACTCCCGACGACTCTTGGGAAGGGACAGTCGCTAGCGGCGCAGAGTTCGAATCCTATAGGCCCAGGTACTTGATCTCCTCAGGGATTACCAGGCCATGTGGTCAGGTAGATTGGGAGAAATCACAGCCTCTACATAACGCATTGACCTTTAGGATGATCCTAGACCACAGTTCCAGCACCCATACGATATCAGCCTTAAGGGTAGAGAAATTGTCGCCGATCAGATGGACAAGATGCGCAAATCTCAATTCATAGAGCCGGCGCCCACAAACCAATCCGAATCGACAAATCCCCTTTTCCTCTTTTCGAAGAAAGATAACTCCGTCAGGTTCTGTGTCGGCTACAGGAAGCTGAACGCAGTAACCAAGAGGGACTCATACCCGATACCCCGCATGTACGACTGTGTGGATTCCTTAGGCAAAGCTATCGTATTTATCACACTGGACGCTAACTAGGGATATTGGAAAATCCCTTTGGCCGAAGATTCGAGAGCGCTGACAACCTTTACCCCCCATGAAGGTCTGTTCAGATTTACTCGCATGCCCTTTGGTTTGCAGAATGCATTAGCCACTTTCCAGGGGATAATGGACATTATACTGTCCAGAGTTAAATGGAAGTTCGCCCTGGTCTATTTGGATGACTTTATAATCTTCTCACGGACCGTAAAGGAACAATTTCGCCACGTGAAGAAGGTGCTAGCAATCCTACAGGTCGCTGGAGTAACACTGAAACTCCGCAAATGCGCTTTCTTCCAGGCCTCGGGGGACCATCTCGGTCACGTCGTCCTTCCATGAAAGCTAAAGATGGCTACATGTACCAAAAATGCGATTGGCCAGGCTAAGCCTCCTAGGACCTACACGGAACTACGATCCTTCGTGGGCTTGTGCAGCGTTTACCGACGGTTCGTCCAAGAGTTTGCCAAGATATTGGCCCCTCTAAACGCAATGCTGAAGAAGGTAACACCTTCGAATTTCGAAGCCCTTACCGACGACCAGTACGGAGCATTTCAGACCCTAAAGGTGAAATTGCTGAACCCACCCATATTGGCCTTACTAAAGCCCAATATGTCTTTCGTTTTGGACACAGATGCCTCTGATGTCCAAATGGGTTCTTCACTGCTACAGGAACAGGAGTGACCGAAGGACTATCGACCTATTGGCTACTGGAGCAGAACGCTCACCAGCGCGGAGCGAAACTAGAGTACGACCGAAATGGAATGTATAGCCATCGTATGGTCCCTATTGACACTCTGTCCGTACCTCGAGGGAACCAGGTTTACCATTAGTACAGACCATGACTCACTCCGCTGGCTACTCAATATGACCGATGCATCGAGTCGCCTCGCTAGGTGGCGCCTCAGGCTGTCAGAATATGACTACGAGATAACCAATAGGCCAGGCATCAAGCACAAGGCAGCAGATGCCCTCTCGCGAATCATCACCGACGGAACTGGTGACATCCCATTGGACGACCTTATTCCCACTCCCTTTACAGACGATGGACTAAAGGACTATACGGAAACGGATGACCTTATGGGTAAGGTGTAGTAGGAGGATCCTGAGTTAAAGGAGAACGAAGTTTACCTATTGGACTGGGAGACAGTACCGCCCAATTCGACACCGCCTCAGGTTAACGCGATAGCCCCGAAGGAAAAAGAGCTCCTCCCTATAACTATTGAGTAACTCCTACAGGCGCTGGTCTAAGACGGGCACTGCAAGGAAACAGCCCAATTGGTAGGAACCCCAGGATACCTGTTGGACTATGACCGATTTGGACTACTATGTCACCGCTCACCTCTGGATGGCGCACTGCAACGGGTAATACCAACTTCGCTAAGGGCACGATTCCTATACCTCGACCATTTCCCCCGCTTGGCTGGACATCCTGGAGGCCGACGAATGTAACAGACCCTAAGGAGGTTCTTCTACCTATTGGCGCAGGACCTATGGCAAACCGCATGGAACTGTGCATCGTGCGCACAGATCCGAGGGTCTCGCGCCAACCATCAGGCCAAACTGAAGCTCTTCCCCGCCGCAGGTCCAATGGAATTTGTCGCTATGGATACACTTGGGCCTTTGCCTAAATCGTCTCATGGGAAACGGGTTGTTTTTGTTATAACCGATAGGTTTACCAAACTTACCCGAGTCCTACCCCTAAGAAAGACAACGGCCACGGATGTTGCCACGGCCTTCTTGTCCCACTGGGTATATCCATATCGCATGACACTCTACCTCCTTACGGATAACGGCAGCCAGTTTGTAGCCAAATTCTTTTCGCATGTCTGTGCTACCTTAGGTATCAAACATGTGACCACCACGGCATACCACCCGCAAACCAATGGCCAAGCCGAACGCTTCAACTGCACCCTTCTGGACCGATTGGCGCACTACGTTTCGGAGCACCAATTGGACTGGGAAAACTAAGTTGAGCCACTGGTTTATGCCTACAACACGCAGGTGCACGCTTCCACAAGGACAACGCCTTTCGACTTAACGCTAACGAGAGTGCCGCTGCTGATAGCTGTTGAACTTCAGGAATCGATCATACCCCAGGACATAACCGAAAAGATGACTCCTACCCAGGCGAAGCGCTACGTGCGCCGACGCATTGACCGCATTCTCCAATCGGCCAGAACTGTACTTACCGAAGCCCAACGGCGCTACAAGTCCAACTTCGACAAAGCCATTTGGGACACACCGATCTTTGAGAAAGGAGATCTGGTTTACCTGGACAGTCCACCGAAGGACAGTGAGGAACTCGAAGGCACTATGCTGAAGCTCTTACCCCACTCTACGGGACCTTAAAAGTCCTTAAGGCCGATTATTACACCATCATGTTACTCATTGACGTCGTACGGGACACAGTGTCTATTGACCGCGTAACACGAGCTCCCAGTTCCTCCGAACCACCAAAGTCCCAGCCCCCTGGCCCAACGGAAGCACCACCACCTCAGGTCGACGCTCAAGCGTCCACACCACCTAAGGCAGTTTCCGAGGACTCGACTAGCCCCACGGACACGATGGTCAATACAAACTACTATGACCCATCGCTCGCAACGGACTCCGGTCGGTTTGCCCCTCTGCACCACACTCTTCTTCCGGAGGATGAACATCAACCGGAATATGGAATTGAGCGCATCATCTCCGCCGGTCGGGGAGAAGATGGAAATATGCGCTATCGCGTCCGTTGGTTCGTCTACACACTTGAGGAAGATACTTGGCAAGAGCCTCAAACCATTCCGGCTAACTTTATCGCCCGCTATTGGCACAGAATCAGCCACTCGGAGCGCAGCCTTCAGGAGGGGGAAACCATTGGTCCGAATAATCCCAAAACGCTTCCAAGACAGCCTCCCGACACAATGGTTCGCCGGAGCACGACGGTTTGTCGTAGATCACGCTTCAGGGAACAAATTCTGTCCTTTGGAGACCCTTGAGGAAGACCAGAGACGCTCTCAACATTGGATGCCGTCGTGAGGCACGCACATTTGACATACAAGAAAGACCTTGGGAAAGCACAAGAACTACTTTATTTAACTTATTCTAGTAACTAACAGAGACCTAGCAGCCCTCGGTATGACCTCAAGGTTCGCGGAAGCGCTCCAAACACCAACCGGACTCACTGGGGCGGCGCAGGAGTAACTCCATCTTCTTCATTGGGACCTGCAGGTGTGAAAGCGGAACTAGGGTCACCCGAGGAGCCAACTGGACCACCTGAACCGGCCCAAGCGAACCGAGCACGCTTCGTCGGTAGAGACTCACCTAAGAAACTATTTTCACCACCGGAAACCTCCCGCTCACTCAAATTGAGACCATACCGGGCATCCAAGTCGGCAGTAACCCCCTGGAACATCTCCTGCACATTCTGCTGGCAAAATATTGACCATGACCGTCTTCAGGTCCTGACCCTGTCGGAAAACCGTGGCATAGCGATCCGAGCGACGCGCACAGGAGCAGGCTTCCCTCAGGACCGTCGCAATGTCCATCGAGGCCGTAATACCAACGGTACGGCAGACATGAAGGAGATCCGCGGCTGCAGCCGTGATTGAAGCAAGAAAGTGTACCAACGGAGAAGACGGAGCGATTTCGACGCCCCGGTGAACGTTTGAGCAAGTGCCTCGCCTACAGAACTTTCGGTTTCGACAGTAACCTCGCCATGAGGAATATTCACTTGGACAACGGGCAGTTCATACGAGAGATCATCCTGAGGAGCAGTGCCTGGAGGAGCTGGAGAAGGAGAAGCAGTCGGCAACACCACAGCGGATTCGACCGGAGGATGAACGCCCTCCACGGGTAGGACGAAGGGATCCTCACCGAAAGATTCTCCGTCGGACATACCAGCAGGAACCAACGGCGTCGCTTCTACATCAGGCTCGGAGCACAGAGGATCGAAACCAATCGCCTTCGGATAATAGTCGGGCACATGACATCTCGTAATGTCCGGAAGCTTATTCCTCAAACGCTTGGCGGGATAAGCACGAGCGTCGTCCCGACCCTGAAGATGAAGCGGAATCGGTGTGAATGAGTCGATATCGTGGTCATACCAAAGGAACCCGGGATTCTTGCCCCACTCCACCTGTAGGACATGATCGAAAACGGCCTCGGTCTCCTCGACGTCGAACTGAGTCCCACGGACGATATTCTGGATGCCCAGGCTCCTTAGAAAGCGGATCATGATGTCTAGGAGCGGGATTAGGGGACCTCGAGAACCGGGTATGTTCTCATCGTACCATACCCTCCAATTCTCCAAACGGACATTACCACGGATTCCGTACTTCGGGGTATCCAGAATTTCCATGAGGGATATCACGCCGAACTAAACAAGGAGTACCTGCCAGGACAGCCACGACCTTCGGTCATTGTCATCGCCCATGAGTTGGGACGAGTGGTACGGCACCACAGACGGCCTGGGAACCAGAAGAAGCGGTGATACACGCCAATACATTGCCCATTTGTTCTCATCCTCCTGAGGAAGCGAAAGATATAACGGAAGACGTTTGTCTGCGCTCATGTCTTGAAACTCCACTTGGTGCCAACAAAAGAAGAACCCCAGGGATTGAAGCAGACGACCATCAGGCTCGTGCATCTCGTTTCAATAGACCCGGTTGGACATCCAGAAGAAGTGGTCGTACGGTGGCCGGAAGCACATGAGCGCCAAGAGGTTGTGACCTGCCGGAGGAAAGCGCACATGAGGCCGGATGAAGTCCGTGTATGGGCCTGAGAGGAGTTTTTGCACCCTGAACTGGTATTCGGCTTCATTCTCGCAGCGGACGTATGGCATGTCTGTTTGGATGAGGGTGCGACATCGCGTCGCCGAACGCGGATCCACAGGACAATGCAACCATCGGTTATACCACGAGACGCTGCGCGCGTTCTTGCTGCCCCTCCGGAAATCGAGTATCTTGGCAAACCTTCGGGCGTCGAGATACATATGCCAAAACCTTTGGTATTCTTCCACAGAGGACGAAAGAATGGCATGACGCACTGCCACCGGGTTCCGTCCGATGGTATGGTCATAGCGGTGCCCGGGCGCTCTTAAGCTACTTGGTATCCAGACGACCTCGCCGCTTGGTTGTTCGAAGCCATTGTGCCGCTGCCCACAGGTTGGTCCGCCAGGAAATGGATAGGAAAATCGACGGAAGCGACATACTCTGGAAGGAGAAGGGCATATCCGACGGGCTTATAAGGCGACCCAGGCATCGCGAGCGACCAATGGAGGAATACTGCCATGGGAAGAAGGAAAGATGAAACCGAATGGGGCAGGATGACTGACGGGACCTTAAATGGACAAAGCGCGCACCGTGGTTCACGGCGGACAACGCGCGTAGGGTCGACAAAGGACTACCGAAGGATAGGGAAAGCGGCAAGGAACCCCATCCGGTGCGCGTACAGTACCTTAGGTGAACTAACTGCCGATCTGGCGCCAATGGTCAGCTCTTACGCACTGGTACCACCGAGGATAGTGGCGATGCGACGCCCGTCGCGTCCACTGGTAACGAGAACAACTAACCCCCGGGATGATCATAAGACGCCGACAGGTCTGGCACGGCACCGCTCGTGTCCAGGCCATTAGAACGCTCAGGATCACGACGATCCGACCCCGAAGGCAAGATTGAAAATTCACCCGTAGGTCCAGTTAGAGCCAGACCCCCAGGAAGGTGTGGGGCAATTTGGAATTCGCCGTGAAGGTCGAATCCTAAGGAGGGAGATATGTGAAGGAGCGATGATAACGGTTGAGCCCTGTGCGCCACCGGGCTCTGAGGTATCTTACAGGCGACACGTGGACGGGTTGACCTCAGGTGGACTCATGTAGATTATTAATTTATTTTAATTAGTGTAGTAGATTAGCATTACAGTGCCAGGGAGATTTCAGTGCCTCGCCAGTACTATTTACTCGGCTCGAGTGACGCTTCTCCCTTAACGTAAGGTAGGCACCATTAGGATACTAAATAACCCCGTGTGGTATACTGGTTCCACCAATTGGTATTCAAGCCATCGTTTCCGTAGCTCCAACCTCTAGGACTACGCATTAAACGCCAGCCCATTGCACCAAGTACTCTGGGAGTGCCGCCGTCAAGGATTCGAACCTTACGAACCGCTCTACCACGCTACTACGGGTCGAGACCCGTACTCTGACCCAACAGTCATTGCGTTACAGATAGGCTGGAAACATTGGTAGCTCAGCTGAGCAAGACCAAAAGCATAGATTGCCAAGATGTTTTGGATCAATGTATCGGTGAGATAGGAGCTATTGACCCAGGATTGCTTCCACAATACAACAAGCCGAGCTCGTCGAGTTCATATGATGGCGGAATAACTAAGCAGAGTTATCGAAAAAGCGTACAAGGGTTTGCTGCTATCTTACACTCTTACTCAATGAGTTCTTAGTGGCTGCACTAAGTAAACGAGAAAAACAAGAATCATCGAAGAGTCAGTTCGATGGGGTCAGGCTGGTAATTCTGGAAATCCTTCGAGTGTGCGGCTGCAAAAAGAGCACTCCGCCCAACCCAAACACGCCATACATGGGAAAAGCTTTGCCACCTGGAAAGAATGGGAATCAGTCCTCGCTCGGCTCCCAGCGCCGGAGAGAGCCAGGCTGTTCTGGTAAAGATTATCGAGTACAACGAAGGACGCGGTTCAACCTTATCATGCTGTACCATTCGATCAGTCAGTCTTGTATGGTCCTTGGTGAGAGCTGCCAGCGTATTATTTTGCCAGCATATCAACCTGTGGTCTAAAGTAAGAGCTCTAGTTCCCCAAGGAAGGGGTATGACGGCTCAGGAATGGATCCGTCAGATATCTGTTCTGCTGGTTGATTTCATCGGGAGACAAGAGCAGTTTGGGAAGTTACTGAAGGCTCTTCGGTCTATCCTTCGTTATGAAGATGAGTTGATCAATCATATATTTCCTCTTGTGGTGATTACTGCTTTGGATTTGCAACATGGCCTTCAAATGAAAGAGGTTAAGGAGTTCTTAATCCGTGGGGTTAAAGAAGTTCTAATGGAGGCAACTTCACCGCAGTCATTTTTCGATCTACTCAAAACTTTTCGGACTTGGCGTGATAGGCCATCTGAGAAGCGGGGAATTCAAGCGCTTCACCAGACGGATTGGAAGCAACGATGTGCAGTCGAGTTCTCGCAAAAGAATCCCTTCGGAGAAGTTTATGCATAAAGCCGTCATTAATGATGCTCTCACAAGCTTGATTGACGTGTATGGTAGAGAGTGGCGTGATCTGTCGTTGTTGACTTAAGCACGAACAGCTTTGGCTTCGCGGTCTCACTACCGTACAATCATGCTTGACGACTACCATATACGAAATACTACAGCAAAATATTAGAGCGAGTACAGGGTAATCCGGGTGGCCACCTTAAATTGGCATAATTCGAGGCAGGGCGAGAAAAAGGGACATTTACTGTGCTAATTATGAGACTGAAGCTCTCGAAGTTCTTCAGGAATCATTTGCAAACATTGAAGAGGTTCCCAACTTGGGGGGTTAGCTAACTGACGTCTTGAAAGCGCATTAACTGAGATCATATGTGATGCAGAAGCCGGGGGGAAATCTGAGGAGGCGCTGACCACGTACGAACATGCGCTCGCCAATTATCCAAGAAGTGCTGCCCTTCATGATGTCTTCTTAAGCTGCTTGATGACATTGGTGCATTGGGAGACGATTCTATCACATACAGAAGAATTAGCATACTACTCAACACTCCATGAAACTAAGCTGCGCCAGACAGCCAAAGCTCATGGTATCGCTGTGGCCTGGCGTCTCGGTCGTTTGGAGAAGCTTGAAAATTTGCGTGATGTATTTGTAGAAACATCCCCATTTCACGCCAACGAAGAACAGGCAGAGGCCTCCTGGGTGTTGGGATACACAACACACTTTGCAAATATGCTGTTGTGTTTTCGGAATAAGGAACTTGAACCGCTGGAGAAAGAATCATCCCTTGCTCGTCGTCATCTCATTCAGCCGCTTTTGAGGTCTGCGAGGGAAAGCTACCATTGCGCGTATCCCATTATCACATTAGTTCATTCTTTGTGCGAAGCTCAAAATGCAGCTCGCTACTGCCTTCTTTCTTTCAGAGAGAACAACAGTTCGGTGGAGGGCCACAGCGCGAATGTGCAGAGTGCAACCTGGCGATCTTCTTAGTAATGGTAAGAAGCCAATTCAGTACACAACGAGGTCGCTTAAAGTGCCGGAGCCGTTACTTACGTGAATGAGAATTCTATTCGGTTTACTTGGCGTGCCTGATGAGGTAGCAATAGCTTACTTGGAGCTTGCAATAATCTCAAAAGAAGGAGGCAACCTGAAGGCAGATTCTTCGTTCGCATTTCGAGCGTTGATAACCACAAATATGAACAGTGACATGATCAACGCGGCAAATATAGAATCAGGTCACATTCGCCGTGCTCATGGAGACGAATCTGATTCCTAGTTAACGGCAAAGAGAAAAGTGAATCTCCCTAAAAGAAATCTGAACAGAATTGCAAGTCAACGAGTTGCTGCTGGACAGAAGAATGTCACACAGGGACAGTTCTGTACAGCGTTAGCGCTGGCGGGTACCTGGACTGAAGAAACGCGCTACGAAATGTCAGAAAGAATTCTATGATACTATCAAGAAGCGGCACAGTTTGGAGCCAACCGTGAAGAGCCGTTCTACGTCCTTGGAATGAACTTTGATTCACTGCTACAGGCAGGTGCTAACGCCAACGCGGCCATTGTTGCTCTAACCACCTACCCCTTCCCCAGCAACACGAATCTTCGCCGATCAGGAAGCGACGTCGAAACTGTTGAGAACTATCAGCAACACGTACCGGGTGTGATCCACAGTTTTGCAAAGGCTTTGTTGAACGGTCATAAACGCATCTTTGAAGCTTTACCGCGAATGCTCACCGCGTGGTTTGACTTTCATACTGCCTTGCATGATACAAAGACAGCAGAGCTTTGTCTGCCTTATGAGCAGATTGTACAGACAGAAAAGCACAACGCAATGATTTCTATTGCGTCGTACATGTAGACAACAGCGATTCCGCAGCTGATGAGCCGCATCTTCCATCCTCGAAAGCCAGTTCGTGATGATTTAAGAAACTTTCTGGCAACAAATGATGTAAACACTACTCCGAATACTGTATCAAGTGCCGCCAGAGTTTCCGAAGCGTTGAAGTCTGCTGTTGAGGAACTACGAGAACGGCTATAACTGGAGGACGAGAATGCACATATTATAAAGACTCATTTGAGTAGCCCTCCAATGCACGCAGGCCAATCGACAAGGTCTGGATCCAGGAGACCAAGCGTTGCGGCTTTTTGCGTACGCAATGAAATTGGCCGTTCGATGCAGATGTGGCAGCCGTATGATTCCAAGGGACGGGCGCTCAGCTGTAGTGAAGGGGAGATTGAAGTAGATACTCAATCGCGCAGTGCTATTGACCCACCCGTCAAAAAGGATTGGCCTGTGAACAATTGCGTGCGCCGTGAACAGCAGCAATTTGATTGTATCTCACCGCTCTGGTCCGATAATTAACGAGGTGGCAGGCTACGCTCAGCATGCGACCGCGTTTGTAGTGGTCGGCCGGCAAGCGTTTAGTCAGTCGACGGAATGGATCTTTCAGCCCTCGAACACCACTCTTGGCGCTCTGACGTTAGCTGGGATATATAAGTTGGAGAGAAAGATCAATGGCCGCAAAACCTGATGAACGAGGCATTGATTTCCTTTCGTTACTTTTACGGGCTCGCACGACCTTACCCTTCGTTATCTTCGTATTGTTCACAAATGCGTCATCGCTTCGAACAGCAAAGCCTGGCGTTATGTTCGAATCTTCAATCAGTAACGGCCAATACTGTCCCGAGACGTAAGCCAGCTTGCTATCGTGCCCGCTTCCTGGAAAGTTCACACAGGCGTGAATTATTTCTTCCTTAAAGTTCCATACTAACAAGTTCGCGGTCTCGACGTTCTGGCTCATTGCATTATAAAATGCGTTTTGTGTTTCATGATGAACGAAATCGGCGCATAGAAGACGTTCTTCGTTGCTGACTGCGAAAACACCCCGAAGTGCAAACGCATGAGGCCGACTATTCTGAAGAAAGTCGCTGGATTCTTCCATTTCTTCCGCAGTTGGCCATTCAATTCGAAACTTCCGGTTCCGGGGATCGACAAACAAAGCCCAGAGCACATCTAAAGAAAAGCCCAACCACTTCGATAAAGAAAACTGCGTGATGCCAAATATAGGGCACAATATATAATCAACATCTCCAGTATTCATGTACCACAGCGCTAAACCTAAAAGGTCTTCGGAGTAATGGAACGGGTTTCGGCAATTTTGGCTGGTTGTAACACGAAATAGAGAACCATGCCTGATCTTTGGTCGAGTGGTTTCAAACAATTGCAATTAGTTGGCGAAGAAAAGTGATCGAGAAAAGTTTATGGCTACCATGAACTCTGTTTCTGTCCCACACAGAAGGAAGTTACGCCAAGGTGTAATATGGAAACGGGCCTTTAAGATCTTAGTGCAAAAAAATTTGGTACTCCTAGTTCGTGGATTTGGGCGGTTGAAACATCGTTCTTTGTCACCAATGAGCAATAAAAACAGAGTTACAGGAAGCAGAAAACATGCTTGCAGTATAACAGACGTAATTATAAGTTTTGAGTGGTCATCCATTTCTTGGCAAAGAGGTTTGGTGGTAGATTATTTACAAACAATTAAGATGGAGAATATTATGTTATAGCGTAAAAACATCTGTTCACGTACTTGAAACTTACCACAAACTCCATCTGGGAAACTGGACGGGGTACCTCTTACCCGGTCCAGATTCTCAGATCTGAGACAGGAGCCATCTTACCTGTCTTGCATCCATTGGTCAACCGTTTGGGATTCTGGGAAACTGCAAATAATTGGATTCACCCATTTAATGGCTAAAGAAGGGGTACGCTTCAAATGAGATGTCGCAATCTGCCGTAAGTTTTGTGTACGATGCTTGTTGAAACTTTTGATGTGCACAAATCCGGATTTTTCGGCTCTGAAAGCCGAGTTTGGATCATTACTCTTAACCTATTTAACTTTTTAAGTAGAGAAAGATTTCGTCACGGGTTGGGTAACATACATTTTGACAAAATTGTATAGTTATAATTCGACGGTTGATGTAATATAACGTTTGGAGTGCTCTTCGTTACATGGGGATAGGTTGCAAAACGTTTAGAATATGGCACCAACACGGAACAAATGGCGTTCAAGGAATCAGAAAAAATATTAAATAAAATAGATTGCCACCTCGTTCAATTGGGATTTTTGGTTAGGAAAAAACTGACTTCTATTTTGTATAAAAAGTTACCACTAGACATAGAATGGCGACGCAGGGATTCAATTTATGTAACTATACAAAGAAAGATGTGGGCTACTAGTGTCTATACGACCACTGGCCTCATATGAGGCCAAAATTACAACATCAATAAAAATTGTAAACTTTGTCAATTTCTTTAACTTTTTGTGCCTAGACGTTTTTAACACTTTCTTCTTCTCTGGCGTCAACCTCAAAGATCACGAAAGATCGTCCACAACCTGGAAACACATCATCTTTACTTCATTCTTTCATAATTTATCAAATATCTCATCATCTATGAATCCCCGTCGTGTAATGGGAAACAGAGTACATACTCGCGCACGTCTCACCACATCAGAGAGCGACTGTAAACGCTTCTTTGGCACGCAATGGAAAACGAAACTGGTCAGCCGAAGTGTAACAAAAGTGGGCGTTGTTGTCAAGAATAATCGGAGATACCCTTTTGTCACTATAAACTTCGAGCTACTTGGTCGCGAGAAAATATGCACTCTTAAACCTTGCAATGTAAAAGCCGGAGTTCATGTCACGGTTCAGGAAACTGCTCAAGAAGCCATCAATTCCAACGTGGAGATAAATGGTGCTGCTATTACTAATGAAGTTTCGAACAATGAAGAGCAAAATACTGTCACGGATGGCGATCACTGTCACACAATGAATCCGTTGAGCCCTCCTACTGTGACAAACAGTGACACGCAAGAGAGCTTTGTGGAAGTTTAATCGACGAAATGGACAACTGAAGATGTATCCTTGACTCTGAATGGTCCACTGCAAATGCATCAATGGAAAGTCACGGGACCTGTTGGAGATTTTATCTCCGCCATTCATGCAACTTTGGGACTCTCTCCATACGATTTCTACATTTGGATGTTTCCTGTAGCTCATTTGGAAAAAATAGTTCGATCTACCAACTCCTGGCTTAAAAAAGGCTTAAAGCAGACTACAGGAGGTAAAATTTTGATTTTTTTCGGTTTGATGGTGTTAATGACACGCTTCTAGTTTTCAAAGAGAAGATCGCTTTGGTCTAAGGACACGTTTTCTAAATATATCGAATCTCCACAGCTCGGAAAGGTCATGTCACGAAATCGGTTTGAACATATAAGGCAATTCTTCGATTTCAGTGGCTCTGAAAACGATCAAAAATCAGAAGAATGGAGGTGGTCATGCGTTTCTGAGTTTTTGAAAGCTATAAATGACTATCAGAAAGCGTTCGTAACTCCGCCACACACTTTGTGCGTGGACGAAAGTATGTCACGTTGGTATGGACTTGGAGGGAACTGGATTGAAATTGGACTTCCACACTACACTGCTCTTGATAGGAAACCTGAAAATGTTTGAGAATTAAAGACAGTGTGTTGTAGAAGGAGTGGAATTATTTTCAAAATATAAATCACGATGGGAGCTACGCAACCAGATGAACAGCCTTTTGAATCAGAACATGCACATGGAACAGCTGTTTTAATGAGACTTTTTGAAAATTGGTTCGCAACCGATCGAATCGTTTGTGCCCATTCATATTTTGCATCTGTTGAAACTGCTGAAGAACTTTTAAAAAGAGGAATGCGATTTATTGGGGTCGTAAAAACAGCCACAAGAAGGTTTCCTATGAAACATCTCTCCGAACTTACGATGACGGCACAAGGCCAGCACGTGTCAATGGTCTCGAAAGTGCCTGAATTTGATCAAAAGATGATGTCTGTGCTCTGGGTGGACCGCGAGAGGAGATATTTTATCAGCACTTGTAGCAGTACCCAACCAGGAACTCCCATTTCTCGTGAAAGATGGAGGACAACTTATGGAATAACAAAGAAAATTCCGCTTTCCATTGCTATTCCAGAAGTTTGTGAGGAGTACTATTCTTGTTGTTCAAGAATTGATAGGCATAAAAGGTCACGTCAAGATGACCTGTGTCGTATAGTGGCGGAAGGGCTGACCTTTGAGGTTGTCAATATACTACACTGACCTTGTAGGTGATGGATGCGAGGGATCATCGGCCACGCAGCTCCGGGCGAGCTACCATCTAGGTGTTGTCAGCCACGTGTAGTGTTGACATGTACCTTGTGGTTGAGTAATTGTTAGTACTTGTACTTGTAATTATATTTATTTTAATACAGTAGTGGAGTGGCCACCTGGCACTGTAGCCAGTTCTGGCCAGGTCTCTGACGCTAGGTCAGAGACCGTGCCTTACTGGCACCTCCAGGGTGATCTGGGGAGTGCAGTCCACTGCATATAAAGAACTGCATCTCCCCCATCCTAATCTGGCAAAGACAGGCACCACTTTGGTCACGACTATACCTTTTGGTTCATCGTTTCTCAACCACCACACAGTCTTTCCCGCGCGTCGACGCCTACCATCGTTCACTTACACGGTATAGGCTAGTTGCCTCGCCGTTTGCCCCTGCAGGTTTTCACGGTGCCCTGTTACCATCGAGGTTTATTACGTCTACCTTCTAAGTTTGAGCGTCACCACGCTCCCTACGGTTGAGCGTCACCCCGATCCCGAGACAAGACAATAGCAAACCCCAGAGATGACTGTACGACAACCTGAACATTTAAAAGAAGTTTCAAGTGAAAGAATTGTAGGACAATGCCCCAAAGGGGGAAAATCTACGAAGACGTCCAGATCTTCCTCTCACGAGGTAACCGGCGCGGTAGAGCCCTCCCAGGGATCGGCGCGCAATGCCGGGTGTAAGCCGGAGCCGAACCGTCGCGACGGGCGCAGGGAGGCTGAAAGAAGCCGAGAATATCCGCCGAAGCGGTGCTTGCGTATCCTTTGAGGAGGCAAAACCCACGAGATTGGCGAGCACGACAGGTGTCAGTGCGAGCCGCAAGAGCGGGAATTGCCCAATGAAGGGGAGGAAAAGGGAAGGAAAATGGGAACGGAGGCAAGAGGGCGAGGTTGACCACGAGTCGCAAGAGGGGACTTGGAAATAGCCGGCAGTGCCGGGTGTAGCAAACCGTTTACACGGGCGGAACCACGAAAATGGGAATAGATACCCAACACACGAAGGCTGCTTGAACGTCCAAGGGGGTTGGGAAGCCGTGCACCACGGGAAATCCCTCCGTAAGGAGTTGTATATCCGCGCAGGCGGTTCGACCCAGAGCCAAGATCTGGAAGACCAAGATCACCCTTGTTGGGGAGACTTTACTGGACCGGCCGCCGCGAGGCCGGCGGCCTAAGTACTGTAGTCACCGTAGAATAGAATAAATAAAGTCTATCCTAAATAGCTAAATGTCCGTCTAACAAAGGGGCCAATCTGGCGGCCACGTGTCGCGCGGGCGCTGCGGCCACGTGTATGGCACCCGGTCCCGCCGGTGCATCACCGGCGTTCCGGAAACGTCGTGAAAACGGATTACTCCTACTCATAACGAGGTTGCACGCCGGAGGCTCCGGAAAAAAACTTAAGTCCCCAAAAACCTCCCTGGAGGACGTTGCTCTTCAAGAATGGTCTTTCAGAGTAAATAATTCTTTGCTGGCAATGTGCGTGGTTGATGATTGGAAGCTTTACAATGGTTCATATGGAAGGAAACACATTGAATCTAACACCGCTTAATTTCTTTTATAATCTAGCAGACGGATTAGTAGATAACAACTGAGATGCTATTCGAACTATGGAAAGAAAATGTAAAGAGGAAGATGAAATAGAAAACCCATATATAGCCGGTACGGGCATTCATTTAATGGAGACCAATCGAAAAAGAAGGACATTGGATGGTTCTTTGACGTCTCACACATATCAAGGACGATGAAAAGTCTGCAAGACCACTTACAAATTGAAATTTGTTTTTTCAGCATGCAAAAAGTACAATGATATGGATGTTTATATATGTCACAGTGGAACCGGTCGGGAGTGTTTCATAGATCATATGCGTGACATTAATCACATTTCGAGCAACATTAAGTCAACAGCATTGACGGTCTTGTGTCAAAATGCGTTTTTAAGGCTTTTCAGAGGCATTTTTTAAAATTGTAAAGCAAAAGTTCAAATTACCTTAAGCCGACTACTAATTGAATCCGCGTTATTCAACTTGCTAGGTATATTATGGTCTCTGACGAAACAATCCCTTTAGCAGATGTCACCTTATTCTATCTGCTGTCCAAGTGGACGCGAATGCGTTCTTAGACCAAAATAGTTTTTAGAATTAGTCAAGCTCTCGTAGGAGTTTCCGAGTTACACTGAACTCAGCGAGGTTTGAACTCTGTTTTTATCGGTCTCCGAGCGGTCATTAATTCACTGAGCTGCTGTTATTGAAGACAACTGTCTAAGGAATGTACTTTGAAGCAGGAGGAACATGGTTAGAAATTCAGTTTTTTACTTAGAAAATAGAATATGCCGCTGCAGTATGGAAACCAGCAATTTTACCTATTTTTTCGAAAATAGAACTGGCCTCATATGAGGCCAAACTGTAAACTTTTGTGCTGATTATTTTGTTATTTTGACCGTTTTTTTGTGTGGGAGCAGAAAAGACTGTATGTTCTTCTAAAAAAAATTGCGCTTAACGAAACTGCTTCTATGTGAAAGAATACACCTTCTGTAACAAAACAATATAGAGTATATGTTTAACTGATTAGCATGCCAATTTCTATATTAGAATATAAAACAAGCTTCTTTGGGTGCAAAAACAGCGGATGCACTCCCAAAACTCGTTTTAGAGCTCTGTATGCAACAGAACTATCTTCCAAAAAATAATCAATTTCGAACAGTCGCCCCGTCGAATAGACACTAGCTTGGCTAGCTAGCTATAGATTCTCTGCGCGAGTATAGATATCATTACATAATATATCTGATATATTACGAGGCACGAAGTTTTTAATATATTATATCAATAACCTCGTGCCTCGTTATCTGCACTTGGTTTTCGATGGAACTCTTACTATACAAAACTCCACACGTTCAATTCCGAAGTTTCGTTGCACGTGAACAGCTGCGTAACATGCTCACTTTCGCTGCAGTAGTCAGTCGGAGCAATACTCTAGCTCAAGAGTGAACAGGAAAACGTTCTTCTCCCACGTCCGATTCGGTTGCAAAGAGATACAATCTTTTCGCGGTTTTCTCAGGAATCATCAGTTCGGCCCGTTTCACAGCGTGTCGATGTTCAATTCCCTCTTTGACCAGATCACCAAAAGGAAGACGGTCAACCAACGGTTGCAACAAGCTCACATTTGACAACCGCTTCACGTCAACAATAATGTCATACGGGATGTAATCAAAGTGCAGTTGTTGAGGGCGAATGTGAACATCTAACTGTTGAAGCGGTACCACTTTTTTCTCGCGCACCAGATCAAGTGCTTCTGCAAATTCGCTTATATTCATGCACTTTTTCGGCGATTCCGGGAGCTCAGCCAGCTCTCTAAGATATGGCACGATGATGCTGTACGCCAGATCAGCGTTGAACTGCTCCGTCACACAAGCAAACTTGTCATTGAATGCGGAGATGAGCCGATCAAATGGATTCCGTTGTATCGCCACTCGCAACGTAGATTTAGAGCTGAGAATGCGACGACGTTCGGCCATCGAAATGTCCTTCAAATAAACTGCTTTAGAGTTCCAACAGTCTGACTGTATGTCTTGTACATTGGTGCCACACACGTCGTTCGAGTACTCTTTATTCCCCGTGATACCGCTATATAACCACTGGAACATAGAAGTACTTCCGGCCTTTGCTACCGAAGCGAGCAGCAGATCCGCGGAGGGAAAGTATGCAAACTGCTTGTTTGCAGCAATTTCATCCAGCAAGGCCTCATCGGTGAGAAGAGAGTCGATATTCGGGGCCAATCTGACCGCTAGCGGGTTTGCAGCGCTGGGTTGCATCGCTCGAAGGAAGAATGCGGCTACCAACGACGTGAAGAGCAAAACGGTGACGAACACAAGGTAGAGCGATTTGTTGCGCGCAATCTTTGGGCAATATTGCTCGAAGTACATTATCGAAGGCTGCAGGCGGACGCTGAGCGAAAGCGTGCAGAGCAGGGGGTTTTGACTGGAGGCCGGGACTAGGCAGGTAGGAGAATTGATACAGTAATGGTGTATCAGCGAAATGCGGTTGGAATGTGTGCCACCTCCATATCTATGGCGGGGTGGCTTAGGACACGTCCTCGAAGTAGCATGTTTTTAAGACACATTGCGACTGCGATATTCGAACCGGAAACGTACTTCGTAGAAGTCCTCTAGGTTGCCTAATCCGTGTGTCATGCACGATTGTCTTGGTCGGCTCTGGTCCTCGGTGCTCAATTCAGATCTTTGTGTAAGAAAGACAGGCTATCATGCAAATGTGCACAATTGCTGTAAATTAGTGTTTCTCGCAAGAAAGAATTGGGGGAGACAGCTTATCTCAGATTCATCCCCTACAAGGCATCTATCAAATTTCACTCCTGTGATTATTAATACTGCAACCTATACTACGTGATGAGTAGGAGCTGGCAGTGGTTGGTGTCTGATTTTGAACATATAACCAATGAAAGGGCCACAAGTGCAAGTTTCTTTCTGTCGTATCTTCCAGATTGGGGTAGACATTCATAGACTGGCTTGGCTTATGTAGTTTACCAGATGATTGTTAAGGCATTATTTGATATGCACTCTCCCGCCATTTTGGGAGAGCGGTGACGCTGAGCCGAAGGTTGCCTTCACCCCTTAAAATGAGGCTCAGGAGTGCCTCTTACTGACAGTGAGAAACAGCTATCGGAGTGCCGGAAGTAAACTAACTCTTCTTAGTTTCACTTGTTGCCTGATGGTGGATCCCCCTATGCCCGTGTTGTATTCAATCGCGAGGCAATCCGTAAACAGTGGTGACTTTGAAGTGTGGCCCAAAACATAAGCACCTGAACAACGCCATGCTTCACATTTGCGCAAAGCCGCCCGAAACTCTTGATTAAGAGACAAATGATGACGATGTGCAATGTGTACACAACGAGCACGGACTTGGAAATGGTCCATGGGACCTTTCTTTGAATGTCTCAAATCCCTCGTCTAGCTAGTAGAGCTCATTAGAGATAAGGGATGCCCCTCGTTGCTGCCATGATAGCAAGGCAACGCGAAACAAAAGTGACCGTCATGTTGTGAGCTGTGTGTCGTCGAATGGGGCAACTGCTAGCTAGCCAGACTACCTTCGGTAACTTCCCCCTTGCTCGTCAAAACCCAGAAGAACACAATAGTCTCTCGGTATTGCGACATGATGTCACGCTTCGAGCAAAAGCTCAGAGTCGTCAACAGGAAGACTTCAAAATATCTCATTACAGTACCATTTAAAAGGAAGTTGTGATGACCCATCATTGGTTATGTCACTTCCATGCATGACCACAGGTAACTAATCCCATTGACGATCAGGTATATCTACGAATGAGTGATTGTGGATGAATGCTCGAGCTTTGATTGAATCTACACGAGGGGCCATCATTTTAGAATTCATATAAAGTAAGCGGCGTTGCGTTCCTGCTCTTTCCTTAAAAGAAAACGATTAGGTGGGATGTGAAGAATCGGATGTGGAGTGCTCTCGAAAGCACATTTGTCTGGCAAGGTTACAGTCATCCTGCTCCAGCTAATCGTCCATATTGGCCTAGTTGCAGATTCCTATTTCTCTTGGTTTTTACTCGGTCATGGTGTAGCTAGTGGTAACATAATAACAGGTGAGAACATTTCCCAGTCCGAATACCTCCCTCTTCTCGCGGTGCCATAGAGCGCATCAAAACGGAAAGCATTGTTTCGTGACACCTCAATCTGGCCATATTGTACTTCATTATGGCAGTGATTGTTTCTTGAAGCATTTCTGCTCCTCAGTATTTGCACTCAAATACTACTTCCAAAACATCTGGCACAAAGTCATTGGCAAGCCCTGCGGTATTCTGCAGGCGTTGCGCTCTCTCACCGAATAATCGGTCGGGGGTTTTGATGTGCCCCAATCGTTTCGGGGCAAAACGAATACAAAAGTTCGTCTATCACTCGGGTTAATTCAATCATGTTATCTTTTTCATACTAGACGCACGGTTTCTAAGGAGTTTCCACCTGCGTTTATACATGAAAACGTTACTTGGCTCCACATTTGACTGGAGAGCATCTTACTCTTCTCCAGCGTGTTGTCAAGAGGAGTCATATGGCAGCTCACCGGACATGCAACGGCCGTAGAGCTTCGCTTCCCCCGTTCATTTGTGTTCAAGCTTCTTTGTCCATAGAAATGATACAGTCTTCCGCTCTGAGAGCATGTACATAACGCTATTTTCTGATCCTATTTGCATCATTATTCTAACAATTTTCGGCTAAGTCAGTCATCCTGGACGACGCCATCATCCAAAGCGATGCTCATCCCCAAAGGCTCTAAAATTTTCGAACTAGACGTCTGCAATAAATCTGGAGTGGGAAATGACAATGTGTGGCATGTTCATGACTTTTACGAAAATCAGTTCAACGATCCGATGAATATCAACCTTGGTGAAAATGCTGTATCTCTTATCACTGCCCTTACAACGTCTATTTCTCACGGCTTTTTGGTGGATATCGTGTATCGAACGATTGTTCGTGGCAGAAAGGGTAGCGCCACTAAACGCTTTGTTTTGAGGCGATACCTTGTAGATATTTATACCAATCCCGTACATCTCTTCTCGAATCTTATTGGAGTTTTCAAAAGAAATCCTGCTTGTGAAGATGTTCAAGGACAACAAATTCAAGATTTCATGCCGTCTTCCTCCGTTTTGGCTAGAACAACTAGCAAAACAGGCATGCAACTGACCGTGTTTTCATTGGGACTGTTTACCGTATTTGTTGAATTTTTGTTCATCTTCCTGGCCACCAAAACAGAACAAGGTATACGACGTGCACCTGAAAAATGTTCCCTCGTTTGAAATGGAAGTCAGGGGTTGTGAACGACTTGAACCTCCTGTGTTGGGTGGCTGTTCAAATGAAGGACCTGTGCCTAAAACAGATGGCTTCACTTCGAAAGGAAACATACAAATCTGTCATGGATGGGCTCTTGTGGGGCCTTTGACTCCACTTAAGCATGGAACCAATGAGGTTTTGGTGTACCTTGGCGTCCAAAACGGATTCAGAATTCAAGTCTTCGTAGAAGACAAGAACATTACGACCAACGAAAACATAAAACTAGGGTTGATGCTTGAAAACGGTCAGTTTTATGTGGGCCAAAACACTCAAACCAGTGTTCAATTGAAATCTGCCTTAGAACGACGACTATCAAGAACAAATGCCACTGTTTTATTCCGTTCTTCACAAAGCTCAGATAATCCAAACCCTGAACAAAGGATGCACCCGGATTCATCAAACATACATCTTCCGCGTCGCCGACAATCAATCCTCAAAAATTCCAGTTCGATTGCAACCACTATGTTTGTGGTTGACGTGAGCCGGGTAAATTCAAGTGAAACCGTTTACACGCTAAATTCTGCTGCGGTGGGGAACGAAGTAACTCTTGGAATACCAAGAATGCATAAATATCTACATGGTGCAGTGCAGTCCATCATGTTTCCCACAGGAAAAAATCGCGGGATCAGCACTTTGAGATCAAACCGAATTCGGTATCTGGATGAGGAAACCACTCCCATAGCGTTCTACAACAGACCTTGGATTGGAGTCGTACCTAGCATGATCATTTGTGCCGGTCTGATACTTATCTGGATTGTACTTGCCACTCTAGGCCTTGAAAGTGGGGTGGACGCGCGATGGGCTTGGAAAGAGTTCTTTTCTGACACATACACTGTTTCAGACTTCGGTAAAGGAAGTGATGAAACAAAAGAATTGAATTGGAGATACGATAATATGGCGGAAGGTAACTTACTGTACGAGATAGATATAATCAAGCAGACGGAAATCCAATTTTAGCATTAATTAGCCCTCACCTTACAGTGGAATGGTGTCCAATGGCCAATCAGCGTTCGATGAGCACGTTATATCCACAATCCTCGTGCGTTACCGTCTCCCTCGGTTGTGAATATCTACGAAGGGTTCCTTCGTATATTTTCGCTCAGAGGACGGGTGGCGTGCACTATGCTGCGATGCTATACAACTTTCGGACAAACCCTCTCTGTGGAGCCGTTCGGGAACGGCGTCGCCTTTATCCGACCTTCTGCGATGATGGGCGTGTTTCGAAATTGACGATCTCTACACGGCATGTCTAGACTCACCTAGAGTGAGTTGAGATTCGTTTCTCAAATCAGCACCGCGATTCTTTACACCCTCGACCGTGTCGCCAAGTAGCTCATTGACGCCATTTCTTCGAACCACAAGAGCTTGGTGGAATCAAGATCTCTTGATTTCGTGCCGCATTTCAACCAGTTGTCTGTCGTACGTACTGTAGCGTGCAAGTTGCGCCTGACTGAAGTGGCAATGAACGATTTGTTTGCGGAGCATGTGCAGATTTTTGACCGCATTGTTTACGTTAAGCAAGCTTCATTGGATCAACGTTATTAGATCCGTGCTTGTGTCGACTGCTTCTTGTCTCTAGAGCTACTGCTCTTTGTTATCGCAGGATCGCATCAGTACGACTGTTGTATCCCAAGTTGTCAGACTTTCTGTTTTAAGACATAAGATGTCGAGAGGATCACAGCGCATGATCACACGTTTATATTTACACAGCTGATGCTCTCTCTGTACCCAGATGAATTTCTAATCCATCTTGATGTGCGATACACCTAACACTAAACCCCCATCCCATCAAGCCAGCAGGCCTGCAAGTCAGTAGCATTTGGAGCTGGGCAAAGAGGACATAGCATTCTGCATCTGAGGGCCAAACCGACTGCATGTGTTTCCGGAACATCTGACGAATACAAGAGAGTAGACGGAGAAGCGAGTGCTTCGTCCGGACATGCAGACTTGATACGTGTTCCTGCTGTTCAAGTAGTTGGTAATAAACTGATGTCTATTGAAATCAATTGTGACGAGATAATCTGCCATACGGTTGCCACCTTTGTTTTGATACCCCTTGTACCAACCAGAGTTACCTGAAACCGATCTACTTCCGGGCTTGTAAATTTGGAAGCCACCGGAGAATCTGAACCATGCATCATTGTGTTCAGTGCCATGCGGTGCGGGAGACTGAATTGTGAATTAATACTGTCCGTCTGTGTTAACCTTGATGTCGGTGCAAATTGGCCCGCCATGACGGTCAATACCGCCACCACCTCCCGATTTATACGTCATGGATCCATCGCCGTTCTTTTTCCAACCTGGAGCACCTGGAAGGGCTCATACAGGAATCACAATCTTATCGCCCTGCGCTCTGTAAGCACAGCTTCCGTTCGGTCTCGACCTAGGTCGAGGTGCACGCGGTGCAGACTTGGGCGGCAGCGGTCTCGGAGCGGCAGGCCCGGGTGCCTGTCGTGCAGGTGTATTTCCTTTGAAGCAGTTCTTGTAGATAGCTAGTCGACGACATACAGACACATCAAAACGACGACTTCCAACGAAACAGTAATTACAGGGTACTTGTTTGCAAGACCGTGGCTGAGCGCTCATCCAGAGTCTGGATTCAGACCCCAAACACTGTAGACCCAATTGGGTAGTTGCTACTTTAAGGTATTGCTCAATTAGGCTCACGCTACCTTAGATGCAGCCTGTTTAGGCTGCATAACACTACATAAAAGCCTGGTCAGAGCACCTCTGCTGCTGAACTGAGGCATTGGACTTCCAACTCTTTCGCCAGACTCATCCGCGAGCTGCGCACAATAGGGCATGCACACCAAAGATGACCCAGCTATCCATGGAATGCATCTAGGCCTCTCGCCAGCACACTGGGGAGCAATGTAGTTGTCACCGAAGCGAGCTGTGGCACAAGGCAGCACTGACCAGAAGGAAACGGCAACGGCGACACGCATGATGACGATGTGGTTTGAACAGCAAGTCTCGTAGCTGGGCTGGGACAAATGACTCGGACTACGTAACGCTTTGAGTGGGGGGAGGAATGAAGCATGTGGCGGGGCCGGAGTCAAGGGGTTTTAGGTACGAGCCACGCATCGGCGCTGGGTGAGGAAGAGCAGAAGCCGCATGCTCAAACGGCGATGTGGCAAAGCCACAACATTGCAGAGAACAACAGGGTACAAGCCAAATGACATGAAAAAGCAGTGATGTGCGCATTTTTCGGCAAAGGGATGCGGCAGAGAACGGTTTTTTCGATTTGTGGGTTTGAAAGTATAGTTGTATCGCTTTCTCGCATGTTGCATAAACATAGCTTAATTCTTTCCTGCTCTGTACATTGTATTTTAGTGTAACGGAAACGCTTAACATGCGTGAGACGCACGGCACATGGATGGCGAAGATTGCGCAGACTGCTCCAGCCAGCGCGGATTACACGACGCGTATGGGCAATTGGAGCCGTTGAACTGAAGATCGCGCGCCGCCGTCGGCAGTATAAAAGCGCCAAGGAGCGGCCCGACGATAGTGGCGATGTGATTGTCTTCGTGCCTCTTTCTTTTCAAGATTCCCGGATAAACGGCTTTAGGCAGTTCGTGTTAGCCAAACGGATTTGGTTGAGCAAATCGGTGATCTGTATGACAATGAGTGCCTTCAAAATTAGCTTGGCAGACGCTAGAACGCTGTTGGAAAATTCGAAAACGTTGCAAAGCAAATGTTCTTTGGAGGTCGCAGGGATTGACGAAACCTGCATTATTGCATACGCCAAACTTGCTTGACGTTTTGGAGATGATAAAAACTTTGGATTGACTCGATATCCGTATGAACAGGGCCCCGCTGTTCAAGAGGGTCATGGTGGGTTTATTGCGCATCTTAAATGATCCTTGCGCAGGTATATAGAGAAGCAAACCAGCATGAGGCCTGTGTCCGAGTACGAGGCTAACTACAGTAACGCAGCTGGATGATGTAAAGTATGGCTTTTTATTAAGCGCCCATCGAAATACGTGTAGAGTCAGTGGCCGATAATATAGGGAGAAAAAAGAAAAGAAGTTTGACATTTGGGCTATTGTTTCAATTCAGTATGCCCTGCCAGTGGTGAGTCTTTTCTGCGAGTTCTACACAATAACTCTGGACGATCCCACTCACGAAAAACTGGTGCTATATTTGTTGTAGAAAAAAGAGATTTTTGCGGCAGCATAAGATTTAAAAGAACTCATGAGATGTCTGTTATCATACATGGTGACCCGAATTATGAAGGTAGTAGCCGCCCTCTACTCTAGCAATGAGACAAATCGCAGTAGTAGATGAGGTTCTTCCTCATGTAGAATTAGACAAGATCAATTTTTCGCGTTATCTACGGTGGGCATCACAGAGCAAAGCCGAAGGATGGCGGGAGATTGGTTGTTCAGAATACCTCTACTGAGAAATCAAGTATGGTGTGTACGAAATTCTCGCTCTGTCCTTCACCCCGAGTTATGGTGTGCAGCTACGCGACATGCTGCATTTAGAAAAAGACAAAAACTTCGAGCTGAAGGACTTGGAGGGGGATTGCAAGCTTTGGATATATCAAGAAGTGTCACGAAAGCATGTGGATTGTTTTTGACGAGAGAGAGTGGTTATCTCGTCGGGCTATACTACCTGGCACTTGAAAGACGTAGGAAGCAAGGGTTGTTTCGTCGTCAACCTTCGGTACAGTCCAAGCACGAAAACCGTTGCTCCAAACGCATAGAATCCGTGGAGTAATTTCCCATGAAAAGGCCGCAGAGAGACTACATGATGCCCATGGACATCTTAAAAGGATACTGACATATACAGCTTGCGCCGGCCATGCGAGACTTGCTTCTGCTCTCCTACTATGGAAGATAATTTCGTTGTGTGGCGTTGCCGTTTGGGGTGGCGGCACTCGCCGATCTGGTTCATGCGATTGATGACTCCATTCGTTACGGAATTGCGGCGTTTGGGCTACAGGATCTTGGCCTACTTGAAAAAGTTCTTGATGGCACGTAGTAGAATTGTACCGTCATCCAGATAAGGGAGATTGTAGTCATTCGCAGGTCGTGAGTCAGCTGGGCGTCGTAAAAAAGACGCGGACAATATGTTTCTACGCCCAGCCTAATAAGCTTCGCGGTGTACAAGACCTTCCGCGAAACTTGCTCTTCAATGTTCTTCGAGGGCGGCGCTACGTTGGTGTCATGATGCTACAGCATTTCTGTGGCGTCTGCATGTCTTTACTGCTGGGAATGCCTTGGGCTCGTTTCGAAACGCGCTCTTTGCATTGAGGTATCAGCCACGGCAAGCGGGACTCGAGAAAAAGGTGGAGGTTCAGACATCAGAGTTTCCGGGATCTTTACAGTTGGAAGAGCCTCACAGGCCAATAGTTGGATGGTCGTCTCATGGTTTTCTTCACCACCTACTGCGCAATGCACCTTGACGTGGCGGATGTTTTTTATGGAGGAACACTCAACTTAGTGGACTTCTCTGCTGACATGAACGGGGATTGGAAATCTCAGGGCATCTAGAACGGACAGAACTGCACAGTCTATCACTCTAAGAAAGTTAAAGGCCGTTGGACTTCTACTTTCTGACAGTCTCGGTCGCAAGATTGTGGAGAGCCGACGAAACCCTACTCCATTACATCTCGAAAACCAGGCCGTCGTGGTCTCTCATGCAGGAGGTCCGATGTCTGCAGATTGTCTTAAATAAACTAGGAATGAGAATGCCGTCCGAATGTCTTCATTCCGCAGCGAACAGATTCGCAGAAGCATTGTCGCGACGATTCCCTCGCGGAGACCTCCTGATAACACAACGGCTCAGACGTTCCTTTCTGGCTGGAATTAGAGCTCCACTACATGCGTACCCTACCGCCCACTTGGGAAAGACCCGGTATTTCAGCGTTGGAAAACGTACCAAGAACTGTCGCAACCTTGGAAGAGAACCGATGAAGTGCGCCTGTTGTGCCCACCAGTAGACCTGATCGTGGCAACCTTAATGAAGCTTCGACAGAATCGAGCTCCGATAATGCTGATTATCCTGAAATGGCCTCGACAGGACTGGTATTATCACGCCAAACAAATACAACAGAGAACAACCATCCTACCAGAACCTCCACCCTACGTTGTGGACGCACATCGGTCCCTGAATCCGGCATGGAAAGCGGCTCTCATGGAGATCAACCTCTCACACAATCGACGCGTTGTATGCTCATGTCAACCGATGGCCGGCATAGAGTGACCACTGTTCCTGTGGAAACTGCAGGAGCGCTTCCTTCACTCAAAATAGTCATTAGATTTGCTTGGGTCGAGCGGACAACGCGCCCTCGCAATTGTCAATAGGAGATTTGGGCAGAGTCCTGTCTCAACCAAAATCGAACAATACTGTTCGTTAGAGATGGACATTCTGTGGCATATATCGACTGGCTTTGCTTAGCTCGCGAGGAACGACGGCATAGAATCACTTCCGCCTCGGTTCAGCAATATCTCTGCGCCGTTCGAAAAATGCAAGTTCTACATACAAGAGACCCTGTTCCAAATTTTCCATTTATTTTCGATGTCATTTGAGCCTAAACTCGTTGAGAAGAGAGACAATTTCCGACACCAGCCGAACGTGGCGCTGTTTTCACTGAATACGTACTCAAATTATGGGCAATGGCAAGGACAAGCTCAGAGCAAACAGTACGCAATAGTGGTGTTTTACATATTGCTTTGACAGTCTTCGGGCCATTTCGTTCTGTTTTATCTTACCGATCAGGTTATTGTTATTCGTTTGAATATAACTGCCCCTATGTCCGTGTTCAAAGGCAGAGCAGTTGGTCAAGAAGCTTTAATACAATATCACCGTCTCGCAGATTTGCAGTCCCCTATTGACATAATCCAGCGCTGGTCCGTAGTTCGTGGAAAAATCATTCGCTTTTTCGCTCTGCATTGGAAACCCTTAGAGTATTGCAGTGCTACTTTGACGACAGCCTCAAGCAGATGTTTCATAGCCATCTCTATTTCTGTCGAGATCTACAGTACAGTATGACTTTGTGTACTGTAAGACACAATACTTAGGGCTACTGTAATTATTTGAGGGCGCCGGCGCGCAGAATCTGCGAGCCGGACGCTCGCCGCCGCATATATGTATCGATTGCGTATGTCAAAAGGGGAGAGAGAGGGAGGAAGGAAGAGAGTAAAGAATAAGGTTTTTTGAAACCAGGTTCTGTGCAAGCGTCTCAGCGCGGGCCCTTTCTTCGTTCTCACACCCCCTCAGACCAAGCCTTACAGCCAACCAGTAGCTTGGACTACTCGTGTAACGGCTTTGGCATCAACGGCGTCCCACGACAATCCGGATTTGGGATCATTCCTTGGTGCCGGTAACACATACAAGTGGTATACCATTGACAACTCAACATGTCAGAATCAAGTGGTGTTCTCAGTAAAGCGCAGGCTACGGCTCGTTACAATCGCCTGGTGAGAAACGCAAAGAATGTACACATCAGCACCCAAGCAAGCCTACCTCTGCTTAATGCGGCACAGACTTTGCTTGATGTTTATCCAGTTACTGGACACGGAAGCACACCAGCTTCGCTACCGAACGCTGAGCAAGTGAAAGAATATCTGCAGAGTCTATTGCCTCCTTCCACGAAGATATACACCGAGACATTCTTCAAGGAACCGCTTTTTGCAGCGATATTTCTTTTCGATTTGGCCAAGTTGTATGGATTTTCAGACATTACTGAAAACTTCATCGAGAATCTCAATCTTTCTGCTCAAGATCGATCTGACAAGAGTATCGAAACGCACATATGGCTCGCACAGTTCCTCAATCTCTCACCAAAAGACATTATTGCAGTCGTAGAGATGTATAAACGTACTCGAGGATCTCCCAATGTGCTAATCCGCTCTCGATCGAATCGCACAAGCGATCATTTAGAGGTCATACCAGACCCTGCTTCGGACACGATGGCTCGTCCGGTCAATACACCGATGGATACCGATCGAAGACCCCAGGGGCAACTTCGGACGGATAATTACACAATTCGACCAGACTTGAGTCCCCGCACGAACCTCCAAGACGCAGATGATAATTCAGTAGCACGATCCGTTGCGCCAGCAGTTCCACTCAACCAGTCTCGGACTCCAAATATGGCTGTTCGTCACAGCATGGGTCATGCAGGTCAACCTCCTCCCATGGATGATACACGAAACGCTTCTTACGTATGTCAGTACTTCAAGGACAGAATGTACGATGGAGACATAACTCAATCGGTTGAGCATGTCATTCGTGACTATGACGCCTGTGCACAACAACACAGGTTGTCAACAAGTCAGAAGGCCGATTACTTTGAAGAGCAACGTCCTCCAGGGAGGGTTTTGGGGACTTAAGTTTTTTCCGGAGCCTCCGGCGTGCAACCTCGTTATGAGTAGGAGTAATCCGTTTTCACGGCGTTTCCGGAACGCCGGTGATGCACCGGCGGGACCGGGTGCCATACACGTGGCCGCAGCGCCCGCGCAACACGTGGCCGCCAGATTGGCCCCTTTGTTAGACGGACATTTAGCTATTTAGGATAGACTTTATTTATTCCATTCTACGGTGACTACAGTACTTAGGCCGCCGGCCTCGCGGCCGCCGGTCCAGTAAAGTCTCCCCAACAAGGGTGATCTTGGCCTTTCAGATCTTGGCTCTGGGTCGAACCGCCTGCGCGGATATACAACTCCTTACGGAGGGATTTCCCGTGGTGCACGGCTTCCCAACCCCCTTGGACGTTCAAGCAGCCTTCGTGTGTTGGGTATCTATTCCCACTTTCGTGGTTCCGCCCGTGTATACGGTTTGCTACACCCGACAGTGCCGGCTATTCCCGAGTCCCCTCTTGCGACTCGTGGTCAATTTCGCCCTCTTGCCTCCGTTCCCATTTTCCTTCCCTTTTCCTCCCCTTCATTGGACAATTCCCGCTCTTGCGGCTCGCACTGACACCTGTCGTGATCGCCACTTTCGTGGGTTTTCCTCCTCAGAGGATACGCAAGCACCGCTTCGGCGGATATTCTCGGCTTCTTTCAGCCTCTCTGCGCCCGTCGCGACGGTTCGGCTCCGGCTTGCACCCGGCATTGCGCGCCGATCCCTGGGAGGGCTCTACCGCGCCGGTTACCTCGTGAGAGGAAGATCCGGACGTCTTCGTAGGTTTTCCCCCTTGGGGGCATTGTCCTACAAATTGGTCTCCCGACTTAGAAGTCAAGACCGCTTGTGTCCTCTCTGAGGTTGTTTTCCGTATAACGGGTTTTCTCCGGTCTCACCGGTTTGCTTTCTATTCTTCCGTCGAGACGGTGTGGCCAATGTCAAGGAAACCGCCTAGCATGGAGCCTCCTGCAACACGCAGCCGTTCCCGCCAAAGCGGTGATGCCAGGGGCACTGATGTTCCACAGGCCCTGGCTCCAACACCGGATTCCCGGGAGATACCGGTCACCGGCACTGAAGACCCGCAGCCCGATTCCGGGTTAACGACCGTCGCAACGGTGGTTTCTCCGCCTCCGCGGTTGGTCGACCAAGCGCGGATTGTACGCTTGGAAGAGCAGCTCCGCTCCCTGCGGGCTGCTCACAATACCCTCTCGAGGGAGTTCACCTCTCTACGAGGAAGCCTCGCTAACCCCCCTACAAGTGAGTTAGCCGAGGATATCCGCGTATTGCGGTCGGACGTCAATACACTACTCGAGTGTTTTGGCGCTCCATCTTCCTTCGCAGAAGGTATGGAGAATCGCTTCGAGCGTCTCCGAAGCCGACTTGAGTCGGTCGAGAGGACGTTAACCTCGCCCGCGAACGCGGCTAGACCGGTTGTCTCTCATCGAGAGACCCAGTCGCGGAACCGGAAGAGCCGGAAGAACCGGGATTCTAACCGTAAGCACGGACACTCGTTCGACTCATCATCTGAGTCGGACTGTAAACCGAGTGACTCGGAGAGTTCCGATTCGTCGGTGAGCGATGACCCACAGGATCGTTATGGGCGCTCTTCCCGCTCAAAGCGGTCCTCTGCCACCTACGGGGCCATCCGGTCGCGCCCCAAGGGTCGGCGACATCCGGGCCTCAAACCCTTGAAGCCCAACAACCCTCTGTACAGGACACTCCTGTCCTACCGGTATTACCGGCTAGAAGATTCCTCTTTAGGTCGGACACCGCGTGACACGGGTAAAGTGAAAGACTGCATCAAGCGGATGCAGCTTTCACTTCGTAACCAGTCGTTTACTGGGGATGATCCAATTCTGGTCTTGGATTTCCTACACCGCTTCGTCGTGGAAGCCGATATACTCGGAATGAACGAAGGGCAAGCCTACGTGGCGCTACCCTACTTTCTAAGGGGTGTCGCTGAAGATCAGTTTTTGTCGGTTCGGGGCTCGTCGCGAGCTTCCGAAGGAGGTGTGACCTGCTGGCCCGAGGCCGTGCAGTACCTCCTGCGTTCCTACGCAACCAACTCCGCGATACAAGCGGCGATACTCGCTTTGCGAGACACTCGACAACGCTCCGGCGAGCTCGAGACCGATTACTCGGTACGCCTGAATAAGACTTTCCACCGTTGTGGTAATGTATACCCCGCTGGGGAACGCTGTACGATGTTCATTGATGGCTTGGATCCAGCCATCAAGACTCTTTTCGCCCGTGACAGGGAACAAGAGCCGAAGGTGACCTACCTTGAACTCGTACAGTTTGCCCGCGCAGAGGGAGATGCACTACGTGCACGCAATCCGGGAACCCGGTCGAAGGCCGCTAAAGCATTGCTGCTTGAGTCGGACTCTTCTTCACCGTCATTTGCGACGGATGGCATCCCCAAACAGGGTTATGACAATATGAATGTCATCCATCACGATGGTTTATCTATTCCGACAACGGAATTACCGTCTACGACGGATGGCTCGGTTGACTCAACCACAAGGGACACGGAGAACAGGCAGGTCTTTTATCTTAATGACCGCCGCACTCCGGCCCCCCGTATGCCGTACTCGAACGGAATGACACGAAGTCAGCGCCCTGGATGGGTTGGAAACCGGGAACCCGGAAGATACACCGATACTCGGAATGCCGTACCGCGAAACGCGGGAGTGACGTTGGTGTGCCACTTGTGCTACGAGCGCGGGCACACCTCCCCGCAATGTCTTTTATCGCTACGCGATATGGCGCGAGTGGTGGATAATTAGGAAGCCTTCTCCCCGCAGGAGAAGGGCTCCGTGCCACTCACGTCATATCTCCGCGCGAAGACGGACTTCCCCAACGCATTGGCTCACACTCCGAATTCTCGGTACAAACCGGCTCAGCCGGCACGCGCCGCACCAGCGCCAAACCACGCTGGTGGATCTCAACCCGCTCCTGCGGTAGCTACCGTGCAACGGAATCATGCACTCTTTGCCGAGGAAGTCGGGCCTTCGCCCGACCAGGACCCTGTACAGAGAAAAGAATAGAGGGAGTCTCCCCTTCGGGAGAGGCGTCCTCAGAGTTGAGGCTGACGACGCCCGAGGCGCCAATGCCTCGCTCCCCGGTGAAAATCCTGACAAGGAAGGACACCGCAGACGCGGACTCTAAACACCTCGGTGTTTTGCGTCGACCGTGGATACGGATTAGAAATAACCGGATCCCGGATAGAGTCTTGGTAATGGCCAAGCGTAACTACAAGTTTTACGCTGACCTTGGTCTGCACACGCAGTTTATGGTGAGACATCTCACTGTCCTGGATACAGGTGCTGGGCCGAACTTTATTGTGGAATCGGTTTTACCCCCGCCATTGCGGTCACTCATCCGTTCTGAAACGGTACCCGACGTGTCGGACGCCAATAACAACCCGTTGAAAATGGCTGGTGTGATCGACCTGATCGTCAGGCTAGGGCGGATGGTGGTTAAACTAACTTTTATTGTGTGCCGCTCGCTGGCCGCGCCAGTTATACTGGGATGTGACTACTGCGACAGGTTTGTCGACGCCATCCGCCCACGCCTTAAGCAGGTGGAACTTGAGGACGGATCGACCGTCCCCATTGTTCGTCAACCGCTGAAGCGGGCATCGAGGAAACACGTTCCTCTACCTGCTGCGCAGAAACCCACACCGGCGAACCGGGATTCTACGAAGCTACGCGTTGCCTCGTCAGTAACCATACCCCCGGAGAGCCAGGTTATGGTTTCAGTCAATTCCCGTCAACACGGTCTTCGGGTTGTTCAGCCCTTGCCCTCGTTGTACGAGAAATTTCAGTTAACCGTTGCGAACGGAATCGTGCAAGTCACGCCGAATTCCCCTTTCAGGGTGTTGGTTGCCAATCTGGAAAAGGCTCCCCAGACGCTGGCAAAGAACCAAGTCATTGGGTTTGTGACGCCGCACCCGCTCGCGATGCTCTCTACAAAGGTGACGGCTGCCAAAGTACTCGGAATAACTCCCTCTACCGAGGATTGTCTCCCGGTATCCGGTGCAGAAACCTCCGGGGAGGCACAGCAGTTGGCGCTCGATAAAACCGTCAAGACGGATGCATTTCCGACCTCGTCGGTTCCCACACCTGACACCAGGGCACAGCCTACGAGCTACGATAAGATAGACCCGATCAAGGCCCTCGAGGACCTGGACCTGAGTCATGTACCTGTATCACACCGGGACCGCTTACGCGGAATGCTACGCGAGTTTGCCACAATGTGGGACGGCTCACTGGGTGAGATCAATACAACCGAACATCGGATAGACCTGCTACCGGACGCACGTCCGGTTGCACAACCCCCTTACAGGGCGGGACCGAAAGCTCGGGAGGAGGAAGAATTTCAGGTGGACAAGATGCTCCGTGCTGGAGTCATCGAGCCCGCCCAATCTCCTTGGGCCTCACCGGTGGTGCTGGCCCTCAAGGCTGACGGCACGTGGCGGTTTTGCGTTGACTACCGCCGCCGCAATGCCGTCACCGTGAGGGACACCTACCCGATTCCGCGCATGGACGAGTGTATAGACTCGCTCGGGGACGCTACCGTGTTTACGGCTCTGGATGCTAACTGGGGCTACTGGCAAGTCCCAGTCCGGGAAGAGGACCGAGACAAAACCGCGTTTGTTTGCCACTCGGGTTCCTACCGCTTCAAGCGGATGCCGTTTGGTTTAACCAATGCACCGGCCACCTTTCAAAGGGCAATAGACATACTGATGTCGCGTTTCAAGTGGCGCACGTGCCTTGTCTACTTGGACGACATCATTGTCTTTTCCAGAAACCTGGACGATCACCTGACCCACGTGCGGGACCTGATGACCGTACTGCGAGACGCAGGAATAACCCTCAAGTTGAGGAAGTGCGAGTTCTTCACCGACACGGTGAAGTATGTCGGGCACGTCATCCGTCCAGGACGGTTAATGATCGAACAAGTTCGTATCAAGTCCCTCTGTGAGGCGAAGGAGCCCCGTACTCAAACGGAGCTCCGATCCTTTTTAGGTCTGGTCAACGTCTATCGACGGTTTATACCGAGTTTCTCGGATATCGCCGCTCCGCTAAACGCGCTACTGCGGAAGGGCCAGCCACCAAAGCTTGCGCCATTTACCACCGATCAGTCGGAATCTTTTCGCTCCTTGATTAAGGCAGTTACGACAGCTCCCATACTATCCTTGCCCAAACCTGGGCTTCCCTACTCCATCGACACCGACGCCAGCGACCACCAGGGGGGCGGCGCACTGTTCCAAACCACCCCCGAGGGGGAACGCAAACCAATTGGCTATTGGTCCCGCACGCTGAACGTCCACGAGCGCAACTACTCGGTCTCCGAGAAGGAGTGCCTCGCAGTGGTCTGGGCGCTATCGACTCTGCGCCCATACCTCATGGGCGTTCATTTCACCGTGTACACGGACCATGCCTCGTTAAGGTGGCTGCTGAACATCGCAGATCCTTCTGGCCGCTTAATGCGGTGGCGCCTCCGCTTAGCGGAATTCGACTTCGAGGTCGTCTACAAAAAGGGTGTCCAGAACACCCAAGCAGACGCCCTCTCTCGATTACCTACGACAGGTGAAGCACTTGCCGACCCGGAGGTCGACGAGATCCCGTGCTTTACCTTGGAAGGGGGAACACCGACGGAGTCGAATTGGCCCGAAACCGGGGAAGACACCATGGAAATGGATGAGCTACTCGCAGCGCGCAAGAATACAACACCCGTACCCGGGACCTTTGTACCCATCTCCACCGAGGAGATGACCCGAGTACAGTTCGGCGACCCGTTCTGCACGCGCATACGGGCCCGCCTAAACGGTGGAGAGGACCTCCCGTTCGAGGTAAACGACATCGGTTACCTCGTCTGGACGGTGGACCACCGATCCCAGATCGTGGTCCCGCACACCCTGCAAACCAGGGTGCTCCACCTCTCACACTACCCGACCCTCGGGGGACACTCCGGTGGGAGAAAAGTTTATCTAACCCTGCGAAGAGACTTTTATTGGCCCGCTATGGCGGTTGATTGCTACGCTACGGTGCAGTTCTGCACCCAATGCGCAAAGAACCGGGTGAAACTCCGGAAGCACTCCAAACGGATGAAGCTTTTCCCCGCAAGGGCGCCCCTCGAGTTTGTCGCAATCGACATTCTCGGGCCTCTACTCAAGACGCGCAAGAGAAACAAGTTCCTCTTGGTTATCACTGACCGCTTTTCGAAGCTGGTGCGCACCGTACCTTTACGGAAGATCACCGCTTTCACGGTTGCGAACGCCTTCGTTACGCACTGGGCGTTCGTTTATGGCCCTCCGATAGAGGTTCTATCCGATAACGGTAAGCAGTTCGCCTCTAAGTTCTTTCAGGACGTCTGCCGCATCCTCGACGTCAAGAACCTGTTTACTACCACCTACCACCCGCAAACAAACGGGCAGGTGGAACGCTTCAACCGCACCCTACTCGCGTCGCTACGCTCCTACGTATCCGATCACCCAATGACGTGGGACATTTATTCTGATGCTATCACCTACGCCTACAACACGCAGGTTCACCGGACAACCGGTCTGACTCCCTTCGAGCTTGTGCTCTCCAGGACACCCCCACCAGTGGCGGTCGAACCCCAACACAGGGTCAACTCTTTCCCATCCGTGGGTCAATACCGCCTCAAGTGGAAGAACTGGATTACCAAGCTCGTACCGGTCGCCCGGAAGTCCATGGAACGTGCCCAGGCCGCCTACAAGCGGGATTTTGATAACCGCTTACGCGGACCACTGCCGGCACCGCCCAAGCAGGGAACCTACGTGTTCGTTCGCCGGGAGTACTACAACCCCCGGACCAACAAGCGTCACAAGCTCTCGCCTGTCGCTGAAGGTCCGTTCCGGGTCGTGTCCTCCCTCCCCGGCACCGTTGTGGTGGACAAGAACGGCGACCACGAACGTCTTTCACAAGACCGCATCGTAGCCGCCCCACCGCCGCAGGCGGAAAACCCATCAGCCCCCGTCGAAACGGCCTCGGATACCACGGGTACAACGGTGGCATCACGCCCCGCCGTGGTACCGCACCCCTCACGGGGTCTCTCCGATATACCGACTTTATCGGAACCACCGGCAATGCCGGAAACACCTGGCCCTTGCGGCCAGCTCCCTTTACGGGCGCCGCGAAGCGGTATTTATACCCGCCATGCGGTTAGCCCACCATCACCCGTCGCTCCGTCTAAGGAGGGGGAGGGGACCCGCTCAATCGCGGAAGCATCGCCGTCGCAACGGAAGTTTAACCGGACACCCCGGGCAAGGCCGCCGAGCGGGCAACTGGCATCGTCGCCGGACGTTACTCCGCTCCCGCGGGACGCGACGGTCAATCCGACCACCACGCAACCCCGCAAGGGGAACCGAGGCGCTGGAAGACCCGAAGCCGGGAAACGAGACCCTACGGACGCTCCGCATCGCGTGGAAGCAACTAAGGGCTCCCCGCACATTCGCTGTCGCACACCGAGCGTTTCGGTCGATACCGGTACTCCGGCGGGCGCTGCGCAAGCAGGTCTAGCGAGCCACTCCGTTGAGAACGGTACGAACCCCATGGGGGAAAAGGGGCGCGACGACAAGTCGAAAACCGCCTCCCTTGCCGAACAATCGGAGCCAACCGTCCGCGACGGCCCGACCACCCGTCCTCAAGGTCACGTGACCCGGGCGGGAGATCGGACCAATGGGCACCCGGCATCCCGATCATTGGCTGACAGCCACCCCGCGGAGGCGGATCGCCGGGACGGTGAACCACTCACCGCCCACGGCGCACCGCACAGCGGAAACTGCCCACCAATGGGAACGCCGCATGCCGCAAATCAAGCGGAGGCCTCCGGCGAACCGTCACCAAGACGGAAGGACCCCCGCAAACTCGTGGTAAGGGCGGACTTCAGGGAAGCCCCTACCGCCCAGCGGAACCACAACCCGGCCGCGCCGGCAACTTCCGCGAAGCGGTACGGCAGCCCCGGCAACCCGGCAACAACCGCAGAGCGGAATAACAAACCGGGTGACCCGGAACAGGCGACGAAGAGCCCAGCACCACGCGGCGCTGAGGCTCGGGCCACCACCACCCGGCAAGGCCGGCAAGTTTACGTGCAGGAGTACGTCCTCGACCGAATCGTCGGACATAGCTACGATGAGCATGGGGTGCTCCAGTACCGGGCCCGCTGGTACGGATACGGGCCGGAGTGGGACACCCCGGAGCCCATCGAGCACCTCCCGCGCTCCGCGGTAATGCGATACCACCGCCTTGCGGGGACCGCACTACCAGCCACGCTGGTAGACGCCCAAGAGGGATAAACCGTGAACACGGAATCGAATGGCTGATGGCGCCACGCGCCATCTCCGTCCATGCCCCAACGCGGGGAAGCAAGCAACCGCTCACGCTATCCCAACGTCGTTGGTGGTCGTGCCAGTTACCTGGTCCGCGCGCGAAGCGCCCACCGTTAGACACGGAACTCCCAGCTAGGCTGGTTCCCTGCAACGCCGGAACCCCGGTAGAAGGCCGATACCCCGGAAAGAAAGAAGCGGACTTGGGAAAGGGCGTCGGAAAGGCGACCCTCTTCTTTTATTTCTCACTACTGGCAAGGGCGCCCTAGTGGCGCCGCCCTACATTCTACCGGAAGCTCCGGTCATTCCTCCGCACGAGGTGGACCCCCGCCCAGGCGGTTGGCTAAGACATCCCGCATGGCGGCCACATCACCCGAGATCTCGGAAGGGCGAAGCCCCACCTCCCGAAGGAAGCTCGCGATGACCTCGCCCCGCTCCGCGCCAGCGGCAGTTGCGGGCGGGCCCGCCACCGATGGAGTCGGATAGGAATCCATTCGCACGGCATCAGCAGCCCCGGATGGAGCCGCACCACCGTATTCAACGGACTCCTCACCGGCCTCGCTGGACTCGTCACCCTCCATCGGAGCGTAACCCGGATCCTGCGGTTCGTTGTTGACCATCGGGTCACCATCCGCATAGTCGCGGTAATAGTCGCTCGAGTCGACATACCCTCGCGGGTGGTCGGCCGGGACTTCACGCGGCGCATGCCGGTTGGCTTCTGCTTCCTCGCGGCTGATCTCGTGGTAATCCCAGGGGTCGAAGTAGATGAAATCTCCCGCTAGCGCGGTATTCCTCCCGAGTCCGGGGCCAGACCCGCGACGCGGTTGAATGCGTTGGGAGTTCTCCAGCGGGACCTCATCCCACTGGACCCCCTCCACAAAGTCGAGGAGGCCCAGCATCTCTTCTTCGTTCGCCTCGCCCCCGAGGGGGATGCGCATGTCCAAACGGCGGATCGCAGCCCGCAGACGCGGTGGCACGTACCACAATCGGTATTGGTCATACGCCTCAGCGAGGATAAAAGCCGCAGTGCGGACGGCCCATTCGCTTACCACGACGGACCACCACCCCGACTGGGGATCGTTCAAGAACGACGACCCTACATAGGTGAAGACTGGGGGCAGCTCAATGAAGCAACCCCAGCACGCCTCCAAGGAGGACCACCAGTCTGGGAGACTGACGTACCGACCGCGTCGGTGAGCAGGCGCGATGCGCTCAATCTCCGTGTTCTGGTACGGTACGAAATACCCGGTCCGGGCCCGCCAACGCCGCTCATCGCGGATGAAGTTCTGAAGGAAGTTCGAGCGCGACTGCCGCGGTTGGTAGCGGAACTCTGCCCGAAGAATCGGTCGTACCCAGCAAAGGGCTTCTTGCCGAGCGATCCGTGTGCCCCTCCAAGCGAGGGTTTCCAATCCGTTTAGACGGTCACAGTACGACATTTCCCCACGAGTGCGGTAAAGGTGGACGTCGAATTCGACCTCTGGCGGTATCGGGAACTCGAAAGGCGCCCAATGGTGCCTGAGATAAGCGATCCGCACGAGCGCGGCCTGAGCCTCCGCAGAGGATTCACCGCGTCGGCGGAGTATGTGGTGTACCGGGATGGCGATACGATTACGCCAATCCCAGGACATGGTCACCACGCCGGGCAGGTCGCCCGGGAGCATCTCCGAATTATCGGTGTGGGACTGGATCAAATCCTCGTCGCGGACAGCCAATGCGTGAAACCGAGGCGCATACCGCAACATCGCGGAGCCATGCCGAGTTCTCGGATTTGCACCCACAAGGGCGTCGTAGGTCGGCCACTGCGGTGGATCCGCCTGTCCGCGAAAGCGGGCGCCAATACGGCGGTCTTCGTACGCGAGGTTGACGGCCGGAGTTCGGTTGGTAATATCCCCAGGGTGGGGCGCGGACCGGAAGCCGGTGGAACCGCCGAGGGCGAGAGTCGCGGATGTGTTATGACGGTCGGGGTTAGACATGGTGCGCGTTGGTGTGCTGTGGTGGGAATCGGAGGCGGAGGGCGTGCGTGGGATCCTTGGTGAAGGTGTGTTGGTTTCCGGAGACCCGGTGTCGGACGCGCTCTTATCATGACGAGCTGCCATGCCGACTCCCTCTTCGAGATGTTCGCCCTGTCTTAAGGGGGGGGGATATGAAGAGCAACGTCCTCCAGGGAGGTTTTTGGGGACTTAAGTTTTTTCCGGAGCCTCCGGCGTGCAACCTCGTTATGAGTAGGAGTAATCCGTTTTCACGGCGTTTCCGGAACGCCGGTGATGCACCGGCGGGACCGGGTGCCATACACGTGGCCACAGCGCCCGCGCAACACGTGGCCGCCAGATTGGCCCCTTTGTTAGACGGACATTTAGCTATTTAGGATAGACTTTATTTATTCCATTCTACGGTGACTACAGTACTTAGGCCGCCGGCCTCGCGGCCGCCGGTCCAGTAAAGTCTCCCCAACAAGGGTGATCTTGGCCTTTCAGATCTTGGCTCTGGGTCGAACCGCCTGCGCGGATATACAACTCTTTACGGAGGGATTTCCCGTGGTGCACGGCTTCCCAACCCCCTTGGACGTTCAAGCATCCTTCGTGTGTTGGGTATCTATTCCCACTTTCGTGGTTCCGCCCGTGTATACAGTTTGCTACACCCGGCAGTGCCGGCTATTCCCGAGTCCCCTCTTGCGACTCGTGGTCAATTTCGCCCTCTTGCCTCCGTTCCCATTTTCCTTCCCTTTTCCTCCCCTTCATTGGGCAATTCCCGCTCTTGCGGCTCGCACTGACTTCTGTCGTGATCGCCACTTTCGTGGGTTTTGCCTCCTCAGAGGATACGCAAGCACCGCTTCGGCGGATATTCTCGGCTTCTTTCAGCCTCCCTGCGCCCGTCGCGACGGTTCGGCTCCGGCTTACACCCGGCATTGCGCGCCGATCCCTGGGAGGGCTCTACCGCGCCGGTTACCTCGTGAGAGGAAGATCCGGACGTCTTCGTAGGTTTTCCCCCTTGGGGGCATTGTCCTACATACTTCGTTAATACACTGGATGGTCCAGCAAGAACCTTCTTTTTTAACAACGTCAAGATTGATATGTCGTACTCTGAAACTGTTCAAATGATGACAAAGGAGTTCAACAGTGATGATCGACAGCTGCAGGTTCAAAACGCTTTGGAGAACCTCAAGCTAAACCGTTTTATGACTGAAAGGGAGATTACATCGGTCTCTGATGGACTTACAAAGGTAGTTGACCATATTGAGAAGTTGGCACCACAGTGCCCACCCGATTTTTGTGGCGACTCGCACAAGACTCGGTACCTACGTGGCGCAGTGATTCGGTACTCTTGGGCTAAACCTGCAATCACAAATATTGTCACCGCCAAGTACTCCTTCAACCAGTTTGTTACCTCACTCCGAGAAAATTTGGAGCTCGAAGATGAGATAGCAAACGATCCTGCTACTTCTCACAGCCGTCTAAGCTCAACAGTACCCGATAAGGAGACCCTTGGAACATTCTTCCAGAGGTTTGGTCGGAATCCAAGGCATGTTAAGAAGTATCCCAATCGCTCCTTCCTTAAGAAGTCACAAATGGTACCAAGAGCTGTGTTCAAAGAAGCTCGTCGTCGTAACGAGTTCGTCAGATGTGGAAGCGGCTGGCAACCAGGACACCGATGTCAGCCCGGTGCCATAAAGAGTAACATCCGCCAACGTTTGCAAGCTGGGGAATCAGCTGTTCATCTTGTATCCGATCTCGTGCTCGGCTTGGAGCAGGAAACCCAGCTTGATGTGAGCAGGAGCATAGATTCCACCGACGGCAGTCATATAAATCCCCCGAGTGACGTCAGGTTTGATGAACAGGTCCCAGACCTAGAGAGATTTGATGAGCTCACAACCGGCACTGACGAACCTATACAGACAGGTTTCGTTGACGAGATGGACAAACGTTGGTACTATACTCACTTTGCAGCTGGAATGTCGGACGGAGTGCCCCACGAAGACAACAATTTAAATGTGCATCAGGAGGATTTTAGAAGGGCGACGCAGTCAAGAGCCTCAGGCCCGTCGCCCTGCTAGATGGGTAGCAGCCCACCGAACTACTCATCCGAGGCGCAGAAGAAATTTGATCGATGTCGACTGTACGGACATATTCGTTACCAAACTTGCAGACGAAAATGGAAGAAAGCAGTTAAACGGGTTTTGCGCGGACATTGGATCACCCAAGAGTGTAATTGGCAAAGCTGAATATAACAGGATTCGAAATGCTTTTGGTTTGCGCGGTCACCGGGTCACGCCATCAACAAATCGATTCCGCTTTGGAGATGTAACATTCGAATCGTTGGGTAAAGTCTCCATACCTTTATTGACGCCTCCGGGAATACCAAAGATATTGGTTGACATGGATATCGTACCCGCGAATATAACAGCCCTCCTAGGTATGGATGTACTGGACCGAGAGAAGCTCACTGCAGACACGGTAGTGAACCGTCTTGCGAACCGGACTGCTATTGAGGGAGACAAAGGGCAGACATTATAAGTGGATAACTGGTCTGTACCCATGTACCGGTCTGCAAGTGGTCATTCTTATGTGGCAATGGATCTATCGTCTACTTGTCGATCGTATCTAACCAGAATGCAGCTTCACAAGCTCCACAGGAACTTCTTTCACCCGTCTTCCGAAAAATTGTTCAACCTTTTGCGACGGGCAAGACCAGAGGACGCCACACTAGAAACAAGAAAAGTACTTGATGACTTGACGAGACGATGCGTTCCTTGTCAGAAGATTCAGAGCGCACCTAAACGCTTTAGAGTTTCCTTCGGAGCAGAGCACGTACAGTTTAACGAACGTATTATCATGGACATCATGTACATCGATGGAAACCCGATTTTGCACATTGTAGACGAGGGAACAAAATTCAGTGCCGCACTTTTCTTACCAGATGTTTCGACTTCCACGGTGTGGAAAACGATTCTATGTATTTGGGCCAACATCTATACCGGACTTCCCAACCGAATTTTGGTCGACCAGGGTAGCCAATTCGGCAAAGGTCTTCATAGACATTGCCGCCATATCCAATGTTCAGGTTGAGAGCACGGGAGTTGAAGCGCACTCAAGCCTTGGTTTAGGTGAACGATACCACCAGCCATTGCGCACGACATACAGGAAGATTATGGCGACACTACCAGATACAGATCGTGAAATTGCACTTTCATGCGCTGTGAAGTCGATGAATGACACACTAGGTCCCGAGGGTCTGGTACCTTCAGCCCTCGTGTTTGGTGAATTCCCAAACATCACATCGAAGTCGGAAACTCCAACGCCAAGAGCTTCTGCACTGAGTCGTGCAGCGATAGCTGCAACAGCTCGAGAAGAAATGTCTCAAATAATGGAAAGGATGAGAGTGCGGCGCGCTCTCAAGCATGCCGTACCGCAGGCTGCCGATCGAAGTTACCAACCTGGAGACGACGTGTTGGTATGGAGGGAGAGATTAACGGACAATCGCATTGGCGAGTGGGTAGGTCCTTTTAAAGTGCTTTCTTTCGCACCGGAGAAGAAAATAGTCTACATACAAGACGTTAAGATTGGAAATGCCAAACCGTTTAATGTAGCGCAGGTCAAACCATACCTTGCCCCCGAAATGGTAGCTCACTCTTTCATGCAGAAAATGCATAATACATTCGTCTCGTATGGAAACCCGTCGGATTGCAATGTGTACATGACAGAGATTCTTAACGAGAAGGATCCGAGAGCACATTCGCAGAAGATGTCAGAAGCGAAGAAGTCGGAGATAAGAAACCTTCAACGTGGCACGTTTAAAGATATCCTCCGCGAAGAAATCCCTGAAGACGCCAACATCCTCCCAGGAAGGTTTGTTCTTGCTATAAAGTCAACTGTGGATGGTGAAATCAAGCACAAGCCAAGATACGTGATTGGAGGTCATCGCGACAGATTCAAGAACCTCATGGTACACTCCTCTTCTACACTACAGCCACAGTCAGTGAGACTTCTCCTGGCACTAGCCGCCATTCATGGATTTAATGTCTGGACACCAGACATACGACAAGCCTACCTCCAGTCCGCTGAGCCCCTCGTTCGCCAGATATTCATTAAGGATACTGTCCCGGAGTTCGAATTGAACCCAGGTCAATGCTTACAACTGTTAAAGCCATTGTATGGGCTTTGTGAATCGGGAGATTTATGGTACAAGACGATGGATGATCATCATCGGAAGGAACTGGGTATGCAACGGTTCAGGTTTGACCCTGCACTATATATGCTAATGTGCAATGGCATCTTACGTGGGCTAAGCGGCGGCTATGTTGATGATCTGATACGAGTAGGAGACATAAGTTTCAAGGAGCTTGCAAAGAAGACACACGAGCGCTTCGACATGGACACCGACAAAACCTTGCCATGTTCGTTTACAGGATTTTCTTTGAAGAGCAGTGGAGATGGAGAAATGGAACAAGATCAGCACAACTACATGCGAAATCTGGAACATCTCGGGCAAGATGGATCATTTTCGCAGTTTCGATCAATGCGCATGAAGCTCGCGTGGTTAGCTAATACGAGACCGGACTGCTTATTCGAAATATCTCAGCTAGCTCAGATAACAGAAGACCGATATCTATCATCGCCGAGGGAGGCTGTGAAGCGTCTCAACCGAGCAGTCAAATTTGCTGTGGATAATCGATTGTCACTGCGAATCCGAAAGCTCGACCGAAATTCGATTCGAGTGATTGGGTTTAGCGACTCATCCTTTGCTAACAACCATGACCTGTCGACACAGCTGGGACACATTTGTTTCATTGGAGACAAGAATGATTCGGTTGTCCCTATTCACTTCAAGTCATACAAGTCAAAGAGGGTGGTCCGTTCACCAATGGCGGGAGAAGTCGTCGCATTCAGTGATTTATTTGACGTGGCAGGGACCTTGGCTTCAGAATTGGCTGTTGTATTCGGGCGCAAGATCCCTGTTCACCTGTTCCTGTTCACGGACAGCAAATGTTTGTTTGATGTCATATCTAAAGGTTCACGAACCGCTGAAATGAGAATGATGCTCGATATTGCAGCAGCACGTCAGGGATTTAAGGACAAGATAATTTCGGACATAGGATTCGTAAGAAGCTCTCAGAATGTTGCAGATGGACTTACAAAGTCAATGGCACAAGCTGCCTTACATCGCATAGTCGCTACAGGGAAACTAAATGTAAATCCCGAGCAATGGATAATCAGAAACTAGGGTCATCTTCATGGAGCCGTGGGAACCTTTACTTTGAAATTATCTGCGACACAACGGATGAAAGGTGACTTATTATTCTCGTGCACAAGCTGAATGCACTATTGCTGAACCCCGAAAATTCGACGGATTCATATTCGATCATATGATAGCTCTCGTAGCTACCATGCGTGCTGGCGGCTCCGTAGAATTTCCCTTCTTCAAGTTTCCTTCCCCCCTGGCCAATGCTCCCATCACTGCAGAGAACAGTATCGACACCCCAGCGCGATTGATCATCCTCTCCTAGAGGGTTCCTTGGCGATTGCAAGTTGTGACCAAGGGCAGGACCCGAGGGTAAGACGGAAAGGCTTCGACCTTTGTCGGTTTGGAGTGGCGCTGAAGGGGACGATTTCGGGTTACGGGTTTTCGGTTTGGAGATACCTCCGATGAGAGGTAATCTCAGAGTGACAGGGTTCGCGGAGACACGGCGGACAATGATAAGACGGCAGTGAAGGATGTGAGGAAAGCGTAGGGGTACGAGTTATGCGACGGCTGTCCTCAAATAGGAGGGAGTGTCGAGATCTACAGTACAGTATGACTTTGTGTACTGTAAGACACAATACTTAGGGCTACTGTAATTATTTGAGGGCGCCGGCGCGCAGAATCTGCGAGCCGGACGCTCGCCGCCGCATATATGTATCGATTGCATATGTCAAAAGGGGAGAGAGAGGGAGGAAGGAAGAGAGTAAAGAATAAGGTTTTTTGAAACCAGGTTCTGTGCAAGCGTCTCAGCGCGGGCCCTTTCTTCGTTCTCACACCCCCTCAGACCAAGCCTTACAGCCAACCAGTAGCTTGGACTACTCGTGTAACGGCTTTGGCATCAACGGCGTCCCACGACAATTTCTGCTCTTGTGCATGAAAAGTAAACTTCGCACTCTTCACGCATTGGAGCACACACTGAGCAAGTTCATATTTATATCTGCTTGCCAATTAGACTAGCTAAAATTATTGGGTTGTGTCTTAACAGCAATGAAATTGCTATTCTATACTTCGATCACACGCAGCGAACCAGCGCTGCGCCTTACTTGTTTTCGGAGGCTCTTTATCTCCACTTTCTGTTTTTATGCTCTCTATACTGTCAGACACGTCACGAACAAGTTCAGAAGATTGCATTCCTTGAAGGTTTCGTGTAGTATAGACGTTTCATATGAATCAAACGCACTGCACATAGATAGCGATGATAGTGCAAACTGTTTCAGTCAGTGGGGATAAGACGACGCTTACGGGCAATGGGAGCCAAGTTCCTGACAATCGCGCGCCGCCGCCGGCGATACAAAAGTGTAAAAGAGAGACCCGACGATGATGGCAACGTGATCGTCTTCTTGCTTCCCTCTTCTCTCGGCATACCTCCCTTCTCGGACTTACTGCTTTCTCCCTCTCCCTTTTCTAACTTGGCTAGTAATGTATTTCATTGTGTTTTTGTTGAAATTCTCCGCTATAGGATATGTAAGATATATAAAAACGAATGCGTTGCAGTAATAATTATTTGTTGATGCTTCAAGTTGCGCAGCATCATTCTTATTGGAAAAGAAAGCTGTTAATCTCCGCAGATAGAACGAGACATGTCCTGCTACTGTAAAAAATATATAACAAAAAAGAAAAACACGACTTCTCCACTTTTGAAGCCATCCCAATATTTCGAATTATGTTTGCCTATAAAAGTGAATTTGACATCATTCCATATAGCAGCAGTAATTAACCTTTCCTTCTTATTTATTTGGAGAATGTGAAATCGAAAAAGAGCATCGGTAGGGGTTACAACATGTAGTGTTATACGCATGCGACAACAGTGAGACATTAAAACTATGCCAATTATGCATATAATGCCTTTCCGTGCCAACATTCGCACAAGTGAAATAAGTTTGCAGGGTGCTGATCATTCCTCACAGAATGCATACGTTTATGGAACTATGACAAATTATTTAGTTTCGTTATTGTAGTTATGCTTACGACGCTCCTCCTGAGCGTTTGAGAAGTCTATATGAAAGACCTCAAATACCCCACCCGGCGTTGGAGTCTCAACCGAGGAAGAGAAAAAACCCGAATAGAACTACTTGCATTCAACTACATCAGCATCTCATACTATTCGAGTACGGGCAGTGCTGCGATTATAGTAAGTTACCCTTCCTGTGCATCTTTTGCGTTTATTCATTTTCTTTTGCTTGCGCGCTTGCGTGAGCACTGCAAAACTATGCGACCCACCTGTAACCGGTTAGAGCGTCTTAAAGCCTACACGGGAGACGGGTAGCGTGTATCAAAGATGCTTAGTCTGTCGAGAGAGCCCTCAAAGAGTTAAAAACCTGTCCCGGTCGTAAAGATCTAGTGGATACCCTGTATTCAGTGCTGGACGGGAAACTGTACGCTGAGAGAGTCTTAAAGTGCCGAGAAACGTTTCACGCACGAGGCTAGCTTGGGTATAGAGCGAAGATTTCTCTTTAGTTAGTAGATCTCCTTGAGACGCCTCGTAAGAATTCCAAGCGCCTGTGTCTGGAAAAGCAGAGGTGAGCTAGGCTGCATGTAGCTCGTGTGCAGTTTCGATTCTTCTTCATCTTTTCTTAATTTCTTCCATTTACAATCGAATTGCCTTTAGCTTGTGACTTCTTTTACTTCTTTTATTCGTCAGACGTAATCTATCTGTTCCAGTCTTTTACATTGTTTTTTTAAATTCTGGATCCACGTTGATTACCGTTGGTGGCTGGTTCCTCTTTTTAATTCATATCCTTTATTTTGCAGACTGCGGGACTCTATGAAGGAGCAAAGATTAAGGTTGATTCCTGTAAGCCGCCAGGGCCTGGGATATCTTACGGACGCCACGTAGACTGGCCGACCTTCGCTGGCCATACTTAGATAATTATTTTATGTCAATTAGTGTAATAGGATAGCTTTACAGTGCAAGGGAGATTGCAGCGCCTCACCATTGATATTTACTTGGCTCCAGTGACGCTTCTTCCTTAGAATAGGGTAGGAACCGTTAGGATACTAAATTACCCTCTTTGGTACATTAGTTCCACGAATTGGTCTTCAAGCCATCGTTTCTGTAGCTCCGACCTGTAGGACCGTAAACGCCCGCCCATTGCACCAAGTACTCTGGGAGTGCCACCGTCAAGGATACGGATATTAAGACCCGCTCTACCAAGTTACCTCAGGTTGAGACCAGTACGCTGACCCACCACTCATTGCGTTACAAACACCTCCAGTAGATTTTGTTCATACCCGCGTTTTTTTCAACCAGAATGACGTCCATAGGCATCATCAATTATTTGTTTAATAAAAAAACGGATTCATTTGAAAATCTCGTAATTACTAAGTATATCTTTTACCAATTTCATAGCCCTAAAATGTTTTTGGATTGCTCTGGAGATATCATATCCGGTCCATAGTCGAATGCATGGAATACAGCTGAAAAGGGAGTGTCGCAAACCACGCTGGAGGTTAGTTTAGAGAGAAATCGTGTCATATGGTCTCGTTACGTCGGCAGACACAGCTGACATAAACAGTTTTGTTTAGATTCGAGTTTGTTGACCAACTCGGAGAGAGAAAGGGGGGTGGTTGTCTATAAAAAACACAGGTTCTTTGGCTGTCGGCGGGGGCGAGCCAAAAGAACTAAACGCAAGCGTACTGACACAGATCAGTATCGTTAACAGCTTATTGTCACGAAACAAAGATGATATCATGAGACTAAGAGAGTTCGGCTCCCTCGATCGATTATCAATAGAAAAAGATGCTGCTTATAAGACTTATGGTATCGACAATGGTCTCGAACTAATATAAATATACTTATGAATGTCGTTGATGTCGTGATAGACATCTAATCGACAAGAAAAAACTGACATTACATTGCAACCGGTCAAACATTTAATTGTATTCAAACTGCATTACTTGACAGTTTTCGTACTAGCATTTAAACACAACTGTGTGCTACTTAGAGTCATTTGACCACCACATACAGCTACCAAGCATCTGTAGCTATCTGAAATCTCATTTGGTACCCGAATACTGCTTAATACTTTGTTTATGGGTCCAGCACCAATGTCTTCGTCAGGTATACCCAGTCGTCCGCGCGTTTCTTGGGACCTCAAAAACGTGCCCTGGACCGATGGAAAGGGCAACCAAGAAGGCTACGCGAAATCCGTGGCGCTGTGGACCTCGTTCCATGACAAGATGCCAGATTCCAACTCGAATAAGACTGACGTTTCACTCAAAGGTATTATGCTCAAATATCAGTTGTACGGGAGAGCTAAAGATCTTTGTTCATAAATCACGGACGACGTCGTTTTTTTCTTAAACTGGGGCAGAGTGCATCGTAAAGAAAATATATAAGCGCAACTCACATTTGGTTGTTAGTGAAGTTTATGGAAACTTTATGGGACTATTTCTGTTTAATCGGGGTAACAACGAGTCCTTCAAAACTTCGAACTCCGTTTTGGTGCACAAGATACGAAAATCAATTCACAATCAGAGTCGGCAATGCTGCCAGAAGCACTTACAACGTTATTGCTATTGGCGCATTCTGCGGTCGATAATAGACAGCGCTTTTCTGTCCTTGCGACGGCGTCGAGCGACTGCTCTCTCTCTGTAGACGCCACCACAACCGAGTACCTCGACTCCGTGAAATACAAGAAGATTGACTCCGTTCTTCGACAATTTGATGACATCAATGCCTCATCCACGATCAGAACGCCGAAAGGGCAATCTTTGTCTTCAAGTGCTGCTCAGATTCCGCCTCTCAACACGCACTGCCCCGACAGCCGTAGAAAACGGATTTTGCTAACGTTAAAATTCCCCTGCAAGCTCTGCGGAAAATTCTGGCATTTGAAACGAAATCACAATGCCAACGTCTCGCTTCCGTCGCACATACGCTGCGTCGAAGCACCTGTCTTGTTGAGGAGCGGCCAGCATCGTTTCGGCCAACGCAGCATCTCAACTGAAGCCAACAACAAAACTGTGTTCTTTAACTCAGCCACTCTCGTCTGTTCAAATTCAAACTACTCCTGGAGCTCTTTGCCACAGAAGCTAGGGCCATTCGTTGACGATGGTGGGCCGTACTCGGCCATCGGCCAAGTTGACTTGCAACTTCTCGCTTCAGAACTTGGGATTCTGAACCGTACCCAGTTGGACACGATTTCACCCTCGATGAAAGGTCACAATCATTGGCAGTACGGCATGGGCAACAATGCCAGCCCGACAAGAAGGATTCTACTATTTGTTGTCCTACGTGCCACTTTTGACATCGGATTAGATGTTTCTATCACCCACATAGTCTTAGAAGGCTCTTCACAGTGAGTGACTGGCCACAACGTGACTTGTCGGACTAATATTGTCCACCTTGCCAAAGATGCCTTGTGCTTTGAATCGGGAGAAGCAGCTGATTCGATCAGCATAATCGATGTTAGCTTACTTAGCTACATAAAGTCTGTTTCAAAATCATATCCGTCGCGCAAATTTTCCAAAAATCGACGTTTTGGCTACAGTAAAACTAACAGAATCAGTTTGAAAAAATTTACAAGTAAAACAACTGTTTCTGAACCATAACCTTTATTGCATCCTTTTTATTCTAACGCAAGTTTAGTAGTTTATTTTTGCTCTTTTAGCCTGTATAACACTTACACAACGCTTTGGCATTGATTCTATAAAACGATTGATAGCATTACAGTCAATCTTTTCCCAGCAATCTTTGATACAATTTTTTAGATCAAAAAATGTGTCAAATTGCTTGCCCATGAACCATTCGGGCCATCATTCCCCAAATGATTTCGATAGAGTTGAGGTCAGGAAGGTGCGCAGTTCATACCATAACCGACATATTTAGACTATTGAACCAATGTTTCATAGAATTAGATTTATGCACAGGTGCATTATCTTGCTGAAAAATGAATTCTTCTCCGTGCATACAGTATGAAAAAGGTAAAAGATAGTTTTCTAGAACCTCAGCATACTTCTCAGAGTTCATTGTAGTTTCAACAAAAGCCATATCAGTTGCTCCTTTCGTGGAGATTTCAGCCCAAACCATTACTGATGCGCCTCCTGAATGCCTAATCACACATTCCTTCTTTTCTTTTCGTAGATCATGCCAATAAAATTTATAGCAATCTGGACCATCAAGGTTAAACTTTTTTTCGTCGGAAAAGATAACATTATTCCATTCCGTTTTCCAATAAGCCTTTTGAGCACACCATTTAACTCGATTTTTCTTGTGATTATCTTTTAAAAAAAAAGTTTTCCTCATTTTTGTGTGCTTGAACAAATTTTGACGGTTGACTTCACGCCATATTGTAGATCGTGATAGAGGCAAATTTAGATTTTTGACAGTTTTCCCGCAGGATGAAGTGTTGCGGAATAGTTCTCGCTTAATTCCACGCTTATCGGCCGGGGATAGTGCCGTAGGACGGCCGGTTGAACGCTTTGTTCCGTATGTAGCGGGGTTTTTGATGACGTTGCTGATTGTTTTTGGGCTGCGCTTGAGTTTTCGGGCTATATCTGCTGGAATCATACCCTGACCTACTAATTCCATGATTTCCAGCTGTTCAGAGCGTGTCAGAGGTGCGCCACGAGCCATAATTGAGCGAATGATTGTATAAAGGATATACTTTTGAAACAGTGTTATTGACTTGGTGGTTTTTATTTGTTGTGAAATGTGCTCTACAGTACGTGAAATGCCTTTTTGGCGCAGTTTTTGTAAAGGGATATGTTTTTGAAACGCACTGTATACGGCCACATCCGCATGCTTATAAGATTGAAAGTAAGAATTCGATAACCAGGAGCGTATTTTGGCGGCTGAAGTTCGCAACAGGTGACTCCTTCAATACAACGTGTGATGCCTACAAGACGGTACTCATTTCGAATTCATTGTGTGTCAATAGACAGATGTCTGCATTCGAAATGGCAGAAGGGTTCATCAAGCTATTTCTGCAAATTTCCAGGACACTGCAGTGCCGGCACAAGTCATCGAGGCAAGAGACAAGTTCATTGCTAGGAAAAACCTGAACAGCATTCTCAAAACAAAGGCGATTACAGTGTGTCCTATCTCACCCGGAGACCTTGTCGAGGTATACGTCAAGCCTGAGAAAAAGAAAGGAGGTAAATGGTCGATGCCAAAGACAGTGGCATCTTTCAATGAAGATGGCATGATCGTCACTGTACCAGGAAAGAACAACAGGCTTGTGACGGTTTTTTTTGAAGACACCCGCATGGCACTAACCTACTATAGCTTTCTCAAGCTAGTGCAAGGATGGTTAGATGCAATCAGAGAAGATGCCAGCACTGACATAGTGATGTCGCAGAGTAATGGCACCAGCATGTCGACATCTTCTGACAGCAATATCGATGACAAGATCGACAATGATGCTGACTCTGAAGCAGAAGACGATTCCCGCAATGATGTGAATGTCGGAGATCGCATAGAGATCTACTGGCTACTTAATGACCATTTCTACCCTGGGGTTCTTCACTCTGCTGAAGACGACGGACAAAAGAACGGTTATTATGACGATGGCGGTAAAGAAGTCCTAGACATGACCAAAGAAATCTGGAACTATACCGACAGTCTGTCGCAAAGCCTCACCGCAAGCTCATGCAAGATCCAAAAAAGACTTGGAGTGCAAAGCCAAAAGGCTACAGTGTTACAGCAGTTACTTGGACATTTTGGCAATAAGCCGTTTTTGCTCGGTAACAGGGGGTTCCTTAGCAAGCCCCACAAAATACCAAATAGCCCACTGTAGCAGTGCTGATATCTGAGCGGTCCTTGGTTATCACACTCGTTTAAGTGTGATATCAAATCGGGCCTTTTTTCTCAACACAGATCTGAAAGAACCTGTCAACTATTCCTAGTAGCGTGTCCTCATCTTTTGCATGTACGATGGAATCATCAATTCATAGTTTAAAGATGTCCTGCATCTCAGAAAAAATGCTGTCTGGACGCACAGTTGAAAATGTGGTACGGCATTCGTTAGTCCCATGAGGACTGTTAGTGAGGAATATTTTTCGGAGGGACTTATTATACAGCACTTATCAATATAGTCAAGGTCAAGAGGAACTTTCCAGAATCCAGATAGGAAGTCAATAATCGTAAAGACTTTGTTGTCCGCGAAGTCATGGATTTAAGAATCAAAGTGAGGCATCGGCCAGACAATCTTCTCTGCAGCGGAGTAGATCGACCGTAGGTCCACTTTCGTCCTCAACCTCGATTCAAGGCTCGGCCTTGCGACACACAATGGTGCAGCAAGCTGTTTTGCGCATGGATTAGGCATCATGAAGTCCAGTTTGACAAGCTTCTTTAATGGCATCAAGGAATATCCGTTGAGCTGGTGGATACTTGCGCGGTTTTGTCTTTGTAGAATTTCTTTGCTTGTATATGTCGATACTTAACGGTGGAAAGCAGGTTGGATGCGACTTTCCCAGCCTTTACTGAAAACCTGCTTGTTCTTTCGAAAGCAATCTTCTAGACATTCCTTCCCGTCCTCTGAAAGTTCATTCTCTCTACAGTGCTCAAGTTCTTTTTCCTTAGCTCTTTTCCAATTAGCTTCAGATTCTTCACCGACATCTAGATATATGTCTTCGTCTCCGATGCCGTCTTCTTCGTCATGGACCATGCCGTGCGCAACTCCTTTCGCAGAGACAAGTGCTACTTGTTGATGTCTTGCAGTCGTTCACGTTCCATCGATGATGCATACAGTATTGGAATGTCCATATCTTCTCCGACACGCGAAATAGCTACGTCAAGAAGCACTTTGTTGTTTCAACCCAATGAATTTAAGAGCTGATGTCCGACAACATATCCGGATTTTTGCCCGTTTGCAACCAACCAAACTACATTGCGCACTATCATGTTCTTCCATGCCAAATCTGCAACATGACATCAATAGTGACTTTGAAATCACATGTGATTGGGAGTGCCGCCTTGGTAAACACATCAAACGTTGCTTTTCGTGTAAGCATATGAACGGATTTGCATGAATCAAGCTTACGAAGCTATTCATAGACATCCTTCTGAAGAATGTTTCTAGAAGCTCCTTGATCAACGGTCACTTCCGCCTCAAGCTCACCCTTAAAATAGTAGGCATCGAAAATAGTCGACGATCGTTGCCAATCTTCCCCGATCTTCTTTACAGAACCTTCTTCTTTGCTCCTTTTAATTTCTTTGAACTCTTTGAGTAGCTCTTTGGCCTTCTGTGGTGCGTAGTTTGCACTATTTCGGATGAAATGCCTTTTTTCTTTACACTTTTCTTTGTTCGAGTAAGAAAGTACTTCCCTTTTTGCCTTGACATTACGCTTTTCATATTCATCATCACGCTTACGATTATTATATGTCGTATGCAGATTGATTAGAAGAATTGGGTCATTCACTGCCTCTTTTTTTTTCCATTCAAATACTCATTGTTATCTGCTTCCCCTGCCATGCGCATCATATAAGCTCCAGAATCTTTCTTGTGAAGACCCGCGCGCGACTCGATTCGAAAAATCCCTTCCATGTATTCTTGGAAGCAATGAAGCTTCACAAGCTCATTAATGTGCTTAATGGCAGCTTCAGGATTCTTCGTTATGGGTTTCGAGTACCCATGATCGTATAGAGCGTTTTTGTACGTGATTAGGATATTAAAGAATCTTCCTTCGGCATCATCAATGGACATATCCATCTTAACGTCCTCAATGATTTTATACCAATGATACACTCTAATTTTGTTTTGAGTGATCTTAGATTTCTCTTGAAGTCATATCCTGATCATACTATCAGTGACGACTTTGACCTAGTCTGCTATGGTGAAGTTACCTTCAATCATAGTTTTCATTACGGCTTCCATCACACTCATCTTAAGAGATACCGGATTTATACTCGAAACATCTTTGTGTTTTTCAGTGATCTGTTCTTCGTATCATTAATGCTTGTGCATAAATTGAGCGATTTGAGCGACGTCGATTTGCTCCAATTGCTAAGGTTTAATGCCAACTACTGTCGTCTGCTCACCATGAGGGTCCATCGGTTGTATCTTCTTTCTGAGTCATCGTACAGCGAAAAGTCGTATAAAGCCTTTTTGCACGAAGTTATAACTGTGCGGATCTGCAGACTCTTCCCCGTTCGCCGTCGGCAAGAAAGAAAGAAAGGCCCACGGATCGATGATCGGGAGCTTCTCTGTTCCCCCATTGTCCGGGCTTTATTCTGAACTCTAAGTAGCTAAGGTTTCTATTTCGACTCTGCATCCACTGTCTCCACGTCGAGTAGAATTAGAGAATCTGCAACGAGTTCGATAGCATCCCAAGATTGATATTTGAATTCACTCTCCCGCATTTTGGCGGAGTTACTCGGCACGCAATAGAGTGCAAAAACAGCGCTTACGCTGTGGCGACGATGGAGTTCATCCCTGTAAAAAGGGTACGTAACCATCTTCTGGTCTCAGAGGAAGAGGGGAATCGCTCTGCCAGGCTCAATGAAGAACACTCAGTTTCACTTTGGTTCCAAAACCACAAATCGATGGCGTTTTGCATCAGGTTCGCATAGTCGAACGGTATTAGGCCTGTTCTTTAAAGCAAATATAACTGCGTCGGAAATCAAACGGAAACTCTTAGTAGTTTCCATGCGCACTGTTTTTGTAACGAGTAATACGTTCGGGTCGATACCATTTGCGTCTAACTGTTCTACGAATTGCTTTAATCTAATCCAAATTCTAGACTGAGAATGATGAACCACGTAATCGAGTGTATCTTCTTGACAATGTTCCCAGACGCAGAACGATCGAGAGAATAGTTAGGTTTCGAAAAACGGGGCATAGAGAATCCTATGTCAGTGAAAGACAGGTCTGGCATGTTGCTTTTTGACGAACCAATATATATATATATATATATTTCCGATAGTTTATATAGTGGACGGTTACCGCTCGCCCCGAAAAACGAGAGAAGCAACGATGTCTCCGATGTCTCCCATCTACAAAGGAGTCAAAGATATGGCCATATCGATCCAGGCATCTTTTCCATGTGACACGGAGCTTGTTCCAATCACTCTAAACCCTTGTGATTCATAAAATCCCACCAAGTACTGTTTCGACATTAGTATAATGCGGTCGTATTGGCCTGTTCGTTTTATATTGCGCACATATGCGGATAGCATCTGCTTCCCCAATCCTTTCCTTCGAAGCTTTGCATCAACTACAACGCTATGTACGCATACAACATTTCCACCAACACAGTGTACTTTCATCATTTGGGAATTCATTCTTTCAGTGCCGTCGGGGGCTCCGGATGCAGAAATGAAACCAACAATTTCTTTCGTTGAAACGTTTCGTGCAACCTGATTAAGCTCGTGGGCTACGCGTGCTCGGTATTCAATGTCTTGTAAGGAAGCGGCTTCATCTGGTGGAAAGCTTTCCTTCTCCAAGCGGAACGCGGTAGAAACATCTTGAAATTTCATCATGTCCATTTCAAAATCCATGGTGGTTTGTTCTCTTCGAAGATGCTGGAGAAGGCAGAGTTTGATTTAGCGAGGATTCGAGATTAGATGGCACGTATGAAATCCACGTAATGCATCTGTGACGGCAGAGACAGCTGTGTAACGTGTATCAGACGACGTGCGCCTATTTTATCAATGCCGCAAAATTCAAGAAATAAATGATTCCCGCCTTTTTTGTTTTCGTTGTTGGGTAAACGAATCGCATTAGGGACGGCTCCTCTCTGCTTGGAATTTGCGAGGTAAAGTCTGTTTCAAAATCATATCCCTCGCGCAAATTTTCCAAAAATCGACGTTTTGGCTACAGTACAACTAACAAAATCAGTGTGAAAAAATTTTCAAGTAAAAAAACTGTTTCAAAATCATAACCTTTATTGCATCCTTTTTATTCTAACGCGAGTTCAGTAGTTTATTTTTGCTCCTCTAGCCTGTATAACACTTATACAACGCTTTGGCATTGATTCTATAAAAGGATTGATAGCATTACAGTCAATCTTTTCCCAGCAATCTTTGATACAATTTTTCAAATCAAAAACTGTATCAAACTGCCTTCCTTGCCCATAAACCATTCGGGCCAACATTCCCCAAATGTTTTCGATAGGGTTGAGGTCAGGAGAGCGCGCAGGCCATTCCATAACCGACATATTTAGACTATTGAACCACTGTTTCATAGAATTAGACTTATGCACAGGTGCATTATCTTGCTGGAAAATGAATTCTTCTCCGTGCATACAGTATGAAAAAGGTAAAAGATAGTTTTCTAGAACCTCAGCATACTTCTCAGAGTTCATTGTAGTTTCAACAAAAGCCATATCAGTTGCTCCTTTCGTGGAGATTCCAGCCCAAACCATTACTGATGCGCCTCCTGAATGCCTGGTCACAAATTCCTTCTTTTCTTTTCGTAGATCATGCCAATAAAATTTATAGCAATCTGGACCATCAAGGTTAAACTTTTTTTCGTCGGAAAAGATAACATTATTCCATTCCGTTTTCCAATAAGCCTTTTGAGCACACCATTCAACTCGATTTTTCTTGTGATTATCTTTTAAAAAAAAAGTTTTCCTCATTTTTGTGTACTTGAACAAATTTTGACGGTTGACTTCACGCTATATTGTAGATCGTGATAGAGGCAAATTTAGAGTTTTGACAATTTTCCCGCAAGATAAAGTGTTGCGGCATAGTTCTCGCTTAATTCCACGCTTATCGGCCGGGGATAGTGCCGTTGGACGGCCGGTTGAACGCTTTGTTCCGTATGCAGCGGGGTTTTTGATGAAGTTGCTGATTGTTTTTGGGCTGCGCTTGAGTTTTCGGGCTATATCTGCTGGAATCATACCCTGACCTACTAATTCCATGATTTCCAGCTGTTCAGAGCGTGTGAGAGGTGCGCCACGAGCCATAATTGAGCCAATGATTGTATAAAGGATATACTTTTGAAACAGTGTTATTGACTTAGTGGTTTTTATTTGTTGTGAAATGTGCTCTACAGTACGTGAAATGCCTTTTTGGCGCAGTTTTTGTAAAGGGATATGTTTTTGAAACGCACTGTACGAACCCACACTACGCACACCACTCGTTGCACCCGAAGTGCCAAATGTCTAAAAGCGCAACGTTGGCAAATGCCTCTTCGTCGAAGCGCTCGAGTTCTCCAGGCGAAATCTAATGCTGAGCAGACGCATGCTGCAAAGCGCCAGCGTGAGGAGAGACCCTCTATTGATGTAGACAACTTACGTGTGCCCTTAGCGGATGTATCTAACGCCATGTCAACCGCAAGGCACAAAAAGAGCCGACTCCGTACGCCCACCACAATTGCCCCGAAAACTTACAAGCGAACATGGATCACGGAGAGAACAAATTCCAACCCAGAAAATCAGTTGCGTAGTATGCCACTCTCACAGCCGAAGTCACCCACCGTTACGACACGACGGAAAAAACAAACACGAAAATCTCTGCGCTCACTCACAATTCGAGAGCACGACGAGAAACGCATAGCTGACGGCGAAACATCAGGAAAGACCTCATCCATTTCGGAACAAGGAAACGCGGCATCCAGTACTCCAGTTCTGGAAGAATTCGAGAACGACCCCGAGAAGTCGTTTTCCGCGAAAAACAAGTTCAACCGTTCCTTATCGTCATCGCTTATGCATGAACCGGAAGATGCTCCTGTTGTGAAGCCTGCATCACAACACAACAATGAGAACCGTCCGAAGCCTAGTCTTCAGAGTCTATCTCCCCCTCCTCTGCATCCTGAAGATGACATACAGCCTACTAAACTTCAGCATAAACCTCCCCGGCAAGAAAGATATTCGAAGCGTCCATCCCGACCACCTTCTCCACCACCTTTGTATCCCGACGATGAAATCCAGCCGTTGCCAGTAAAGCCAAAGAAGACGCAATATTCTTATGGCGCCAGAACTGAGCTGGACAATGTGGCCCATTCAAGGGTCCTAGATTCAAATATCCAAAGCCCAAGTGTAAAATCGTCTATCCCGTTGGCTCTATCGCCCCCGAGCCCTAGCGTCCCAACATCTCCTTCAAGTCCTTTACAGCGGGAAAACGAAATCGAACAATCCTTTGGTTCGGTTGATATCTCAGCGGGAAAGAATGTGAAACAAATGCACTCGAGAAGCGAGATTTTGCAGCCACCATCGGATAGTCTCGAAAAGAATCAACTGCGTCAGAAGAGTCCGGGTTCGGTGCTTGCACTGCGTTCGCAGACACCCGGATTTCGTTCTGAAGCAGAATCGCAATCTATGTACCGATCCCATGTTGGCTCCAAAGCTCCACCTCCGATGTACACCTACAGCAAGCGACGGCAGAATGTTCAGGATTTCGCTCTTCCAACGAGAAGGGCGCTTGGAGTGCGCCCAAGAGCATCAAGTGGGGGAAGTCCAAATTCGAGAGATGGCAATCCGCACGGCTCACAAAATGAGGGACTGAGCAATGAAGAAGAATATGAGGATTCAGAGTCTGAAGAAGAGTCTGGAGAAGAGTCTGAAGAAGATTCTGAACATGAAGATGCAGACCTAGTTTCCTTCATGGGAGAGCAAAAAAGGCTTTGGGATGAAATTGATAATGTTGAATTGGAAGAAGACTTGGTCTAGATGAAAAGTAGCTTGTCTTTTTCGTCCTTCATGTACGATTAACTCACTGACGTTGACTGCAGCTCTTCAGCTAACATTGCTTCCTATCAGGACACGGTCAAACTATGTATGACATTAAAGCTTGTCTCACTTAGCATGTCATGTTTCGCCAGACAACTTCTCTTTCTCTCAGCCCCGCCCGTAACTGAGACACACACATCCAGCGGTGAAAGCTCATATGCGGAGTTCCCGTTTGCCAAACTTGAATTAACGATCCTGAATCGGTGGCCATCAACGATACGCATGACGTCAAGAGGCCATACAACGTGCCTGCGAACAAACCAACTTCAAAGGAAGCGGTTTTGCGAAAGCTTTAGCAGGGGTAGCACAAGCTCTTGAGATGAAGAGGTTGCACGTTCTAAGCAAAGAACAATTCTTTTTGCTTGAGAAAAGTCTATGTGAGAAGGCCGGCAGTGGGGCGTATCCGATAGACATTAACCCAAGAACCCTTTCTGACACGGCCAGAGCGTTGCACATGATCGTATGACCGTCTACTCTCCTAGGGAAACTAGAAACCATCTAGGCGCGCTCTATTCATTCACACACACACAAACACACACACAAACACACACACACTCTCACACACACTCTCTCTCTTTGTCACATTCTGCTTTGCGCTTCGCCTTCAACGTTTCCGCATCGCTCTACACTCCACCTTTTTGTTTTGTTTTGAGCACATCAGTGCGTAGTGAGCCAAACAGTTCTCTTTGTAGGGATCACTGTGTCTCGCTTATTCTCTCCGCCACTTTACAATGTTTACGTACTCTCCGCTCATTCACCATGGAGTGGTTGTGGCAACCACTTCATGGTAAATGAGTGCATTTTGGCAGCGCCAAATGACAAGCAGGGACCGTATAAAAATATACCAGTGCATTCCGGGGTCGTCTGTGCAGAGGTTTGCCCAAACGCCGGGGAACAAGAACGCTTCAAGCCGTAGCTCACGGTTTTGCAGACTACAGGGTACAAAAGTACAGTCTTCCCTGAAGTCTTAGCATCCCGCTTTCATAGCAGATTTTTAAAAGATTACGATTGCGTCGTGAGTTCATATATTCGGTTTGGCTCCGCGTTAAACCTAGCATTCGCATAGTTCTCCGAGATACCTTTGCAGATGCGATCAGACCCGCCTTCTAGCTCGTACAATTTTCACTCTCACATTGGGTACCTGTCAGAAACAGCGGTTTTGAGGGCGCAAATCAAATGGCTTTCATGTCTCCATTCTGCCGGATTCACGGTCCCAGGCAAGGGAAAGATGTGCGCATGTGCGTAGTTGCTCGAGAGCGTCTGCCCCGTAGTTTACTCTGGCAAATCGTTCGCGCCAAAGGTGCAGACGGTAGCTACGTTGTGAAAGTAGGAAGAGGAGAAGGGAGATCGGCTTATGTATCCAAAGATTACAATAGTGTGAACGAATGTTTGAGACGAAAACGACTTTCAAAGGCGTTGCGCTGTCCAGTTCCCAAGAACGTTGGCGAGGAGCTTCGAACGATTGCAAGAAAATGGGATACAATGCCGCTGTGTGAACGGGGTCTTGTCTTCGCGGAGGTGTACGGGGCCGAAGGTGTTTGTGCGGCTGTCGATGAGATACAAGGACCTTGTGCACTAAATCTAGATCCTTTTTAACATTAGACACCGCTGGCTTCGGGGACATGAGCTATCGTAGGAATACTTGCTGTGCTTCAAAGCACACCTTGCCCCACATGCATGGAACATGCTCGGGAGGGATACAAGGGCTTTGTTGATTTTCCCCTCTGAAAGTCTCGGCACGGTTGCAGGAATCCATTTCTTCGTCGAGAGACTTCATTAAATTAGTTCAATATCAACTTGGACTCAGGTACGGACAAAAGAATTGAATATGAAGAGAGCAAAGTCGCAGAATTGGGTTTCCCATGATTCATCTGAACAACCTAGAGCGGGCTCAAGAAAAATGTACTGAGTGGTAACGTAGATACTACACAAGTTTCGTCTACTAAGACCGAAACGTACGCGATCCACGTAAGAAGGTCTGCTACGAGTGTGGGCCAACTGCTTCCGTGCCACCGTTGTGATGCATATTGCACCAGCAAAACATGTGAGGAAGCACACTTTCCGCCCCCACATCCCCTTTCCCCGGGGCAGGTACAAGCATTTCTGTTCTAGGCGGCCTTCATCGCTTACAACCTACATTATACAACCACAGCCATCACTGGCTCAACGTCATGCTCTCGATCTCCCCTCTAACAGCACTACTGTGCAGGACTTCTCAATTCGACTGGTATCGGCTCCCGTAAGGAGATGACCTTGGAAGCTAACAAAGTGCACAACAAGGATGATGGTTACGTATGAACAGTTTTATTACATTTATTTTTAAATTGGTGACGTTTGTGAAGAAACTCGTTGTCAATCGTTCATGCCAGAGAAAGAGAAAACGTCGTAAAACTAAGCGGAGGCTTTTGAACTATTCCAGCACATGACAAATGACACAACACGAACACATCGGGGGCAAGACAGCAAGACAGAGCCTCACATCCAGCTGTCATAAGTAGAAAAAACTATGAGGCGACAAAAAGCCAAGAACAAACCACACGTGCAGCTGTTACTCTGTCAAACCCATCAGAGCTTGAACAACGCCTCAATGTTTTTGAGTGTTTGCGTCCTTTCTTCCATGTCATCGAGACCTCGTAAATGAACCATGGGCGAATGCAGCATCTTGTTAATTATGCCCTTCGAAAGCTGCTCAACAGCCTTCATTTCACTTGTCGAGAGCGAGGCCAACTTGCCTTTCACACGCTCAAGTTCATCTTGTCTGATGCACTCAGCACGCTGTTGTAGCTTCGAGATTGCTGGGATGCAACCAAGAGAATTGTGCCAGTTATTGAATGTAGTTTGCTCCTCCTCCAAAAGATCCTCTGCTTCCAGCATCAGGCGCCGTCTCTTCGCCTGATTCTTGGCCACGACTGCCTTCAAATCATCCACATTGTACGAGAAGATGCCTTCCATGCCACTCACATCTTTGCTCACATTTCGCGGAACCGAAATGTCAATTATCATGTGTCGGCCGTTCCTATCAAAACATTCTTCTAATAGAGACTGGGTGAGAATCGGTTCAGGTGCTGCGGTAGATGTGAAGATGATATCACTCTCGGCAATAACATCTAGCAAACTACCCCAGACCTTCACTTTGATGTCAGATCCATGAAACATCTTGACAAGCTCTTCCGCACGGCCCATTGAACGATTGACGATAGTAATCTCCTTTACGTTTCTCGATAGTAGATGTTGAACAAGTAGTCGCGACATCTTTCCAGCACCCATGATGCATACGCGAGCATCTTGAAGAGGAACGAACACGTCCTGTTCGGTCTTCATATCAGCAAGCTCGACAGCGGCACTGGAGATAGACACGGCACCTTTCGCAATGCCAGTTTCAGACCTCACACGTTTCCCAGCAGAGACGGCGGTGTTCAAAACACGCGATAGAATCTTTCCAGCATGACCATCCTTTTCGCTCGCCAGCTCATAACACTTCTTTACCTGGGAGAGAATTTGGCCTTCACCGATAACGAGGGAGTCGAGTCCCGCCGAAACTCGGAACAAGTGCCAACTGGCCTCATGCTCTGTGAGCATGAAAAGATGCTTTCGCAGTTGACCAACAGCCAATCCACTGCGTGAAGAGAGGTGGGCAATTACCTCTTGAATGGCTTGGAACGGATGGTCAGTGACAAGGTAGACTTCAAAACGATTGCAAGTGGACAAAACGGCAGCCTCGGAGACAGCCGACAACGAACAAAGGTTTCCGGCGGCAGATTTCCACTCAGCTTCTGGAATGGAGAGCTTCTCGCGAACATCGACGGTAGCAGTGTGATGTGAAAGTCCCATTACAACAAGCTTGCCCAAGGCTGTGGAGTTACCCTTCTTCTTCTTCTGCCTGGAGGCGACGGGGGTTCGACTCACAGGACGATCATCTGGATTGTTCGCTGAGGCGTTGGACCCAGTCTTGACAGCAGCCTGGGCGGCTCTTAAAGAGCGGGCACCGACACGAACGGACGGGCGAAGTGAGCGGCGTGCTTGCAAAGATCGCGAGGCGGTGAAAGACGAACCCAGCACAGGGGCGACAAAATTGAGGGCATCCATGTCGAAAGCAATCACAAAGAAGCTCAAAGGATTCGAAGCGTTAGCTACGAGACTAAGGTGCGAGGGATGCGGACGATAAGTAGGGGGGGTCCAAGCAGCGCACAAGCAATACTTTATGCAACAATGAGAACAGGCGAGCAGCGCGAGGGCCAAATGTGCGAGGTAGGGGTTGGCGATTTGAGCAGCGAGCGACGCGGGTTGCCGACGAAAACGGCCAATGGGACGACGCCAGGTGCGCGAGGAGAGGCGGATCTTATCTTACTGCACTGTGTTCTGTGTTGCAGACCAGCGCTGCGCGCGAGATGCGCCACGGCGTGCGTGGCGCGCTTGCTGCACATTGGCTGCCGCGTTGTGGGCACGCCTACATGTTGTCTGCTCTCTCGCTGGTTCCTCACAGCGCCAACGGCGCTGCCAGGGCGTCGTGAGATATCTTCCTCCTCTTAAGATATTTCGCCGTCGTGTTGTTATTCTGGGCGCCTGGTCCGTCGGAGCCATCCGCCCTCCCGTGACAGGCATTCCCTCGACAAGAAGCGGCCAGGTTGTACGCACTTCTTTCTTTGGCGCAGTATCGCCTAGTATCCACTCTCATATCTGCCCATGGATATTCTTTGCTTCTGATGCAGACCTTGCCATCGGTAACTTGCCGTAATTTACGAAATCATATCCATGGATAGCCGTGATCGTAGAGCCATGAAGCGTGAGTGCACACGCGTCTCGGTTCTGGCACAACCTAGACTACGTCACGTACGTTACTGCAAGCTATTGCAGCTTCTCCTCTACGTTCTAATATTCTAGATCACATCCACTCTCCGACTGATCCCAGCGCTCTTCATATCTCCACTTCCATCAGCACATCTCTACTACGACTCTCTACTGTCTACAGAACCATTGGCCTCATATGGGCAAGTGCCAAATCGACACGACGTCGCCGGCGTCGCAAACGTGACCAGCTAGAGGTCTAGGCTCAGACATTGGTCCCCACCACCATTGCACCAAGAGCATTCTCCCTCTGCCAATGGCTATACAGTACTTTTGAATTTCGACGAATAAAAACAGTAGGCTCAAATACCGTTGCACCTCTGCCCAATGGTTCCAGTCCAAGTCCTCCCCTTTGTCAGTCATTATCGTCAAGTTCAATCGTCTTCAAAATGTGACCATCGACGTCGTCAGAGCGTGACCATCATTGATGTCCGGTGGCCAGAGCGTTCTCCTGTCGCAAGTATCATATCCATCGTTGATATCCTATCGCCCAAGCGTTCTCCTTTCGCACGGTCTCCCGTCGAATCCATCCGGTTGCCAGAACGTTCTCTCGTCGCCGGTTCTCCCTTCAGTATAACACCAGCATCAGCGTTTTAACCATTTTTACTCTTCACTTACTACAGTTTTAGACTAAAAATGAAGGCAGTAAACCATAAATTGTTCTTTTACTTCAACTTCATTCATTTTCAAAGAATCTAATACTAACAAAAACGATTTCTTTTCTTGTCCACTACCGAATCTAATTTTTTTAAATTTGAACAATTGCTTGAAGCCGATCTTAGCGCGAAGATTTCTAATACATGAAGAAACGTTTACGAAGGGCTAAAGCAATTTGGAAAACTAAAGATCACAGATATCGAAAAACGGTTTAAATTAGTGCAACGGCACGTGTCTGATATTTTGTAAGCTAAATACCGTGAGAGTCCTCGAATGTTGTTCTTACAAAGCTCTAAGCCGGAAGTGTATCTTTGTTCTGATCTCATAACCACATCTTTTATGGACATGAGACCACTTCCGGTTGTGTGTTACTGCATCTGTAGTACAGGGATATTTCTGGCTTCTTACGGAAACCGGATAAATAAAGAACCATCGCAGCGAGAATCGTTTCTATTGAATATGAAAAAAGCATTCACGATGAATGCAATGCAACTAAAGATTCAATAAAAATAGACACTGCCTTCGTCCCGATTAACATGAGTGGAGTTCATTGGCGATTCTTGATTGGAAAACGCTTTGTTGAATTTGATTCAGGTTTAAAAGAGAAGCCTACAGTTTACTTTGGAGACAGGTATGGATGAAAATGTCTTTATCAAATTCTGAGGTTCTTCAAGAAAGCATTCGACTAAAGTGTTCTCCATGGCTAATCTACGGCCAATTTTTTCAAGAAAAACTATATGTTGGATGTTCAATACGCCAAATAACAGTCGGATGGGTATAAATGTGGTTGTTTCGTTATAGCAACGGCGACGGAACTACTGGAAGATACGGGGTTTTCGCCGAAGAAGTTTAGGAAGTCTGGAATGAATGCTGAGCTCTCGGAGTTGTACAGATGGATGGAAATAAGAAATTGCATCTTGGAGACTATACTGGCATCCGTTTTTTTAAGACTAAAAAAGTCAGTGAGACTATGGTATGTAAATATCAGTTGAGCTTTCGTCAAGATTATTTTCAACATCACTCTGATGCAAATAGTCAACTCAAAAAGATGAATCCATTCTTGGAGAGAAGCGGCTTCAGCATGGCGAACCGCAGGCAAATTTCCAACCTCTTGGAAAACTCCAGGCTTACCGATACATCTTTCATGGACTAGGAAGTTTAGGTTATCGAGACCATTAGAACTCCAGCAAAGGAGAAGGCATCTGTATCGAATTTTGAAAAGAGAGCATGTCATCTAATCACTAACGATTCATTTTGCCGTTTCCGCAGGTCAACAAAGAAGCAGGAACTTGTCAGGACTTTGGAAAAGAAAGGTCGTCTAGACAATTGCATCTAAACGAAGAATTGTATTCTTTGATAGAAATTTGGCTGCTTTATGGATTCTTGATGACGTCATAGAAGCCGCTGTTAGTAACAATGAGAAAATGGTGGCTCAAAGCGTCGGAAAAGAGAAGAAAGGTCTGGTTAAACCGAATTCTATCGTGGTTCTAAAAGTTTCCAGCTCTGACGGAAAGCGTTTATGTGAAGATGTTTCTAATTTTCTTGGGTTCATGGATTCAATCGCACGCTCCGAGGGATTCATGTATAAAATTCACTACTTTCGATACGTCCAGTTCCCTAAGAAGGGTTCGTGTCGTATTATCAATTCCCGTCTATGGTGTTTGCGACACAGTAGGTACGCGAACTCTTGTCCTTGTAACCTGATGATACAATTAAATATCTCAAATCGAACTGGACGGTGTCACTCAACTGCATTAATTCACATGAAAGAGTCAATTTCAGTGAGGCAGAGTTGCGAAACCGTTGTGAATCTCTGAAAGTCTCCATAGAGAAAATATTATTGGAATGGAAGAAAGCAGATCGTTTAAAGACAGAAGAGTTCTGGAACTAACTCTATAGAAATTGTTCTCCTCAAGAAGACGAGTCAACAAACCTACAACGCAATTCAGACGGCGTTCTACAGCTTCCAAAAGGTCTCTTGTTTCAGAGACCCACGTTTCCAGGCGTTCTACCGAAAGTTTCTCCTAATGTTTCTCGTTGCATTAATTTTACCTTATTTGCAGACAATTTAAAGGCGCCTAAGAAGCCATCTTTTGCGCTGATTGTTGGTACAATCCCAGTAGTGTCAACTTCATGGGCAAGATGTTCTACTTTGGACAAACAAAATGCCTTGCAACATACTTGGGATATCGCTGGTTCATAGTCGAGCTCACGGGGTGACGTCGGTGACGTCAGAATTTTGGTAGAAAAAGACGCCATCCACGTACCAACCGCGTCAGATGATTGTTCCATATTTATGGAATCATCGGCTGGTGGAAATATGTCTGCCATGGATAGTGGTTCAAAGCCCGATCTGCGGTTCAACTATCTTGAGATGCAAACTTAAAAATTGCGCTCTATCGGATAAGGAGAACAACGGAAAGTAAGAAGGAGATGATGTTAACTATGGAACAGATGCCAAACTGATCGGTAAGTTTTGAATTCTTGACGATCAAGAAGAACTACCAATCGAGCTCATCCAACTTCCGACAGAATTGGAGTATACGAATGATTGTGGTACTGGCAGCGAGGTCAAGGAAAAAGTCTTGCCTGGAACACAAAGTGATGATAGGTATACAGAACCAGACGAAGGTGAAGTTGATAATTTCTTTAAAGCAACTGTCATATCGTACTTTGGAAGCTTACCGCTTGACTCTCCTGGACAGGACGTGATAAGAGAAATCAGGTTTATTGCGGAGACCATGGGATACAGCCTTAAGTGTAAAACGTCCATATTTCTTGGACACAAAGACGTCGAAAGAAACATTGGGATGGCTGAAGATAAAAGGGTTCTGAAGAAAAGTATACTGAAATGTAAAATGAAAGAAGAAAGGGAGGCTTGTCTCTTCTCCCTAACAACCAAAACACTAACTCCCGAAAAGGAGGGCGAGGTAAGGTCATATGTCGGAGACTTCCGGGACGCGAGACACAATCACCCACCTTAGACAACCAAGGCCGGAATTCGCCATCTGGTAGGGAAGCCTTTCACATGACAAGAAAGCTACATTTTTCTCTCTCAGATACCGTAAGGTATTTGCAATATATATATATGGAATTGTCATAAACCCAACATCTGTCCGAAAGATGTTGGGGTATGGACGCGGAATAAGTAACCCAAAAGACATTGAATATACGAAGCTGTTCAAAGAGTTGGTCATGTTACATGAGGAAAACGTCGAAAATAGGTACTACATTACTCATGACGGTGAAGGACGAATGGTATCGGCATGCTGGGCTTTGGCTGAGTGGATTTACGACTACAAATCGTTCAAAGTTGTCCCCGGTGCTTCTATTGATCGTAATGCAGTAGCAAATCGTTAAAGATTTCCGCTTATAACAATTAATGGAAGGTCAAATTGTGAGATAGCGCCGAAAGGCGTGTAAGTTTCCTAGAGGCGCGATTCGTGCGGAGTCCGTAAGCGGGGCGTGCGTGTCACACGAGGCCGGTCGGGGAACGGTGACGCGTGGAGACGAGCGCCAGCACCGGGCGGTCGTAGGGAGACTAGGCGGTTGGGAACGTCAGGCGCGATCGAGGTACGCGCGAAGAGTCCGAACGGCTTGTAAACCTGTAGATATCCCGTGCGGAGTAACGCTTCAGGTCTGCTTTAGAAACGATACTTAGACTAGGACGGTGGTGCTTACCCTTTACTGTTTGGAGGGTGGCGGGGAGCGGAGGTGCATAAGTAGTGTGCACCTCCGAGCTGCAACCCGCATTACAGTCCGTGGTGGCGCCTGCACCCACGTGGCGGAAATATCACGGGGTGGGGGACGCCAACTACCTACAACTATGCTACGTGTTAACCTACTGTACATGTCCGTCCGGTGTGCCATCTTCGCACACGTGTGCGACCAGGCCACTTGCACTCAGTCCTTACCACGCCCTTCTTACCTGACAACCCGCTCGGATTCACTATACCACAGACCCCCCTCCTAGAGTGCGCGACGTCCTCGGAGCCCCAATATCCTAGGCGGTAGCTGGTTGAGCGCGCACCGAGCGGACACGGGGTTACTTTCGCGGACCGACACGAAACGCGCTAGAAGCGACCGGTCGCGTTATACGGGCCCGTTCGGAGATCCGCATTGTGCCACAGCCGCTCGGAAAGGCCTGTAATAGCGCAGCCGTCCGGGAGTAGACGTTATATCGCAGCCGTTCGGTGGTGCCCGTCAAATAGCGCCCGCCGGCGAGCGGTCGTCGGTGGTATATTTAAGCACGTCTTTATCCCGGGCGGAGTGGGGGGTAGACTCCAGAGAGGACCGTTGCGGCAGTTCCGAAGAGTACAGACTCAGAGGCCGCGTGTCCGTTTGGTTCAACCATGGAGGACAACAACAGCGCTGTCAACCGTGACCGGGAGGAGAACGCGGGGCGTCAGACAACTTCAGCCCTGGCAGATATACCAATACTGCGACGGGTAACGGTAACCGCGCCCGCTGCAGCGCCCGTAGAACCTCCGTTCGGTGCCCAAAGCGGGTGCTACGCGGTTTGGGATGCCTGCCAGGCGGGGGTTCCACCGGTGTCGTCGGGAAACCCTCCCGTGCCTTCGTTTCTCCCGTTCGGTGCCTTACAGTCGCAGATAGCGGGGCGTGTTGGCGCGGACGTGCTGAAGCTTCCGTTCGGATACGGAACACCCGGAGCGGGCTTGCCCGGTGTGTTTCGAAACCCGCTACCCGGGCAGGAGCAGGACCACCGCTGACGACGACCGCAGGGCCGTAGGGGTTGGCCGACCGGGAAAGAGCCCCCGTTTTCGGTCGAGACGTTGATCTCGGGGGACGAATGGAGCGGATGCTTGGACGCGCGGCGGTTCGGCGCAATACCGAAGCAGCGAACGTTTTTCGAACGCACCGGCCGGAATCCGAAGCGGACGCGCCACGAGGCGTGGCGTGCGCGATGGAGGCATCTTCCGCGAATAACTGGTCGGGAGGGGGACGAAACAGTAGGCAGCTGTGACATGCCGTTCCTCCGTTGCCCGGAGGAGTATGAATACCAGGGTCGTATGCGCGACCTCGTTACGCAGATGCTGTCAGATGAGAGTATTCCCAATCCGCACGGTAATCCGTTGGGGCTTGTGATGTTTTCCCCTCTGTACGACGGGCTCTATTTCCTGAACCGACGCCGCTGGGGCGACCATGTCGCGACCGAAGCACGGATCCAGTCGGGCTTGGGTGGTTTCGTGTACGGGTGGCATAACGTGGAGTTCTTTGACGTTCCGGTGTCTTAGCGGGAAAACTTGTACGTGAGGATTCCGGAGAATTGGCCCGACGTGGATGTGCCCCGAGATCTGTCCGTGATGATCCCGCCAGTTCTGGCCTACTATTCCGACGATGTTCTTAGTGGGACGTCGATAGCCGAACGGATCATGCGCGTAGCGTACGCAGAGTAGGCGGTATGCGCCCTCATGTCATTTCTTCAGGCCGTAACGGAGGGTGTGAGGGTCTTCACCAAAACGGAGGATCCGCGGCTGAACTTGTACAGAGGAGATCCTGGTCCGCGCGAGCCCCCTGGGTTGGGAAGGTTACTACCGTTACCGTACGGTCTAGTCTGCGTCATCATGCAGATGGGGCTGCGAAATGTGCTCCGCGGAACGCGGTATACGCCCGGAGAAGCAAGAAGGTGGCTCTTTTTATCCGTCATGACGGACTGGAGGTCGACTCCTGGTTTCTTGTGGTTCGAACCCCGGTCGGGCGGTTTTCCCACAATGCCCATCCTCCGCGTCGGTGACAATCCCATCGTCCATCGCCTGATCCCGGAGGCGGAGAGGCCTTCATGGGAGTTCGAAGACGTCACTGATTACTTTCCGCTAGGATTCATGGACCCCCATTCGCGAAGTGGGGACGGTGACGGGCCCATTGCCGATGCGGATCTACCCCTTCCGGCGAACGAACCGTCGACGGTCCAGAGGGCCGTTACCGAAACGGGCATGCAAATGGAAAGTCCCCCGAGAACGGTAAATGCCGGTGTGCAGGTATCCGCATCGGAAGGCGGCGAGGAGCGTGACGCTTTGAGAACGCTGCAGGAAGTTTGCCGGGCGAATGACGAAGAGCCCCCCGTGTCGGTCGTCGAAGCTTTAGAAATGGCGGCTGAGGTATGGGTGCCCCGCGCGGATGCGTTCACCAGCCTGTTGAGCGGGGAGATGGTCAGTACTGTCGACTTGATGTCATATGTCAGTGCTGTCTGCGTTTAGCTCCTCCAGCAGCGCATCAATGCCTTTGGAGACATGGTAACCCGACCGGGCGGCGCGACAGTGTCCCAGCTTATTGGGCGTCTGGACCTGTCGATGGGGCGTACGAACGATGCCGCCCAAGAGTGGCTGCAGAGAGTGCGAGCGGCAATACAGTCCGGGTCATTCTCCGCGGCGCCTGGGGCTTTCGGCGTCCCGGCGGCTGAGGTCGCGGCGGGCGCATCGATGCCGGACCGGGCGGGGGATGCTGAGGACTCACCGACAGTGAGGGCGGCGGCTCAGGCCGCTGCGTCGCCGCGCGGGGAGGAAGAAACCGAAGGGCCCACTCCTGGCTGGGGTCCGACGGACGAGGCCTCCTTACCGACCGGGCCTCTTTCCTCTCTGAGTCGTACCGTTCGGAGGGTCGCGCATGGTACGGCGGTTAGTGCCCTCTTTCAGCCGTTCGGACGTCGTTTGGGCTCGCCGTCGCCGGTACCAGCTCCTGGAGTTGCTGCCAGGGGTGCTTTGAGAGGCCAGCGAGGAGGCCGCCGCGGTGGGCGTCGTAGCGTTAGGGACTTTGCGTCCCTTCCGGTGAGTTCCCGTATCTCGGAAGCGTCTTCTCCGTCCGGAAAGCGGGGAAAGTGAGTCAGTCCGCCTCGCGGTTGGACATGAGTGAAAGATCCTAGCATCTCCATCATGCTTCACGGCGCGAGCCACGGAGCAGCGACGCGTGCGGGATTGCGGTGCTTGCGCGCGCGTTGCCACACACGTGCGCCACGCGCGTGCTTTACCGACCGGTGCGTTTGCAGACTTAATGTGCACGTGCCGTTACAGCAATGCCCGGCTAGGTCGGTATCCGATTCGGTATACAGTAACGCGCGTAGTGCGCCTTTGCGTCTGCTCAAAAAATCACAAGTCTTTTGGCCGTGCGGAGAGTCCAAATCGGGCATTCTCAGAGCCCGCGGCGGCTTCGTTTCCGAGATATCGGCCAAGACTTTTTTCCGCGTTTTTGATACCATACGGGGCGGTAATTTTCGCGTCGGATTTTTTTGATTATCCTTGCAGGTAACCGCTCGGTTTGGCGTGGGGCGCAGTGCGTATACGCTTGTTGCGGGTATGCACGCGGGCACCGCCGGCGCGGGCAGGCACCGAGTGCCATGTTGTAATCGGTGTACGCGTGTTGCTTGGCTCCAGGCGGGCTGTGGTGCCGGAGTTACCGAGTATATCACGGTAGTGGCGTCGGGGGGTTGTTGGTCGATGTCCATGTCCGGTCGCAGGGGGGTACGGTGCCGACGGAGTCGCACACAATCGCCCCCTTCTTCCCTTTGCCGCACGGTAGTTCAGCACCCGCTAGTGGTTACCGATCGGAGGTGATTCCCAATGTTCTGCCGGAGGCCATGTCCAATTTTGGGATTCCCTCAGTGCTGACGGAGTCGCACGGAGTCACAACACACGCTGGTGAGTGCCGATCGGAGGTAAACTGCAATGTTCGGCCGGAGGCCATGTCCGATTTTGGAATACCTCCTATCGTTCGGCTTGTATCCCCCCCCCTTCTAGATGCGACGGCCCCGCCCGGCGTACAGTTTCATGCCGTTCGGGATTTGCGCTTCCAATATCGGCTAATAAAGTGTTGCGGAACATTCTTGGGAGATTCCCAAGAGTCTTCCGCAGCACTGCAACCGTACCAGCGTACGCGATAAACAAGACCGTGCGGAGGGTCGTCGGCCCGCCCATGGTCGAGGATTCGCTCGACAATGCCAATGCTGTCCGGTTGGGTAGAGTTAGACTTAGCCGAATCGAGTTGTGAAAGCTCCGCTCGGTGATTATTTCCAGCAGGGGGCGAGGTAGTGTCCGTCACGGGTTCCTCTGCAAACGGACCGTACGGGCGCGTTCTGTTGTAACTGGAACGGGTTGTATCCGAGCGGGGGCGCGAGAGACGCGGTCAATGCTGATGGTATCGTGTATCCCGTCAACATTGATCGTGACCGTTCTGTCCGTCGCGGAAATGACTTTGTAGGGCCCCGTGGTCTTTGGCAGAAGTTTCCGTGAGGTACGTTCCTGCTCCTCGAGCACGCCACCGGTCGGAGTTGTCGTAGGACCGTCAAGGAAGACCTCCTCGTCGGGCGCAAATGTGGGGGTTGCCCGTACGGATTTGTCGAAGTCCGCCTTGTAGCGCTGTTGCGCATTTGTGAGGCGGTTCCGAGCGGACTGGAGTGTAGCCTTGAGAAGCCTGAGTGTGTAGCGCTTCATATGTCCCGGGGTTGGCTGCGTCGGTGTTGCTGGGTGCGTGGCGGAGCTGGGTTCGTCCAGGACGACGTTCGGAGGTACGCAGGTCAGGGCCAAATCGAAAGGCGTGGTGCCCGTGCTTCGGTGTACCTAAAGGTTGTAACCGTACGTTAGCGGCTGTATATACGCGTGCCAGTTAGATTGGTGATCCGCAACGTAGTGCCGTAGGCGCTGGACGAGCGTCTTATTAAACCGTTCGGCTTGTCCGTTCGCCTGAGGGTGGTACGCCGTCGTTGTGACGTGTTTCGTACCTAAGGCCCTGCAATTCTCCTCGAAGAACTTCGAGACAAACTGAGGTCCGTTGTCGGTGAGCAAATAGTTCGGAATTCCGTACGGGTAAGCCCAATTCTCTAAGAACGTCCGGGCCACCACCGGGGCGGTTGTGGACCGTAGCGGAACTTCTCCGCAGAGCTTTGTGAACCGGTCGGTGATGAAGAGGATGTACTCATGTCCAGTGACTGACTTCGGAAATGGACCGACGATGTCCATTGCCACGAACTCAAGTGGCCCCGCAGCGGAAAAGAGCTTAAGCCGCTTCTGTGAGCGGTTTTGTGTGCCGCGCATTGCGGCGCACGAGCGGCAATCCGAGCGGTTTGATAAACATCATTAGCCATCTGTGGCCAGTAGAAGTCCCTTCGGAGAGTGTTGTACATTCGAGTCCCGCCCGGGTGTCCTTCCAGGCGCGGATAATGCGAAAGATGGAGGACGCGCGGAACCAGCGAGCGGGGTACCACCTTCTGTAGGGCTCCGTCCAGCGGGGAGCGACGGATGAGAACTCCGTAACGGTTGATGTCGAAGAGGGTAATCCCATTACCAACGTCCTTCCGCACGGATTTGCAGTACTCGTCCTCCGCCTGCTCTCGGATGAGCTCTTCCAAAGTGACCGGTCGGACGTTCATCTCCTCTTCGACGATGGCCATGACCTCGGGGCAGCCGATCGGGTTCTGTCCGTCGTGCCAGTCAAGGACAGCGTCTGTCTTGATCTCACCGTTGACGGTGATGTCCGCAACGAGGTCGTCGTTCTCTTCCGCACGGTCCGCAAGGAGTAGGCATGGGACCTCCTCGTCCAGGGAAGTGGTGTTTTCTCCGTCCGTCTGGATTCGCGACAGCGCGTCAGCGGCTTGGTGTTTTATGCCCAGCCGGTGGACTATATCGAGGTCATACCCCATGAGACGGAGCCGCCAACGAGCCAGCCGTCCGGAAGCGTCCGCCAGGTTGAGTATCCACCTCAATGCGTGGTGGTCCGTACGGAGGGTGAAGCGGGCGCCCTCGAGATACGGTCGGAGGTGCAGTATTGCCCACACGACAGCGAGGCATTCCCGTTCCGTTGTGGAATATGACCGCTCAGCCTTATTCAGCGAGCGGCTCCAGTATCCGATTGGGAGTAAGTCACCGTCCGGTTGCTTCTGTAATAAGACGCAACCGACTTGCTTATCGCAAGCGTCGGTATCCAGGACGTACGGAATATCTTGACGTGGGATAGCCAGAATGGGGGGACGTATTAACCGTTTGCGAAGTTTCTCGAAGGCCTCGTGCTCCGTATCGGCCAGGGTCTCGAAGTTGAACGGTTTGTTCTTTTCGAGCTTGCTGTTCAACGGGGCCGCAATTCGGGCAAAGCTTTTAAGAAAACGTCGGAAGACGTTGCACAGTCCCAAGAACGAACGGAGTTCGGTTTGGTTAGTGGGGGGTTTAGCCGCTCGGATAGCATCTTGGGTCCTTGTGGAGACCTGCAGCATGCTCGGGCGGATAACGTGACCCAAATAGTCGACAGTATCGCTGAAAAATTGACCTTTATCCAAACGGAGAGTGATACCGGCCGATCGGAGTGATGAAGGAATGGTCCGAACATGGTCGAAATGCTCTGAAACCGTGTGGGAGTAGATTACAACGTCATCCAGATAGACCAACGCGTATTGCCACTTGACGCGGAACAGTATGATGTCCAAGGCCCGTTGAAATGTGGCGGGGGCGTTCTTCAAACCGAACGGCATTCGAACATACCTGTACAGTCCCATATGAGACGTGAACGTTGTTATATCCCGGTCGGCTTCATCCACCTCGGTCTTCCAATAGCCGCTGTTCGCGTTCAGGGTGGAGAATATTTTTGCTTCTCCAAGAGAATCGATGCATTCGTCCATTCTCGGTAATGGGTGAGTATCCCGAACAGTGACTGCGTTTAGTCGACGGTAGTCCACACAGAAGCGTAAACTTCCGTCTTTCTTTTGAGCGAACACAACCGGACTGGCCCACTCGGCCGAGGAAGGCTCAATTACACCGAGCTCCAACTGCTTGGTGACCTCCTTGCGTTCGAGTTCGCGACGCGCCGGACCTGCACGGCATGGCATCTGGTATATCGGCATTGTACCAGGTTCCAATTGGATCCTGTGCTTCGCTGCCGCGATACGGCCCAGATGGCCGTTCCACAAGTCCCGAAACGGTTTGAGGAGCTCAATGACCCTTTCTCGTTCGGACTCGAATTCGGGGGACAACTGGACCTTTGCGATCCAGTCGTCTTCTGCATCAGGCGTTGGCTCTTGTCCGGTGGGCTTCGACACGTCCGAAACGGAAATAGATGCGTCGTTGGGGCCCCCCCTCCTTAGTTTCGTCGCTCCGAGACGGAAAGTCGGGTGTTATTAATGCGACGGGGGAGGGTAACGCCAGGCCGATGATTTTGCCTTTGTGAAGGCGAACCGAACGATCGGAAAAGTTAGCTACCTGAACGTATAATGCCACGTCCGGTCGGATTTCCATTACCCCGTTAGCCAAGAGGGTTAACTCCTCTTTATGAGCAGAGCAGTGATGTCCTTGGATAAACATGAGGCCAGCGGCCCGGGAGATTACCAATACATGAGATTCCGACATTGGTGGTATAGAAACCGGGCGGGCGACACGAATCTTGTTCGACGGAGGTTCCCGAACGGTAGCTTGGGCTGGTAGCATAGATTGCCCTGACGGGGTTGAGCTCTGCCCGGACGCGGATTGAATCGCCACGGGGGGCGAGTTGCGTAGTACAACAATTCGTTTCGGAGGTAGTATCGCCAAAACGTACTTGTCTATGAAAGACGTGCCAAGTATGCAGCTGGCAGCGAGATTGCTGGATAAACTGAACCCGGACGGTCAGCGCTCCAAGCTGGAAAAGGAGGGGTACGACCCCCAATATGTCCATTCGGTTGCGAGACGCAACCGTAATGTTATCCACCGACCGGGGTTGCAAGTGCCCTCGCCAGTGGGGAGGAAGGTGCCGCACGTGAATGAGGTTCGGACCCGTGCCAGTGTCCAGTACACCTGTAAGTGGAAACATTACCGATCGGGAGAAGCCGACGGAGAAATTCACTTTATAGAGCAAACTGTTTAACAACATTACTGGCGCGGCCGGATAGGTTTCATCCAAAGTGTCTACCGGGCGTCGCTCCGTCAGGTCGGAGGTCGTACCCGTGTAATCCGCTTCGGTGAGGCTTTCCGGCCTAGGAGAGTCGTGCGCCTCTACACGCCCTCCTCGGCTTTTTCCTGTTCCATAACGGGCTGAGCTGGAGGTAGCTCGCCACTCGTAGCTCGCGGGGCCTCTTTCTGTATGAGCATAACCGGCCGGGGTGAGCTAGCGCGGAACGGGGTAGCCCGTGCAGGGTTGCCAGAGCGTACGCCAGTAGAGACCCGAGCGGAGCCATTAGTACCATCACGGTTGTAGTATCCCTTTTCACGACGGCGTTGGTAGTTTCTCTCCCGTGCGGCCAGTAAGTCTTCCCGGACGCCCGGAGGTACCATTTGACAGCAGTTGGGCTCTCGCGAGAGACAGATCCGGCACGGGCGATTCACTAACTGACCAGGCGGTGCCGTACTAACCGAAGGCGTCTGGCCGGTACCTGGGGTCATAGCTTGTGCCGTGCGGTATGTGCCCGAGTTGGAAAAGGTCGACGACGACGGTGTTGTCGGGACCGACGGGGTGGAGCTTCCACGTCCAAAGGCGAGAATGGCTTCGCCATCTTCCGAGTCGGTGTCAAAGGACTCCGTTGGGGTCCCCACGCTCAGGACTTTCCATGCGGAACTCCGGGGAGTGAGCAGCTTCGTGCCGGGCGGTGTCTCGGTCCGGACGGACTGGCGTCTAGCCGAGCGGTGGGTATCCCCGTAGGACTCGCCGTATCGGGCGAGTGCGTCGTATCCGATGTGGGGATGAGACGTGAGATGATTTCTCACCTTCGCCCGTATGGCGGGAAGCAACCCCTCTACGAAGATAGACTTCATCCTCCGGTCGGAAAAGACATTGCCGCAGCGGAGGCCCTTCGTCCACAGTTTCTGAGAGTATTCCGTTTTGGACATTCCCGAGGACTGGTGGTACAGAATAACCTCCGAGTAAGCGTCGGAAATGACTTCATCCGTGGCGTACGTAGTCAACAGAAAGGTGACGACTTCCGAGTACGTACGGAGCATTTCGCTGCGCCGCACGTCAACGGCGCCCGTTTCTCCCAAGAGGCGAGACTGGATCAACGCGTGAGCCGGTCCGGTCAGGTAGAATTAGAAGCACCAGAGTGCTGCTCCCTCGGACAGTCCGTTGTGGTTGCAGGCGGTTTTAAACCGCTGCAAGAAGTTCAAAACTGAAATAGCGTCAGCTCCGGAGAAGGAATGTCCCTTCATCTGGACATTCAACTTCTTTTGGTAGCGCGCGATTCCCCGCGCTACCTTCGAGTTGTACTTCCGACTACGGTCGTTGAGCCGGTACGTACGGTAGTCCACCACCTTGGTGAGCAGTTCGTTCAGCGGCTTGATGCGCCTGGGTGCAGATTTCTCCGAACGGGAACGATACCGGTCGGAGCGTCTTCTGCGATCAGAACGCTTTGAATCAGAGTCACTGTCAGTCCGGGAAACGGCATCCGAACTATCCAAGCGGTCAGAATCAGTGTCCAAATCGGAGGAGCGTCGTTTCTGTCTACGACGACGGCTCTTCCGCGCGCGACGGTGGCGATCCGAATCGGAGTTGGAATCAGCCCTACCGCCCTTCTTGCGGCAGCCTCTTCCCACGTCATCAGAGGAGGAGTCGTCTGAATCTCCGTTCGGATCATCTCGGCGTGAATTAACCGGACGGGCTGGGACCATGGGGGCACTCTGCTGTCACCCTTCATGTGGTTCCAGGATTCGTTCGGGTTCGTGGTCTGGGGCTACGTCCGGGCGGCCCATTGAAAATTTTGGGAGGGGTGGCAACGTCGCCGTTTTCGTGTAAACTGCCGGTCGGTCTTCCTTATTTCCTTTTCCAAACCCGATCGGTGTCAACTGCTGCAGCACCTCTTCGACGGTCTCGCGCACTATCGGGGAGATGATTTCGGAGAGCAACTCCGGTAGGCGCTCGAGCAGATAACGCTAAACCCGAACAGGAACACGGGACTCGATCTTGGTCTTGACCTTATAGTGCCAATACGGTTCAAGTTCCTTCCACAGTTCTGCCAGTGTCCGCGGAAGGCTATTCGGAGGGTTCTGTCCGATCGGAGCGGGGGACTGCTGGGCAGCCCCTGCAGCGGCCGAACTCACTGGGGGGCTTTCGTACCGTGCGGATGAGGAAGCGGAGGGCCCAGGGGGCCTCGAGGTTTTTCGGACGAGAACCTCGGGATTCCCAAGGGGGAATTCCAGGGTAGGTGCAGTGCTGCGGATGCTGCGGCGGCCAACCGAAGCGGTGCCCGAAGCGGTCTGCAGGGGTGGCTCGCCGGACGGAGCCAATTCTTTTTCGACATCAACCCGTGCGGTCGAATCCACGTTTGCGTCACGGGGCTGCATCGCGTGACTCCTTTTCCAGATCTGATCTAACCCGTTCGGTAAACACGAATCCCACTTCTAAGTCGGGAGACCAATGTGAGATAGCGCTGAAAGGCGTGTAAGTTTCCTAGAGGCGCGATCCGTGCGGAGTCCGTAAGCCGGGCGTGCGTGTCACACGAGGCCGGTCGGGGAACGGTGACGCGTGGAGACGAGCGCCAGCACCGGGCGGTCGTAGGGAGACTAGGCGGTTGGGAACGTCAGGTGCGATCGAGGTACGCGCGAAGAGTCCGAACGGCTTGTAAACCTGTAGATATCCCGTGCGGAGTAACGCTTCAGGTCTGCTTTAGAAACGATACTTAGACTAGGACGGTGGTGCTTACCCTTTACTGTTTGGAGGGTGGCGGGGAGCGGAGGTGCATAAGTAGTGTGCACCTCCGAGCTGCAACCCGCATTACAGTCCGTGGTGGCGCCTGCACCCACGTGGCGGAAATATCACGGGGTGGGGGACGCCAACTACCTACAACTATGCTACGTTTTAACCTACTGTACATGTCCGTCCGGTGTGCAATCTTCGCCCACGTGTGCGACCAGGCCACTTGCACTCAGTCCTGACCACGCCCTTCTTACCTGACAACCCGCTCGGATTCATTATACTACACAAATGACGGATTCGTCCTTACTTTCTTTATGGGATTTATCAGTTGTGAAGCGGAATCTGACTTCGTAGATGTCCTAACGCAGATTAAGTCCATGATTCTGATATCACCGGCCATTATTACAATGGACCGAAGTGCAGCTTGCATAGCAGCTACAGAGAAAGAATTTCAGAATTCGTTTATTGTTCTTGATGATTGGCATGTGAATCAAAACCAAATCAAGAATGTTACTACATGGTGTGCCCAAATCGAACGAAGTAGTTGGTGTGAGGACATGTCCAGAGATCTCTTCCATATTCGGAGGTCCAAGTCAGTGGCCATTTTCATACAGCGGCGCCATGACTTCCAGAAAAGATACTTGAAGCCGTTCACAAACAAATTACCTATGTGGTTTACTTATACGTATGTTCACAGACCACAATTGCTTGCTTAATGTTTTCGAATCATCGCAGTTCCAAGGCGATAACTCTTCCAAGGAACCAGATATACCGAAGCTTCCAATTCCGGATATCGTGCCTATGTGCTATCTAAGAAAATCCCTTTTTCAGACATTCCAAGACATCTGCAAGTGTTGACTCACAGACGTGCTGAGGAGCGCAAAGAATCACGCATACACTCCATGTACCCTCTCAGTTCTAGATATTGTGCTATACAGAATTGTATGTTGCCTGTACCCCCCGAGATCCTCGATGATCTATTGCAGAATACACCAGCTATTCATTGAAAAAGTTTATAGAAATAAGTATAGAACCATCGAGTAACTCTTCTGTTCGGCGTACATTTGTCAAGAATATGGAAAACGTGCACTGACCTGAGCTCCTCTTGCAAGAAGAGAATAGAACCGGCTTCGTTGCGTGTTTTCAGCTAACTTGGAGCTTTTATTTCATCCGAAAGCATGATACTTCTAATTCAAATACACTTCTCCCTTCAACTGAAACACTACGAGTTTTATTTGCACTTCAGAAGGTGAGGAGCGATGATGGAGGAGAAAAGATCTATTCGTACGATGCGATTGTAGGAACATGGATTCACTCGGATTTCCCTGTCGGTACATTGTGAAGTGTGCGTTTTCATATAATGAATACGTCCTAACTGAGCCTAGATTGAAAGAGGGCTTGGACGAACACATTGAAATCGAATCGTTCTGCGACCCATATTGGAGGTCCAACCGTGAGTTCTATTCTTTTAATGACGTCTGCAATGTAAGGAACATGTGCGGTGTTATTTATATGTATTCGTTGCAAAAGAAAATGGAATCGTTTACCAGTAATTCAATTCACACAGACATAGGCGTTGATCTATTTCTCCATAAATCTACAGAGCAAGAAGTGAGAAAGCATGTGAAATGGTCCGATAACAACTCTCTGTTTAATCGAATACATCGGCTTGTAGAAGGGATGGGCCCTGTCGCTGTGGAAGAGTTGTTTGAACTGCTGAAGGAAGCGAAAAGAAGACTAAGTAAAGGATCTATGGTAACGAAACAAATGCTTGATGACTTTCCAACAGTTGTCGGCACTAAAGATAAAAAGAACTAGAGAGTTCACAAAATGGATAAAGGAACTATTCACACCACACTAACTCTACTGCCTCCAAACATGTCCCGAGTGAAGATCACCAAAAGAAAAAAAGGCTTAACCGAAAGATTAAAGGCAAAGAAGAGCAAACTTAGCAACAAGGTGAAACAACGCGTGGAGATGGACGCAAACGGAAATGGGCTGAAATCATCACAAGGTTCCGCTGATGATTCTAAATCACTAATTCACAGAAAAGCAACCAAAGAAGCGTAGAAGAAGGCCTTTGATATTATGGAAAAGGGTGATCGTCGGTGAATCCTGATTGAGGTTCTACCCTGTAAGATTCTCCGTCCTACGAATAAAGCAATAAATATACACGTCAATAACAAGTATCCGTTAATTATCTTTTTTAAGCTTCCAAACCATTCAAATTAATTGTTCATGGAGCATCCAGGCAGAACAGGTCACGATTTGACTTTGCTGGCCAAGGAACACCACCTCAAAAGGCAAGTTATCCACTGCGATCTATTCGGTTGAATAGCAATGCGACCCCGAAGAGAGTTCCTCCTATTTGTAGAGTTCATTTCAATCAAAACGGCTTTATCGCGTCGATAGCCCAACTTTCAAAACAAGAAAAGCTCGCTTCCATACTTAGCTCTGCACAAATCTCAGGAGCAGCCTTCCGCCCATGCCAACTTTTAATGCCTACACCGATCCCGTAGCTAATCCCAATATTCATGCGATCCCTTCCAAGCCGTTAACACTTCATGATTCCCATCGTTCCTTTCGATTTGCAACTCGCGCGGGCCAAGTAGTTTCAAAAGCGAAGTATCGTGTTCCAGAAATGATACACCCCCGTCAATAATCAATTCCTTCGCCGGATTTTAAGGGAGACCACGCCTTCCATTTCACCCGGAATCCATTTCAGTCGAAAAGGATTCGACTAACTCGGGCGTGGCTAAGAATGTGGCATCTGGCGTAGACGTATCGGTTTCAAAGAAGAGACCCAGTACCAAAGAAGAGTTAGTAAGAGCTGGGACTGAAAATCATGAAGCCGAGAGGAGAAAGTTAAACCCTTAATGAAGGCTTGATAAGTAGGGAAGGAATACAAAAGAAACGACAGATCGAGTAAATCTTAAAAAAATAAAGCAGAAAAGTTCGAAATCGGCTTTTTCCACGCCGGCTGTGCATCCCATTCGGGTCACTCAACCTGTAAAAGTCACACAGGCTCACTCTGCACACTCTGTTAGAAATTTGTAGCTGTCTCAAGCGTTTCAGCGTGTTAAACCAGAACAGCCTGTAAAGGTGACATCAACTGCCTCCGACTCCTGCGCGTGCATCATATTGTTTCGCTCATCGGTATCCACAGCAAGCAGCAGCTCGCAGAATTCTGGTGGGAGATTTTGAGGCCGGCAGCGGTGCGGTTTGCATTGGCATCGACATACAAATCGGAAGGTCGAATGGTGACCATCACAGATATGACCGCAGTGGTCACGCAGATAACAAAAGCAGCAGGTGTTACGTTTGGAAAGCGCGCCAATTTTTGAACCTGACGATAATGACTGAAAAAAGGGAGGACTTGGACTGGAACCATTGGGCAGAGGTGCAACGATGTTTGAGCCTAATGTTTTTATTGGTCGAAATTCTAAAATACTATATAGCCATTGGCAGAGGGAGAATCGGCCTCCTGGTGCAATAGTAATGGAAACAAATGTCTGAGCCCAGACCTCTGGCTGGTCATTTTTGCGACAACGGCGACGTCGTGTCGATTCGGCATTTGCCTCTCATATGAGCCAATAATTACAACATTGAAAGAGATTTGTAAACTTAGTCATTATTCCTAAATTTTTGCGCCGGGATGTTTTCAACAATCTCTTCATCTCTGGCGTCAACCTCCGACACCATAAAAGATCGTCCACAATCTGTAGGAAACACCATTTTCACGCAGGTTTCTCACAGTTTGTGTAACATGTGAACATCTACTGATCCCCGATGTGTGGTCGGCAATAGAGCCCACACCCGCGCAAGTCTCGTTAAGTCAGAAAAAAAACTTTAAACGATTCTTTTCCAAACAATAAAATTTGAATGCATCTGTTGCAATCGCTATAGAACTTTTGAAAAGAAGAATGACATTCATTATTGTTGTAGAAAAGGCCACCAAAAGATTTCCTTTAAAATATCTTTCGGTATTATCGATGACTTCACGAGGCCACAACATTTTAATGGTGAATAACTTTCCCGGATTAAATCACAGTTTTATGTCTGTGTTCTGGGTCGATCGCTAAATGAGGTTTTTTATCAGCCTTTGCAGCCGTATCCAACAAGAAACTCTTTTTTTTGTGAAAGATGGAGGACAACGGATACAGTAAGCAAGGAAATCCCGCATTTTTTCTGTTTCAAAAGTTTGCGAAGAGTACTGTTCATGTTATTCAAGAATTGATAGACATAACAGATCTCGTTAAGATAATTCGAATATGGAAAATAGGTTTGAAGTGACCGAATTGTATTTTAGATTGAATACTTCTTTACTGGCAATGTGCGTGCTCGACGCTTGAAATATCTACAAAGCTTATTGGAACAACTTGACTCCTACATCACATGATTTTAATTGCAACCTTGCAGACGGATGAATAGATAACACCTGGGATACTACTAGATTCACGAAAAGAATATGAAAACAAGAAGATGAAATAGATAATCCATATATAGCTGGTTTTTACTCGCATTCATTTGATTGAGACTGAAGAGCAACGTCCTCCAGGGAGGCTTTTGGGGACTTCAGTTTTTTCCGGAGCCTCCGGCGTGCAACCTCGTTATGAGTAGGAGTAATCCGTTTTCACGGCGATGGCCGGAACACCGGTGATGCATCGGCGGAACCGGGTGCCATACGCGTAGCCGCAGCGCCCGCGCGACACGTGGCCGCCAGATTGGCCCCTTTGTTAGACGGACATTTAGCTATTTAGGATAGACTTTACTTATTCTATTCTACGGTGACTACAGTACTTAGGCCGCCGGCCTCGCGGCGGCCGGTCCAGTAAAGTCTCCCCAACAAGGGTGATCTTGGTCTTCCAGATCTTGGCTCTGGGTCGAACCGCCTGCGCGGATATACAACTCCTTACGGAGGGATTTCCCGTGGTGCACGGCTTCCCAACCCCCTTGGACGTTCAAGCAGCTTTCGTGTTTTGGGTATCTTTTCCCAATTTCGTGGTTCCGCCCGTGTATACGGTTTGCTACACCCGGCAGTGCCGGCTATTCCCGAGTCCCCTCTTGCGACTCGTGGTCAACCTCGCCCTCTTGCCTCCGTTCCCATTTTCCTCCCCTTTTCCTCCCCTTCATTGGGCAATTCCCGCTCGTGCGGCTCGCACTGACACCTGTCGTGCTCGCCGCTCTCGTGGGTTTTGCCTCCTCAGAGAATACGCAAGCACCGCTTCGGCGGATATTATCGGCTTCTTTCAGCCTCCCTGCGCCCGTCGCGACGGTTCGGCTCCGGGTTACACCCGGCATTGCGCGCCGATCCCTGGGAGGGCTCTACCGCGCCGGCTACCTCGAGAGAGGAAGATCCGGACGTCTTCGTAGGTTTTCCCCCTTGGGGGCATTGTCCTACATAGCTCACTAACTAAATTTATATCTCTTCATCATTTTCAGTTTTTTTCAATCAATCTTTCTTGGTCCATGCAAATCAACATGTTATGGAGAATCCGACACGTTTTTATCGCTAAAAACATCTTTTTGCACCAAAGAAAACTTTCTTCTTGTAGAACCTGCGAACGGCCCTGGAAAAGCCCAAAAATCCGTTGTATAATATTTTTGACTGCTTTTTGTACCTTTGTAAACCTTTTTTCGCCCTGATTATGAAACGTTTGAATCAAACGAGCAAAAATGGAATAGCCCATCGCAGATATATTCCGTCATCAATCAACATAACTGTCTGTTATTTGAATGATGATGTATCTTAAAGTAAGAAAATAAGTTTAGGTCGTACGCACTGGTAAAGATAGACGTGCAAAGAAGTGAAACTGCAAGCAATGTTTTATAATTGTTCGTGCAACATCATCCAATAAACAAATATCATACGTACAAATTGCGAACTCTTCATGCATTTACTCTAATTGTTTCCGGTTTCCTTCGTTAGTGTTATAATGCGATCTTTGGAGTGCAGCAGGGCAGTGTTTCCGCGTGAGAAAGTCTTGAGATATGAAGAAATTAGATCGTGTAAAAGTTCGTAGAACATACCGCGAAAAACTCAAAAACGACGCCAAAAAAGAGTACAAAGGATGAGGCTGAAAATATTTTTTGATCCAAGTGCAAAGACTCCTATTAATTTTCTGCGTACCTGGTTTGCAGCTTATGCGCTTGGGATTGTGGTTCTTTTGAATTATGAGTGAAACTGCAAGTGACGCAGGAACAGCTGCGCCACAGGTGCGGACATACGTGAACATGTTTTCTTTCCTTTAATTCATGGCCATGTTGATGCGAATGATGGTGAGATTGCGAGAACTGCGATAATTTGGCGCAGGCAGTAGTTCGCTGGCCGCATGGGGACAAGGGTACATGCGTTTTGGTTTTTTTGTTATATGTATGCAGTCCGCAAAATGGTTGGCTGACGTTAAACGAACAGAAGGACGCTCATACTCAAGGTGGGACAAATAGCACCCGTCTGGTAGTCTTGCTCTTCAGACGCGTCGCTATAGTTCGTTGTATTTTGAAGTCGGGTTGCTATGTTTTAACACACTAGTAGACTTGCTCTAACCCGTGTAGGCAAAAGAATTCATGTACTATGGTCAATTATCTTCCTCTTTGTGGGCGTGCATCGAAGTCTCCTCATGCGAGGCTCTTGTTGCCAATCACCTTAGTTTTTCCCCTGTAGCAACGTTGCTGCGATCATGTTGAGATGGTAGGTAAGGAATCATTTACTATACTCTACGAGTTTCGGTGTCGAACTGCATAGTTTGTTTGCAATATGGGGCATTTGGGTTCTTTGGTGTTTTTGTCTACTTAACCTCTTTTCCCCACATGATTGAGTCTCAGGGTCCTCTCCATGTTCGTATCCTGTTTCTTTTCTGTAGTTGGTCTGGCATGTTTTCACCACATACCAACTATATCGTCAACGGCGATCTTTGAACTGACCTGTCCCTTGTGTTCTGCAAGCTTATCTCACCCCATCCATTGTCAGAACACCATCAGTTGTTGCGGTTCGTGATTTGGGTTTTGGGGCGTCATGCCCCGTCAGATGGAGGCGAGAGATAAGAAGGTTCACCATCGATGCAAGACACTTCGTCGCCAACACGTCTCCCCTTTCGCATGAATTCTTTTCTCATGAATATACAAAAAGATCATTCGATGCTCTTGTTTCTCACGTGAACAACACATGTCTGTGGGATTGAATACCTGGGCTCATTCATAGTGCTGAACGCTATCAGTTATTTTTCTCGGACTAGGGTCTCTAACGTAGATACATACTGTCTTGGCCAGACGAACGATAAGACAAAAACATGAAGAAATCATTTGAAAGCGGCCAACAAGGTACCAGCTTCTCTGAAGAAATCATATCTTTGAACGATTCGCGCTTAGTAGAAATCGGGTTCGTGTATTTCAAAAATGGGAGAACGCAGTCGGATTCAGTGAAATGCACAGAAAGCAAACGACAAACAGCTACCGACGGCCCCTGTCACAAAAGGCTCTCGCAATTACTTGTCATCGCGCGAAAGAAATAACTGTCGGCAACAAGCGTCCATGAAAAACGCACTTGTTTGCAGATACGCCGCATGATCCCAACAGGTAGCAATGCTAACCCTTCGCTGGTAGCCTTAAAGGTTGTCACCGTTACAGCTCATCAACGTCATGCACACCAACAAGCAATACACTACCAATCAGCCTCCGTCTTTAGATACTCCAGCAACCGCCAACAAATCTTCCTTCCACACGAGAGAGAGCGGACATCTGTATGCAAACCATCTGCGATGTCACGTAGCAAATTCACATGCTGCGTACATCCAGCTGATGTTTGTCGAGGCATACGTATCATCAACTCATCCTGAGCTCGTGTCAGCATTGCAAACATACAAACCGTTATCCACGATGCGTCGCTCACCTTCAATTGCCGTACAAACCCTAGGCCAAGGCTCATACATTCTGATGCAGCCAATCCGGCGACGAGCCCAAATCCATTCCCAAGCCGATGATCTTTGACCAAAAACAGAAGAATGCGCCATGCCTTCTTCGATCGCTTTACAAGCAGTTAAGCCGGAACTGTATTTTAAATATTAGTCTATGCAACATTGTTATAGAAACCTCACAGAACCACAACCATCAATACTATCTGTCCTCCCCGTTTAACAAAGAACCCATAGCCAAGGCACCGACCTCCTGCTTCCTGTTATCCTTCTTCATTTCATTGCTATCGTTCTGTTTCGCCTCATTCTCACCGTCTCGCTCATTAAACTCGTCACCATTTGATTTTTCCCCCGACAAGACGATTTGACTGAGTCCTACATTCTCCCCAACGTTGTCCCCCCCCTCGAGCGACTCGTCTATGCTCCCTGTTGTTACATTTACGCCATCCTGCAATCCATATGATTGTGGAGTGCCATCTGACGAAACGCCATTCCGTTTTCCAGACGATAGGTTTTCATTCCCATTTAAACCGACATTCGTATCATTGTTGAATGGGGTGAACAACCCACTTTCGACGACAGCGGTTTCGACATCTTGCCCATTCGAACCATTTTGGGCAGATGAGCTATCCTCCATACCGGAGTCTGAGCCGACCGTTGCCAAAGTTAATTGGTTTTCCCCGTTTTGTTCCACTTCCGCGCTCAATTGTGAACCAACTCCCCCCGCAGTTGTCATCTGTATCGCGTCACCTAATTGAGCGTCGACTAAATTATGATCTCCCATGCCCACTTGTCCCACAATCATACCATCGGCTGATCCAGATTCTTCAATCTTCTGCTTAAGAGTTCCATCTTGCACTGAATCTCCCGGGCATCCAAGCCCGGGTTGAGTTGGCACGTATTGCTCAGTCCGGAGTTGTTCTGGCGTCCGATTACCAAGAAACACTTGAGATCTTGACGGTGCGACTTCTTCCCGATTTACAAGCCGTGCAACATTGCTATTGTTAGTTTCAAAAAACTCATCTCGGGTCGCATCAGCCCCTGTCAAACGCACAGAGTTCGCTTGTGCCATGGCACTGTTCTGGACTCCCGATACTATTTGGGAAGAGCACGGCGTAGCCTGCCTCCACAACGCCGCTTGAGCACCAGCTGATACAATATCATGCGAAGCAGAAACGGAGCCATTTGATACGCCCAGCTTGACTGGCATAGACTGAAAAGAGTGACCCGGTCCAGGATGCAAAGGAAGATTTTGCGGCAATTGAGGTATTTGACTTGATTGTGATGGTGAAAGTGCACCACTAACTGATAACCCTTCTTGCCTTTCACTCGACAACAAGTGACGCTGGCGGTTCAGTTCTTCTAACCTCTTTGCTTCAGCCTCTGCGGTCCGTCTCCGAGCCAAAGCGGCTTCTCTTCGCACGGTTTCTGTATAGTCATCGAGTAGTATTCGCTCCATCAAAATGGAATCTTCTGTTGTTAACGAGCTCTGACCAAGAACTGTCTCCTCACCAATGGCCTCGTAATTGCTATCATGAAGCCGGTCGCAATGCGCGCGAAGCTTTTTGTAAAAGCCACCGTACTTTTCACTGAGCACATCTGTGTGCTTCTTCCATTCCTCGGAAGATACTGACGAATCTTCAGGAGGAAGAAGCACGTGAAATGGAACAATTCGTTCAAACGCGTCGACTAAGCCTTGAAATGGGGTGGTGTAATCTGGATTGTGCACACGCAAGTAGTCATTCATTGGTCTAGCTTGCAGTCGTCTTTTCTTCTGAGTGGCTCGTTCTCTTAGTTCACGCTTGTGCAGCACTCGTTTGCGCTCGTCTTCAATCTTCTTTGCGTCGATTTCAAAACTAACCGGCACGTCCGGTTGCACAGGACGGCTATAAACTTGTGCTACTGGATTCATAGCGCTCGACGGCAAAAATTGTGAAGCATTGCGAGCTGGATCAGAGGTCCGCAATCCCGGAAGTTCTGTCTGTCGCGTGGACCCAATAGACTGGGTATCTTCAAACGATTGCGACATTGCATGATTTGGATTTGCTGGCGCGCCTGACGTAGATGAGGCGGCGCCGTTTACATCTGAAACACCGATGCTAGCGCGCTTCGGGCTCTGCCGCGGCGGTCGTTTGTTTGATGGAGAGCGCCGTCTTGAAGTAGAATTGCTGTGAGTTGCCTGCGATGCTTGCGAATGAGATGAGTTGGCTTTTGACTTTTGAATTTGAAGGTGTTGTTGCGCCTGCAGTTGGCGAGATTGCAGTTGTGCTTGTAGGTGATGTTGAAGTTGTGGTGGGAGATTTGCAATGTTCTGAGAGAGACTTGCGGTGAGAGAATCCTGCGATGCAGCGGGATTAAACGGAAACGTAGAAATGGAATTGGGATCATGAGCCTGCGGGCGCTGTGGGTTGAGGTGATGCTGATTGTACAATTGCTGCTTCTGAAGCAGTTGCTGCCTCTGATACAAGGCAGCGCTCTGAGATACGCTCGCGGATGCACCCAATGGCATATTGGGCTGCGATGACGCCAAAGGGGTAGGGCTTGCGCGTGAGTTGATTTGCATAGAAAACGGGGAATCAGAGCTTCGGGCTTGCATGATGGAAGAGTCGGGTTTGCCGCGTAAATAGTTGAGCTGTTTGCTTAGAGTGGCATAAATTTGAGGATCTCTTGTTCCGCGCAGCACTTGCTCTAAAGTAGCGGCATCGAACTGAGCGAGACGGGGATCACCACCCATTGTGGCCTGCTGACGGTGATTTTGTTGCTGGGGCGGGTGCAAAGGGGAAACATTCGGGTCGGAACCATGCACCCGGGAAAATGGTGACGGAGAGGGATGACGGGAAGAGGGAACGGAGGCCTGTGGGTGGAGAAATGCGTGGTGTTGGGGCCGATGTTGTCGTTGTTGCTGCTGCAGTTGTTGCGGTTGCGTTTGTAGCGGCATTTTTTGTTGATGTGGTAGGAGAGCGGCGCGGAAAGGGTGTTGGGGTTGGGGCTGTTGAGGAAACTGTTGTTGGAAGAGAGCCGGATGGGACTGGATGAACATGTGGCCGGCGGGATGCTGTGAGATATGGTGTGGGAGCTGCGGAGGCTGCGCCGAAACACTCGGTGCAGGTGCAGGAAGAAGCGTAGGGGCAGCAGACTTTGGTCGGGGTCGCCGGGGTTGCGGTTTGCGAGGCTTCTTGTGAGCGGCAGTGGCAAGGGAGACGAGCGGGTGCTGCGGGGGTACAGGCGCAGATGCAGGTGGCGGCATAGGGTTGGAAAGCGGTTGGGAGGGGAAGGAGGACGGGTCAGTGTCGGGAGAAAGCTCGGAGAAGAGGCGGCGGTCCGGTTGGCTCATGGTAGGAAGGGAGAGAGAGAGGGCCGCGTGGGCGCGGAGGCGCCAGTCGGCGCGGTTTGATCGGGCGGCTGCGAGCGATGGGATGGGTGCGGACAGGCTCCCTCTCGGACGCGTAGCCACGTCGATGAACAACGCTGCGCTTTCTTTTAGCGCGCTTTTTGCGCTTCGATTTGTGTGCGCCGATTCCGCGCCGCGGACCGGATGCGCCCACAGCTGCTGGACCACTCCGCCGCCAATGCCCACGCGCTTGAGGCCCGCGAATTGCTCCCAACTGTTCACAACGTTGTCCACGAAGGGTTTGCTAATATGCTGACTTTAACCCTCTTCCTCTGTGCCTCTTGTTTGCTTTCAGGGATACCTTCACTCCGCTAGAGCTGTTAAATGCGTTGCCCAACAATTTTGGGGAGCCGACAGGAATGCGATTACGCCCTTGGACACCCCCTCCATGCACAACCAAATGCATGTTGCATAAAGCACGAGTGTAGGGGGGCATAAGCCTAATGGTTTTACGCAGAAAAGATGTGCACGGCGTGTGAAACTTTACTTTTCATCTTCAACCCCTAATCTTCAAACTTTTGAACTGTTGTACAAGCCCACAAGCCCACGCAATCACATGTCTCCACCACATTACATGGCGCTTAAGGAGCCGGCAAGTCCGACACACTGATCGCACTCTCAAAGTCATCGGGGACAACTCCCTCAATATAGGGATAGAACAGGCGATATGTTGACTTAATTGTCACTTCTGCAGCCCCTGTAACATCCGCAATCTCCTTTGGCGTGCGCTTATGCTCATCCTTACAGAGAAGGGTTACAATATAGATACTTGTGGCCGCCAAGGTCGTATATGTCTTTCCGTGCAGCACCGGGTGATCCTGCATTTCAGTAGCCACTATATCCGCCGCGTTAACTACATCTCGCGGCAAGTCCAGAAAGTTGCAAAAACGCGTGACAAAGTCGTCTGTACCGCGAACATACGTTGTTTTGGCGTCCGTCAGTTGACGCTCCATTTTCTTCACAGTGGCTCCGACGTTCTTTTTAGGCACGCCTGTCAACGCACAGATTTCCTTGTAGGAGCGCGCCACTTTTTGATTTCTACAAGCAATGAACAGACTGGAGGCGACAATTTCGTTCACTTCCTCTTCTCGAAGAGTTCTCGTCCTCACGCGCTTCTCGGGCTCACCTGGACTAGAAGTAATCTTTGTTGTCAAGTGGTCTTGATATCGCTTGAAGAGTTCTAAAGCTCGGTCACTCACTGACTTGGCCAAATTAAGCCGTTCTCGATGTCTACTGATTCTTTGAATAACCTCCATCATTACCTTATCAGCAGCGGACGTCGCGTTTCTATTTTGTGCCCTATTTAGCGACACGCTAAGGGCACCACCGCCCTTTGCACCAGTTCCAATACTCGTACCGTGTTCAAACTCGAGCAATGGGTTGTTGGCCGGTCCCGCACGATTTGGGTCGTCTCCCTCTTCAGCAGTGAACGTTCGCCATTCAGTACCAAGGTCAAGTAATCTCTCTATGATGATGAGACCGCACCCCCTACAATCTGCCGTGCCTTCTCTCCAGTTCTCGACGATGTCATCGGACCCACATTCAGGACATTCTTCTGGCATTTCCCGCTCCATCGGCGGAGCCAAGCTGGGCATTCCATTCATTTTGTGAAAGGGTGATGATACAAGAACCAGTGCCAATTGGGGTGTTTCGCGCTCAAGGTGTTCGTAAGCGGCCGAGCTCTTCGTCTAAGGTACCGAAAAAGCGGTCGAGCAATAAACTGCTTCTCTTCACTGGGGCAGTCACGGTCGCAACGTTTGAACGAACGTTAATGAGTAGGACAAATGGAAAGTGACTGAACTTACGACATCCACTTATTCTTGGTAGGCAAGCAGTTGTGGGTTGTGCGCTCATATAAATATTTCTAGATTTATCTACTCTACTCCGTCTGATAGACGTCATTTTATCTCTACGAGAGAAAAACCTGGTACACGTGTGGCGAGTTCTTTGCCTCAGACCTTGTCCTGATCTTCGCCAAAACTCTAAGGAGATGACATACGGATCCCTTGTAATACGAAGGAGTCGGGCCCACAGTAGTTCTATATACGGCATTCTCAAAGCCCTTATCGTGATCTGCAAAAGCTTTCGAGCGAAGAACTGTGCAAGGCCTGCAACTGATATGTGTGAGCATCAATCGCAAAGCCTATTGCTGATTTTGTGAAATCGCCGCATCTTGAACCTACTCTTCACGTAAAACCCCTAAACCCCTAAAACCCTATGTGATGAATTCTGACGTCGCTGCTAGTGGTTCTGCTCCCATGTGTGAACAGAAGAAAGAAACGGGAAACTGGTGGTGGAAGCCTGACTCTCCTCCGAGACCGATATGCCATCATCCACGTGCACCCTTCCATCTGGTAGACTTCCTCATGCAATTTCGGTGGATAGTCATTATTCCAATTGTGCTGCCGCTGTCATTTCTATGGGCTCGTCTTCATCTGCTCCGGGCATGGATCAAGTCTTTGATTCGCGGCCCCGCAACAGTCCGAAAGCACCTGGACCGCGTTGAACGCGTACGTGTCGCTCTAGAGAAGCATCGTTCTTCCGACGATGGGTTAGTGTGCACGGCTCGTCCATCGTTTTGGAGTGTTACCAATCGTGATTCGGCATATAAACGTAGATCGCGATATGAAGTGGACCTCTCTGATTTAGCAGACGTTGTTGAGGTAGACAAGGAGCGAATGAGTGTGAAGATGGAGCCATATGTGACAATGGGACACCTCACAGCCACACTGTTGAAAATGGGTGTTTGCATTCCGGTTGTTCCCGAATACGACGATCTCACTGTTGGCGGGTTAGTGTGTGGATACGGCATTGAAGGTTCAAGCCACAAGTACGGTCTCTTCTACGATGAAGTCTTGTCCATGGAAATAGTTGTCGCCGGGGGTCGCGTGGTGACCGCCACTAGAAACAACGAATTCAGTGACCTTTTTTATGCTATTCCATGGTCTTATGGCGCCATAGGGATGCTGGTGGGGGTTGAGATGCGGCTCATTCATGTGAAGCCGTACATGAAGGTCACATATTACCCAGTTGCCGGTACTATTGAAGAAATGTGTAAGGCGTGGAACCACTTTCTTGTGCCTACGGACAAACCATGGGCCGAATACGTGGAGGGCTTAATGTATAGCTCCAATCGCGGGGTAATTATGACTGCTGATTACGTCAAAGAAGAAGAGGCTTGTAGAGGAAACATAAACCGCATGGGCTACTGGTTCAAACCATGGTTCCACAAACATGTCAAGGAGTCTGTTCTGGACAAGACGATTGATGGATCTCCTATCGTTGAGTATGTCCCAACTAGAGACTACTACCATCGACATACAAGAAGTCTATATTGGGAAGCCGATTTGCTAGTTCCCATGGGAAACCACGTCTTGTTTCGATGGTTCTTGGGATGGCTTATGCCCCCAAGAGTAAGCTTTTTGAAGCTGACTACATTCGGAAAAATGTGGGAGTACTACACTTCCCGATTTGTTGCGCAAGACATTCTTGTTCCATTGCGCAAGACCTCTGCGTGTATGGAGCTAATGCATGACGAATATGATATATACCCACTTTGGCTATGTCCGCATCGTGTCTTCAAGACGCGAAAGGGGACGATGTTAGATTGCGAAAAAGAATACGACGTGGGTAAACTCAGTCAGGGAGACACCGAAGAAGCGCAGATGTACACAGATCTTGGAATCTGGTACACGCCAGGTCACATTCTTCGAAAAGAGAAGTTTGATAATGCTGCCGCCAGTCACAAACTGGAGCAGTGGCTTATCGAAAACCATGGGTATCAGACTCTGTATGCCATATCTGAGCTGAATGAACAAGACTTCTGGAAAATGTTCGACAAGACACTGTATCAAAAGTGCAGGGAGAAATACAAGGCTGAGGGCACTTTTATGGATGTATACTATAAAGTTGGCAGAAAAAACAAAAGTGCTTCAGCGCTTGCTGCGAAGAAATGAACTTAGAAAACCACAATGTACGTAGTAACATAGCGTCTTCTCTGGGCCTAACGGAAGCCTATTCAGTGCATGACGTTTCTTAAACAGCATGTGTTGTCGTCCTCGTAAAAACGATGCGATCGTACGGCAGTAAGGACGGGTCCAGTGTAAAATCCAGCAGGTTGGTTTGTTTCACTTTTTGGGGACTTTGCTCAGGAAGCTCGAACCCGTTTTTTGGTCGTAAAATGATTCCGAATGGAAAAAGGCAGCTTGTTGGTGCGAATGCTAAGAGAGTCAGATTTACCAGAGATGTCTGTTCACCGGTCGGAATGCTATACGAAATGTTGATGGCAAGCGACAAATAGAAATACCGTAAGATAAAACAAAACAAAACCCACACATCAAGTTCTAAAAGATATCATGATTACTTTCTGCCCTGCGTATCAATAACAAGCAGACTAAAGTTCTCTTCTATACTTTGCTATACACTGGTTGCAGTGACCTAGTTTAGAATCTCGTTACACTCTAAGTCGGGCACAAACTCAGTTTCATGAGAGCTTCTTGAGCAAAGTAAGTGACATCTTGGTCCTTTTCGGTTGAATCGGTCATCGATATCAAACATGGGCGTATCTTGGTTTCTCTGACGTCTTCTCGTACAAACGGGATTATCCGATTCAGTGTCTTGGCAGAACAAAAACGCACGTTGGGAACTGGGTCCTTTGAGGCGCGTTCTGTGACAATGGGTAAAAATGTTTCTTCCACAGTCTCCGGTCCTAAAACTTCTGCTAAAACACCAATTGCATGAAGTGCGGTCATTCTCAACAAATAGTTTCCAGACTTTTCGTACATTCTCATCACTTGAAAGACGATATGTTCCTTGGCCCATTCCAGACCGAAAATCTCCGTCATAGCACGAAGATTCTTAATGGCCGCTTCTCGGATCGAAAACACACAATCGGTTAACCAGCTTATGCAGAGATCACCCAACTTCTTGTTTTCTTCAAAGAAATCTTTTCCGAGCTGTCTCGCCAGAAGAGGAATACGTTCTATGATTGCTAGTCTTACTCTCCAATTTTTGTCCTCAGCAAGATCGACAATGGCAGGAAGTAATTCTCCACTGAGCTTCTCAATAGACATAATGAAGCTTACTTTGTCCAAATGCGTGATCACGTTCAGCCTAACCTCCGGATATTCATCCTTCAGAAGCGCTAACACGATCTCAACCAAATGACTAACAGTGATATCGACACCGAGCACAGGCGCCAAGCCCATGATATTGGAGGCCAGCGCCGCACGCACATGTTGAGAACTATCATTGACTAATTGCTCCACGTTGGGAAAAATGTCGTAGACAACATGATCAGAGCCTGATGAGCAACCAGCTTTCGGTGGCAAAGCGACCAGTCGTTTCGCAATGTCAGTTACTTTAAAAGCGGCCGCTGTTCGCACCTCAGGCTCGTTGTCTTGCAGCATAGCAATATACGCATGAAGAAGATCGTTTCGGGTAGCTTCCGGACCCAATGCATCACACAAGTCATTCAAACGAGTCGCCACCATGTAGCGTACACGCCAAGACTTGTCGACCGAAAAGCCACGCACCATGTCAATGATACGTTCATTGGCTGTGTGATGGTGAGATATTGGCCCGTTGCCAGTTGCGGTCGAGTTCTGGTTTAGTGGCTTATCAGTGGCGGTTTGGTTTGGTACAGAACTTTCGTCCTGAGACGTATCGACATTGCCACCTACCGTTGATGTGGGCCCGTTGGTCTCGCTCGACATAGATTCATCAGTCGGTTCAGAGGTGTGCTTCGGATTGAGTAGAGACGCAAAGACTGGAGCATTATCGACATTTATGAGCCTCACACTGTCTTGGTCGTCGCCAACAAGATCAGAGAAGAGTGTCAACAACTCCTCGCACACAAGCGTCGGAGAGTGGGCATGGACGGCTCTCGCGAAATCTCCAATGTTCGAGGCAGCAGCCCTACGCACCATAGGCGTAGTGTCGTGCACCAGATTCTTATACATGGCAAGAATACTGGTTCTTAAGTCGGTGCGATCACCCGGAATACGGGTATAGAGGTCAGGGAAAAGGGCACATGCGGATATACGTGATGTGAACCAATCGCCGTTTGCCAAGCGCTGGGCAAGAGGGAACATATGGTCAACATGTAACGATCGCGCATCGTCCTCTGATTGTTGTTGCACCTGATTAGAAAGACGGCACAACGACTCGACAGCCTTCTCCCTCACGACTGTTTCTTCAGCGTTGGCGAGCGTTTCGAGAGGCTGAACAAGCACGGAACAGTACGCTGGTCCGCCAACCTCTTCGAGAAAGTGGCCGAGCTCCTCAGCGAGAGTGAGCAGAACCTCGTCTTCGTCGTCAACGGTCTCCGTGATGAACGGCAACAACTCGCCACGCGTGCGCTCGGGTCCCAACGCCTCTGCAATTGTTTTGATGCGACGCGTAGCGTTGAGGCGCAGTTGAATGTCCTCATGCTTAAGTTCATCGAGCAGAACGGCGATCGGGTACAGGGAAGCGTCAAGCTCCTCCTCGTTCACGACAGCGCTGGTCATGTCGGAAAGAGATGCGTGTGGTAGAAAAGCGCGGACGGGAAGCAGTTGGGGAACGAATGAAGCGCTGGGAAGAAGCGGAGGCGGAAGCGAAAGACGGAAGGGGGTGCTTGTGGTGGGAAGAGGGGTGAGATGGGGAAGGGCCTAGAAAAAGAGGTGAGAAAAGAAGGCGAGATAACTAAGCAGAGCGCCAAGCGCAGCGGTGGGTTCGCATAGAAGGGGGGGGGGGGCGGGGGCGTACAGCAGGGAGCAGTTGCGGTTGGGGAGGAAGTGAAGAAAGACCACGCGGAGCACGCGATGAGGGGAGCGTAAATTGACACACTGGACGCGCATTCCACCGGAGGCAGTGGCACGGCGACGCGCGGTGGAGACACTCGCCACAGCACACAGCCGCCTGTACACCGCTGAGAGCCAGCGAGCGGCGCTGGCGCTCTGCGCTTGCGTTTTCCAATGCAATTTGGCCGTTTTTACTGTATTGCGCTACTGTACCCAACACCGACAAGGGCCTTCTCCCACTGCACTGCAGCCCCAACAGCCTTAAAATACGCATTCGCTCCCCCGTCCCCCACACGCCTTCCGTCCGCCCCCTCTCCCCACTCCCCATCGCCCATCGGCCTCTACACTAACCCCTCTAACCCCGTTTGAAGTAAGACTCCCCCACCGCGTCTTCCTCCTCCGGAGCATTCGCGTTCACCAGCTGCAAATCAAATATCAGCAGCGCGTTCGGCGGCAGCAAGTCCCCGAACATGTCCGACATTCCATCGCACGCTGTGGGATGCACGTAAAGCAGTCGCGACTCGTTCTCGTGCATCCCCACAATGCCCTTCGCCAACGCCGCCGGCGCAGTTTTCAACTCTAGCGTCAGCGGATGCACAGATTCGCCCGTCTCGTCTGCCGCCGGGCACGTGAAGAAGTGCCGCCCGTCCAACAGCCGTGCAGTAACAATCACCAACACCGTTGATTTCTCATCTGCAGCCGGCAGTGACTTATCCACCTGCTCTTCTCCCTTCTCATACGCGATTTTCCCCTCCTCCAGCATCACAGCCTCCCCGGCCTGCTTGATTTCCTGGAAAAAATTGTTGGCATCTTCGAGGTTCGCCTTTGTCAAGAAGTCTGACGCAATATTCTGCAGCGTCGCCATGGAGCGCTCATAGTCCGGCAACGACATTGGGAACGCCTTGCCCTGTACCGCGCTTCTGAGGCCGTTGATCACCAATTCCGGATCCAGTCCAAGACCCGAGTTGATAAGTGACTGACCAAGAGCATGACCGTACGACTCAGAAAGCTTACTGATGTTGATTCCAGGCGGAGCCAAATCTGCGGCTGTTTTCTTCGCGGCTTGTCGAGGCTTCACCTCCGCAGGAATCGACTTTGAGGCACTTTGGTCCACGTCTCCATCTTCACCAGCAGGCTTGTCACCAACCTTGAATAGGCTCTTCGCCGCATTCATGCTGGCACGCCACTTCACTGGGTCGCTTACGACCTTCTTGAACTCTGGGTCGCTCTCTAACAACTTGTTCATGAATGGGTTGTTGAGGATAGCATCCCTACTTTGCTCCTGCTTGTCTGGGTCATTCAGGTATTCCTGTAACATGTTAGTGTTGAGAAAACCGTTCATCATCTGCGGTAGTTGGGCGTACAGTTGTTCCATGCCACCCGGCCCAGCTGCGCCGCCATCAGCGCCACCAAGAAGTGCACTCAGATCTGGCATTGGACCCGCTCCTGCACCAGCGCCTGCTCCAAGGCCTCCGCCAAGACCGGAGGGGCCCGATGCGCCCATGTTTAGCGAACGAATCATATCCTCGAGCGATGGCGGTTGAGGTGCGGACTCTGCGCTGGAGTCTCGTTGTGTGGTAGTGGCAGCTGATTGAGTTGATTGGGCCGAGGCGAGAGAAGGCTTTGATGAATTTGGTTTGGAGGAAGTTGGTTTGGAGACAGTGGGCTTGGAAGAAGATTTTCCGATTCGGCGCACAACACTAATGGTTTGACCATTGGAGAGAGCGTAGTCGGACAAAGCGGATCCAGGCTCGAGTACTTGTCCCTTGAAGAGGATGGTCTGGCGGTCTGGGGTGATTCCCGAGACGTTGGAAATGCTTGATTGCAGATCGATTACGGAGGAGGAAGGGGAGTCGAGAGTGAGATCATACGACTGGCCGTTGAAGCACTTTGCTTTGATAGTGAGCGGCATGATTGCAGAAGAGGCCGCGATGCGACGACGGGGATGTGGGGGGGAAGGAGGGTGAGGTTGGAACGGAATAGTTGAGGTGAGGGAAAGGGGGGAAGGGGGGGGGTGGGGGTAGAGGGGTTGGGGGGGAAATAGGCGGGCGGGGCTTGAGGAAAATGATGCAGAGTAACTGCGGTATATTTCAATATTTGAGAGGTGTGAAGGGATAGGCGGACGGGCGCAGCGAGGGAGAGGGGGGCCAGTGATCTGAAATGGAAGGCAGGGTGTGAAAGTGGCACATGGGTGGTGGGGGGACTACGACTAGTGTGCCAGCTAGAGAGAGCCAGCTAGAGAGAGCCAGCTAGAGAGAGCCAGCGTCACCGCTGGTGGCACAGTAGGGGTGGGAGCGGCAGTGTAAGCATGCGGTGAATCGGGCGTGTGTGATTGGATGTGAGCGGTGTCAGCACAGGGAGGGCGCGTTCGGCGCGTTCGGATCACGTGCGCAGAAGAGATCAAGTGGATGATATAGAAATGCGTGGACACGACAACGGTGGTCGCTGAGGCAAGTACTCTGTGAGAAAGTGCAGCAGGTTTCACACACGGTTTTCATCAGCGTTTGCAACTGGGCGCATGAGCAATCACTTCTGTCGTACAGTCCTCAACAAACGCCAAACGCTTGTCCCAAAGTGTCGGTACAAATGCCATGGCATTGCTAACCCTCGTAGCGCTTATCCAACCCACGAGCACTTTGCAACGACTTGGCGCCGCACAGGCCACACACACACACGCAAGCAGCAGTCGCGCCTAAAGCGCCACGTGAACACGTATAGTAACAAGGTACCGTTCGTAGATATCGCGCAACCCGCGCCGTGCGCACGCTACCGTGAGAAACTCAAAACGGACGGTCAAGAAGCGCCGGTCTTCGGGCAACCGACATCGCGGCCTATGTGCGCAGACACACGCGCCTGAATTCATTGCGCATGCATCATGTCCCCAGTACCGAGAGCCAATCCACAGCCACCGTCCTCACGCCACAGCCGTCCGTCCACACGCCACAGCCGTCCGCCCACATCGCTCCGCCTCCTCGCAACATGGCACAACGCTTGAGGTAAATCCGCCGCCATCCCCAGCGTCACTGCGCCACAGCGCCACAAACCCCCCCCGTCCTAATGCGCCACCGCCTTGAAGAACGCACACCGTCGTTATCCGCCTCCGTTAATGCGGCTGACTCTCTCCCGCCTTGAGTGCGCAAACATGCACGTAGCCGCGCAAGCAGTCCCGCTGCCTCTTCCCTCTCCGCACGTATCCTTCTGTCACTGCCGTCCGCCGTATCGGCTCCCCTCGTGTCACCTGATCATCGCCTCAACTGATCGTCGCATCAACTGATCGTTGCGTCCGATTCGTCGTATGTGCTCCTATGATCCACAGCACCATCGTCGCTCCCGCCATCGTGAGCGACTCAACACCATTGCGCCGCGCATATCACCCATTCAATCCTCCCCACATGCCACGCTGGCAACCAACCTACCTGGCGCAAACTACCTCCACGACGTCTCGTCGTCAGCTACAACACGGATTTCGCCGCAACAATTGCGCGCCTCTCATGCATTTTCACAAACACCTTTACCGCCGCATTGTGCTCCTCCAATGCCTCTCAACTCGTTACCACCGCCATCTACGCCGGAATCGTTGCACATGGCTATGCCGCCAACCATGAATTCACAGCCGCCTCTTCGCACGGATGCTTTGGCGGCACACCGTCAATCGTTTCAATATCCTTTGTCTCGACCCTCACCCCAATTGGCAGCGGCTTCTCCCCCATCCCAACACTCGTCTCCTGGAGTTTGCATGTATTATGACCCGCTTTCCCATCCAACTTTGCCTGCCGCTCATTCCGGCATCTACCCTTCCCCATCAGATCCTCCCCATCCATCTCTGACTACATCTACTTCGTGGAGTGCTGCCAGTGCTTCACCGTCCCCAATTACCCCCCACGTCATGCCGCAGCCGCACTTTGTCCCGTACATGCCATCTGCTGCGCCTGGTCCTCCTTATTACCTGTACCCCCCGATGCAACCCCCTTATGTGCCTCCTACACCCTATTACGCCCCGCCTTACGCCGTAAGCACACATACAAGCATGCACAATCATCAACAACGCCTTGTACACGGCGCCGTGGCTGACCCCCGCTTAACCCACATGCTTCATACAACAGCCATGGCGCAGCAACAAATGCCCGTACAACAATCTATACCAACGCGCTCTCAACCGCTTATGCCTGTTCCGGTCTATGTAAACATGCCTCAACTTCCCTACTACTCTCAACCACTAACAGCCAAGAAACGACGCCTGCAATGGACACCTGAACTGCATTCCAAGTTTTTGAATGCAGTAAAGCAGTACGGAATAGACGACGCAGTACCAAAGCTCTTGTTGCGTGCCATGAATGTGCCTGGGCTTACGCGTGAGAACGTTGCAAGCCATTTGCAGAAGTATCGAGAAAGCCTGCGAAAGGAGAAACAGACGCTTGAATCATCAAGCGAGAACGTTGATACCGGTGACGGCCGCGGAGGCAGCCAAGTACCGGTAGAAGTGGTACGCGACAAAGGTCTCCAGAACAGCAAGAAACGAGACGATCTGCCAAATGGTTTGTCTTCTTCACACTTAGCGATGCTTCAATCGTCTGATTCGAGCAGTTCAGAGCAGAACGCTTGCACACAAGCAAAGGCGGATGTCAGCAACAAAGACGGGCGCTTACCTTTTTCTGAACCCACTCTGAAGAAACGAAGACTTTCAGAGTCTCCCACTTGAATATCACGAACCATGGCCGATGCCTTCGTGTCATCTACTTTGGTCATGGGATGCATTCTCAATGTCACATGGAAACAAACTAGTAATTATCATTCTGCATACCATGTAGCATACGCCAATGCTAATAATAATAATAACACACACTTTGAGTGGAGTTGCGATGCCGTTTTCGGCTGCACCTGCAGGACGGTCGACAGCGGGCGTGGGGCTTTTGTATGGCCTTCCTTTTGATACAACATGACCTTTCCATATGCATCGAGGTTGGTCCACTTGGCATATTTGAATGATAAAACATTCCGGCAGCCAATCACGAATAGTCGTGAAATGAATGCCACATAAGTCGTATCTGTTTCGCTCCCCTATCGCCACTCGTGTCATCCGCGCACAAGCCGGTCTCAGTCTCTAGCTAGCTGCACTAGCTAGAGCCATCTCTAACGCACGATTCAAACATCCGTCTTCCACCATTTGCTTCCACGACATCGCCGTTCAGAGCTGCTTCAGCGATCAGCACGACGAAAACCTTTTGCCCTCCAAATTTCCGACGGAGTTAGTTTTTTTCGGTGCTGTAGCTCATCCGTCTTCGGATACCTGTTCGCATTCTTTTGTGCGCCTTACATAGCCATGGGCACCGTAGCCCCTCTTCATTCCGATGCTGAATTTATGAAAATGGCCATTGGGGAAGGCCTTCGAGGTAAGTGCCAAGTCATTCTTTTGCCATCAACTACGCCTAAAACACAGCCTTAACAAACATCGAACCGCTCCACATTTCTATATCAGGTGTGGAACTATCTGAAGGTGGCCCATTTGGAGCCGTCATCACTCAAAACGGGCTGGTAATTGCCCGTGGTCACAATAGAGTGCTGCAAACTAACGACCCGACAGCTCACGCCGAAGTTGTAGCCATTCGTGACGCATGTTCTAAATTAGGTCGCTTTTCCCTCCACGATTGTGTCTTGTATTCGTCCTGTGAACCATGCCCAATGTGCTTCGCCGCAATCCATTGGGCTAAACTGCCCAAGTGTTTCTTCGCATCCAAAGCGGATGACGCAGCTGAAATAGGTTTTGATGATCGCTTTCTGTATGATGCTATTCGTGGAATCGAAGTGACCAAAAAGTGCCAATTCCTCCGTCTTGATCACGAAGACAAGATTCTTCCCTTCACGGCATATGGAAAGGCCTTGGAGCTGAACAAATCATCGCTATATTAAAGCAGCGATCGTCACGTCCACTCGTACTGTTGTGCCAGATCCCACATAGCTTCTGCGTCACGCCTCCATTCTGTGGAAAGTGCCATGCATGACTTCGGAGAAAGAGTACGAATCTCATGGTGCTCTTCCTCACGAATGAAGATCGCTATAGGCTCCCTGCGTAAACACCATATCAATCTATACCGCGTTTTTGCCGTAATTCGAGCAAGTGCAGGAAGGCTTGCGCCAGTAAAGAGCCGTTCACGTCCATCCTCATCCGAGACGCCGTCCCCAACGCGGCTCCTATCCGCTGAACCCCAATACGCCTGGTAGAACAAAGCCAAAATCCTTGGGCGGGCAACAGACAAATGTATGTGTGAAAGAAGATTGATATCTCTTCCTCCACCAGCAAGTATCAACATTGCATCTACAGTGCCGGCACCATCCACGGTATTCAGAAGTGAATTCAGACGCTCAATATCGCTTATAATTCCAGCATCGACTACTTCCACCTTGGCTTCGATACCCTGCAATGGCTTTTGAAAATGCTCATAGTGCACACGACATGCTTCGTAGGCACTCCACCTTTCTTGTAGCACGATACCAGACCAGCCGTTCTGCATGAAGATATGGCCAGCGTACAATTGGCCATGCGCTCTTGACGATTCGATTTCGATGAATGTCTTCTTTGTGGCTCCAACAATAGAAGTGATATAAATCAGTACGTTCTGTAATGGGGATGCAGCGGCCGCCGATTCGATTTGTGCGTACGGAATACTCAGCGGCCTACAGTTTCGGCTTTCCGGAAGCCATGAAATTCGAAGGTACTTAGAAGACGCTTGTTGAAGAATACGAGGGTCGTCCGCTTGGTTTAAATAGGAAACGAGTCGCTTATGAGCATTTTTTCGAGCCGTGCAAACGTTTGTTGGAAGATCCAGCATTTCCCGAATAGACAGTCCAAGTAGAACGACAAAAACTGCGAAGTGGGCTCCAGCGACTGGCGAAATGTACATCCTCACAGGATGCGATTGATCACCTTTCATCTCATCTTCGAAAGGTTCAGGACGGTTCACTACGAAGTTCTGCTGGTGAACCAATTCCTCGACATGAGTATTTCTGCTCAAAATACGTGTTGGAAAATTCTGTGAAATTAAGAGACTACGCAATAAGGTTACAGTCCCCGAAAATCGAAACGCAACAAACAAGGAATTGCAGTCCACCGCGACACACGTCCAAAGGATGGCTCGGTCGCAAGTGAAATTCGAAATCGCAAATTGTGCACTCAAATTCAGCGATTCCGGCCATTTCAGTGTACTCAGTTTGCGCATAATCGTTATGGCTCGGCCCCGTCAGAGCATTTGATCAAGGACGCAAACATCAAATATGGCGCCAACGAAGCCACCCAAACCCTGTACCAACCAGAAAAAGAAACTCCTGCCATGTAGCACCATAAACGGAAAACATACTATATGAGCGATCAAAACGTCTTCTCTCACAATAGAAGTTGCTTGACAGAAAGTTAAACTTGGTTTCATCTTTTACGCTAACATTCGCACCTCTGCAAACGCATTTGAACCAAAAATTTGCAGAAAAATCTCTAAAGCAATTTGCATAAACGGAGAGAACATAAAGCTTTAAACGCCAAGATGAAGACAGAACTTCCGCATTTAATCCCTCTTTTAATTCTAACTGATAACAACACCACGTCGTTGTGCCGCATTCGTTTATCTCACTAAATCTTTGCCATATAGTGGCAGAAGGGCTGACCTTTAAGGTTGTCAATATACTACACTGACCTTGTACGTGATGGATGCGAGGGATCATCGGCCATACAGCTCCGGGCAAGCTACTATCTAGAGGTTTTCAGCCACGTGTAGTGTTTAAATGTACCTTCTGGTTGAGTAATTGTTAGTACTTGTAGTTGTAATTATATCTATTTTAGTACAGTAGTGAAGTATCTACCTGGCACTGTAGCCAGTGCTGGCCAGGTCTCTGACACTAGCTCAGAGACCGTGCCTTGCTGGCACCTCCCGGGTGATCTGGAGAGTGCAGTCCACTGCATATAGGGAACTGCACCCCCTCAATCCTAACCTGATAAAGACAGGCACCACTTGGGTCACGACTATACCTTTTGGTTCATTGTTTCTCAACTACCACACAGGCTTTCCCGCGCGTCGACGCCTACCATCGTTCACCTACACGGTATAAGCCAGTTGCCCCGCCGTTTTCTCACGCTGGTTTTCACGGTGCCCTGTTACCATTGAGGTTTACTACGTCTACCTTCTAAGGTTGAGCGTCACTACGCTCCCGAAACAAGACAGTAGCATACCCCAGAGGTGATTGTACGGCAATTTGGTCTCCTGACTTAGAAAGTATTTTTAGGTTTCGTCGTTCCTTCACGGTTCACACGAGATTCAGAGAAGTATTGGACGCTCGTAGACCTATTTGGTTTCAGGAAATCCCGCAAAACAATACAGGATACCACTACTGGTCACAAATGGAACGACCTAAAAGGAATAGGCGTGGTGCGAGCGCCCCGCCAAGCCATAAAGGTCCTAAAGGAGCCCCATCAGCTCAACCGATTCTGGAAAACCCCGAGGAGCTGCTCCGGCACCCTCGGGACAAAACTTTAAAGGTAAATGGTCCGCCGCCTCTGACAACGGAACCTCACAGGGAACTACCAATTGAGGTTGCAGCGGAGGAGCTATGGCCTCAGCTCGAAGAGCGAGCGAAAGCGCTCGTCACCCTTGCAGTCGAGGATGAATTCACCGTAAAGGAGAAGCCGGATACCCGGGTGGTTCCTCTATCAATAGACGTCGATGCATTTACCCGTATTGTGGTTGACCGAGCAGCTCAAGAGCTATCGGACAGGATACCTGAAATGGTGAAACGGTATCTCTTTACAGATGCTAGGGAGCATGTTTACCGCTCGGTGCAAGACCTTTGGGGTTCTGAGGGATTCGTAGAATCCCGACCTACACAGGTTAACATCGCAAAGCGCATATCACAAGGGTTCCAAATGGGTCATTCCACCCATTCCAAACACTTACCTACTGTTAGTGAGTACCTACAAGGTACAAGGCAGAGTCACGTCAGTGTTCTCGGAATGCTAGTTCAGTGGTCAACAAAGGACGAATTGAAATGACCGAAAAACCCGTGAATTTATCCAAATTTGGAGGTGTTAATTTCCGAAAATATTTTCATTTGTTCATTAGTGCTAGTTTGTATGGGAAGGAAAACTAGCACATATCTGCAGTTTTTCTAGTTTTGATGGAGGTAAAAGTAGAGAAGTGGTGCAGGAGCAGATTCAATCTTTGTTGTAGAGCAACGCCCAGCTAGGGGATACTTGAAGATGCAATTCATAGAATGAGGATTGAACCCTCCGAGGGTTATGACTATGATCCCCTCTAAGGTGTGCTGAGGTGGCACTGTTTTCTCGTTAGAGTTCGCCTATGAAGTGAAAATTCGGATGGCCCATGGTTGGATTGGCCCCGTGATACACGTGGCTTAATTTTGGCACCGATTTTCGGATATTTGTTAGAACGTTGGACTTTTGGGCCCTGACAGTGGGATCTCCACGTGTATGGCCCTGAGCGGGTGTGCACTACTGTAGAGTTTAGTTAGTGGGCCCTACTTAGGGAGACGAGATCTGGCAGTCCGAAGCTCAGAGTAAAATGGTAACCAAGGTTGGTCTTCGATACCTTTAGAGGTTCTTCGTCGCCATCGTTTCGGCCTTACAACCCGGAACGGGCTCTGGTTAGCAACGCCTGCGTAGGGACACGACTCTACTTGGAGAGTGCCCACTTTCGGGTTCCGTGCAACCACCCCCTTGGGACCGCTCAGACGACCTGCGTGCACGATACCCCGTGGGGGTTCTGCTTACTTGTTGCGTGCTTTTTGTGTTTCCTTTCGAGGACAGGTTTTCGCCCCTGTATTGGGTTTCTTTTGTTGTTTCGCCCCTTTTCTGGTTCTCGGGTCCGGTGCCTGTTAGTGCCCGACCCTCGCCCCGTTTTTCCTCTTCGCCGGATTTTCCCCCATTCTTTGGGATACCCAGACCCATTCCCGACCCAACGGTTTCTACCCCTCACCTCCGTCGGTACTGCCGGAATCCCCCGTGGGAGTTACACCCCACAATACGGGTGGAACGGAGGGCTCTGTCTCTGAGTCTGCCTCCCCCAGGGAGCAAGGCTTCGAACACCTTGATGTAACGCAATGCGCTACTCGGGAGACCAGCTGCGGGTGGCGAGAGCTACACACAGGCAGAGCCTGGAAAGCCGGGGTCGGCTATCTGGCCTTAGAGTCCGCAACGACTCAAGAGAGACGTCGTCGCCAGGCGAGGAGTGTCTACTAGGCACAGACTCCTATCGTTCCACAGGAGCCCTTGGCGTCCGGAAGACGTGCTCGGAGTGGTGTCGATCCGACACGAGCCGAAGTGATCGGCCTGGATATACGCCGCGTATGACGAGTAGCCGGGGCGAGCCCCGGGATTGTACCAGAGCCCGGACGAGCGCCACAACCCTAACGTCGGCAACGGCGCACCAACCACTTCACCCAACGGGTGGCGATAGCAAAGCAGGGCAAGCCCTGAGATTGTACCAGCGCTCAGACGAGAGCGTCTGCTTGGCTATGCCGACTGGCGCCACAAAGTGGTAATCACTCACACCCAACGGGTGACGATAGCAAAGCAGGGCAAGCCCTGGGATTGAACCAGCGCCCAGACGAATGCGCCTGCCTGGCTTTACCAGCTGCACCTGGAAGTGATACTCACTTATTCGAAGCTCCCGATCCACACCTCGGTATCCAACGGATACGGGTCTACAATCTGCTCGGGCAGTAGAACTGCCAGCGGCCCAATAGACCGAGCGAAAGTGCAATGCGCCACGCGGCGACCGATGGCCGTGAGGGCAAGGACTGGACGGGGAATACTCGATAGGCTAAAACGCGAGAGGTACCCCTGCAGCAGTTGATCAGACTGTTGCCTGTCTTGTCGGCGTCGACTGGGAACGAAGGTCCGATAACCCTATAGTCTCAAGACACGAACTAGTAGTTCGGAGGGCCTCACGCCTTCTTTCGGACTTTACTTCGGTATAGCCCCCGGCGACCCGGCGCTCAAGTACCGCCGGCCGCTTAGCAGTTAGCCAGTACGATAGATTACAACTAATAAATACAATTAAAAATTACAAGGCAGCAGTGCAGAGCACTGTATGGTGCCAACCACACGAACTAGCTGCCGGCCATTGCCACACGTATGACACCTAGCGCCATGCACGGTATTTCATCCTGGCAGTATGCCAGCTATTACGGCGTCGTCACTGTTTAGTGTAAGGAGGTCGGAGGAGGATGGCTTCTTGTCCTAAATAAGGGCCCGGCGCGTTGCGTCACATCACCCCCTTCTCAGCTTGTAGCGTCCCCGCTACAGCCAAGAGTGATACCGATCACAAGACAGCACAGCATCGCTGATATTGCTTCAACTGTGCCACGCACAGTATGATAGGAACGGATCCCTGCAAGCACCGCCGTGATGGCCACCGTGAACCGCTCTTCGAGCGATCGCTTCAACGGGTTCGCTGGGCCTCAGAGACAACCTTGTCTCGTCTTGAAGTCCCAATAGGACTCGCGAAAGTAGCCACATGGCTGCAAGATGTCGCAGAAATCGAAGAGTGATTCCGCTCGTACACCTTCAGGGAGATGGCTAGCCATCCTTCATCGCTCCTGACCGTGTGGGGTCGCGGTCACTTTTTGCGGCTGGTAATCGAACGATGAGCGCGTCTTGCCGCGTTCCGCCGCTTAATTTCCGATGACTTCATCGGCCGGGTAGACATCGAGTTCTACCGACGTCCGGCGGATGAACCGTACGTAGCGAGCACGCTACGCGAAAGCTTCCTGGACAGGGTTGAAAGTTGGGCGGACGGCCGCCCTCTGGTTCACAAGCTTTGCTTGCCTTTCCCGTACCTCTGCGAGGATGATGAGGGGATTCCCTGGCTGACCACCTTCGAGGAAGTCCACAACGGCATGGGTGCCGAGGAGATTGAGCGCATCCTACGGAATCCGAAAATACTCCGTGTGTTGCCTCCGACGGTCATCCGTGACAACGGAGCCAATTGGGTCCTCGACCCCTGTAGGCGCGATGCGTCAGGCGACTTTGTCGCAAGGGTACTACCTTCGATGGACGCTTGGCGCGACCAAATCATGACGTACACGCCACATTCTTGGCGACAATTCGAGCGCATGCGGCGACATATGTACCAGGTTCTGGTAGCCTACCACCAAATCGAGGTCGACTGCTTCCAGAAAGATGTCATCCGCGACATATCATGGCCTTTGCCATGGTGGTGGGAGGAAGTTGAAGTCCCCTACGGGTTCTTCAACGAAATTCCACCGGTAGTCGTCTACCGTGGCTCATACTTCACCAGGTATCCTGGATACCAAACAGTGCTCCGCACTGAATGGGCCTGCTCGGTGGCACGCCATCTCATCTATGAGGCCCGCGCGGGTCGCTTATGGTGGATCCTTCCGCCGGTACGCAAGGACATAAGAGATCTTAATCTCAATGGCGTCGAGCCCGATCTGGCTGATGACGAGCGACGCAACGCCGAAGCGGAGAGTCTGGAGACTCTACTCGAATCTATCGACAAGACCTGGTGGTCTTCTTTTCCAAAAGACGGGGTGTTTCCTGAATTCCCTGCGACGCCACGCGTCCGAATGTGTGGCGCCATGCGCCCTGCCCACAACGATGGAGCAACTCCGGTGCATCGCAGCTGTGATTGGGTTGTTTTCAACCCAATCCTTTGGAATCTGGACATTCCAGAACAATACCTAGTCGGCCATGACCAAGGAGGCAACCTCGTTGTGGAGAATCCGCGGGCGGACTTCACCGCTCCTCTCTCTGTAGGCCGGAGATCTACCTCGTCGAACTCGACGAACTCGGTACGCCTTGCAGAATGGCGACGCCAACAACTAGCGAAGCTAGCTTCCGGACCGAGGGATGTCGACATGGTCGACCAACCGTTGGTTAAACGGCCAAAACTTGGATTGGTGGCCGCACCGCCAAGTGAGCTTGCAAAAGAGAACTCCGCTGCTGCTCTACTGGATGCCCTCAAGGCCTACGGGGTGACGAGCCTTGCTCAACTCCAGGCCAGGATGGCCAACAACCCTTCGTCAACGCCGGGACCTGCTGCAGTAGCCGCACCAACCACTTCGACTACGGGGACTATCCCTGATATCAGTAGCACTGCCGTGCCTGTAGGGCCGTCGACGGCCCCTGGGGACGAACTCCTAGATAGTGAGGAGGAATTATCTCAAGTGTAGCTGTCCAAACCTTCTTTTCATAAAACAAATGCGTTCCCTTGAACACCTGCTTGCCTCCTTTGCTCTACCATTCCAGTAGGTTAGCCATCTAGCGAATTTGTTGGGATTGGGACGGGCTCTGCTCCGGCCGCAATAGCGGGGAGCCCGCACAGATCCAACCGTTTCAGTGTTGTATTTACACTTGCGAGTTTGCCTCAGCGGGTTCCACTAGGTCATGAGTGAAGCCATGGTTAGCTCGCAGAAGTATCTCATCCCGGTCGGGGACGCTGATCTTCCGTCGTCGGCAGTAGCGAACCACGAGGTTTCACGGCAGGCTCTCAGCTGTATGGAAGGTGTCTTTCTCTGCTGTATATCCGAGCCACCGAACTTTGTACTCGCGTTCCTCCGCCGCTCCCTGGGTATGACCCACTATCTTGTCTATGACGCTTTCGTCATATCTCGTCAACGCGGGCGGCTTAGACGCCCCAATGACTACGTGGTCCAAGTTATGACGCTCCTCGAGTCCTTCGTTCTCAATAAGAACCGTGTGGTTTTCCTCGTCACCGCTGATGACCTTGTAAGGTCCAACGACCTTTCGTCTCAATTTACCGGAGATCTTCACACCTGGAACCTTGGGCTCTCTAGGGTCTAAGTGCCTCCGCAAGTACACATACGTACCGGGTTCCGGCATTCGCTTCTCAACGACGCGAGCATCGTACCGCTGCTTGTAGCTTTGCTGCGCTTTAGTTAAGGCACCGGTCGTGCGCGACAGCAGTTGACGCAGCTGTGTCAAAAACTGCATCTTAATCTCGCGAGGAGCCTTCCCTTTTATGGTTCCGAGTCTTTGTAGAGCCAGCGGCTCCGGGGCGTTAGCGAGTACCAACTCGAACGGGGAATGGCCGGTGCTAGAATGGACTTGTGTATTGTACCCAAAGGTCAGCGCATCGCTGTAAAGGTCCCAGTTGTGCTGATGCTCAGCAACATAATGCCTCAAGGCAGACAACATGGTTTGGTTGAACCTCTCGAATTCACCGTTGGTCTGCGGATGGTACGTGGACGTGAAGAGGTTCTTGATGCCAAGGATTTGGAAAGCGCTCTAAAAGAACTTCGAGGCGAAGTTAGATCCATTGTCCGACAGGACAGTGACGGGTGGTCCGTAGAAAAACACCCAATGGGTGCAGAACGCCCTTGCAATTGCGAACGCATCGGTGTTCGACAAAGGGATGGTCTTCGTCAACTTTGTGAAGCGGTCACAGATCACCAGCAGGTAACGATTACCTCTACTCGTAGTCTGAAGTGGCCCCAGGATGTCGATCGCGACACTTTCCAGCGGTGCGGTCGCCGGGAACAGCTTCAATCGGGAGCTTTTTCTCACAAGAGAAATCCTCTCCTTCACACACGAGTCACACTCGTTTACCAAACGGTACACATCGGCAGCCATGCTTGGCCAGTAATAGCGTCGACGCATCGTGGCGTACATCCTTCGTCCTCCCGGGTGTCCTGCGACACGGGGGTAATGATGCATATGCATCACGCGCTCCCTTAGCGATTTTGGTGTAAGCACCTGCTCGCTTTGATCTATTCTAGCTTTGCGGACTAATAGTCCATCATGGTCCGTGTACACACGGCATTTGGGGTCATGGAGATATCGTTCTCTCATGTCCTCACAGAACGAGTCTGTGGCTTGCTTGGCGAGCAATTCTTCTAGCGAAATCGCCGTCAGCTCATGTTCTTCAACGTCGAGGGCGGCATCCCAAGGATGCGAGGCATTGCAGAACGAGATGCTCGGGCCTGTAGCCTCCGGCTCACACACAAAACAGGGTATATCCTCTGAAGGTCTCATAGCGGTCTCACCATCTGTGGGCATGCGCGACAACGCATCGGCCGCTTGGTTTTCCGAGCCCTTCTTGTAAATGACTTCGTAATCATACTCTGCGAGGCGTAACCTCCATCTAGTTAGGCGGCTATTCGCGTCGGAGTCCGACAATCCGAGAAGCCATCTCAAGGACTGGTGGTCGCTGATCACTGTGAAGTGCGTGCGCTCTAAGTAAGGCCGTAATATGGTCAGCGCCCACACAACTGCGAGACATTCTCGCTCCGTACTGGAGTATCTCCTCTCAGTGGCGGACAAGGTCCGGCTCCAATATCCAACTGGATGACGGATTTCGTTATGAACTTGCGTCAAGACGCAACCAATCTGGCCAGCACTGGCATCGGTCTCCACCGTAAACGGGCGGTCTGCCCTTGGTAGCTTTAACACTGGCGCGTCCGTCAGTGCTTGCTTAAGCATTTCGAACGCTTCTAACTGCTCAGCTGTGAGCTGCGGCAATCGAGGTTAAACCTCTTTCTTCGTAAGCTCCGTCAGCGGTGCAGCAACTTTCGCGAAAATTCGCACAAAACGTCGGTAGACGTTGCACATTCCGAGAAAGGATCGAACTTCAGTCTGCGTCGCAGGTGGTCGCGCCTTCTGGAGAGCCTCAAGGTTCTTCGTGGCAACTTGCAACAGGCCCGGTTTGATTATGTGGCCAAGGTAATCTACTGACCTCCGAAAGAAGTGACAGTTCTTCAACTTCTGGGTTAACCCTGCGTTTCTGAGAACAGTGAGTATCTCGTCCACATGTCGTATGTGTTTGTCCGCATTTTTGGAGAAGATGATGACATCATCAATATACACCAAGCAACATTGCCATTTGAATCCTGCTTGCAGGATATCCACGATTCTCTGGAACGTTGCTGGGGCATTGCAAAGCCCAAAGGGCATACAAGTGAACCTATAAGTCCCTGCGTGACACTTGAACGTGGTTTTGTCCTGATCTTCAGGCGCGACGGACAGTTGCCAATACCCGCTATTGCAATCTAGCGTGGTAAAGAACCGGGCCTCGCCCAAGCTGTCACGACACTCGTCTATGCAGGGTAGGGGATAGGTATCCTTCACGGTAAGGGCGTTCAGGCGCCTATAATCTACGCAGAATCGTAGGCTTCCGTCGGGTTTCGGAACAAAGACAACTGGGCTTGTCCACTCTGACCTGGCCGGTTCGATGACACCTGCATCAAGCATACGCTTAACTTCGGCGAACTCGTGTTCTCTAATCTTCGGTCCAGCTCGATAAGTCTGCGAGTGAACAGGGGTTGCCCCTGGCATCAACTTGATCCGATGAGGAGGTCCTCGAATCTCTCCAAGCCTACCGCTCCACATGTCTTCATGCTTACCAAGCATCTCTTTCACGGCCCGCTGCATCTTTGGCGAGATCTCCGAGAGATCTATCGAGTCTAAGAGGCTCGTTGGAGGCTCGGTCGTCCGCGACTCTCTAGTGTTACATGCCGGGTGTGGCCTGAGGTTTCCGGGTTTTGGTTCCTCGGGTTGTCGATCGTGCAGGATTGCGTAGATGTCTGACGGGCACTGCGGAACAGCACGACCAAGGACTTGTCCTTTACAAAGCGTCACTTTCTGACGAGCGAAGTTGGCGACAATAACTCTGAACGGTCTGTTGCTACGAACGTTCGCGACGCTCTTCGCCAGACGAACGCGAAATTTGTCGAAGAGCTTCTCTTCTGGCTGGAGGAAGCAACTTCCTCCATCGGCGCACCTCCCCAAGACGATGGTTTCAGGGCTAGGAGAAAGGGCTATCTTCCGTGCGACGTGAATACGTCTGCAATGGTAGAAGGGGTCCTTCTTTAGCTTCTTTCTTTCACCCTTCGGTGGCGTGCGACGCCAATCAGATGCCGGTCGTCGGTATATCGGAACAGATGAGTAGTTAATCATATAGAGGGTCCCCCTCTTAGGGTGGATAGCGTCAACATGCTTATCGATGAAATCACATCCTAGGATCACGTCTGTACTCAGACGTTCGGCGACCAGGAATGGCACGCGTGCCAGATAATACGCGATGCGGACGGTTAGCACGGTGGTGCGGCGTATTTTGAGGGCATGCCCTCCTGCGTCGTTAAGTCCGAGGGACTTCTGAGCGGGTGCCAATGGGGTTATCCTCAACCCCGGAACTGCATCCTGGTGGATGAGGTTGGGAGCGGCCCCTGTATCCAATACGGATAAAACCTCCATGGCATCGTCTTTGGTGAAGCCCACACGGGCTACAACTTTGTAGTTGAAGCGTCCTATTTTGAGGACGGGGTCCTGTTGCGGCATAACAACTTCCGCATACTTGTCTAATAGACACTTGGTAACGATTTCGTCACCTTCGTCTCTGATATCCGGAGTCTTAGAAGAGGAGACTTGAGCCTCTAAGTCTGGGGGACGTTTCCCTAAGCTTGGGGCTCAGCGTTGTCCTTGCAAAGGACCTGGGGTTGCGCGGACACCGCGCTAGGTCGTAGGGCCTGGTATCCTCTTCGTGGAGGCGTGAGTCCTGCCACGTAGTAGACCATCGCCGGCATCCTTGCCGCTATCTCTGGAGAGGCCTCCATTATACGCTGTCGAGCCTGCGCTCGCATGGCCGGAGTGATCCACTCGCAATCAGCGACCACGTGGTCGGGATTGGCGCACAAGTAACAAGCTCCGTAAGCTTCGCGTCGCTGCGCATGCTGGCTCCACTGGAGCCTTCGATCAACCCATCCAACGCGCTTGGGCTGCGCCCACTCCTCCATACGGGGGTTATAGTTTGGCACTACCGGAAGCGCGGGGTCACTCTGTCCCAACGGGTCAGATTGCGGAAGGGTTTCCGCCTCTGTTGTGCTACAACTGTAGCTTGGGTCCGTAGGCGGACCCTCTACATCGGTGCCGATAAGCAGTATGGCGTCGTCGCCAAGAATACGGCCTGTCAGGGCCGTATCGGTGGAAAGGGTCGTACCCTCCAATGACATCACCGGTGCCTTAACCTGATACAACTTAACATTCAACGGATGCCTGAGCGGTCGCGTCAGCCTTGACGTATGTCCATGAGACATAGCCAGTTCAACCACAGCGTCCAAGGTCGTAAATCGATCGCGGTGGAGCTGGCGGTCTCGTGTCACACACGAAGCGACGCTGGGCAAGAGCCCTTCGATGAAGGAAGCAGTTTGCTCTTCCTGTGAATAAACCCCACCAAGCCTCGAGAACTTCAGGCGTACACGCTGTCCGAAAGACTGCTCAGTCTCACTAGCCCTCTGGCGTAGCAATCGGAGATCACGTACTAGATCCTGGATATACTCATCCTTCGCGTAGCTGCGCAGCAGCCATTGGATAGCCTCTGGCCATGACTTGATTCCCGTGGAGGAATCGTCAATCGCGTCCACGTGCAAAGCACTGTCGTACGCTATACGGGCATTGCCCGTCAGGAAGTACGGGAGTACTAACTTTGCCATACCTTCGGAGATTCCGTTGTTATTGGCCTCGCGTTTGAACGCGGCTAAAAAGGTCAGGACTGACATAGGATCTTCTCCGTCGAACCGATGGTTCGCCATGGTGGTATTGAACCGCTTGACCATAGAAGCGACACGTCGCTTAACTTTCGAGCTCTCGCTTGTTGCTCGATTATCTAACCGATATGTCTTGTACGACAAGACTTTCTTGAAGCGGCTATTAGCAGGGTTAATCTCTGCGAGATTATGCTTCCGCAAGTCCGCACCGGACTCTGAGCTCGAGGATGATGTATCATCCGTGGACGAAGATTCCGAACCAGATTTGCGCTTCACCTTAGAGCGTTTGCGCTCCTGCTTGGCTTTGGAAGCCCTGGGCTTGTGTGAGGTAACCTCACCTTCTGATGGAGAAGTACCATGCTTCATAAAGAATGCCACCTGGCCTTGCAGGGCAGCTCGTTGGAACTCTAGGTCCTCAACCTTCTTGTCCAGGTTGACAATTCGAGTCTCCAGGCCCTGGAGCTCCTGTCCATTAGAAGTAACACCTCCTCGTTGTGTGGCATGCAACACCTGGCGGGGGATCTTGACCGCAAGAAAAGATTGAAGGCGTTGTTGCAGCGCAGCTTGCACTTCACCTACAACCTTCACAGTGAGTTCGGCGAGTCGAGCTTCGAGGGATTCCCTCCAACTCCGCTCAGCCTCGTTAACCTGCTGGGTCACGAGCCTGGGCACGAGGTCTACGACCTCGGCCACGACGAGCTGTCGGACTTGCACCGGTACTACGTCCATTGGAGGTCTTGGGGATGGAGTTTCATCCACGTTGATGGGAATTCCTCCCGTGGGTGGGGCATGAAGACCTTTTTCAGGGGGAAACACCTTACTGGGACGAACAGTATCAGTCGTCGTAGATTGCTGCGCTGAGGGGTCCAGCCTCGGTAAGGGAAGGGGAGTGAACTCCACCCTAGGCGAGGTAGCAAGAGCTACCAATGGTGTGTTCACTGGCACACTAAGACCTGCGGGTCCGGAGGATGAAGGTTCTTCCACGACTGGCGAGGGTGAGGAGGCAGCATCTCTCGGAGTCGCTGACTGCACCTCCCCGGGCTTCGGGCCATGGGCTAACTGGGCAACTCGGAAACGTTTCCGGGGTTTGCTTCCGCTGAGTGCTGAGGCGTTGCTCTTTGTAGAACTAGCCTCTTGACGACTGCCCCGAACGGACTGATTGTCGTTCGAAGTCGAACGCCTGAAGGAAGCACCTGATCGGGTGCTCATGACTGGGTCCAGGTGACGACCTGGGCAAAAAGACGAGTATCTCCTTGAATTTGAAGAAGTGAGACTGCGTAGTCTCTTGTATTTCTAAGTCGGGAGACCAGAAATGTAACGCAATGCGCTACTCGGGAGACCAGCTGCGGGCGGCGAGAGCTACACACAGGCAGAGCCTGGAAAGCCGGGGTCGGCTATCTGGCCTTAGAGTCCGCAACGACTCAAGAGAGACGTCGTCGCCAGGCGAGGAGTGTCTACTAGGCACAGACTCCTATCGTTCCACAGGAGCCCTTGGCGTCCGGAAGACGTGCTCGGAGTGGTGTCGATCCGACACGAACCGAAGTGATCGGCCTGGATATACGCCGCGTATGACGAGTAGCCGGGGCGAGCCCCGGGATTGTACCAGAGCCCGGACGAGCGCCACAACCCTAACGTCGGCAACGGCGCACCAACCACTTCACCCAACGGGTGGCGATAGCAAAGCAGGGCAAGCCCTGATATTGTACCAGCGCTCAGACGAGAGCGTCTGCTTGGCTATGCCGACTGGCGCCACAAAGTGGTAATCACTCACACCCAACGGGTGACGATAGCAAAGCAGGGCAAGCCCTGGGATTGAACCAGCGCCCAGACGAATGCGCCTGCCTGGCTTTACCAGCTGCACCTGGAAGTGATACTCACTTATTCGAAGCTCCCGATCCACACCTCGGTATCCAACGGATACGGGTCTACAATCTGCTCGGGCAGTAGAACTGCCAGCGGCCCAATAGACCGAGCGAAAGTGCAATGCGCCACGCGGCGACCGATGGCCGTGAGGGCAAGGACTGGACGGGGAATACTCGATAGGCTAAAACGCGAGAGGTACCCCTGCAGCAGTTGATCAGACTGTTGCCTGTCTTGTCGGCGTCGACTGGGAACGAAGGTCCGATAACCCTATAGTCTCAAGACACGAACTAGTAGTTCGGAGGGCCTCACGCCTTCTTTCGGACTTTACTTCGGTATAGCCCCCGGCGACCCGGCGCTCAAGTACCGCCGGCCGCTTAGCAGTTAGCCAGTACGATAGATTACAACTAATAAATACAATTAAAAATTACAAGGCAGCAGTGCAGAGCACTGTATGGTGCCAACCACACGAACTAGCTGCCGTCCATTGCCACACGTATGACACCTAGCGCCATGCACGGTATTTCATCCTGGCAGTATGCCAGCTATTACGGCGTCGTCACTGTTTAGTGTAAGGAGGTCGGAGGAGGATGGCTTCTTATCCTAAATAAGGGCCGGCGCGTTGCGTCACACTTGAGAGCACTTCCCGTCGCCGGGTTTTGCTACACAAGTGGTCTCCCCACTTAGAATCCGCTCTCGGACTTTTGGGTTGGTCATCCACGTCTTGGAATATCTCTTGGAAGAGGAAGCACCGTCGTGCAGATTTGTTGTAGTGGTCCCCTTTGGAAAGGGTGGAATTGGTTGTTATTTTTGTTTTGTGTTACGTCATCCGTTCTCCGGGAATCTCGTGATCGAATTTCATCGTAAACCCGAATCATCGGTGTCGTGTCTGCAGCATGTCGCCGCCTACCCGTGGTTCCAGGACTGGATCGAACCGTCAAGCGGATTCAGTGCCCCCGGCCCTAGGTCGAGGAGCTCCATTCCCGAAGATCGGAACGATTCCGGTATCGATCCGGATACTCGCAGAGCACCCTCAGTGGTTTCAGGTCCTCGAGAGGTCGTGGCTGTGGGCCCAACTCCAGTGGTGGAGACCCCCTCAGCAGGACCCCGAAGTCGGGCCGACCCTGAATTACAGCGCCTGGAGACTCGAATCGATATCGCCAACGCGGCTCACATCGAGCTCCTTCAGGAGGTTACTACCCTCCGCCTCAAGGTGGAGGACGCCCAGGTGCGGGGAGTCGCCGATGACCTTCGTACCATGAGGAGGGATGTGAACTCCCTTTTGGAAAGCATTGGTACCCCTGGGGTCTTTATCCAGGAGTACCGGAGCCTCGTGGAGGAACACCGCGTGCAAGCGGAACGCTTCCGAGCTCGGCTGGACACCTTCGAGGCCATTATCCGTATGGACGGAGACACAGAAGCCTCGAAGGATAAACCCGACGTTTCGGAAGACGAAGAACACCGCTCCGCTAAACGGGACCGCCGCAAGTCCAAGAAGAGGGTTCACCTCCAAGAGGATTTATCGGATTCCGATCCCAATCGCTTGTCATCGAGTTCGTCCTCCGAATCATCGGATAGTGAAGATGAACGCCGGTCATCCCGGGCGACTCGGTCGAAGGCTACTTACACCTCTCAAGGGGCAATCCGTACCCGGAAGAAGGGTAGGAAACACCTTGGATTTAGGGAGCTGAAGCCGACGAATCCTCTCTATCGGAAGCTGCTATCGTACCGCTATTACCGGTTGGATAACCCTTCGGGAGATCGAACATCCCGCGGAACGGGTAGGGTCAAGGACTACATCAAAAGGCTGAGCATCACCCTACAGAAGAGGGAGTTCACATGAACAGACCCAATTCTGGTGCTCGATTTCCTTGCGAGGTTCGTCCAGGAGGCTGACATCCTCGGTAGGAGTGAAGCGCAAGCGTATCTCGTATTACCCTATTTCTTAAAGGGGATGGCTGAAGACCAGTTCAACTCCGTCCGTGGATCATCCCGAGCCTCGGAAGGGGGAGTCACGTGCTGGCCCGAAGCGGTGCAGTACCTCTTGAGGTCATACGCTACTGGAAATGCGATTCAGGAAGCAATCCTTGCATTAAGGGATACGCGGCAGAAGTCGATGGAAACCGAAACGGTGTATTCAACTCGCTTGAATAAAGCGTTTCACCGATGCGGGAATGTATTCCCCGCCTACGAGAGATGCACCATGTTTGTGGATGGTTTGGACCCCTCGATAAGGGCATTGGTTGCCCGACATCGGGAAGAGAAGCGCAAGCTGACCTACTTGGAACTGGTTCAGTACGCTCAGACTGAGGGGGATACTCTCCGTGCCCGGCAGAACCGAAAGAGTCGGCCGACACGTGCACTCCTCGCCGATGGAGGTAACTCGTCTTCGTCACTCGCAGGAGGCCCTGCCCCTGTGGGGGTCAATGATAACATTCACTTCATGGGAAGTAGCCCCGAATCTATGGGTACGTCTGAGTTGCCGTCGACATCCGCTCCGACTACGGATGAAGACCCTGCGCTCTATACCCAAGGAAGGAGGGTGCCAGCTGCATCGCTACCTTTTGCGAATACCGCTGCTCGGTTCTCTCGCCCCGGATGGAGGGATACAGCACCACGTCGCGTGGATTCACGTCCACAACCGAACCCGACAGAGCTGATTTGCTATTTGTGTTACCTCCGTGGTCACAAAGCACCAGACTGCACATTTCCCCTGCGGGAGGGTTCACGAATTATCGCTCAGTACGAGGCTCTGACCCCTGAGGAGAACGCTCAAGTCCCGAGTAGGTCCTATGAGGAACAAAGTATACTCCGAGCTCACCTTGCTGACAAGGATACGGAACTTGTACCCGCGAACGGGGAACAACCGGTCCCCTTCGAGGCAGCTGCACCGAATTCGGTGGGGTACGCTTCGAAAAACTAAACTTGGGAGTCTCCCCTGCGGAAGGGGCGTCTTCTAAGCCGGATTTGAAGACGCCCGAGGCGCTCCAGCTTCGCTCCCCAGCTGTGACTATCTTTTCAAGGAGAACGGCTGACACCGACGTTAACTCGGGAGACTTTAGTGTCTTGCGTCGCCCGTGGATATGGTCCCGTAATCTCCGTATTCCGGATCGAGTTATGGTAATGGCCAAGCGGAATTATAAAGTATTCGCCGACTTCGGCCTGTCCAACCAGTTTATGGTTCGTCAAATATCTGTCCTGGATACAGGAGCCGCTCCTAACTTAATTCATGTTGAATTGTTACCCCCGCTGCTCCGGGTCCAAATTCGTACCGGTCCACGTTTGGATATCGCCGATGCGAACAACAACCCGCTACGGACACTGGGTACAATTTCCCTCATGGTGAGGTTAGGCTCCTATCTCGTTCAGCTAGAGTTTATTGTATGCAAGTCACTTGCAGCACCAGTCATACTGGGTTGTGACTTTTGCGACCGCTTCGTGGAAGCCATCCGTCCTCGGAATAGAACTGTGGAACTCGAAGACGGGTCTACGATCCCAATCGTTCGTAAACCCTTACAGGGAGGAGCGCGAACACGCGTTCCTCTCCCTGTCGCGCAGGAATCTGTGAAGAAGGACCCGGTGTCTACACGGGTAAAGTTTGCGAAGTCAGTGGCTATCCCGCCAGAAACCCAGGTTTGGGTCACAGTTGTTACCAAGCAAATTGGTGTGCATGTGGTACAACCGAACCCGTCTCTGTATACGCGGCGTCAACTCGCCCTTGGTACTCGTTTCAAAGTCCATACGGACCACGCATGCTTGTGTTGGCTCCTGGAGATCTCCGAACCCTCGGGCCACCTTATGCGCTGGCGTCTCCGACTGTTGGAATTTGACTTTGAGATCCTGTACAAGAAAGGGAAGCTGAACACTCAGGCTGATGCACTATCCCGCTTGGGAACCACAGCGGAAACAGAAAACTACGAGGACGATGACATCCCATGTTTTATGGTATCGGACCTCGAGGGAGGAGCTCAACCGCTGACGGATGATGTTTGTCACGATATACTCGTCAACGAGAGTCTGGATTCGCCGACCGGCTCTTTTATACCTATCTCTCCAGAGGAGATGATACGCGAGCAACAGCTCTACCCATTCTGTACACGGATTCGGGCTCGCCTCAACGGAGGTTTTCAGTTACCTTTCGAGGACGACGATCAGGGTTACCAAATCAGGACCGTTGGACCTCGCCCGAGGATAGTGGTGCCGCACACCCTACAACAGAGGGTATTACACCTCACTCACTATTTGAAGGTTGGCGCCCACCCCAGGGGAAGAAAACTGTACCTCACGTTGAGAAGGGACTTTTACTGGCCGGCAATGGTATTCGATTGTTACGCCGTCAGACGGGCCTGCGCCAATTGCGCCAAGAATGACGTCAAACTTCGGAAGCACTCTAAGAAGTTGACGCTGTTCCCGGCACGGGCTCCACTCGAATTCGTGGCCATAGACATCCTAGAGGAGTTTATCAGGACGCCCCGAGGTCATCGGTATCTGCTTGTCATTTCTGACAGATTCTTTAAGCTAACGAGAACTGTGCCGCTGAAGCGGATTACCGCCGCTTCCGTCGCGCAAGCGTTCGTGACCCATTGGGTGTTCGTATATGGTTATCCGACAACGGAGGGCAATTCGCATCAAAGTTCTTTCAGGATGTATGTCGAATCCTTGATGTAAGGAATTTATTTGTTACTACGTATCACCCTCAGGGGAATGGCCAGGTGGAGAGGTTTAACCGCACGATACTCAACGCTTTGAGATCGTATGTTGCGGATCATCCCAAAAATTGGGACTTGTACACAGACGCTATCACGTATGCATACAACACCCAGGTACATCGGGTTACATCGTTATCCCCATTCGAACTGGTACTGTCGAGGACACCGCCGCCGGTCGCCATCGAGGCTCAACCGACGCTGTCGACGTACCCGTCACCGGGATTGTACCGAGAAGCCTGGAAGGAGTGGCTTACGAAGATGGTGCCGATAGCCCGGAAAGCAATGGACAAAGCTCAACGCGCCTACAAGAAGGACTTTGACATTCGGGTTCGCAGACCTCTACCTCAGGTGGAGCCCGACGACTTCGTCTTCCTTCGAAAGGAGTACTACAATCCTGAAAAGGAACGTAGGCACAAGCTTTCGCCAATTGTGGACGGACCCTATCGTGTGGTTTCTGTAGACCCGGACACGGTGGTATTGGATATCGCTAACCGCCACGAACGGATCTCCAGGGACTGCATCACACGAGCGCCCAACCCAAATGTGGAAGTGTTGTCGGCACCAACGCTCTCCACAGGGGATGATTCAACGGAAGTTAACCCGTCAGGCGGAGATTCGAACACCTGCCCCGTTATACATCCGCACCTGGAACGTGGTTTAACCGACCTACCGGAAACTTCGGATACTCCCGAACCTGGGCCCGCTCCCTCAAGGGCCCAGTCAACGAACTATTACAGAGTTACTCCCCCACCGGAGGTAATCAAGCCTCCTGGCTCTCCACCTAAGGAGGGGGAGGAGGACTTAGTTCCTTCGCAGGACGATGTTTCGGCGTCAGCCAGTCGCCCTAACAGGGAATCTAGTTCTCACAGTGAGACGGGGAGCCCGACCGAGCCGGCGACAGAGAAGTCACAACCCCAGCGTATGGGTAGCGACATCACCGCCGACCCAGCCGAGCACGACGTCAGAAAAGATGACGAAACCCCGCCTAGGGAGAGTCGTGTGGAGAACTCCGCACCCGGAACGCCTACAGAGCCGACGATCACCCGCAGCCGCGGAAGAGACACTGAGGTGTCGCACACTCAACCCCCGCTTTCTCGGGAATGAGCTGTGTCAGCGGACCCGCACGGGGAAGATCTCGACGACGAGGTTGACCAAATTTGGCTCTCGGTTATGGAATGGGAATAGAATCTCCTATGGAGACACTGGAACCCTCAGGAATGGGAAAGAAATGAGTGAGACCCGTCGGGGACAGCTCAGGAGAGTGCTAGCGCGTGCCTAAAGTGCCACCTCATATCCGCTTGCGGAGTGGCAACCGGCGCCCGCGCATTTATGTGGCCCACGTCGAATGGCACCGAGCCAATCAAAAGGCTCTGACGACCAACCGTCGCGCAAACCGCATCCGTCACACGGCGCGTTGCACAAGAGCAACCTTCGTCCCCGTAGCTCGGGTTGACGTTGAAGTCTTATCCCCCTGAGATTGGAGACGCTACCGCGTCGCGGTTTCTCAACCGTCACGGAATTTAAGAACACCGTTGTTATCGGGAAGATCTCAGCTTTAAGAAAAACCCAAAACTGGGCCGTTTTGACTCCGTAGACGGAAGTTACAACGTAGCCCACAGGCCACTCGGCGCCGTTTGGACGAAGTGCTGAGACCCGCTCGCAACACGGAAAAGAACCCACCGGGGTGTGTCTAAACCCTAGGTTGACACCCCCAAGGGAACTAGAGCGTTCCAAGATGGAAGAGAAGCCCGAACAGGGAAAAGTGTACCCGCAGGAATTCGTTATCGATCGCATCGTGCATCACATCTACACCCCCGAGGGAGAAGTCCGCTACCAAGTCCGATGGTACGGATTCTCGCCTGATGAGGATACAGTGGAACCCATTGAGCACCTTCCGAGGTCTAAGGATTTATCCTATCACCGACGCGCTCGGGTAACCTTGCCTCCAAGTCTGGATCGTGCCCAAGCCGGGTAAGCCACCACGGGAACTGGTGTGGATGGGACCTCGAAGTGAGGAAGATGTTGGACCTCTGAAGAGGAATTGAGGAGAGTATCCCGAAGAACACGTATTGAGAGGGAATGTCTACTGGCCCTCGGCCTAGCGCCGTTAACCGGGGAACACAGTACCGGTTATCGGGACAGTTTATGATGAAAAATGAAAAGAAGACCCACGAAGTGGAGAAGAAGATTAAGAAGAAGATTAAACCCTAGGAAGGGAAGAAGATGAAGACGAAGATGAAGAAGATCCTAAGAAGGAAGAAGAAAAGAAGTAGAAGTTAAGATCCTAGGAACGAAGAAGAAAAGAAGTTATGCAAATATCAGAAGTTTACTATTGTTGCCAAGCTATGGACTCCACAATTGCCCGAAGGCGGAACTACGGAAAGCCCGAGGAGGGACCCGCCCCACCGTTGGGATTCTGACCCTGATGGTACGCCGAGGCGAAAGCCAACCTCTGGCTCACATCCGTCGTACCCGGGGGAATCGGAATGCCCGCGTTCACGAGGCCTTGTCGAACACTATCCGCTTGCGGAGTGGCAACCGGCGCCTGCGCAAGAGTGTTCACACCCCACCCGGGGGGAGCAGATGGACCGCCACCGGATGCATTCGCCGCCGCAGCTGAGGTCGTTCTCACTGGTTGGAAGGGTGCAGATGGCTCCACAGGGAGTACTTCACTAGGAGCTGGCATGTCGTTATCCAACGCTGGATCGTCCAGGTCTACTGGAGGCTCGTACTCGTAATCGTCGGTATAAATGAACCCCGTCGGGTGTCCCACCGGCATCGGTCGAGGCGAGTCAATCAGCGCCCGTGCTTGCGCCGCGCTGATGCGAACCCCTTCGAAGGGATTGTAATAGACCCAGTTCCCGGAGCCCGGATCGTACCGGCCAGGAGACTTGTCTCGCGCGGATCCTTCCCCTGCGGGCTGATTTTCCACTGGAACTCGATCCCGTTGGGTGTTGTCGATCACGGCCAAGATCGGATACAGGTCCTGGACGCTGCTGGCCCAACCCAACGCTGGGAAAAGGTCGAGCTGATGCATGATGGTCCGTAGCATCGGAGGAATATACCAGATACGGAAATGGTCATGAGCATCCCAGAGGAGGTGCGCCGCAACGCGGGCTGCCCACTCGGCTGCAACGAGGGCCCAGTATCCCGAGTTCGGGTCGTGCATCAAACGAGACCCGATATAGTAGATGCATGGGGGCAGTTCAGCAAAGCACCCTCGGGTGACCTCGACCTTACTCCACCAACCTGGAAGGGGCATGAATCGCCCAACCTTCGCCGTATTACGGATACGCTCCAGTTCCACGTGAGGATACGGGACAAGGAACCCGAAACGGGAGCGCGAGCGGCGCTCGAAGCGCACGCGTCGATCGAACCCATACTGGGTAAACTGCCGTTGAAGGTACCTGAATTCAGCCCGAAGGATGGGACTACTCCATTGGGGCATATCTTCTCGGAGAGGAAAACCCGGTCCGCGCAACTCGGCTTCGGGAAAGGCTGCCAGGTTATCCCCGTAGGAGACCTCACCGTACGTGCGGTAATAGGCGACATCGAACCCGTACTCCGGGGGAACCAGATGGTCAAAGCGTGACCTCTCCAATCGCTTGTAGGCCAGAGCCGCCATCGCTGCGCGCGCCTTGTCCAGGGACTCCCCGCGACCGCGGTATAGATACTGAGGCTCTATGGCTACCCGCGCCCTTCAATCGGGAGAACGTACAACCTCGACAGGTAGGCCACCCGGAAATAAGCCGTCCTCCACGTAGGAGTCGATGAGCTCATCGTCGCGAACCGCTGTCGGATGGAACCACGGAGCGCGGGAATATATCACCGGATCGGTAAGGGAACTCCACCTTCGAAAGGATTCGTTTGAGATCCAACCTCTGGAGTTTTCTACCAAGGTCATCGCATGAGCAGAGTTTCACGCCACTGCGTTAATGTCCAAATCCTCCTGAGGATGTCGGTTGCTCGCCGAGGCGGAAGGTTCGGTACCTGACGGAGCCGCATCCAAACCGGAGAAATATCCACCCTGCTGGGGAGCTTCGTTGTCTGCCGGCGCGGAGGCTGATGGCCCCGAGAGTGGATTGAGGACGTACGGGTTCATTCCCTTGAGAGGGCTGATTGAGACTGCTGTTGCAAGAAGTTGCTTATCGCCGAAAGTCGGAGGAGTAGTAGAAAGTTGTACCGATGTCCCGGTTTTGTGGCGATCCTCAGAAGTGGTGAAGGACCCCATTGGGAGAGAAGTATATATAGTGACCGGAAAGCGAGACGCCCGTGGCTCGGAATGTTCTTCCTCGTCTTAAGGAGGGGCAGATGTAGAGCAACGCCCAGCTACGGGATACTTGAAGATGCAACTCATAGAATGAGGATTGAACCCTCCGAGGGTTATGACTATGATCCCCTCTAAGGTGTGCTGAGGTGGCACTGTTTTCTGGTTAGAGTTCGCCTATGAAGTGAAAATTCGGATGGCCCATGGTTGGATTGGCCCCGTGATACACGTGGCTTAATTTTGGCAGCGATTTTCGGATATTTGTTAGAACGTTGGACTTTTGGGCCCTGACAGTGGGATCTCCACGTGTATGGCCCTGAGCGGGTGTGCACTACTGTAGAGTTTAGTTAGTGGGCCCTACTTAGGGAGACGAGATCTGACAGTCCGAAGCTCAGAGTAAAATGGTAACCAAGGTTGGTCTTCGATACCTTTAGAGGTTCTTCGTCGCCATCGTTTCGGCCTTACAACCCGGAACGGGCTCTGGTTAGCAACGCCTGCGTAGGGACACGACTCCACTTGGAGAGTGCCCACGTTTGGGTTCCGTGCAACCACCCCCTTGGGACCCCTCAGACGACCTGCGTGCACGATACCCCGTGGGGGTTCTGCTTACTTGTTGCGTGCTTTTTTTGTTTCCTTTCGAGGACAGGTTTTCGCCCCTGTATTGGGTTTCTTTTGTTGTTTCGCCCCTTTTCTGGTTCTCGGGTCCGGTGCCTGTTAGTGCCCGACCCTCGCCCCGTTTTTCCTCTTCGCCGGATTTTCCCCCATTCTTTGGGATACCCAGACCCATTCCCGACCCAACGGTTTCTACCCCTCACCTCTGTCGGTACTGCCGGAGTCCCCCGTGGGAGTTACACCCCGCACTACGGGTGGAACGGAGGGCTCTGTCTCTGAGTCTGCCTCCCCCAGGGAGCAAGGCTTCGAACACCTTGAGAGCACTTCCAGTCGCCGGGTTTTGCTCCACATTTGTGCGCTATAGATTGACAGATTAGTACAAACAACCGGTCCCAAAATGGACCTCAAAATAGAAATTGAACATTTAGTACCATCCATATCAATCGCAATAGAATCGCAGCCTGACCTGGCAGACCTCACGTGCCTTGCATTCTATATTATTCTCCACCGCCCTCCCCTGTCACGTGCCCTGTGTGCGCCATACTCTCTCTCCGTCTACGCCCCCTACCAACTTCTTTCCCACCACCTCTCCTCCACCCACCATGCCTTCCTGCTGCTTCAACGGTTGCTCCTTCTTCGCCCGAGAAATCCCCGCCCTCCAGCGGCACCAGAGAAGGTGCCCTCATCGCCTCTCCGCCAACAAGCGCTTCCTCTCCCCTGGCGGAAATGAACCCAACTTCCCCCCCCGCACAAAACGCCACAAGTCCACCTCACAACTCCCCCCTCATCCTCCTCCCTCACATCGCCCTTCCGACAACGTTCCTCTCGCACACCATGACTCCTACCTCCAAGACCAGCTCTCTCTCTCCCTCCACACCCAGGACGCCATCCACGTCGCCGCTGCCCCTCTCGGTTCCCCCTCCTCTCTCGCTCTCTCCCCCCTCCTTCCTTCCACTCCCCCCCTCGACAACCCCCACCTGGAGAAAATGGTCTTCTACATCTCCTCCATCGCCTCCAATCTTGGACAACGAAAGGCTGACGAACTCATCACTCTCCTTAATGATTCCCACTTCTCCGAATCAACATTCCGGAACTCAGTCTCCTCCGCAAAGCAATGCCTCGAGCTCCAGGCAGACCTCTTCCACCAGAGAATCAGGTCCATTGGTTTCGCCCCCTCCACCATCTTCGATCCCCACAAACGCTTCTCCGCAACCCTCTTCCAGAAAGACGCAATCCATGTCCTCAAACAACAGCTCGCCCTCGCACACTTCAAGAACACCTTTTTCCACCCCACCTCCCAAACATCCGCCTCCGGCTCGCCCGCCTTCGCACACCCCATGGCAGCCACCCTCGGCTCAAAAGTCGTCCCCGCACTCAAGACCGCCATCATGCAGTCCACAAAAGATAACATCGTCTGGCATCTCCCTCACTCCACCGGTATCGACTCCTTCATCGGCCTCGTCCAAATCTACTCCGACAAGTCCTCTACCTCTCTCAAATATTCTTCCATCACCTCCTACCCCCTCCACATCACCCTTCTCAACTTCTCCGACTCCTTTCGCCGCAAATGCATCTCCGAAAATCTCACACTCCTCGGCTATCTTCCCACCTCCTTCACCCCAATCACTCCTTCTCCAGATGCAGATATCATCACTCATTCCTCCCCCATCCCCCGCCAAACAAAAATGGAACTCATACAGCAGACCATCTCCTCCCTCCTTCAACCTCTCTTCTCTTCCGCCCTCCCCGGTTTCCCCTTCCGCAACGCAGACGGCGTTCTTCGTCAATGCCACCCCATCATCGCCAGCTACTGCGCAGACATTCCCGAGGCAAAGGATATTCTCGCCATCTCCCACGACACCCGCCCCCAGCACTCCTGCCACAGATGCTCTGTCCCTCGCTCACAACTCCACCAACACTCTCACGCCCATCCCCCTCGATCTCTTCCCCTCACCCTTGCAGCCCGCAACAACCACTTCTCCCTCGTCAAGGACTCCGAAGCAGCTCTCCTCGCCCGCAAGCCAAGAGTCTCGCGCAACTTCAAGGAACAAGCTCTCCAAGCACTCCACTCCCTCTCCCTCGCAAAATACCCCTCCCTCTTCGAGTCTTACCCCCTTTTCAACATCACCCCCCTCCTCACCCCATACAACATCTTCCCCTTCGAACCCCTCCACAACTTCCACCTCGGCGTTTCCAAACTCACCAAGCTCGCCGCCATCGAACGTCTCAGATCAGAACACCTCTTCACCACCATCAGCTCCACAAACTCCAGCCGTTCCTTCCACTCCGTCCGCACCTCCATCCTCAAGCACTCCAACTTCATCCTCACCGCCATCGAAAATCATTCCCCAGCTACCGGCCTCCACATCGACTTCTCTACTTCCGAAAGCGGGCAGTCCCTCAACGGCTTCTTCACAACTGACGGCGTCCGCGGAATGCTAGAAGCAAAAGACTACCGCGCCCTCAACATGGTCTTCCCCTTCATCGGCGCCTTCTTCGACCGCTGCTGTGACGAAGCCAATTCCGCTCCCATCACAACCGTCTTCTCCAAGTACACAGACCTTCTCCTCACCTCCATGTGCTACAACTCCGTCCCCGAATGGACCACTTCTCGTCTTGCCAAACTCGCCTCCCAAATCCATTCCTTCAAACACAGAGCTGTCGATGTTCTCGGTCCATACCATACCTCCAACCTTGGCACCCTCAAATTCCACCTCCTCGATCACATCGTAGACGACATTCGACGCTTTGGGGGTCTCCACTTCAACGATGCAGGCATCTTCGAACAAGCCCATACCCTCTTCAAAGCACATTACTCCCGAACCACCAAGCGCAGACCCACCGCGCACAACGAAACCATCCGTGCCATCGAACGCTCCGATGCCGTCAACAATTGGATTTCTCTCTCCGCTGATCCTTCCGTCACCTCATCCTCCCATGCCCCTCCTCCTCCCTTCCAAGCCCGCAAACCAGGTTTCGTCCGTGATGGCAAGCACACCTCTTTTTCCGATCTCATCACCGCTCACAAATTCCTTCGAGCAAACCCCCACTCAACAGTCTCTTCTCTTCAGGACCTCTTCTCCCCAGACACTATCGCCATCATCTCACAGATTGGAACCCTCGCACTCCCCTCCTTCGTCACACTCACACTCGAAACACTAGCTCTCAACCAGGACTCCCCCACTCTCCGCCAAACCCGTCTCACATTCGTCAATTCCGCATACGTCGTCGGCGGCTTCACCCCAACCCTAGACGACTACATCGCCGATCGAAACGAGCTCGCCGTCAAAGATCCCCCTCTCCCACTCATTCAACGTATCTTCGCTGCTCTCTCCTTCGGTCCCTCTAAAACCCCAAAGTTCTCCCACATCCTCGTTGCCGGTTCCAGCTTCTCCAACCCCACTCCCACCGCCTGGGTCTGCAAGCTCAACTCTCTTCTTCGCTTCACCACCCCTTCTTCCCCTTCCACTCATAACGAGTTCGCCTTCGTTCAGTTCCTCGAACTCGTTCCACCCCAGGATCAAGTCGATGTCTCTCTCAATTGCATCTGCCTCCGATGGGCAACAGAAGACGAACAAATCCACACCGCCCACCCCCTTCCTATCTCAAACACTTCCAACTCCGACAACGTCTCCCCCTGGTTCGGCCTCGTACCATCCTCTTCCATTCTCGGCCCCGTTCATGTACTTCGCCAAAACTACCCCGCACCCCCCTTCACCCCTGGATTGCACTGGCGCTTCCATCGATTTTACCTCAACAGATTCTACCGAGACCCAACTGCCAAGCCCTTCTTCTCCAACACCACCACTGGTGGCACAACACCACCACTGGGTGGCACCCATAATAATACCTCCCAAGGCACATGATCCACTAAAATAGTCACCGCTGTTTTTCTTCCATAGCCGACCCCCATCTTGCTCCACCTCCTTACCCCCTTATCCCCCCGTACCTTATCACTCTCCCACTCCTTGCCTACACCCCAACGCTAAGCGCTTGAACCGTGGTTCTTCTGGTCCACATGACCCTATATAGCAATCTAACACCGCTCCAAGTCTTCTCGTGAGATTCTCCATGAAAAACTCCTCCCTCATCGCCAGATAGATTTTCTCTCTCGACGGTATCCATAGCCCAACCGTCGCGATTCTCTCCTTATTCCCACTCACTTCTCTACGATTCCCTCCACAGAATCCATCATTCTCAAACTCCTCAGCATACTCATCCTTCACCATGTTCCAGGCAACCCTCAATATGTCCTCAACAGCCAGTGGCAGAAACCTCTCAAACAGCGTCGAGAACAAAAGTTGCCTTTGGCCTCCCCGCCCAACGTCTCTATCCATCGTGGTCACCACACATCCAATCCATGCATCAAGTCGCACAAGATGCATCACCGTCCCATCCACATACTGCCTTTCTCCATTTCTGTGACTCTCTACCGCATAGCCCATAAACTCCTCCAACACTTTCAACGACACCTGATTTCGAAAATACATATCTGCCTCACCAAAGTCCTCCAAGTTCTCAGACACCTTCGATCCAGAATAAGTAATATCTTCAATCGCACTCGTTCTCCACGCACACAGTTTACCTCTCCCATCCTCCCTCGACCCCATCAACTTCTCCTGCGCCTCCTCAATCTGCTTCTCCAACTCCGCCCAAAGCTCCGTCCCTTCAGTCACCTTAGCTCGTTTCGCGATCAAATCATATCCAAGCATGCAAAACAGCTTATCACGCGCTGCTCGCTTCCGCACCCCAACCACATCGCTCAATTTCTGCTTCGTCCTCTGTCTCAAGCACCTATCCGCACTTACATTTTCCACGCACTCCTCTCTCCTCCCCGCTTCCCTTATCGATTCCCATTTCTCTCCCATTAACTCAGTCTCTACCACGTGCTTCAACAACAAATGGCTCCCGCCCTCTGTCGACGGCGTATACGGTCTCATCTCATATGCAACCTCAATTGGACATCTCGGAACCATTTCCTTCTCTACCACCACAAACATACTTTCCTTCCTACTCTCCCCAACCGCCTCACTTCTATTCTTCTAGCTTCGACCCACATTCTCGGTATCGAAGCAAAGTTCCGATGCCTCCAGTTTTGCATAATGAAGAATCCTATCATGCATACGACGTGCAAATCCATAAAAGCATTCCTGCACTCCAATGACATGCTTTCGTCGCCGCGTCACGCCTCCCTCCCCCCTCCCTTCCCCAGCGATTCTACCTTTCAACGCCTCCCTCAAACTCTCAATCAGCACATTCTGCTGCTTCATTTCCTCCCTCGCCCGATCCAGCTCCGTTTGGGTCATTTTCAAACTCACCATCACACTGTAGCTGTCTTCCTTCATACTTCCCATTTGTCCCTTCACCACATTCATCTTCTCAATTAGCATCGACCGCGGCAACAAACCTATGTCATCATCATTTGCTTCATCTTCCACTATACGGACGGCGTTCTCCACGACATTTAAATTCGCATTCTCCCCGTTATCATTATTCCTTGTGAATACAATGTTTCTCCTTACTCGCATACCTTCCGGCGTCCTTCGCCTTGAGTTCACCTCAAACCCTTCAACTCCCAAACCCACCTCTCTCCTCGGTGGCAAACGCTCTACATCTTCTCTCTGATGAGAAAAAACAGCTGCTCTTCCATCGCCTTCCTCCCCTGAACCACGTGTTCTCCCTCCAGCAAACCCCCTTCTCCCCCCCTCACTCACATGCACTTCTCTGCTTTCCGTTCCGTCTATCGCTCTTCTTCCTGTAACTCGAACACTACCCATTCTTTCCCTTGCACGCTCTCTCCTTTCTTCCACGTAATCTAAGTTCGCCCCCTCCCATCTTTCCGCCTGTTCCCCCGCGGTAACTCCAACACTCTCTCCTTCTGTTCTCTCTCGAACGACTCTTGCGCCCGCGATTAGACCACTACTGGGTCCACCTATTCTACCCTCCCCACCACGGCTACTGTCTATTCTCCCTTTCTGTATCTCATCATCACCGTCCTCTTCCCTCATACCCGTAGACGATGCCCCTGCTTCTTCAACGCCTCTGAGGCGGGATCCACGTTCTCCGATCATTCTCTATCCCTCCTTACACCCCTTCGTCCTCTCATTCGGAATCTCTTCACCTCCTTCAGGCGCAGAGCATAGATTTACCGGCTCCACATCAGCTGAAGACGTGAGTACAGCACTTAGAGTCCGCTCGGATGCATCCCCTCTCCTTGTCCTCCCTGGAGCTCTGCTCGCCCTCCCCCGCAATCCACTTCTAGGTACACGCGTGCGGTTGCTTCGCACGCCATCCCGTTTTCCATCGCCGCTCCGCACCATCTCTCCGGTAGGCGACGTGATTTGCTCCGTACGCGACGTGATTTGCTCCGCACTCTCCTCCGTCACCGTCTCCTTTGCGCGAACAGCCTTTCCTTTGCCCCCACTCGCCTCTCCTTCCCCACCATCTTGCCTTGATCTACCTCTCAGGCGCACGCCTCCCTTCTCTCCACTCGCGCCCTGGAGCCTACGCCCCTTGTCCCTTCGGCCCTCCGCATCCCCTCCATGCCGCCGTGATTTTGTACCGCGCCCGCTAGTGTTCTCGCTTCTCGATTTGCGCTTCGGAGCCATGGTTGAAGAGAGAGAGAGCGATCATGGTATGGTCTTCCACGCGTTGCAATGCGATGGATGGGAGAGAAGCTTCGAAACATTCTGCTTCCAAAAATATACCTCCACCCTTTTCGTGTTCTCAGAAAACCCCCAAACTTTTCAGATATTTTAAATATGCGCTCGAACGCACCAGATATTGGGAAAGTATTCTCCTTCGGTGTACATGACTTTCCTTTAGCATATGTACTACGTCACGCTTTGACGTTATATGTAGCGACAAACATAGTAAAAGCCCACAATATCTGGTACACTACGATGAAGTAAAGTAACAAAAGCGATGCACTTTTAATCGATTACTACGACTGGCGTGTTATTTATACTCCAGATATACTGTGTCCCATAATCTGCGAACAGCTCCTCTCCTATTTCTATATCTCGAATTGCTTGCACAGAAAGCAATCTATAGTCTCTCAACTGAAATGGGGTCCGCCCCGTCCCCGGAGTTCTGATGACCCGAACATTTGCAGTTCGGCGTCTCATTAACCCGTCTTCAACCGCATTCCTGTCCCTATCCCCTTCCACATACTTGGGGTCGTTAATTGTTCCCCCCAAGCAAAATGGAGCAGGGACAATCCACACCGGAATAAGAGACACCCCACTAATTCTTCCTGGTAGCTTGTGAAACACTTCCCCTCGGACGCTTATCTCCATCGCGTACTGCCGAAAACGATCAGCAGTCGCTTTCAATAGCCCCCCTCCGTATGCCTTATGAACTTCCTTCCGCTTTGAAAGATTATGGTACACCAAAGTCCCGTAAAAGTAACAAACAGTCTCACCTTGTATCACCCGGCGTGTTGTGTACACACCAACTCCAGCATTCGGGTGCCTTATCGTCGACTTTGCAATCCGACAACCACATACTGTCGCCTCCACTGCCAGAATAGCATTCCAATCCAACAGTGACATCTTCCCTTGAAAACTTCTTGGCCACTCATACAGCGCCTGCCGTCGCCCAATCTCCGGTATATTCTTATCCTGCCACATGGAGGAGAGAAAATCCACGATATGGGGTGGAAACATCTGATGCTCGGGAAATCCGGTAGGTGTTTTCCAGGACTTCGAACGCTTTATGACGACGTCCGGAAACAAGCATGTCACTCGAGTCACAGCGTTCCGAACATCTTGCGTTATATGAATGTCCGTCTCGTTGTTCCGCATGCATGACGCAAATTTCACTGTAGCGGCGTGCTTCGCATGAGCAAAGCACTGCGGATCTGGCTCACACCCTAGAAACTGACGGTGCTTTTCCAGTTCCATGCATGCCATGGCCGTTGAAAATGTTCCGGCGAAGAGGTCCACCACTATGTCTCCCGGCTGAGAAAACCTGCTGATGAGCTCCTTCAGCAAAGCGCGTGACTTCTGTTCCGCCCGCACTTTCTGATACGTAACTGCTCCTTTGGCATTCTTCCTTCTCCATAGAAGTGTTTCACCATTCGACATGGGAGGCACTTGGTCAATCACGCTATGGTAACCCGGATATCGCGATGGTACATAGCTGAAGTTCTCATAGTTCACCATGCCATGTTGTTCGGCGTAGGACAACCCGCTGCGAACTCCATGAATGGCGTACTCTGTTCCGGGAAACAGGGAGCACGAACTACGTCCGGGATTACGCATCGGATTGCCTTGAGAGCGAATGAAGTGCAGCTGGACCTTGTCCACGACAAACGACCTGCTCTTCTGTCCATTCTCATCCTTTGCACCAATTCGACCCAACACTTCTTTCCATTCGTTCACCTGCTCAATCGCGCAGAATATAACGAAATGCCCTCCCGGACGCAGAAGTTTAGAGATGAGCTTCGCCGTCTTCACCATGTCTTGCCGGTTAAGAACGTCGTACCAGCTGTTTTTCCTGTTCTTCTTCGCACGTATATTATACGGCGGGTCCGTGAGAACCAACTGCACTTTCCCTATCGGAGAGACCCCATTGCTGCGCAATGTCTCGTCAATCTCCACCAGGTTCTCGAAAGTACAATTGTACATTCGACAGTGCTTATCCATCTCCGACTCGCACTTTTGGAGAGACATTATATCATCCAGAGAGGTAAGGTCGTGAGGCGGCAGAATATCCACCGACTCAGATTCGACCGACCTTGGTCCAGCTGTGGAAGAATGCTGACCAACACCAATGTTCTCTTCATCATTCCCGGTCCCACCCTCCACTCTCTCTCCACCCTCCACCGCCGGAGCCTCCGAATCTTTCTCAGGGGGTACAACTTCTATCTCGTCTTCTTCCATAACCATAGTAGGTTCCGCCTTTGTCGCAGCCACCACTTCCACCTCCACACTCCCTCGCAGCTTTAGTGGCGATATGTATTCCGAGATGGTAGAGATAAGAGAGTTCGAGAAGCAGTCGAATCTCTCCGCAAACACTCTAGGCAAAGTGTATGTAAACGGTTTTAGAACGTCCCATCTTTCCGGAGCTGATATAGAGTAAAGCTGCTCATTCACCACCACTTTGTGCAGGTCAGCGAGAAACTCTTTGGCCAACATACGAAGTGGAGTGTCAACGTACTCCGGCAGGTTCCACGCCCATGGGACGACATCCTCCTCCAATAAAGTACGGTTTCTACCAGGAAGGAGTCGTTGGGCCATGTCCTTGTGAGAGAACCCATCCCTTCTGTTTCCGATTGCCTGGAACTGCATATCAGAATATCGTAGATGGATAAAGGGCAAAACCATGAATTCCACGCCAGGGAATCCCAAATACTGGGCGAAGCTGTCCCACGCGTTATTGACGAGCTGCACACCAAAGCCCACACGCTGAGCTACTGGTTTGTCATAAATCGCCACCTTCGAAAATGGCGTATCGTAGGTTCTGTCCCGCTTTCTTCGCTTACGGGAGACTCTTCTCTTCTCCATAGAGACCGACTGAATACAAATGAGGAACAGCAACCTCTGGAACATTGTCGGGAAGTCGGTCGCGAATGGAGCCCGGCTTTTGCTCGCCTTCTTTCGGGTTGTATCCAGACCTTTGAAGAACTCTGTCAAAGTGACATTCTTCGGGATGCCCTTGAACTCCACCGCCTCGTACGCGTTCCAAAAGTCCCTCACGCGCCTATCTGGGTCCCCATCCCTTATATCCAGCAACCTCGCCGAGAAATAATTCTGACAGTTCGAGCCCCTCATTCCTACAACTCGGAGCTCATCTTCTGTGTAATTGGTGTGGTCGGGACCTAGGAGAGTATAAAAAAACTTCGCGGTCTCCGGTAGGATGTGGCGATTGGCAATTGCGAAATCGATGAATGCAGTGTGCCCCACTTTTCGCGGCTCATCTTCCTCCCGCCTCGTTGATGCGTAACGATCACGCAAATCCAGACACGCCCTGATAACTTCATCCCCCGTACCAAACAGTTTACCCATTTCGAAGGTGTCTGCCGCAGGCGATGAAGAAATTCTCGTGGGTTCTGGAGCCATTTATGTACATGTTCAAACAACCTCACGGGCGGTCGTCACGAGAGCCTGAGTGAAAGAGAGCAGCGGGTGCGGGTGGGTGCGGGTGGGTACGGAAAGATTGTGAGTACGGTTGAGGAGCGCGCACGGAAGAACGGTTGTTGCGGAACGACTTCGCAGCTATCCTGGTTGCATTCTGTCGGCCGTCAGAGGTGCGCTCCGACTTCATCGGGGGTCCCGATGAAGTCCCCGCGCACCTCTGTCGACCGTCATAAAACATATAGTTTTGTAATTTTTAGGACGCCCAGGTGTACACGGTGCATTCTGTCGGCCGACAGAGGTGCGCGGGGACTTCATCGGGACCCCCGATGAGGTTGGAGCGCACCTCTGTTGGCCGACAGTCGACCAACATCTCAGAAACGCATCATGCGTGATGTTATGGCGTATTTGTCGGCCGCCAGGGGGGTGCTGCGACTTCGTCGATCCACTGATGAAGTCGCAGCACACCCCTGGCGGCCCATAAATGGCCCGAATGGTGTCCCTACAACATTTTGGTGAATTGTCTGCCGACAAAGGTGTCCTGCGACTTCATCGGTGGACCGATGAAGTCGCAGGGCACCCCTGTCGGCCGACAAATACGCCATAACATCACGCATGATGCGTTTCTGAGATGTTGGTCGACTGTTGGCCGACAGAGGTGCGCTCTGACTTCATCGGGGGTCCCGATGAAGTCCCGGCGCACCTCTGTCGGCCGACAGAGTGCACCGTGTACACCTGAGCGTTCCAAAAATTACAAAATTATATGTATTATGTCGGCCGAAAGAGGTGCGCGGGGACTTATCGGGACCCCCGATGAAGTCGGAGCGCACCTCTGTCGGCCGTCAGGATATTTTTAATTTTTTAATTTTATTTTCTTGTATCGCCTACCAAGCCAATAGGCGTGTTTGCGATGGAAAGAGACAAGGAGTTTCTTGAGTTTGAAACTAAGCGGACGTAGCTCAGGTTGAAACTAAGCGGACGTAGTTCAGGCTGATTGCAACGAACTGCTCTCGGGAGTGTTCCGGATAGTCGCCACCAAAGGAGCTCGATCTAATACGTCTTAGTCTGTATACCATAAAAGGCTCAAAGCGCTCTGCGACCATTTGCAACCTCGACCGACTACGATCCGATTCAAATGATGACTCGAGGCAAAGCGAAAGCGAGGGGTACTCCGCGGGGTACTCCACGCGCCACTCCGCGAAAAGCTACATCGGGAAACAATCTGGCTGGTGGGGATAGGGTGGCGTTGTTCCTGGCGGATGGGACAGGGAAGAAGAAGGGTACTATGGTTGGCACTGCGGAGTTGAGAGGTGTTGGGGGCAGTGGAGCGGCCGGGAAGGCGCTTTGCAGAGCGATGCATGGCCATTCGTTGCGCGAGTCTGCGAAGCCGGGAGAGGACTTGGTGGCCATCTGGAGGACTGAAATTAAGGAGGGGATCAACTCCAAGTATCCGTACTCCTTCAAGGGAGCAGAGGAGCCGCCGGAGTTGCTGAAGGATATGGTGTCGGCAGGTATATACGCATGGGATACCTCGATGATGACACGCGTCTCCTCTGTGCTAACTCCAGGGCCTCCTCGGCCGGAGACTCCCAAAAGCGCGACCCCCTCGAAGGAGTCTGCTACGCCTTTGAGGGGGAAGAGGGCACAGCCAACAACAGTGCCGCCGGCCATGAAGCAACCCGTCAAGCCGAAAAAGAGGGTGACGATAGTGGATGATTCTGATGAAGATGTTGTGGAGGTGGGGTCAGCGGTGAATGTACGCGGGGATTCGCACAACGGTCCCGAGTTGGAGTTGTTCGATGACGGCGATGTCGTTCCTTCGCAGGAAGTGGATAGGACTCTCGTGGAAAAGAAGATCTCTGTTTCAGACTATGACCAGTGCCGCTTGATTGTGGACATAGATGACATACAAATCCCCGAGAAGACTGTCAGAAGTGTGAATGCGGAACACAAGGCGGCGACGATGGCAAAGTGCAAAACGTTTGGCTGGCTTGCGTCGGCAGGGTCGATTGCTGTTGCCATCGTCGGCGGAATGGAATTAGATTTCAGTGAAATTGTTCACAATGGGCGGGTAGTGGTGCCTGTCATACTCATTGACGGTCATCACCGCGTCTTGGTTCTGCGAGATCTGAAGAATGATCCCTCTGAAGGGAGAAAGTGGTTGGAAATTGTGCGGTCTCTTGATGTCATTCTTTGGAGACGCAAGGACCGGAAGCCTTTATCGCTGAACGAAGTGCTCGGTCTTGGTAATGTACTCAATGAAATGAGTTCAAATGTGTTGAAGATGAGTTTCGCCGACAAGGTTCATTCGACAGTGTCCTTCATTTGCAACTTGATTGACGATAAGAGAACCAAGTTGGCTGACCTTACTCCGACACGGATAGCTGGGGCACTGAAGAGGAGCAAAGCTATAGGAATCTACAGCTTGCGCCACTTGAATCGCTATGCGACTCTTGGGTTGAAATTCGTCAGGAGCGAAGGTCTCCTGGAGTTCTTTGAGAACGTATGCAAGGAGGGTCCAGTGCTAACGCTTGCGCATGTGTCGAGTGACTTGTTGTTAGGACTCGAAGACGAAATATTCCGTTTCGCAATCCGTTGTTTGTAGCTACATGTGAAGGTGAGGATGGGTTCTACGGGGAATATGGGACGTTTCCAGGAGACGCGAAAGCAGTTCTTCCAATGCGCCATAGGAATGTTCCAACTATGCGAAAGGGCGGGAAAGGAGAAGGGTCTGACGGCGGGGAAGGATCTAGACAGCACAATTGTGATGGGAAAGAACGAGGTGTCTTTAAGGGAGTACCTTTGCATGCAAACGGCGAAGATGGAGCTCAGTGGTCTGAAGCGGTTGTGGCCGGGGTTGCTGTCGAAGAGGATGAAAATCGCACAAAGGCGGATTGAAGGCGGTCTGAAAGTGAGTCTGGCGTCCCCAAGTGCGGAGAAGGATGTGGTGGAGGTGCCACCTTCTGTGAATGTTCCTTCGTCTAGTGCTGGGGAGTCTGTACCCCACCAGAAAACCGTGGTTCCCAGACGCATCACACGAACTGGAAAAGGTACTGAGCGCGGGCTGGATGCTGCGGGTGAGAGGGTGATGGAACCTAGACAGAGAAAGGGGAAGAGAAAGGCTGTGGTCATTAGTGATGATGAACGCGAGTATGAACAGCCTTTAAAGCGGAAGAGGAAGACGAGAAAGACGGTGGGCACATCTGCGGCTCAAATAACGGCTGACGTGGTGGATGTGTTCAAGAACATGAGCAGGAAAGAGCTGAAGCGCTTCTTGAAGGAACATGTACTCAATATTTTCTCATCGAGTGAGGATGAACTGGATGATGACGGGGGGCAGGGTGCATTTGTAGGGGACGAAGAGGAGGAAGGTGTGCAAATGTGTGGCTTCGAAGACAATAATCCGGAGGGTGTTCCGAAGGGGCTGAAGAGGGCGGGACTGTATGAGGGGGGGTCGGGTATGTCGTTGGTGTACTTGGTGAATGCACTTCCGAGCGAGTGGCCGGCGGGTGAAAATGGAGTGAAGCATCAGCACCTCTGGATGCAGATGATTTACCTACGCAACAAGCACAGGGCGGAGTGCTTGAGGGTAGAAGACTTGAAAAGTGTGCACCATGCGGTTTATTGGCGTGCTGCTCATAACAGGCACAAGGAACTGGGTTCCACGAAAGAACCGGTTCTTGGGGTGATTCTACCGACGAAGGACCCCCTTGTGAATGAAGAGCAGGCGATATGGATGGCAGCAATGGAGAGGGATGACTTGGCCCGCGAGTACTTCGCGACTAAGAGAAGTGAGCTGATGGAGAAAGAATTTTGTGTGCTGGAATAGTTTGCCCCGGACGAGGGGATGGCGGATGAGGCGAAGAAGAGGGTAGTAAACTTCGATGGGGATGTGACTGGGACTTTGCTAGAGTTCTTCCAGACGGATTTCATGAACCAGCCGGACTTGACGATTGAAGGGAATAGAAAGAAATGGGACCCTATAATCAACGCTGGTGAGGAGAGAGACGCTGGAGATAGAATGAAGGGAGTTGGGCGGTACATTACGACGAAGGTGGGGATTGTGGATTCTGTGGAGGGGGACGAGAACAACTTTTTAATGGTGAGGAAAAGGGCATTGTTAGATGCGAGGTTTGGACAGATTGCGGCCGCTCTTCGGTTGTGCAACAACCGGTCGGGGAAGAAGAGGATGTATGCCCCTGAAACAGGGGGGCGAGTGCTGTGTACGGCGGAGGGCTGTCCAAGGCAGGTGTTACATACGGACTTTCGAGGACTGACCGATGCCGAGAAGAACTTCGGAGAGGTTCCAGGGTTCTTCATGATGGCGTCGGGAGCGAGTTCGTTTATGCTTTGGGTTTGTGAGAGGTCACATAACATATACGTGCCCGACGACAGGAGCTTGAAGCGGCTGTCTCGGACGATGGTAGTGAGGAAGTTCAGGATTCCGCCGTACTCCATTTTTATTGGAAGAGGAGATGTGTTTCATGCTGGAGCTGGATACGAGGATGCATTGGTTAAGGAAGTCTGCATGAGGTATCACATGTACTTGGTACCGGATGGGTACAAGCTACCGGACGCAGTGCATAGGCAACCAGCATTTTGGCCTAAGTTCGAAGAGGATGATTCCAACAAGGGTGATGATGAAGACGTCCAGGTAGATGAGGATGAGGAGTTGGATGAAGATTATAAAATGGAAGTTGTTGAAAGTGGGGAAGAGGAGTATGAAGAAGAGGATGATGAACCTGGGATGGGTCTCAACTGGGCTAACACAGATGAAGACTATGAAGACGGCGGTATGATAATGGATGACGACGACGACTAGATAGTATCTGTTACCTATTGAACAAGAAAGAGTACAATTTGAGGTAATATGTGGAGTAGTCCCCTTTTCTTGTAATAGTGATCAGTCGTCTTTCAGTAGAAACTCCTGAACAACTGGATTGAAACGCGTGAGAGCAGCACTTGCTTTCACTTTCTCATAGTGAATGAAAACTGTCGAAGATATCAAGATTACGACATCCACTGTGTTACCAAGCAGTATAGGAACACCAGGGCCCTCAATGCGAGAGGTGGAGAAGGTGGTTGAAGAGAGTGCAGCGAATGTGCATGCCGACAGCCTCATACCGAGTAGTCGGAAGGTTACAGCTGGACTGGATATGAATAAAGCCTGTTGAAAAGAGTGGGAGAGGGCGCCAAGCACGAGGTTCATAAAAGAGGTTCTTCGTGGTTCCGGGGTCATTGTGAACTTTGTGTTAAGATAGGACTCTGGAAAGAAGGATATAGAAACAAGCTGGAAAAGATATTCCAAAGCGCCAACTGCGGCCCCTCCTGTGGAGAAGGCGATACAATTTGTCTTCACGTCTGATGAAAGGGTACCGCTGACTGGAATGAAGCGGTGAACGAGGAAAAGTATGGCGTTGAGGGGGATAAGTAGAGTAAGGAGTAGAGCCCCGAATTCCAGAAATGGTCGTTTCTTCCAGGTATATCGCTGGTTTGGATTGAACGGCGTAGTTTGTAGAGACCCGTATAACGCGTTTATACATTGTATGCCTCCTTCGATTATGAGAATGTGTGGCAGGCTTTGGATAGGACACCTCAATAGCGTTATGAGAATGAACCGAAGGAGAGAGTTGAATCTGAATGGAAGCGTATATTGCAGAGCTGGGTCTATAACTCCGAAGAGTGTAGTTAGTGTGATTGTGAACGTTAAGGTCGATGTGAAGAGTGTTTGCTAACTGAACATCTTAGAAAAGGCGTTCCGGTTTGCTAGTCTTCCTTGTACACTGCACATAGGTAACGATATGATACCACTCTTTGAACAGTGGTTTCAGAGTATCTTGCTGCTGTAAGGAGTTGCGAGTGGGGAGCCTCCTGGTGGTCTTACAAATGTCACGAATCTCGTCCATTAACTCGTTGGTGATATGATTCTGGAACCCTCTGACTTCGGCCACATTCTGGGTGGTTGGAAGTTTGATTTGAAGGACTTCGTCGATGGTGATAACCGTTCGTTGTGGAAGAATATCCACAGCTGCTGAGCATTGGACAGAAGAACCAGGGGGTAGGGAAAGACGTGCTTCGTAGCGCTGCATGCTTAAGAAGGAGAGAAGAGTGTTGTGTAGAAAGGTATTTGTGAGGGACTGGATACAGTATGTTGAGCGCAATGAAGTAGGGTGGTCATCGGTGGATATATATATGTAGTGATCAAAGTAGTTGTTAGGTTGTTGCCGTATCTCTGTCGCGGAGTATGAATAATTGTTATGAATGAAAACCTTTGATAGGCTGTAGGAGCGGTTATTGGGTACAGACTTAATTGCAAAGTTGGAAGATTTATGAAGAGTGGTTGTAGTGATGATTTGTGATGTACGAAGCAATTATTAATATCGCTTCATATATTCTGACGTGGTGTCGTGCGGATAGCAGTCTTTATCGAGGCAGCGAAGGAGATGGACATATGCTTTAGAAAGGAGGACTTGTTTTTATTGGAAGGGGTATATGAATGAAGTACTACCCATTGAGGAGGACATTCAAGAAGTTCGTATGGAAAGGGGCGGGGTCACGGTTTCTAATGGATTTTTGGGCGTTAGAAACGTTGTAGAAGTAGACGTTCCGGAACTCAAAGTCTGAGAACGAGGTGGGGAACTGTGTAAGTGTTTTTCCGTGGGCCAGAAGTTTTTGGAGTGTTTCTGTTGTATTGTAGGCGATTCCTGTTTCGGATGTGACGATGGCGACGAGCTCTTTCATTATGGTTGAAACGACTGTGCGGTGTTGTACTGCAACTTCGTATATTGTGATAAAGCCATAAGAGGAGCCGACGAGATTAAAAGCTGATATCCATACGAGTTTTTCGTAGTAAGCTTTAGAGAAGGAGGGCTGGTCGACGACATGACAAGTGAGGCCTGCGGTATTGAGGCGATTGGCGAGTGCGGGAGCCCATTTGCCGGTGGCAGTTGTGAGACCATGGGGACTGAGGAGGGTGACACCGTCCTCGGGGGATGCGTTAAGGGAGGGGACGGCGAGGAAGAGAACGGCTTTGGTGCAGTTTTGGAGCCCATAGGTTGAAAGAAGAGGGAGAATGTTTCCGTTCTGAATGAAGACCAGATCCTCTCTGCGGGAGGAAGGGCAGAATTGAATGACGTCTTCTAGTGAATGATTTCTGCCGCAGAAGAAAATGGGGCCGTCGGGGATGTATTGGGCGGACATGAATTCTTGAGTTGAGAGAAAAGCATCTTGTGGAGTGCCGTTGTTGCGAAGCAAAGTGCCGATTCGGCCTCTGCCGACAATAACGGCTGGGTCGGAGGTGCAAGGGATGGCAGTGAGAGAGTCGGTCATGTTGATTGCGAAAGGTGTTTGGAGTGCGGTGTGGTTGGAATTGAAGAAGTGGTGGGGGTGGCGAGTGTGGAGATGTGATTAAATAGAGAAGGAGTATGGTTGTGGAGGAATGGGTGTTAGGGGTTTTTGGGAAGGAGGTTAGATTTATGATATTGAATGGTGTTTATTGTGTTAAAAGTGTAGGAGTGTGTGTTGTTATGGAAGTCATAACGGGAAAGAGGGCTTATGAGTAATCGGCGGTTTGTGTTACGAATGAGTGTGATTTATTATAAATGAGAAGGCTATGAAATTGGGAGTAGTGAGGGAGCGCTGAACATGATAGAAGGTGTAGGAATATGGATGGGAGTGTGTGAGTGAGCAGTGAGTGGGGTGAAGGGCATCCGGAGCGTAGATGCAGGGGTGTACGAGGGTACTGAAATTGGGCGAGCGCGCGCGAAAAGCGGGTCAAAAAAAGGAGATAAAAGGCCGAAGGTGGGCGAGAGGATTTTCGAGGGGTGGTGCTGTGTGGGAGGCTGCGGGTACTACTGGCCGCATTAAGGTGAGTGCGCTTGCGCTTGCGGTGGCTCTTGTCGATAGCTTTCGCGGGCGTTGGCGATGTCGAGCGGATCCCCATGGGGCTGGAGATGGGGAAGCTGTGGAGGGCGAATGAGGAACTGATGAGGCGTTTGAAGGTGTTGAAAGTGCACATGGAAGGAATGGGGGAGATTTGGGGTGCGCGAAAGGTGTTGAAGGAGGTGGGAGAGGAGAGGGGGAGAGCGAAAGGGTCGCGGGTGACGCCCGGCAGACGCGGGGAGCCGGCTGGGATGAAGAAGGGGAGAGAGGAATGGAAAGGGGGAGGAGTTGGAGAGAGTCAGCTGAAGAAGAGGAGGGTTGGGAAGGATGTGGAGAAGAAGGGTGGGAATGTGTGTGGGGTGGGGCAGCCGGGTGTGAGGAAATTGAGCAGTGGGGAGGTGGACGAGGTTGAGAATGCGGTGGTGGACTTCTTCAACCTCAAATACCCTCCCGGTGGAACGCTGGAGCCTAGTAAGCAAAAGGGCCAGTAATGAGGTAGAAGGTACTGACGACTGCCTTGGTATGGATCTCCACCTAGAGCGGTCAAAAGTGACCAGTAAACTGCAAATGCAGATTAAACTGCATTAAGTGGTCAAAACACTAAGATGCATGGAGTTCTTTTTTCCAAATTTTTTTTTTTCCAGGTGCCGAACTAGCGCAAACTGCAAAATTTTTAGATTTTTTGGCTTTTTATTTACAAAACTAGCTATTTAGCACACTTATCTAGCATTCCGAGAACACAGACGTACTCATCGTCATCACGAATTCATGGCCGCACGACCAACTCTTACAGTTCTCAACAGCATTCTGTTCCTCACCGCTCTTCAGCTCGATCTCTCGCGATGGATCCGAACGCCGGGTCCAACCCGTTTCAGCCCTCCTCTGAGGATGTGCCTTCTGGAGCTCCGTCCCACACTGCTGGTTCTGCGTCGCAGCCTACTGCTCAACTCGGTCCATACCGTTCGTTCCCCACCCCGTACACCGGATTCCGATCGGTACCGTTACCTCAGCCAACCGTGGCTCCGATGCCGAACGCGGCTTACGTCGCCTCTGTGGGTGTGATTCGAGCTCCTTTTCGTCGTGCTCAGCGGAGCTACCCGCACCCTGCAGATTTCTATGGACGAGATCCTCTCGACAACGTTGAACTTTTTGCGCAAGCGCCCTGGTTTGATCTTGTTGCTATCCGCGATGACGCGTTGATACAACAGTATGTACACGGTGGGTACTTCCCTGACGGTACTCCGGAACACGCAAGTTATAGCGACGACTGGGCGAGCCATATTGCTTTGCCAAACAACGCGATTGCGCGATATTCAATGGAAACCTTGTCTGAAGCCCGTACGCGGTTCACCAAGCTGATTTACCAGCGTCTTCACCGATTCATCAGTACGGTTCTCCTCCCGCAGGACTGGGAACTAGATACCTGGAAAGCCCGTACCGACGGTGAAGGTTACTCGTATACCGAGACACTCGTTGAAATCGATGTTAGCGGTTGGCGCGGTGTGCGCGGTGTGCGTGATGCAGCTCTCTGATTTCAGCAACCTCTTCTCCGTGCGGAGTTCCGCTTCCTTCGAAAGCCTGACATTCCCTATTGGGATTATCCCCGTTATGAACGTCGTACTCGATCACGTTTGGGCTATTTGGTGCCGTATCAAATGATCGAAATTGATGCCATCCGGCGGAACGCGCGCTTCAGGCGCTACATCGGTATTCCGGAGCATTGGGCGGCGATTGAGAGTCCTCGTGGTTGCCCTGTGGAGCTCCCACCGGCGATCTCCTACATCGGGTCCGCATTGGTTAACGACCCATTCTCGGGACATTGGACGGTGGTTTATACCGAGTTTATCGCCAAGATGGCCGTCTTCCTCCTGTGGGATGCTTATGATACCTTTAGAGTTTGGTACATGTCGCCCACAGCGCGAAAGTATGCGAGAGAACTCGATCTTTCCCTTGTCCTGGGATCCCGTGCGAACCATGCCGACTTCCTCAATCTTGTGGATGTAATCGACAGTGTCGACTGGTCTGGAGTTCCAGCTGATCAATCCGCTCGCGGAACCCGTGCAAGACAGTACGACCATTCTCCTGGACGAACAGCAAGTGCTGGAGATTTCGTTTGGTACGACCCCTGGATGCGCCAGTTGATCACCTCCGAGCAGGCTCGCTTTCTTAGGGAGAACCCGCGTGCGTGACATGCCACCGAACCAGCTTACTGGATACGTGTACGATGCTACTCCATCCGAGAACGGAGAGGAACCGTATGAGGAAGCGCCGGGAGCTGAGGCTGAACTCGGTTACGAGGACGAGCCAGAGCTGGCAGGCGTAGCGACTTCCGTCGATCATTCCGCAGCGGCGGGAGTTACTCAAGAGTACTCTCATGGGTTTACCCAACAACCGATTGCAGTGCCGGTCGAAGATCCAGGGTTGGCTCCGCTGAGGCAGTTCCTCTTAGATGCGGGCTTTCCCGTGGACCAAGTTGAGGGTTATCGCGCACAGCTTCTTGCGAACCTGCGTGCTCGCACGTCTCTTTGAAAATCCTAGAAAAGACTCCTAGTCAACACCCTTGCGGTGATATCTTGATACCAATAAACTCCGGTGACTTCGTGTCTTCACGTTCCCTTCTTATCTTCTAGTCTTCATCTCTTCTCGCTTCTCGAGTTCTTCCTAGGTGATAATCAGTAATTTTCCTGTGCTTGCGTGTTTTCACTTTTCTTCCACATGACTTCTTGTATTCTTCTCGCCTTTCGAGTTTTTACTACCTTGGTAGCCCATACTTAGAAATGGGATGTGCCCATGAGCCCGACTATCGAGGAGTCGATCTCCCTGGGGAGTGGTAATCGCATGCGTCGATGATATCGCACGAGTTGCGAACGGGGGATATGAGCTATAGGTTCCCACGTATCCGCTTCCGGAGGAAAACCGTACCAACGGACTCGATACAGTAATTCTCTGGTATCTTCATGCTCGACATGTTCACATATGCGATCCATAACATATTCCTGGGCGTTTCCCAATGCTTTCGCTGTTGGCGCGAGACTCCTGTTAACAGGTTTGAAACGCCTTAGAGCTGACCCAAGCGTCTCTGTGTTAGCACTCTCAGCGTCGCTAAGCGTTCGCTCGTCGACTAACTGTCGTTCTGCCCGCAGGGGCAGTGTACTCATTCTTTGAGAACATTTCTCAGATAAAGAGCTATCCAGTTTTCCAGGTTCCGTAGAAGCGTACTTCTTGCTACTTCTCAATTCCATTCGTGGATGAACTTCCTTTGGTTTATCCGATTCTGACCGCTGTTCGGTGGACGATGATGCTTGCACCACGACAGGAGGCGATACCTTTTCTTCTTCCTGTTCACAAGGGATGGGAGCCGATATCGGCGGAACAGCTAGTGGCGCTTCACCTGACGGATCAGCCTGAAGCGGCAACGGCGCGTGTTCGCGTGCACTCGTTTCCAAGTCCTTGGGGCCAAATTCCAAAACATCTTTCCTGCTTTCAGGTTCCATTTCTGTACATACGGGTGTGTGCGTGCCAGAGGGCATATCCCGATATTTCTGAAGCTGTCCGTGATTGGCGTACGCAACCGCCGGCGGTGGGAGATCAGGAGCTTTCTACTCCACTCGAGCCATTGGTGGCGGTTCACTCTCCCCAGAGTCACTTGGGCTTTTGCCTTGACGTTCCGTCGCACTTGCCTCCTTAGTTCTACCAGATACCTGGACTTCCACTTGCGGGTCAGGCGCGACTTCAACGCGATCGCGCGACACACGTTCAACGTCCTCACCTGTCTTGATGACCACTGTGTCTTCATTAAGGTCCACCACTTTGAAGGTTCCAGCCGCTATCGGCAACAACTTATGACGAGATTCTTCCTGTTTGTCTGGTCTTTCAACTCGCACAAAGACGTGACCTCCTACTCGGATTGCCGGATTTCCTCTTCGCCTTCTGGCGTCATAGTTTCGCTTATAACGAGCTTGCGTCTTTGATAACTCCTTAGCGGCTTCTTCCACTCTGGCCTTCAGGTCATTCCTCCATTTCAGATGGTACTTAGCCGGGGTCGGCGCGTCCAATTCTGTCTCCTCGTCGATCGCAACCGGTAAAGCCGGAGGGTTACGTGAGAGCACGAGGTCGAACGGTGCCGTCTTTGTAGAGGTATGCACTTGCGTATTGTACGCGTAGCACAGAGTATCAGTAAGCATGTCCCATTCTTTCGGGTGGTCCGCGATGTAGTGTCGTAGTGCTGCTATCAGCGTGCGGTTGAAACGCTCCACCTGACCGTTGCATTGCGGATGATAGGTCGTGGTAAACACGTTTCGAATGCCCATAACGCGGCAAACATTCTGAAAGAACTTCGCAACGAATTGCTTCCGATTATCTGATAACAGAACTTCTGGTGGTCCGTATATAAATGCCCAGTGTTTGATAAACGCCTGTGCGATTACGGTTGCGGTTATCCGCTTCAGCGGCACAGTACGCACTAACTTCGAGAAGCGGTCGGTGATTACCAATAGGTAGCGATAACCTCGCCTTGAGCGAATCAATTCCCCTAGGATGTCGATACTGACGTATTGTAAAGGCGCTTTCGCCTGGAATAACTTCATCGGTTTCCGCTTCCTGTAAAGCTTCACGCGATTCTTCGCACATGTTGTACACAACCTCACTGTAGCATGGCAGTCCATTGCCAAAGTAGGCCAGTAAAAATCTCTTCTTAGAGTCATGAACAACTTCGTTCATCCTGGATGACCAGACAGCCTGTTATCGTGTGCCAGATGGAGTACTCCACTCTTCAAGACGTGTGGAATCACGATTTGATCATGCTTTTCGACATGTCTTAACAGTATTCCTCGTGAATCGAGTGAAAAGGGGAGCTCCTCCCCCCCGTTAAGACGAGAGCGTATCGACGCACAAAACGTATCGGCGTGTTGCTCATTGAGGAGCTCAGTGCACGAGATTCGCTCGAGTTGAACTGAAGGGTCAGTGTCTGCTAATGCAAGGAACGGGTCTGCATCCGAATAATCTTCAAGGGTCTCTTGTTCCTCTTCTTCAAAAGATGGTGAATGGGTCTCCATGTAGAAGCAAGGTATCTCTTCATCGATTTCGCCTTGGGTTTCGCCCAGTGTTTTGAGTCGCGATAGCGCGTCAGCTTGGACATTGGCCAATCCCTTCTTATACTTCACTTCGAAATCGAATTCAGAAAGGCGTAGGCGCCATCGTGTGAGACGACCAGACGGGTCTGTAATGGACAGTAACCGTCGTAGAGACGAATGATCCGTGTTGAAGGTAAAACGTTCTCCTTGGAGATACGGTCGCAATGTGGTTAGAGCCCAAACGACTGCAGGTCATTCCTTTTCTGAAACTGAATACTTCTTTTCAGCTGCGTTCAGCGATCTTGACCAGTATCCAATGGGTTTTCGTTCACCACCCGGGTGTGTTTGAAAAAGGGCACACCCTACTTGGTACTCGCTAGAGTCGGTATCCACTGAGTAAGGCAGGTGGGGGATGGGCAGCGCCAAAACTGGGGCTGTAGTAATCTTTGTCTTCAGCGTGTCGAACGCTTCCACTTTAGCTTGTCTGAATTGTTCCAGCTGTACTGGTTGCCTTTTACGCAGCTTTGCGTTGAGCGGTGCCGCTATATGCGAGTATCGCGGCACGAATCGTCGGTAGACGTTGCACAAGCCGAGGAAAGAACGCAATTGCTTCTGTGTCGACGGAGGTTGTACTTCGCGGAGAGCCGCTGTTTGTGTCTCTTGAATGGCAAGCTGTCCCGGCTTGATCACATGTCCTAAGTACCGGACGGTGCCAGCGAACCATTCGCATTTCTTGAACTTCAAGGTGATACCTGCGCTCTGTAGTGTTTTGAGGATCTCCTCGACATGCCGTAAATGGCTTTCCACATCCTGGGAAAAGATGATCACATCGTCCAAATAGACTAAACAAGTCTTCCACTTGTATCTTGAGAGCAAGATGTCCAGAGTACGCTGGAAAGTAGCCGGTGCATTCGTTAAGCCAAAGGGCATCCTTTTGAAACGGTAGAGACCGGCGTGACACGCACTTGCGGTTTTGTCTTGTTCTTCTTCCGCTACAGGCACCTGTAAATAGCCAGAGTTGGCGTCCAACGTGGTGAACACGTTCGCTTCTCCTAAGCTGTCAATACATTCGTCCATTCGAGGCAACGGGTATGTATCCCGAACTGTAACTGCGTTCAGTTTTCGATAATCGATACTGGAAGTCTCATTACTTCCCTTTCCGTGTCTCAGGATCGGAAGTGGTACAAGAATGGTTACAATTTTTTTATATCGTCCCAAAGGATGCATGTGGCGCAAGCTTTTGTGGTTATGCGACAGAAATGGCGAATATTGAAGATGATCCTAAACTACGAGGTTTCGAAATGTGCACAGATTGAATGCATATGTATGATTTTACAGAATTTTTTTATAGACGAAAGGGAGAAAAGGGAAATCATATGGTCTCTCATTAAACTGAATAGGCTTGATGAAGAGGTGAAGGCTTGTTACAGTACATGTAAGGAGAATTTATCGGTATATATTATTGAAAACACGGATACAGGTCAATCTGGAGCTTCTGTCGCTTCTGCTAGGCGAGATGAACTCATTGAGATCGTTTGAATTGGTGATTTCAGGTGGCCAGTGTTGACGGAGCTCCGACGACGCGTAATTAGCCCACTGGCAATCCTGTTCGTCGTATTAACAGTTGTGGGGCTCGGAATATTCCCATGAACACTGCCCCCATTCGAAATAATCAAATAAAAATCCCACCGCAAGTGGAGCACGTGGTAAGGAGTGCTATCTAAGCGCCTTGCGAACAAGAAAACAAGGTTGAGTATAAAACTGAGACACTCTTGCCAAGCTCGTGGACCAAGGCCACCGGTACCCTTTTGACGACATTTTTCAGAAAGAATCTCTCATTCACTCTTAAAAACGGTGCGAGAATTGTCACGTCACCCTCTTAAGCTGCGTTTTATGCTGCCATATATACTTCCAGCTTTTTAGGGTCGAAGAAGAGCTCATTCGCTACTTTACCTCCCTATTCCTCGTAAAGCAAAACCTTTCCAGGTATCACTGCAGATAATGAACGGCCCCTGGCACCCACCTTAACTCGGATCAATTTCCCCATCAATATTTTAATTGAAGGACGTTTATGCTCAGACATTCGACATGAAGGTGACCGCTGGTTCCCAATTCGTGTGTCCTCGTAATCCTGAGCCGGCTCGTCCTCGTCTTTCACAGTGTTTATCGCATGGCGCCTTACTGTGAGACTCTTTCATCTAGTAGACCATAAAAGTACTTATTTTATGCTGACTAGCGTTATCTTCATCACTGTCGAAACACAATAGGCGCAAAAGTTCTAAGAAACGCCTCCAGGGAGCAGAACTTCATCGTCAGCAGGGTCGGTCAATATCTGAAGCCGCACTTTTCGAGGTGCTGCTGTCCTTGCACTATGAACCCCTCCAGGAACGGAGTCTCGAGATCCGTCAATAGTTCCAGAGACAGAGGTCTTCTCCTGATCCCATACCCTAGATTTTTTCGATTCAAAGATTTCGTATGGTGCCGAATATCTACTCATCGTACTCTTGTACAACTCAAATCACGCAAATGCCATCAATTCCTAAATTCAAAAGTGTTCTTCTGGTAACACTATAAAAATCAGTCCTCCGCACACAAAACATAAAGCAATTGTTTCATGGCATCCAGAACCAAAGGCGCAACTTATAATTGGCGGGTTTTCTAGACACCACAGAAAGAGAAAATTGATCTATACACAAGCGTTTGTTATTCATAAATACATAATAGAACGAAAGGGATACAGCACAATACCATTTTAAAACCACCGACAAGTGGTTACAGAGTTCAGCACTACTCAAAATAAATTGAGCAGCCATAACACTTGAATCTTTGGACTACTTTCTGAGACTTTTGTTTGGTCTAATTGCGATGAAGTTGGAGAGGTGGAATGGTCGTCATCTGGCTTATCGAGCACGTAGATTCCTGCTCCACAGTCTTGAGTGTTTTTCAAATCGAGCAGCTTATTTCCAAACTTTTTAGAGAGATATTGGTCTTCGTTTGGCTCTTGTTGATAATCACTATTCAAATTCGATACTAATTCTCTAAATGCTTTCATGAAGTCGTCTTCGTCTGCATTAGTTTCGACGTCTTCCACACCCTCCACCATAATACGATTGATGCCCAATCTTCTTTGGTTCTCGTCTTTCTGCAAGCGCCTGAAGTCCTCAGGCACTTTCTGGTGATACGATTCGTCATCTTGACGATAGCTCATATTCGCAAAAATTGCAAGTTCTCCCCGAGTGACAGCTGGTAAAGTCATGATCGCACTTTAGATATATGAGGTGTTGGTTGCAGATATGGCAGCGCCAGTAGCTAGAACGAAAAGGGTTGATGCAGGAGCAAGTGGAGACTGAATGGATGAAGCGCGACGAGCAACTCATACGATTAAACAACACAAGAACAGACAAGATAGTCAGGGCGAGTTATCGACGCCAGTCAGGTATAAAGGTAGTGTTGGGTTTCATTGAAGGGCATGGAAGGGAGATTGAAGCGACGGACAAATATGTGTTGAACCACGGTCTCTTTCGGGTGACGAATACCAGCCAACAGTAGGATAGGTGGCCGTGAGCGGGTTGGGCTGGAACAAAGAGAGGTCGAAAATGGCTTCTTTAGCTTTGCGTTGCGGGGGAAGTCATTTCAAGCGTTGACGCGGTGGAGATTGGCGCCAAGGTGAATAGTGGAAGGGCTACTTTCGGCGGTGGGTTTGATAATCCGAGAACGGTGATGTAGCGATAGTTTTGGCGTTGAGGGCTATATATTGTTGGGCGCTGATTAAAGGTGTGCAGCGTGTAAGACTGGAGCATTCTTTCGCTTTACTTTTTGGCCAGGGTTGCGATTGTTTATGAGAGGTCAAGAATCTACTTGACGATTCCCTCAATTCAAATTGCGAGATGGGAAATGGGGAGAAAACTGAACTGAGCACCGTTCTAAGCTATGTCTGACAATGATTTTGGACAGACAAAGTTACACGTCTTCGTGGTTGAAACTGGGATGCAAAAAGTACCTGGCATCGAAAGTTTAGGCAGAACAATAGGTTATCGCAGCGAGGGATAAGAGGGATCTTAAACGGCCTGGGACTGCTGGTGTTATTGCTTTGGAACTCTTCTGGTGGTGAAATAGTTCAAGTAAACGTTCGAACAGCGTTGGAGAGCGATACGCTACGCGCGTCATGCATCCCGTGAACTTTTTACGGGCTTCCAAACGCTTTCTTCTCCCCACTAGTGCGCAGCAGATTTACATCCTGCGCTTCTTTCTATCATCGTCCACATTTTCGACCCCTGCCACTGTTGTCTTTTGCGCACTCTCCCCAAATCCATAACAAGTTCAGCTTACCTTCACCACCTCTGATACATTGCTTCACAAAGAATACAGTCGCATCCAGGGCACAGATCCACATCACGTCCGAATCCGCACTCTCGCTTTTGAGGCCATTCGTTCTATTTCTTGTATAAGTCATACAAAACAATCTAATTCTCACCACCAACAACGCTTCTTGCCCTTTGCTTCAGTTTCTTCCCTCTGATCGGCTGATTGCGTGCTGGTGATCGCATTGAGGTTTGGCAGCTCCTCATCCCCTTCATTTCAACATTTGGCTCATGAAAGAGAATGGTACAGTTTTCAGAAATCTCGTCTGCGATCGAATGGAGTCAGAATTCACGACGACTGGTCGTCGCAGCAGAAAGCCATGTGACTGTGTTCACACTTACAAACGGCAACCAGGAGTTCGGATTAAATTACGTGTAACTCAAGTAAGCAGAAGAGAAATTGCAATAACGAACTAACGAGAACGAAAAAGATATAAACAACTAAAATAGTCTTCCCAAACCATTTCGGAGTATCAGTAAAAACAATCAAGATCTTTTCTCTGATACTTTCCCTTCTCCTCACAAAAATGTTTTAATTTCTTTAACAAACTTCCATGGTTTCCTTCCAGCATGTGGAGAAGCTCCTGGCCATTCAATTCTCGCGCTCACTTGATATGATATCAACTTTCAGTCAAGTACTGTGCGAACTTCATCTCTCTCTCCACATCATTCATTAAAAAATCTTCTTCCCTTCTCTTCGATTCCACGGCCACGTGCCTTTCATGCGCAATATTATCCTATAGCATTTTATTCTTTTCCTGTGAAATACGGTTGGAAGAGTCGATCTTTTTTGATACTTCACCGTTATTCTATTTATTACTGCTGCTATGTTTTCCAAAACTCTGTTTTAACAACCGCGAATCTTGTCGATCATCTCCTAACACCACTCTCTCCAATCATCCCTCATCTTCTTTACTTAGCTTGGACACATTTTCCGCAAGCTCTTCAACTTCATTAGGCGTCCCAATTCAACAAACGTGGAAAATCTTAAACGCACGTTTTCAATCGACTGTAAGCTCCCCATTCGCCTTCATCGCGAGAAATATGTATATCCTAGACAAGTCATTCTGCCCAGACTTAGACAAATTGGATCTTATCATTGTAAACAATTTCTATATTCCATTCAACTGATTCTTCAAAACTACTGCATCTCGGAAGCCAACATGTAGTGAATTAGATTTAATCTTTTCCATCGGCCCACTGAAGTATTCCTTAGAATCCATGTTGGTATTGTTTAAACTCATTTCCACAAAGTTCCAATAGGAATCTCTCGTAATACCGCAATCTAGTTCGACAGGCGCAAGTGTTTTGCTCAAAGCCATATTCAGAACATTTTTAGACTGTTCGTCGTCATGTAAAAGGAACCACAAACGAGGGAAATAGTTCAACGTAAAAGACAGGGGAGATTAAGCCCTTTTTTACTATTGGTAATAGGGTTTTTTCCTTCTTTCCTGTTCCAAGCAACTCCTTTCAGCGAAAATGGCTTCTGATATTCTTCGCTTTTCGGTGAAATGGAGCTTTTCCATTACATAGTTGACAGTTCGGAGCTTCGATAACAAGTCGAAATCCTTTAGGGCCTTCTCATCATAACTTAAAAACTCTTTAAACTCTTGGCTACGATTGACACAGTCTATGATCGTTGCCTCTCTAAAGCTTTCTGTATATACAGTGAGCAGAAGATGCGATAATGGTTCCGCCTTCGTCTTATTTCGAATGACTAAGTTCCAGCCGTTCGAATAAAGCCTCTAATTCTTTACTTTCTTCGTTAATAGAAATGAATAAAGTCTTTTTAGTTGGCGTTCTTCTGCCGATGACGGTTAATTGTAGCGAGTTACAGTCTCCACCGACGAAGGAGCTGTTCATTGAGAGGGGGGGGGAGGCGATGCATGAGAGGCAATTTTGAAACCAATACTAGCAGGAGATGCTGTTGTTGGTGGTTAATCCGATCGTGATTCCGCAAGAAGTGGAGTCGTAGCCACCTTCTTTAGTCGACCGCGACGAAAAGAGCTTGAAGGTTAAATGTTTTGCTTTGATTCATAAAAACAAGATTCTAAGGCACTCCCGTGAAATGGTACTTCGAGGAAGAGAAAAGGAGGTGGAGAGCACAGATGTTGGCGGACTTACAAAGTGTAGAACAATATATGTTTATAAGCGTTTGACAAGCAATATTTAGTTCCCAGGTACTGTCATTCAAACGGAATGGTCTTCGTTCAAATCTCACTTCAAAAATTCAAATGTTTCCAGATGAGCTCACTACATATTTTGCACATGAATATGTGAGGTCCAAGTGTATCTGTGAGGAACAAGAAATGGGCAGCAAGCACCGCGATTGCCAAGTTTGGTGTAAAGCACTCGTACCGTACTACGATGTTTTCGAAATGCTAGTTTAGTGTGCTATATAGCTGTGTTGGACCGCGAACTCCTGAAATTTTTAGTGGAATTGCAGTTCGCACCAGTTCACACCAGTTGCACTGTAAAATTTTTTCATTTTCGGAAATGTCGTTTTCAGTCCTCCTAGAACCCACAGTGCTAGGAGCAGTCCGATGATAGTTTAATGTTTCCTTCCTTTTCTATCTAGTGTCACATTCACGAACGTCACCAGCATCACCGGTCAGCAACCAATTCTTTGTCAAAACATATTTCCTTAATCAACTCCCTTCCCCCACATCGGAACCGAGAACTCATTTGGTACCCAGCCATTGCTTCACCGGAAACAACATCGCATAAAACTACCGGGGTACACTCTCTACCCCCGCCCACCGCTTGCCTCGGCTCACTCATTCCTCTCTGCCTCCGCACTCTTTCTTCCCATCTCCGAAACGCCTTATCGCCCCAACCCCCTCCTCCTCCTCCAGAACACTCTCTAATTCCCTCTTGCCCTGCTCTTCAATAGCCATCTTCCTTCTCAATCTCTGTCCCAAATCTACCGCATTTATCACCGTCTTTTTCCCCACCCTGCCTTCATTCCCCTCATCCCCCTTCGACCTGTCGTAAACAAGACTCCATCCCAATCTCCTCTTCCTATTTTCTCCCCCTTTCATCCCCCTTGTCCCTCTTCAGTCCCTTCAAAGCCCTTCCTAGCTGCGAAACACGCCCCTCCAGCTGGCGCTCTCTCTCCCACACCTCCTTGGTCTCCTACATCAGATGCTGCTCCCATTCCCGTCCTCGCTCCCTCACCACTTTAAACTGTCGCATAACGCGTTCCTCCAGATGGCTATAATGTTCCTTTATCGCCTGCATCCCCCTGACAAGACGCTCAACTGTGTCCAGCGGCAAAAGACACCCATTTCTCCTTTCCTCCAGCTGATGCAGCGCCTCAGTCACTGATTCGGTGTGGTGTTAATGACGGGGGGTACTTTTAGTGAAGCAGGGGTTGCAATAAGACTTCGGTAAATGACGTTAGAGTGTGCTCCATGTCCGGATGGGCAGTAATACCAATCTGCACGTTGCAGATCTGCAACAAAAGGATGGCAGATATTGCATCATCCCAATTTTACAGACCTACTATCATGTTGGGGAACTCGAGCTTCTGCCACACAAACCAGGGAAACGGTCCAGCATCCACAAAGAAGGATTGGCTGAACAAGTTGCGATGCCTAGCTCTTTGTCCGTTCTGCGCCGGTTTCTATCGCTCGTATCCGATATCGAACTTTCTGAGCTTCGCCGATGACACCTCGCGAGAAAGTTCCATTAGATGCTTTTCCAACTCCAAAAAGCGTTGGTTGAAGACCTCCTTGTTCATGGAGACATTTGGCCCCAAACATCGAGGCCGACCATGTGTTTCTCACGTATTAATACGGCCACAGTGGCCAGTAAGTCGGCGGGAGTCGGTTGCTCAATTTCCGGCTCGGTCGCGGAGGGAGCGAGCTGTGCAGAATCGAGTGGGGCTTATAACAACCTCAGCATCGCGCCAACGACGGTGGAGATGTGATTTTCCAAGAAGACGGCCAGCAGGGCCTCGACATGACGGGTGAGGGGGTGGTCGAGTGGCATAGACGCGCTCTTCGACAAAAAAGGGTCCATGAACTTTGCCTCTGCGCCGAGAACAAGCTCAGTGACCTTGTTAAACGTGAGGTTGAAACGCGAGATGAGCTGCCTACACTTGCGGACGGCGGCCTCGAACTTCATCTGCTCCTGGTGCTGTTTTCAGTCGAAAAGATGGCTTATCATATTGGAGTAGCCTTCGGACTCCTGGCGGAAGAGGTGATAGCCCTTTGGTGTGAACCACATCCTTGTTCGCACTTGCTCTTTCTCAAAGGCTTGTTTGGCTTCGAAGCGAGGAATAGCCAACCTGTGTTGGTCCAAGTCGTGTAGAAGCCCTTCGTTTTAGAGGGACCCAGATGAGAGAAGCGCGTCTACGACTGAACAGAAGGTGGCGAGGCGAGAAGGGTTGGGGTCGAAGGCACTCGGGGGCTTGAGTATGTTAGAAAGAGAGAAATTGTTTTGGCGAGAGAGCCTTATTTGAGCTGAAAGTTGCGGTTTTCGGTGACAATCTTCGAAACATTAGTCGGAGAGGTGAAGTTAATAACAGATTCAAAGAGAGAGAGATGAGAGACTGGCTGGGACCCACACAATCGTCGGGGAGAGTCATAGTATTACAGAAATGTTACGTGAGAGAGATGTGACGTGTAGAAGGTACAGTGCGGATTTTGCGGAGAGCACGCGTTGATCCGTTTAACCGAAAGATTAGAAATTGCTCAGAGAAGGGCGAGGTTGTGTTGAGGAAGAGCGGGAGTTGGGAAGGGAAGAAAGCGCGGAGCGCAGGGGCGCACTAAAGTTGGGCGCCAACCATCTGCTTGATGCGGTCGATTGTGGGGGGCGCTGCGAGGAGTGTCGTGGAAGCGGTGATAGAATGGGAGTTGGGTTTGTTGGGGGGGTTCGTAGTGAAAGCTGGTGTGGTGGCGGTGGTTGAAGGGGAGCTGGTGCGGGGGTTAGTTGCTGACGGGGTTGCAGCGGTGGTTGAGGGGGATTGGGTGCCGGGGTTCGTTGAAGACGGGGTAGCGGCGGCATTTGATGTTGGGGTTGTGGTGGTACAAACGTTGATTGTGAAGCCGGAGTTGGGGTTTACGGTGGATTTGGTAGGAACTCGTGGAAGGTGTGTCGCACTGGGGAGGGTGGTGGAGAGGATGTGACAATGTGATGGTTAGTTGCAAATGGGGTTGTTGTGGCAAATGATGTTTTGGTGATGGAGGTACAAACTTTGGTTAAAAAGGCGGGGTTGGGGTCGGCAGTGTATCTAGGAACAACCATGGGCTTTTGAGACTCAACATCTGCGGTGGTGATGGCGGCTGAAACCGGTCGTAAAAATTCCTTGGTTGTAGGGCCTCTTCCTCCATATGAAGCGTGACTAGTAGCTGCTAAATCCTTCAGATATGCAGTGCCACCGCTCTGTTATAACATGGAGCCATGTATTTCGCAGAATTAGATGAATGGTTCTCGTTCGGAAACATTTGTGTGCTCTTCTTTGCCCCGTATGATCTAAGCGCTAGTTTGTCCATCGGGTTTGATACGCTGGGCTTAAACCTATACTGTTAGTTTCTTCCTGTGAATCCGGTCATTCTAAAATCGACTTTTAGATATGATTCATCGGTCATGGACGATTCAGGCTGCCTCAGTCCTTGTAAATCATGCCTAATGTTTGATCCCCGTGAACCTATGCTTGAAAGAGAGCCTATGATACCTGTGCTCTGTTGCAGGGAATGAAACTGCCTACCACTTAGGATCAAGTCGTGAGGTATTAACGATCCTGTAGAGTTCTTTCCCAAACTGAACTTGTCTCTAGACGTATCGGTATGTAATCCGTTTTTAGGGATATGTGGCATGAGATCACCAACAGATGGACCATTAGGAGCAGATATGGTCAAAAGTCTAGGCGATTTTCTCTTTTTATATGCGGTAATTTCCTTTAGGCGAGCTGCCGACAGTGGTTGGGGCTCAATAGGCCGGCTACGAGGTGAAGGGCCTTGCCTGTGATATCCATCACTGCACTGTAGGTTGCTCAATGCAGTGGTAAGGTGAATTGGGTCTCGCGAACGTTTTGAGCGTTCCAGAGGTTCATGACACCCATTGCGAAAATGCGGAAACCTTCCAGAAAGGAGGCCCGTATCATCCTCACCAATCAAGGAAGCATGAACCCAATTTTTTTCTGTTCTATCCTTCGGCATCCATCCAGTGGTAAACGAAGGTGCAATAGCCGGAGGGATGGGAAGGGTACTCGGTGTGAATGTCCATGGAAGTCGACGTACTGGAGCGTGTTTGATGGCATCACGCAACCCATCAGAGAGACGACTCACTTAATTTGGAGCTAAATATGGCGCAAACCTACATGGATGAGTTCGAGAAACGGAACAGGAAGACACATCGGGATCATTTAGAGCTCTACAGGCCCACCATAGCCACCACTCAGCACTCGATAATTCTTTGGTTTGTTCGTTGCACCTTTGAAGACCTGTAGTCATGCTTGCGTGCTGGTCTTGTGTTATGTACACGTCCCAAGAATTAGTCTCACGTAACACTCGACATCAACGATTTTCCTTTGGACGTCTGCCTAATCGCTTACCCAGCTTCTCTATCAGAGGAATCAGGCCATGAATCTCGCGTGGTAGTCGCTGCCAATGTTGGTTACCACGCCGAATGGTGAGAAGAAGGTCTTTGGGAAGGCAGTTGTGGGGGGTGCTGTTGATGCGACGGGGGGGCTTACCGGAGATTTGGTGACAAAGTTGCATCGTAACAAACTGTTCGGGAAAGCGAAGGAAGTCCTCGTGGTGGTATGGAAGGTGTTGATTCAGGATGAGAAAGAAATGGATTACCCTTATCCATTCAAAACCAGAGATACCGTACCGAACAGTCTGGGAGATATGGAGAACATCTCTTTCTATTGCTGGGGCGTGAACATGATGAAACGTTATGGTGGCGAAGCGGCGATTCTTTCACTGAAACCGTCCTCCGCTCCGTCTGCATCTCCAGCCAAGAAGACCTCCCAAGACGTTGATGGTGAGCAGCCCGGCGGAGGCGAGGACGATCCCTTAGCTTTTTGGCTTGAGCGACAACGAAGGAGATCAGGTACACCGCGCAACTTTGCGTCCCAGCTTCAATACGACTATCACCAGCGGGCAGACCAAGGTTGTGACATTGAGGGATCCGAGCAAAGGACGCAGCGCGACTCCGAGAAAGCCGCCTTTGAATCTTGCCGGGGGCAGTGGACTAAGGACTCCACAAACACAGACCCCGGAGACTGCCGTTTCGCCAAAACCAAAGGCTTTGGCGATGGCTGCGAGCACTGGTGGCGACGGAGGTCAGATCCAGGCAGTGTATCAGGCTGAAGTGGCAGAAGCTATTGTGGAGGGGATAAGAAGCGCCCGGATGGAAGTAAAGTACGCACAGCTGCCTGTTGATGAAAGAGAGGGCAGTGATGATGGTGAGATGAAGTTCGTGAGATCGAGGGTATTGGCTACGGAGGCAGAAGTTGAATTGTTCGATAACAGGGATGAGCCGCCTTCTGATAATATCCACGAGAGTCTACTGGATTCGGATTTCAACATGAGCGACTACATATATGACACGTATGTCGTGGACATTCGCCTTATCAAGATTCAGGATAACGGTGTGCGAGAGGTCAACCCCGTCCAGAAGAAGGAAGTAGAGGTGCAAACTGAGCTCTACGGAAGCTTGGGGTCTGTTGGAAATCCGAGTGTCGCGATTATGAGTATGAAGAAGGTAGGGAACCAATGGTTCGAGGGGAATCAAATCGTCGTGGAGTATAGTTTGGTGTACGGCTTACATCGCTTGATTTTGTACCTCGAGCGCATGGAGGAGAATGCTATTGGGGTGTACAAAAGGTCTCACAAGCAGTTTCCGAGTTGGAAACAGTTTCTGGAGGAAATTCGACGAGAATATCTATAATACCGCCGTTATCTATCTTCACTGGAAGAGGGAATGTGTCGCATGCGGGAGCAGTGATTAGAGATGCGATATTGTGGCACAAGTTTTGTTCCGTTTTCATATTTATATGGTATCAGAGGACTAAGAGCTGACGGATGCGGTCCAACTTCAATCGAGTGTCAAGCCGAGGTTTGTGGAGGCCGAAGAGTTAATATAGAAGGACAGCCTGTCCTTCTGTACTAACTATTAGGCCTGAGGAATGGAACAAAGAGGACTGTACTTTTACCAGGAGTAGGGAGCGAGGACGAGGGTTCTGCTGATAACGGAGTGCCAGGAGAGGCTTTAGAGGAGGGCAAGAATTTGAATAATGGAAGCGCTGGAAGCAATGGGAAGTACGACCCAAAATGACGATGGTAATGATAACGAGGACAATGCGATTTATACTCAAGGAAATTGTAAGAATGGAAAAAAGATATAGAGTAAGAGAGTTAGTGATGAGAAGTACTTTTCAACAATGGAGAGCATTTGAAGACTTTGTAAACGAAGCACTGTTCCAATTCAAGTTGGTTCACGAAGCGCTTAGGGGCTAGGAGCCGTACCCTTAGATCCTCATCAAAAATTAAGATCTATGACGTTATCCGCGTCTCTTCTTGAGATAAGTATATCGCTCTACACCATACCCTTTGTCTTCTGTACCATTCCTCTTCCCTGCAGTCACCAGCAAAAATTGAGAGTCGCCTCGGCTTGTCCACCTGCTCCGGCTTGGCCACCGCTTATTCCGGCCGTCTTTTCCGCCAGCTGTGCCTGAATATGAGCTTCCTCCATGAGCTGCTTCTCGAGCACATCTACTCTGTGTTGCAGATAATTTTGATTTGGATACATTGTCCCAATCTTTTTTGACCAAGCAGTCCACAATTCTTTCGATATGATCTCCCATTCAAAGCCCGGTCATTTTCATCCGATTCCGAACGATACTAACGATGTCAAGTGGAATGCCACCGTCAAAAGAACTACAAGATACGCCACCATACTCAATCACTACCTCGGTTATGCATGTATACAAAATTTCCTTCAACGAGTCGCTCAAAGCTTTCACGCGAGACTTCATCTCTTTCGTGAATCTTTCTTCTAGGCCTCCGCCCTCATGTACTCCTCAATTTGTAGCCATTTTTCCAACACCCAGCTCTCCTAGCCCAACATTGTTTTTCTTCTCGTGCTTTTCCTTACAGTCATCTGCTTCTGCTTCATCTCCGGGAAGCCGCGGTTCGGGCACTTCGGTTTTATTCAACAGATTCAACAGCCCCTCATCTCTAATATAGGCAGACGTGCGGAGAACACGCGGACTACTCTGTTGAGGAAGGTGCGCACGGAGAGGATGATTTCTTCCATGAAGATTGCTCTTCAGAGGGACTTCCAGGCGGTCAGTACGCAGGTGTGGATGATGTGGGAGGGGAAGAGAAGGTAGTAAGGTAGAAGGACTCTGTTGTTGAAAGCGTGACCTGTGAGAAAGTAGACGGCGACCCTGTCGACGAGGTAGGCGACCCTGTCGACAAGGTAGAGTGTGAGAACGAAGAAGGAGCCGCCGGGAAAGAAGGCGATGGAAGGGGGTCTGTATAGAGGAAGGGAGATAAAGGGAGATAAAGGGGGAGATTCTGAGACCATAGGCGGCAAAAATGATGGCGTTGAGTTTAGTGAGTGTTAGAAGCCCAAGTATGAGTTGTAGAGGGGATTAAAATGAATGAGAGGGGGAAGGGCTGAGAGAAAGTTGAATGGAAATGCCGATGGTGGTAGAACGTTTTGTAATACAGGGTTTGGGGGTGTTTAGATGTGGAATAAAATGGTGGGGAATTAAATGCGCAGGAGCGCTTTTAACGCGTGCCATGTGAGGTTTTGGCCGTTTGGGGTCGATCTATGTTGTGTTTCGAGCAGCGTTGCTGCTTTTGGGCCATGAAAATCGGCCGCAGCCAGTAACGCGCCGCTAGGAAGAGTTGTTTGCGGAGATGAGACTGCGGATGAGGAGGAGAGTTGGAGGTAGCGGTTGTGTTGTGAGGTAGGGCTATGGGGGAAGTGGTGAAGGGATAATTGTGCGTGGGATATTAGAGATGATTTCCACGTATGTGGTGGTGACATCAGAGAGCTGAGAAAGGAGGAAGAGAGTTGTGAGGCGAAGCTATGGAAGGGGAGGATGGGAGGGGTGTTTGAGAGAAGAGTGGTGGCGGGCGGGATTGAGGTGTGATGCGTGTGGGTGGGTGGTGTAGGCCGAGGATTGGGAGAGTAGGTGGGACGGTTTTTGGAGCTGGGAGTAAGGGGGTTGATGGAGAAAAGGAGAAGGAGGAAGGAGGGTTTGTAGCGGGGATTGCGGGGAGTGGGGAGGGTGGACGAGACCAGGTCGTAATGTAGATGGAGGTTCTGGGAGGTATCATTGTGATATGGGTTGGTGTGAGGGTGTTTGAGCCAAGCTTTTGTAATTCACATCGAGCGTTTGGCATCCAAATATAGGCGGTAAACTAGCAGGGGCTTCTGCATTCGTTTCCCGTTCATAATGTGCAGGATTTTGAAAAAGAATCGAAAGCGAAAACTAGCTGGCATTATAAAAAATTAACAGAAAATGCCTCTGCATCCGCGAACCGTCATTTTCGCAGATTTTTTGCCGAATATCTTGCCGCATACTAAACTAGCTGCTAATAATAGCCTTCCAAGAACACAGACGAGATGCCAATTGGATTTGAATCAAGCTGGACAAGATTGAGCACCTTTGAGGCATACAGGGCCTCTAGGAGGGTGTAAGACATACAAGAACCGTTGCCAAAATGCTCGCCCGTAATGCGATTGCGCGGGATATAAACATGACGGACGGTTCAGATGGGGCTATGAGCTCCTGCAAGATGGTATCTGATACCTTTTCATCGAGTTTCCGTACATGAAAGCGGCTGCTGCTTACCCAAGTCCATAAATATACGCGCGCGCAATAGTCGTTGGCGTGAGTGGTCGGAAGGTCTGTGTCTAAAATATAGCCTGAAGTTGAAGTGAGAACATTATTCGGAGATTCTTGAGAACTCAATTTATGTAGGCATAACTGTTGGATGAATTAATGAATTCCAGAGTGAATTAACTACAGTCGAGAACATTTTCAAATCCTCGGGTTAGTTAGTCAGCGATTGCTATATCTGCAAGAACTCTCAGACAAACCTCACCCTTGACGTCTTTTCCATAACGAACAAGTGGCTAGAACACACCGCGACACCCCCCGCACTGCGTGCATGCACCGTATCATTCCCAATTACTCATCACTTTGTACCGGGAATGAAATCTGCCGGACGCTATTCACTTGGCAGCGGGATTTGTAATCGAAGTGCCAAGTACATGAGCTTAAAATTATACAAATAAATGGTTTGGGCTCCTCAGCACCATTGAAGAAGAGCACAAAGACGCCAAAGCACTGCTTTAAGCCCAACGTTCGTTCCTGGCGAGACTCGATGAAATAAAAATGGCTCAGACGAGAATTTCTGTTTTAGATGCAAAGGCCGATCGTTCTCACCTCACAGATCTTGAATTGCGGCTTAGGATCCCACGTCACCGGCTAAATCATATGCTAGTGAAATTTCAAAGTGAAAATCGTGCGACAGAGCTTATTTTTCAAAACACAAAAGGTCGCCTCGCGTATTTGAAGTCTTTGAAGAAAGGTGTTGAAGACAGCGATTCAAGTGACCATGGAAAGAACGAGATCGAGAATTTCTAATCATGTCCGATATGTCTTAGGCGGTTCGTATACTCTTTCAAGTCTAGCTATTTTTCCATGTGCACACATGTTCTGTGGCGAATATACATGGGCCATGATTACGAATAAGAATTTGAGTTCAATGCGCAAAAGAAGGAAGAGGAAGAAGAGCTAATCAGACATATTAGGAGGGAGAGATATTTCACCGCCAATTGCCCGAGACGGACGTGCAGTTTGAATGATGCTGATTCAGTGCCAGGAACCCGTTTGATGTTTTTCATTCGTGTAATTTTCTGCTTTTTCCCCAAAAAGTAAGAGGCGTGATATTTTAATGGTCCGCAGTAGTCGCCTCTTGAACTGATTCCACGGCTACCGTTGGGAATGTCGAATGTTCTCGAAGAGAGAGCGAACGTCAGGTACACCGGATGTGCGTGGAGATCGCAAGTCTCAGCGCAGTGACGCTGGAAGGGAAAGGGGTGGCGCCGGCGATGGTTGAGAAGGGCCGCCGAGAAGCGGTATAAGGAGTGTGAAAGACGCAAGGGTGCGCGGCGAGGGGGTGGTTCCGAGGAAACAGTAAGTGAGGAGATTTCCGCGAATCCGAACATCGACAATGGTAAGAAAGCGACACGGAGACGAAACATGGGCGTTGAGAAGATGCACGCAATGCAGAACAAAAATCCCAAAGATGTGAGCGTTGGTATGGTGCGAGGAGGACGTGGAGATGGTCGGAAGGGCAGAATTTTTAGAACTCGCCATGATGGTGTAAAAGAAGTAAGAAAAGCTACTGACCCGCTTAAGAAAGAGAGTACGCTCGTTGAGACATGCGCAGATGCAATGATTGAGGAAATTAAGGATGATATATTAGAAGAAGGTCAGGAAGAACGGGAAGGGCATTGTAGAAGCGGCGCGAACGATTCAGCACGGCAACAGGAGCTACAGGAATTACTAAGAGGAGATTCGAGGCGAAGAATACCAACATCTCACCGTACCGTACGAAAGGAAACAGGGTTAACAGGTGATACAGAGAGGGGTATTGGAGCCTGTACCAGACGCGCAGCTGACCGTGCAGGGATTACACGTACAACCGAAGATGAACAGGATGGGACACCCGTCTGATTAGAAGAGAGGGTTGAGTACGAAGCCAGGGCTGCGAGGAATTATTCGCAACGCCAGGAAACCGCTGTAGAAGTAGAGTCCACAAGAGAATCTTCGAGAAGACGAGAAACACGGCGAGAAATACAGGCACGGCGAACAAGAGAAGTGTAATAAAAGAACGTAGTAGCAGATGGAAGGGAAGAAGGGCCTCGTGTTGTGGAAGAGAGTTTTGTGATTGCGTGTGGTGAAGAACAGGGGGTTGGCGGTAGAAGTAGATCGGAGACTCCAGATGGCATGCGTGTGAGAAGAACTATAATAATATCAGTAATGTCGGCGAGGACTGTGATGGATGACCAAGGGAGAGTTGAAAGCGCAAGAGGACGATCTGTTACAGACAACGAAGAAGAGGGTGCAGGGGCTTTGGAGGAGAATGTCAAAATGCTATCACGTAGTGCTTTGGTTCAGAAGGTGAATGTTTTGAAGGAGGAGTTGAGTGAGGTAAAGGATGATTACTTTAATGTGATTGTGAGTCTGAAGTTGACGCAGAAGAAAGTAGATCGCTTGAAGGGTGAGGTAAGTGGACATAATGGGTTTGTGGACAGCTTGAGGGAAGCGTTGAAAAATCTGAAGAGGGGAGGGAAAGGGCGTGGATCGGGGGAGATGGCGAAGCGACGTAAGTATGCCATTGGAGTACAGGAGAGCTTGTATGGGATTGAAAGGTATGTCTATGACAGGATTCTACATTATGCGAAGCTGGAGACCTTGGAGCTCTGCGTCAAGACCAAGGTGGTTGCAAGGAATAGGATGAATCGAAGTAAGATGGTGGGAGCGCTAAACGAAGAGAATATTTTTGCGGTAGGGCCAAACGAGATATAACCGAATTTTCCATATCAGGTGGCGACAGAGATGAGGGCGAACATGCCGTCATTTCAAGGGGAAAGCGATCCATTGCTGAAGTATGTCATGGGCACGGAAGTGGAAGAGAAATGGTGGGTTTCCATAGAGACTGTAGGGAGGAAGGAGGAGTGCGTTGAGGAGGTGAGTGAGGATATATGTTTGAGACAGCGGATGAGATAGACGCTGCGTGATATGGTAGGGGTACGAAAGTGGGTTACACGTGACCGACTGTTTGGGCTGCGCGGGTATTTACTTGATTGCGCAGCGTGTGAAGTTGCAGGAGGACACAAAGCTCGGAATGGAATTGAAGAAGCAGATAGAAGAGGCGCGAGAGAAGTTTTGGATGGAGGATGAGTATGGAACCAGAAGGCTATCGGCATGCCGCATGCGCCGGATTGAAGATCCGATATATTTGGGGTCGAGGGTTCTTCCGAGATTCAGAAGATTTGATGAGGGATATTTGTATGTTAGGAATGGAGTTGCGGTGTAAGTGCTGGAGGAGCTTATGGGGTACGATGCTAGGATGGAAAAGGATGGGGAGATTCAGTACGTGGATAAAACGGTGATGAATCTTGCATGTTTGCGTTCTGACGGCGATGGACAGGGAGGTTGGGCGCGGGGACCAGAGCAAATTATTTTTGTAAACACTATACGGTAATTATTTACAGATTGAAATGGAGGGGGTTTTGGGGGTGGTTTCGGGCGTAATGAGAGAGAGGAATGCTGAGGAGTTTGAGAGCTTTGGGTGTTTTGCGGGGGATGGGAGGAGGGTGGCAGGAAATTCGGAGATAGTTGCGACGGTGGGAATTTGGGTGCCTTCATCTGGGAAGATCTACATTGCAGTGAAAGAGCACTTCTTTGTGGACAATTGGACGAAACGTCTCGATTGTGTGCTCGATTGTTACGTTGGAGCCTGCAAACCGGAAGATTCGTATTATACTCGTGAGCATAGAGTGAGTAGAAGCGAAGTGGAGGAGGAAATGAAAGAAGAAGTGGGAACGGTGGATGCAACTATGGCGACGGTTTAATGAATTGTTTTACACCTGGGTCCCGATAGAAACGGTTGAGGTAGAAGCCGGGGAAGCTCCAGTCGAGGCGTGGTGCAAAAGGGGGATCAGGGTAGTTCTCACGGAGGAAATGGACGGAGCCGAGGATGGAGGAGAAAGGGATGAGATCGAACCAAGAGGAGACATTTTCAGAGGTTGAGGCTGAAGAGATGGGTAGACAGTGTACTATGTGATCGTGTTAGTCGTCCGTAGCCCAGCGAAGGGGTATGCAGTTGAGGGTTTGGTCAATGTTCTCTCTTGGGAGAACTACCTCCAAGAACTGCACGAATTCGAGTTTGGTGGAGGTTTTGGGGGTGTTTGTTGATGAGAGTCGAATGAGAGAGTTTAGGTCAGGGGTTTGGCGACAATAAAGTGTGAGAACTTTGGAGACTTGGGGGGACCGAAGGAGGGAGCAGCGAAGGTGCGTTGAATGATTGGGATGGGGAGATCCTTGAGTGCGATTTCGTTTTGTGTTGGGCGGTAATCCTGAAATGTGGGTATGTATCTACCGACGATGTACGCCGACTTGACTACGGCGAGATAGAAGAGGCGAATTTTGGGGTGGTGCTCGTAGAGGGAAAGTGTTTCGAGGGAGAGGGTGGTGAAGGAGGGGAGGGCAGTGGTTCCTATTTGTGAGAGGGTGGAAATGGTGTCTTGAGAGAAAAGGTCTTTGAGGGAGGATGGGTTGGAGAGGGGGTTGAGGCGGAGGAGCCTGTGTGCGGTGATGATGTCTGAGAGCGGTACGGTTCTGCCGTCATGGAAAAAGGCGTGCTGAAGAGGTATAAGAGAAGTTTGGGATGAGGAGGAGGAGAGGGGATGGTGAGAGGGGATGGGATTCCAATGCTGGAGTGCGTGCGACCGGTACATGGCGTGGATGGTTTCTCCATGGGCCGTGGGTCGTTGCTTGGAGGTGTGGCAGTAATGAGCTTTGAAGAGGGTGTGGGCGTGTTCGTAGATGCCAGCATCGTTGAGGTGGAGGCCACCGTATCTTGGAATGTCATTGATCATGTGATCGAGGAGGTGGAACTTGAGGGTGCCGAGGTTGGAGGTGTGTTGAGGGCCGAGAGTGGTCACTGCCGCGAGTTTGAAGGAGAGTATGTGGTTCTTTAGTGTTGAGAGTGCATCTTCTGTCCATTCTGGGACGGTGTTGTAGCGCATGAACATGAGGAGGAGGTCGGTGTATTTGGGGAAGACGGTGGTGATCGGGGCGCTTTGTACTTCGTTGCAGCACCTTTTGAAGAAAGCGCCGATGAAGGGGAAGAAAATGTCGAGAGCGAGGTAGATTTTGGCTCCAAGCATGCCGCGTATGCCTTCTGGAGTGAAGAATCCGTTGAGGTTACGAGCGCTGTCGAAGGTGGAGAAGTTGATGCGGAGGCCTTGGGCGGGGGAGTGAGCTTCGATCGCGGCGAGGATGGAGTTGGAGTGGTTGAGTATAGAGTTGCGGACGGACATGAAGGAGCGGGAGGTGTTGGAGGGGCCGATGGTGGTGAAGAGAGATTCGGACTTTAGCCTTTCGATGGCTGTGAGTTTGATGAGCTTGGAGATTCCGAGGTGAAAGTTGTGGAGGGGTTCAAATGCGAAGATAATGTAGTGGGTGAGCTCTCGGGAGATGGTGTGGAGGGGATAGGATACGAGAATGGAGCTGTATTTCGCGAGGGATACTTCTTGGAGGGCTGGGAGTGCTTCCTCTTTCTTGGTGCGGGCGACTCTTGGTTTTCGGGAGAGGTGCGCCTGTTCAGAGTCATGGAAGAGTGAGGTGTGCAGCTTTCGAGTGTTGGAGGTGTGATGGGGGGTGTGGGAGGGAGCGTTGTGAGAGGGTTCGTGGAGGAGGGAGCGAGTGAGGTGACATCGGTCGCAGGGTCTCTTGGGGCGTGTTACGTGGGAGATAGCGAGGATGTTTTTGGCCTCGGGGATTTCTGCGCAGTAGCTTGCGAGGACTGGGTGACCTTTGCGGAGGAATTTGGGAGCGTCGGGGAAGGGGAAGCCGAAAAGAGCGAAGGAGAGAAGGGGCTGGAGGATAGTTTTAATGGCGGCTTGTGTGAGCTCCATTCTTGTTTCGAGATGGATAGTTGCGGACGAGCTGGGAATAGCGTCTGCTTCGGGAGCAGATGCAGTTGGCTGGAAGTAGGTTGGGAGGTAACCGACGAGGGTGAGGTTTTGAGAGATGCATTTTCGTCTGAAGGAGTCCGAGTAGTTGAGGAGGGTGATGTGGAGGGGGTAGGAGGTGACGGAGAAGGCTTTGAAGGAGGTGGAGGACTTGTCCAAGCAGAGCTGGATGAAACCGATGATGGAGTCTATTCAGGTTGTGTGGGGGCAGTGCCATATGATTTTGTCGTTCTTGGGCTTAATGGTGGCGGATTTGAGTGCGGGGACACGTTGTGCCCGAGAGAAGCCGCCATGGGGTGAGGGATGGCGGGGAAACCGGATTATGACTTTTGGGCGATGGGGTGGAAGAAGGTGATGTGGTGGTGTGCGAGGAAGAGCTGATGTTTGAGGACATCGATTGGGTTTTTGAGGTGGACAGTTGCGGAGAAGTGGTTGAGAGTGTGGATTATGGAGTGCAGGACGAAGCCGAAGGAACCAATGCGGTGCGTGAAGAGGTTTCCCTGGAGTTTGATGCATTGACGGGCAGAGGAAATGGTTCGCTGGAAGATTGACGTGGAGAAGCTTGGATCTTTGAGGATGGTGGTGAGCTCGTCCGCTTTTCGGTGGCCGATTTTGTATGTAATGGAGGAGATGTAGAAGACGAGCTGCTCTACTTGTGGGTGTTCAAAGATAGGGGTGAAGGAGGGGTGGGGGAGTGGAGCTGAGGATGAGATGGAGCAGAGAGGACAGTTAGCGATGAGGTGTGCGTCTGCGGTGTGGAGGGAGAGGGCATGTTGCTGGTGGTAGTAGGAGTTCTCATCTGCGAGGACGACGTTATTGGAAGGGCGGTTTGAGGGGGTGAGAGAGGCGTGCGGTGGAGGAGTGGACTTGTGGCGCTTTGTGCGCCGGGGAAAGTGGGTCATGGTTGGTGGGGGCGTGCGTTTTGTGAGGGAGAGCCGGTGAGGACACATTCGTTGGTGGCGCTGTAGGGCCGGGGTGGTGCGGGAGAAGAAGGAACAACGGGAGAAGCAGGAGAGAGGCATGGCGTGGAATGCGGGGGGCGATTGGATGCGGAAGAAGGGAAAAGAAGCAGAGGGCGTAGAGGTTATTGCGCATGGGGTGCGGTGATAATTGTATGGGGAGAGATGTGAGGCATGCAGATCACGTGATGAAAGGCGGTGGGGAGCAGTCGAGACGGACAGCGGGCACTGACACCTGCGTTGTGGTAGTATGGAAATTTGGTTATGTGCCGGCGATTTGCCAGATTTCTATTCCTAATTTGATATTTACTGCTATTGACAGGCTTCCATTACTATTACGCGAACATGAGTGAGGGTAGCGAAATTTTGAATGCATAATGTTTTAGCATGCACACCTGATTGGGGCTCGCATAAACTTCGGATTATGCAGTTTTTTGCTAGTTCAGTTTCCCTAAAAACTAGCAACTTTGAATGAGAGAAGTTATTTTGAGAAAATATGGAACTGCAAAAATGAAAAAATTCATTTGTTTTCCATCCATTTTAGTTCGTCCATTTTTTAACGCCTAAACTAGAGTTCCGAGAACAAAGACGTAATCACAGATTATCACGTTTGTTCGGTTGCAGACAATCAACTGCTTTGATTTGACCTTCTCGCTATCGTTCACGTATGTTTTGAGATACGTTCAGTCTGGGAATCACTTTTATGGTGCAATGCCGTGAGAAAAAGCAGTCACGAAGATGATCTAATCTCCCCTTTAAGAGGTTAAGTCAGTAAACGGAGCCTCATTTGCTAAGAACGCCTAAGTAGGAGTTGAGTGCGAGGTTTGACTTCATCAAAAGCCCTGAGATTATAAAAGAAGCGTTATAATCGGCAAAACGTGTGTAAGGTATTCTACTATAAGGTTTCAAATTCAAAAAAGTAGTGACGGCAACAAGGAAAATGTCAATAGTGTGTCGCTCCACGAACAAATAAATAATCATCAGCGAAAGAGAAAAAGCAACAAAAGGAGTGGGGTAGAATGATCTATGAAAAACAAGAAAAAAGAGAGAAAAAACCTAATAGTAGGGTAAGAATCTACTGAATGTGGGCAGAGCGAGCCGATCACATTGTCGAGGAAAATAAAGTCGAAACAAGGCTGATAAAAAATTCATAGGCTACGCGAAATACACTCTAGGAAATGTGAGTACTTGCGCAGGCTAACAAGCCTTTAGCCAGAACCCCTTGATTTGGAGGTTTATTTGGAAAGTTGGAGGGGTTGCAAAAACACTAAATAATAATAATTAATATAGTAAGTCTCCTTACAACCTTCTGAAATATTAAAGTAAATATCTAAACGATCCAGCAATGCTGGGAACCACCTGTCATCTATCCACGCTGGACGTGTTCTAGTCAAAATTATCTGTTGGAGCCACGGCGCGTACGCGTTAGAGGTTCCTTCGCTTGCTGCACGGTACGTTTTTACGATTTGCAAGAATTACAGCTACCGAAGATCTGAGAGTCGCAAAATGTGTAGTGTGGTATGCATACTTGTACAAGTCACCTCAAAACAAAAACCAATAATAATAAAAAAAACCGACAAAGCAAAATGAAAACAGTGAAAGCATATATGAAAGCTTTTATTTTTTTAAAGAAAGCCCTCCGTGCGTAAGAAGTCAAGCGCCATGTCACGCACGCCAAGAACGACATCCACTATGAAGCAGTCGACATCAAACGCAATTGCAGAGAAAGCCATTCGATCTAGGAGCCCGCGAAGATACAGACACGGCACATGTAGCCGAGCCTCCTCCCTGTCTGCAGTCGAGACAGGTTGGCCACGTGCCACGGCGCGTAACATCTCGCCGGCCTCCTCAATCGCCGCCACCTGCATCTCCGACACCGCAGGGAGGCCCGAATCAGGGGCTGCTATGGCGCTTCTTGATTCGCCAGACATGTTGCTGTCATCAATGACGCGAACTTTTGATGGATCGTACGCCCAGAAGTAGTACGAAGGAATAGGCATCACGTCGCAGAATTGAATGGTGGTAGAAGTATTCGGGGCGATAAGTAACGTGTAGGGAGGACAAGTAATTTTTGTCAAATAGAATCGATTGCAGCTAGAGAGCCTCTGCTTTCAATGGACGACCGCTTTTTTTTTTCATATAAAATCAGACCACTGAGTCGGCAGGGCAAGGTCATGCCCGCACATGAGCACCACGAATTCGGAACGTATCGCAAATGAGTTCTGCATCGAGTAAGTCGCGCAGATAGAGACAGGCTGGCCTTTTGCCGGATCGGAAGCCGCACAAAATTTCGAGCTAACCTGCCTCCTAATTGTCTATTTAAGGCCGGCCTCGGTCGGCTTCGACCAACTCTGGATAAATCAGCTCGACTAAAGCGCCTCAATGCCCTCCCTTCTTATGCAACCAAATCATACCATAGTACAAGCTCTGACTCTATTTCCATCATATTTTCGCCTCTTACTTTATTTACTTTGGGGTAGGGTTTGATCTCCACAGCAGTGGCGCCGATTCATTCTGCGAACCCGTCACTCACGTGGGACTGTTTAGCACCTTTCGTTGTTCACAGAACCGCGTGATACGGCATAAGTCCCACATCTAACGGCTATTAGGCACTCGTTCAAGAGTAAGTGACTCTCAATACTCTTTTGTTGTTGTGTGCAAGTACTGCGTTTTTTCTGTCTTGTATATAGTTCCAACGTCTGCGATATCACCAAGCGAAATACTCAACTGTGCGAGCCTCTGATTCGGAAGTGGAAGCTGTCAGCGTCACCAAGAAAGCAGCATACAACACCGACTCTTCCCCTTCTCTCGAACACCTTAGCAATCTCTGGGCTCAGTACATTTTTTCCGTCGTCACTTAATATGAACAGGGTCACAGCGGTTCTTCATCTCGTAAGACTTTCTCGAATCGCTTTACCGTCTGCAGAATCAACGTGCAGAGTCAGCGAAAGTAGAAGGTTCACCAAGGCGGACGTAAGCATCTAAACATGTTACAAAGTGCTTATAAAAAAGAAACCGGCGTCTTTTGACGCGTATGCGATATCAAGTTTTCCGGAGATCACGACCTCAGAGTTCATTATAAAAGTCGTCGTCATCGAGCCGGTACCAGACAGAAGAATAACACTATTTACTAGAATAGTTGCGACATATACATCCAGTCTTTTCATCGCTATAAAGGCCTTAACCAATTTTATTTTATTACATTACATCTTTATACCTTTAGCTCTGCCTGCCGCACATAAAATGATCACTTTATCATTCGCATGCTCTACCTATTACGCTCTTCCTTTCTGTCGTCTTTCTTTGACTTCTTTACTTTGCCCTACTCTGGGCTGGTACTCTCAAAAGAATATCTACTACATGTCTCCACTTGGATTGTCACCACTCGCGTTGTGTCCTTTTCCTATATTTACGGATATGACGGTTACATGGTACTCTCGAGGAGGCGCGAGCTCTTCTGATGGCACTGAGTTAAATGTTTCTGACGGATCCAGTGAAAATATGCGCAAGTTTCATACCAATTACGAACATTTTGATACTGGTAGAAAAGATGATGAAATCCATGCGTTTGAATTTCTCGGAATTTTGGAAGGCAGGGCTTTTGGATTGTATTTTCATACAATTGCTTTGGAAGGTGACCCGAATGATGAAGCTAAAGATAAAGCTATCATGTAGCAGACGTTCTTGGACCCTTTTGGGACGGCAGAGGAGCCTGTGGAACACATCTGAAAGGCACTCAGCGCTCGTATAGAATATAATAACCTCTTAAAATCCATGAAGGGTACAGAAGATTCATTCGTGAGGGCTGAATTCAACGAGAAAGCCAGGTTTGGTTTGCTTAGAACTGCATTCATGCAGTACGCTGATCTGACGCAGTTTGTGATATTCCGTGGGGCTCCGGACTAAAAGTCATTAATATTGTTCGGGAAAGGGTTTGTTGCTGGAAAGAATATTCTGGGAGATTATCATTTATTTAACATGAAACCCTCTCCAAAGAAAGTGATTGCCAGAAACAAGGCGAGCGGGGCTCCTCCGATAGAAGAAAAAGTTAACCAGTTTTCTGGCCAGCTTTCAAAACTAGCCCTATTTGTTAAAAAGCCACAGACCTTTGATGCTAAGCCTGCAAAAGAAGAAGAGCAACTTCGTACGTATTGTCAGAGGCTAGGCCACTATTCGATTGGCTGCCCTCTTCATCCCCACCGTGATACGCGTTTCGGATGATGTGGTAAGAATGGTCAATCAATAAACAACTATTGGAAACGAGGCCCTAGCCAAAAAACGGGAGTTGCATTTGAAGATGTGAGTAGCTAGTCTCGCGAAGAAGATCGTTTACGGGACCGTGGTCGTCAGAAAGCGGCAGCAGAACATCCGAGCCTAGCCGGGTTTCAGTAGTCGGTACCAATGATTTGAGTAATAACCAGCTTGTGGCAGCCACGAAGAGGACCACAGAGGGAGCTTTGTTGCAAAAGCAGATGAGGACCGGAAACCGGATGGGCATCAGATCGCTGTTGTATTCGGAACCACCATCGAGGAGCTGTAAACCTCAATATCACTATTTTTCACAAGGCAAGCGCTCAGAAAATCCCAGAAAGTCGTCATCCGGAAAAGCTTCCAGTAATTCCATACTGGAAGAACGCACAGAAAAGTAAAAAATTATGGAGTAATTGGCTAACGTCTCATCACGACTCCCGTTTGGAAGACTCATCCATGGAGATGCAGAAGTCGTGAAAGAGGTCCTGCGACCTACAACATCGGGTAAGTCTTCTCACCGGAGGGCCAATGCAGCTGAAATAAATCGCGATGATCGAAGACTAAAGGCTGTGCCTGTCAGGGCTTACGGGATAAAGACGCAAGTAATATTGCACTCTGGAGCTATCCCGAACATCATGTCAGCCAAATTGGTAGAGAAACTGTGGCTGGAACCAAAACCAACTGACAGTCAGATCAAAGTAACGAACGGAAATATAGCCGTTGTGACTTTCGTATTGACCAGTATTCCCTTTAGGTTTGAATACGTAATAGTTCCGCTATAATTACTAGTCGTTCAAAAGCCACCGTTTGACGTAATCATTGGTTGTCCGACATTGAAAAAGCTGCATATATCGACCTCGGTTCACGAGAAGTCTCGATGAAATACGAAAAGAAATCGATTTTTCTTGGCTTAGACTTGGGTCAATCTGGTCTTGAAACCTACACACCACTCTCTAGAACTAAGAGTATGGACTTCACCTTTTGATTCCGATTCCATCCCATCTGACTCGGACGAAGAAGAGATCATGAACCTTATAACTGGGCCACAGACAGATCGCCTATTATTAATACAGATGTTACCATTTTAGCACTAGATCAGTGCAACCAAATCGTTACGCAAAGAAGTCCCCCGCATTTGGATGAAAATGTAGATGATGCAGACACTGAACGGCCTACGCAAGGGCCTGGGCCATGAATCGAGGAAGATCGAGCTGAAGGCTCATTACAGGCCCCAGCTTCAAATTGTCTGACGTGTAACTGGAGACCTTTTACAGTGCAGGGTCGTATTGATGACGAACTTAGGGCCAAAGGGGTTAACTCTCACCCGAACAATGTCCGAGTCACCGGTCCAGATGGCCCTATTATACCACCTGCAATCGAGATCAGTTCACCGGGAGTTCGACAGGATACAACGCCTCCGGAAAACCAGCGACGCCCTGAAGAGATCACCAGCGAATTTGCTAACCCTAATACCCCAGTGTCAAAAACTCCAGAAAGTTGCCCCAATCCTTCATCATTCCAAAGTATCCCAACTGACGCAAACGTGCAACTGCTGGAAGATGGGAATGAACATGAAGGCCATTATCGAACCGAGGAATATCGGGGAAATGCAGAACAGGAAAAAGAAAACGAAGAAGATGATGAAGAGGAAAGCACCGAGATAAAAATAGAAAATTATTCACCCTTCTTACGTGACCCAGTTCTCAATGTGCCGTTAATAGACGAAATTTTTGTCATGCATATTGAAGATAGAGCCTCTACAAACGAGTATTTCGACATTCGATTTAGGATAAGGCAGCGTTACTACCATTACCGTTTAGATTCGCCCCCTCCGCCATTTCGGCGTACTGGGGCCCTCGGCGAAGACGATGAGAGAGATTTCGTTCTCGAGTTTGAAGAAAATCTCCCTCGCGAAGTGTACACAATTCAGCCACCACCGGGCGTCAAAGTTGTAGCGCCACCCGGAAGTCGTCGGCATCAAACTTATGACGACAATAAACGATATGTTTAATCATAAGGAGAAAAGAACATATCTCATGGTACAGCAAATCACCAGGGGCACTGTAAATCGTGTCAGAATTGTTGAGTGGGTTTTCACTATCCTGAAAGCTGTCATATCGAATTATTCCGTCTCTTCGCAACAATGGAAGAATCCAATAAGCAGTGAGGCGAGCCGTTTCTGACCTTTGATCCCGTCTTCCAGAAATGGCGGGAAATAGTGCTTTCAAGGCTAGAACATCTCCCAGAAACAACCCAATAGAAATTTACCGACGTTATTTTGAAAGTACGGGTTATTGCCTGGTGGTTGCATGATTTACGTCTGGATAATGTACCAGTTACGTATGACTTTGATATGAAAACCGATAACCCAATCAGGTCCCGCGTTCGAAGACTTCCACCGGAATTCAACGAAGTATTTCAAAAAGAAGTAGAACGCATGTTAGAAGCCAGTATCATTCGCTCTTGTACTTCGGGTTGGTCATTTCCAGTCCTAATAGCCACCACGAAGAAAGATTGAAACCCTAAGTTCCGCGTCGACTACCGCGCCTTAAATATGATCTTGAAACCAGACAGATAGCCACTCCCGCATATGGATCAGATATTTGACGAATTGGGTGGTTGTAGCTTTTCACTACTCTCGATCTCTTCCCCGGATATTGGAAGAGTCGAATGGCTACCAGATGTAATTAAAAAATGACCACATTTGTCTGAGGCCAGGGAACTTTCGGATTTCAGTTCATGCCTTTTGAAGTGATGAATGCTCCGGCTACATTTCAGCGGATGACGGACTCTATTCTGGTAAACATCTCGTTCGTGCGGGTCCACGTAGACGACGTGGTCATCTTAGCAAAGTCTATGAAAGAGCAATTGAGGCACTTTGAAGAATATATAGAAATAATTTCAAACCATGGGTTAAATATCATGATCTCGAAGTGCGATTTTGTTCAGCCTAGTATTTTCCTGATAGGTCACATTATGGACTCTAGCAAAGAATCCGTTGATATGAGCAAAGTATCGCTGATACAGGAAGCACAAGTACTAACGACCACTCCCGAGCTTCGTTGTTTTATTGGGTTGGCAAGTTATTACAGTCGATTCATCAAAGATTTCGCAAACACATCGCCTCCTCTTCACGCAGCGACCTCTGGAAAACGAAAGCCGATTTTCACCCCAAAAACTACCACAGCCTTCCAATCATTTGAACGCAAGCCCAGATCACCCACGGTTCTTGCCTTTCCAGACTTAACCTCCCCTTTTCGAGCTTAAACAGATACATCTTTTCTGGCCCTAGGAGCCGTGCAAACAAAAAAGAGGAAGGTAGTATCTTTCACCCTGTTCAGTTCGTCAGCTGGACTATAAAAGTATCGGAATGGTACTAATAGATGTGTGAGAAAGAATCAATAGCAGTTTTGCTTCCATTGAAGAAGTTTCGGTTATATTTGCTTGGGGCAAAACTATTTTTGCTCGTAACAGACTACCAAGCTCTCAGCTATACATTTAAGAAGAAAAACATTCATAGAAGGCTAGCTCGATGACTAAATCTTCATTCCGAGTATGAATTTGAGATTTCCTAAAGGCCTGTGAAAGAGAATGCGGCGGCGGACAATTTCTCCACATTTGCAAAAGGGAAAGCCTCCAACCCCTCCGACACCCACTACGCTGAGGATGGTGTCGAAAGGATACCGTTTGATAATCTTGGTCCTTTCTGTTCTGAAATCGGCCGCTACCTCAGTAATTATCTCTGTGGGCGCTAATGACCCAAAAAACGAGCTGAACGTTAGAGAAATACTAAAAGATTCCTCTTTCAGGAATCAAAGCTATGTCGACGCACAAAAAAGTCTAAAACCGACTCCACTAATAGAAGCACGCTCAAATATTTTTAATTCTTTTCACTTTGACGTGGGACACTGGGGCACTGAATTTACAAAGCATTTCATATGTGACAGGTTTTGGTGGCCACAAATTGAAGTGCAACCCTCGTGAGGGCCGTTTTCCAGGACTTGGTTGTTTTTCCGCCTCGGGCGATACTTGTGAGATCTATGAGTAATACCGCTACTAGCGGGCTGGCGTAGCCAGGTGTATACGCGTTGTACGCGAAGTGCACCGGCGGCCGTGCGCCGTGGCCCCGATTCGGGTGTGACTTACCCACGTGTACCACGGGTGGCCCAGGACAGGTTGGCACAGCATAGCTGGATATTTCTCTATTTATTTAGCTTTATTAAACTAGGTTAGGGAGCTCTTTAGAATATTCTACACTACATAGTGCCAGGGCGATCCCGCCCTGACACTCAGTAAACCTTCCCAACCAGGGTTCTTGGCTCTAAGTCTTTTTCCACTTTCGCGAGTCTTCCACACTCTACGGAGGTGAAGCCGCGTTACTAACGGTAGACTTATCCACCCTGCGTCAACAGGAGACTCACCGCTGTTAGCGCGTATATCTTTCATACCACTGCCGTGTTCTCGCCCCAGTATTGGGTTTGCTACATATTTCTTTTGGCTCTCGTGGCCCATGCCCCCGATCGCCCCCATTGGGTGGTCCCCCCTTTATCACTTGCCCACTCCCGTGGAATACAGCTCATACCTGGTCTGCTCCCTTCTAGCATCCCGCACTCTCCCCGCTTGGCGTGCCGGTGAACCTCGGCCTTACACCCCGACTTAGTCGTGTTCACTCTGGAGAGGCTCCGTCGCCGTGCTACCCTCCTTGGAGGAAGACTCTGACATCTTCGTGTGTTTCCGCCGCCCTTGGCGTTGCACTACACAAATGTTCACGGACATATTTGCATATGTTCGAAGTTATAAAGGTTGTCAGCACATCAACCATTTGATAGGCTACCGTTCTGACCAGTGGTCTCGTCTGAAAAACGTCTTTAGCACATTTTTAATGTATTTTGCGGGCGCGCTGCCTCGCACGAAGCAAGGAAATCGTTTCACGCCAATCGGAGTTGAGCATCTGACGGGATGGTCTCTCGCTGTAGCTACTGAGCCCCAGACCGTTTCAATCGTCCTAAGTTTTGTTAAATCCCAAATAGCTGACCCATTCGGGCCTCTTCTTCTCTATTCTATGATAGTTTTACCTATTCTAAAGCCAAGACTGTCAAGAATTTCATGGACCAGAAATGATTCTCTCCAAGGCCAGTACTAGCATATGCGTCAATGTACAATGAAAGGGCGGAACGAATGGTTGGAAGAATCAGGAAAGCGATCGGTAAGGCAATATTTGATAGGAAGAAGAATTACAATGAGGCTTAAAAAGAGTGTTATGAATGGACATAGACGTCGCCGTGTGGCGAGAGGAAAGCCACCATTTCAGCTACTAGAAGGCATACCACCAAGAATGATACAGAGGAACCTCCTCTTCTCACTGAGCGCTCTGTACTGGATGATTGCCAACACGAGATCTTGGCAGGGACCATCGGTCGTGCCGATAGGATTGTAGAGCAGCCCCAACGTCAATATGATACAGCATCGGTTCAAGATTGGAGATGTAGTATAAGTGGTACATGAAAAAGCTCTGAACCCGAACATTATTAAGTGGCCCCGTTCCAATCCAAGTTTTATGGTCCATACAGAACAGCGAAAGCAATGCACCCTAGATATGTGCTCTTCTAACCGCTTCAAAGATACACTTGAAAGAGTGTGCACACCCGACGATTTAGGGCTTATAGGAGAAGACCCCAACACCTGCATGACGTCACCATGACTTTGGGCGAATAATGTTCAGGAAAACTATCCATATTATATCAAAGCGCATAGAGGTTGTTTTGCTCCCATTTTGCGCCAACTATGACAGACTCACATCAAGTTTTAGTCTAAGTGGTAATATCTTCGCTGGATCTACAATCTCTCAGTGGATGGCCCCTTTGCACCTTAAAAATCAGTTGGAATAATTCGTGTGGAACCTTTATCATCCCCTCTTTGCTTTGTTCAAGATATATGGACCATCCCTCGGAGGTCATCGTAGCCACTTGCTTGGCACGATGGCCGATTTTGTCTACCTTGGCTTTGGCTTCAGAACCGTTGTCTATACTCGATTGAAAGCTTTTATATACCATTACGTAGTAAGGCAATATGGACATATCCCCTATTCCGAGCTTGATGTGCAGGAAACAAAGGGTTTTCTAGAGCGTCACTCTGAAACTTCTAGAATTAGTTACCTCCCCCACGAAGACTGTATGTCTGTGCCGTTTATGTTGGACAGGGAACACAGAAAAGGCTCTCTTTTATTACATTAAGCAGACGATCGCCAGGCGAAGCGATCTTTAATCGGGTGGGCATATGATATGCATACTTGTACAAGTGACCTCAAAACAAAAATCTTATAATAATAATAAAAAAACCAACCAAGAAAAATTCAAACAATGAAAGCAAATATGAAACCATTTATTTTAGTAAAAGAAAACCTTAGGTGCGTTGGAAGTCAAGTACCATGTCACGCACGCCAAGATCGACATCCACAATGAAGCAGCTGACATCACATGCACTGAAGGAGAAAGCCATTCCATCTAAAAGCTCACGCAGATACGGACAGGCACATGCAGCAGAGCCTCCTCCCTGTCCGCATTAGGTAAAGATCAGCCACGTGCCACGGCGTGCAGAATCTTGCCAGCCTCTTCAATTGCGGCACCCTGCAGCTCCGAGAGAGCAGGGTTGCTCTCATCGTGAGCAGCCGTGGCACTAAGTGATTTGCCATACATCTCGCTGTCCTCAACGACGCGAACTCCCGACGTAGCATACGCGCAAATGTGATATGATGGGCTTGGCCTCATGAAGCAGGATGGAACGGATAGAGAAAGTATTCGGAGACGAAAAGTAACAGGTAGGAAGGTCAAGTAATTTATAGTCACAAAGAATAGATTTCATCTAAAAAGCCTCTGATTTCATTGTACGACTGCTTTGTTGTCCATAAAAATTCAGCCCACTTAGTTGGTAACGCAAGATCTTGCCAGCAACTGAGCACCACGAATTTTACACACAAAGCAAATGCGTTTTGCGTATAGTAAGTGAAGAGCAACGTCCTCCAGGGAGGTTTTTGGGGACTTAAGTTTTTTCCGGAGCCTCCGGCGTGCAACCACGTTATGAGTAGGAGTAATCCGTTTTCACGGCGATGGCCGGAACGCCGGTGATGCACCGGCAGGACCGGGTGCCATACACGTGGCCGCAGCGCCCGCGCGAAACGTGGCCGCCAGATTGGCCCCCTTGTTAGACGGACATTTAGCTATTTAGGATAGACTTTATTTATTCTATTCTACGGTGACTACAGTACTTAGGCCGCCGGCCTCGCGGCCGCCGGTCCAGTAAAGTCTCCCCAACAAGGGTGATCTTGGTCTTCCAGATCTTGGCTCTGGGTCGAACCGCCTGCGCGGATATACAACTCCTTACGGAGGGATTTCCCGTGGTGCACGGCTTCCCAACCCCCTTGGACGTTCAAGCAGCCTTCGTGTGTTGGGTATCTATTCCCACTTTCGTGGTTCCGCCCGTGTATACGGTTTGCTACACCCGGCAGTGCCGGCTATTCCCGAGTCCCCTCTCGCGACTCGTGGTCAACCTCGCCCTCTTGCCTCCGTTCCCATTTTCTTTCCCTTTTCCTCCCCGTCATTGGGCAATTCCCGCTCTTGCGGCTCGCACTGACACCTGTCGTGCTCGCCACTCTCGTGGGTTTTGCCTCCTCAGAGGATACGCAAGCACCGCTTCGGCGGATATTCTCGGCTTCTTTCAGCCTCCCTGCGCCCGTCGCGACGGTTCGGCTCCGGCTTACACCCGGCATTGCGCGCCGATCCCTGGGAGGGCTCTACCGCGCCGGTTACCTCGTGAGAGGAAGATCCGGACGTCTTCGTAGGTTTTCCCCCTTGGAGGCATTGTCCTACAGTAAGGCGTACAGTCAGAAACAAGCTGACCGAGCCCGACCAGAAGCAGCACAACATTTCGAGCGAGCCTGTCTATGTAAGGCCGGCTTCTATCGGCTCCAGACTACTGTGAAAAAAGTCAGCACTACTAACGCAGCTCATCTAAAGATAGCCAAAGTGACGAAAAGAAAGCTCGGGGCACGCTATAATTCACAAACTCAAAAAGGGGACGCTTTTATAAAGATCCACAACTCGGGCGAGTACGAGACGTATGAAAAAGATGAACGGAGCTATTTGAATGCCAGAGGTGCAGTATATAAGATTAGATTCAGTTATGGGGGAAAAGACGAGAAGTTTATGAAGTAATGGGCAAACAAGAGAGCTTTCCAGATAATACAGGAACGTCCAAGGAAAGAAAGTCAGAAAAAAGAGTGAGTCAAAGTATTCACGTTATTGCTGGTGAGGATAACAATACCAAAGAAACTTCATTATTTGAAAAAGAGAGACGAGTACGGAATTAAAAGCGCAAAATCCTTGCAATGGACAGAAATTTTGTGGTTTATACAAATAATTATTTTTGATGACTTACTTAAACACCACGAAAAGGCTTATTTAAGGTCAACGGAATAAATATAGAACTTTTGCTTGAAGAGAAAACGTATTCTAAAGTGGAATATAATGATAGAAAAATTCTATGCTTTCATGGGTATTGTTCGTTAACAGCAAATAAATTTAACTTTTTGAGGGACGAGGTGAGATGAGGAGTGTGAAAAGGGTTTACAGCCGTACCACTGTTCATAGCACGACCATATCTCTGCTTATCGTCCTGCAGCAACGGCGCGATTGAGAACGTTTTTATAAAGTATAAGAATGTACGGGATGAGCTTTTGAATCCACATTCGGCCATATCAAGTTGGCATACGCCGCATCCCATCCCGAACTGCGAAGCTAAGTCACTTTGAGCTGGGCTAGTACTGACATGAGGGATCGGTCTGGAATCCCCAGTGCCGAATGTTTATTTTTGGCTTTGCCACATATTTGCCTCACTCCTACCATTCTTCTTCTTGCACCATCGCACCATCGCACATTTTGCTTTCTGCTTCAATAAAACCTTTTTTATCCTTCCCGCTCACCCTCATCCTCCTCTTCCCCAACCTCTCTTCCCCAACCTCTCTTCCCCAACCTCTCTTCCCCAACCTCTCAGCCCCAACCCATCAAGCGCAACGCCCTACGACCTCGCTCCTTCGAAAACTCTGAATCCGATCTATGTGCACCAATCCTGAATGCACTCTCTCTACCCAAACATGCTCGAAGGTGACCAGGACACAGAACAGTTTTTTGGATATCACACCGACCGCCCGCTCACAGGGCTGAGAGAACAGCACGCTCGCTTCACTCACGTCGCAGCGTTTCAGCTCTTCGAATGAGCCGCCAAATGGCCAGAGCGGCGGAGCCAGGCCGCCTGGCGCAGCTTCATGAGACACGCTCGCCTGTTCGCCTGTTTACCCGCTTGCGAGCGCTGTGCACGCAACTGTAGCCGTTGCTCGGCGGAGGCTGAAGGAAGGTGCCGCCCGGAAGTGTAGATTGAAGGGTAGATTTCTGATCGCAGCCTGCTACACATGCACCGTTCCGTTTAAGCCCTGGCCTGTCTTTCAAAGCTCTTCTTCGCCTGAAAGCGGCGTGATTTGATTTCGGTGAACTGCCCCAATTCAGCTGGCCAAGCTCCCAACCGTTTGACCGTACCTGCAAGGGGCTGAAGGGCGCTCAACTCCATCAGCGGTGCCATCTCGCGTCTTTTAATCGGGCCCAACTCGCAGGTTCATAGTGTTTGACCTGTCTCTCGCCCACTTCACCATGACAGCATGACAGCATTGATCAGAGCGCCGGCGTAAGTGGCCGGAGGTGTTCTTGCTTCTGTTGTGCTTGTACTGGACAAGTCGATTGTTTTGATGGATGGACGCTTGGCAATTGCATAGCCCGGTAGCGTTCGCCAAAAGTAGAAACATCCGATAATGAAGCATTGCACAAGGTGGGCGAAACGACGTGAGGAGAGGGATACAGGGTTTCATCGCACAGCCGAGATCGCTGGTTACATTGCTAATGTATCCATCATGCGCTCAATGGCACGTGAAAAATACTTGGCCATCACTTTCGTGAATCGGAGAGTAGGGCCCAACTGAGATCTTCAGCCGTACAACCCACATTTGCTCCGAAACCCTTTGTTCGACATCGGTGGGATAGCCTTCCACAGCTCGGAACCGTCGCCGGCGAGCGACCTTGTGAGGCAAGGACAAGATCGGGATGCTTGCCAGACCTGAAGCTTTTTGTTGTCTGTATGAACATGAACGCTACTGTCGCCCTCAATGTCGTTTTGAGAGCCACTCGTTCAGCTGAGCAACACATCGTGAAGATGCACAAAAAAGTACCATCTATTCTAGCTTTGTGCATGCGGGTTTGAGATTAATTTACTCGCGCTGCGAGAATAGCCGACGATTGGACTCAAGCAAAGCAAGTCACCACCAGAAATTGTCAGACAGTATGTTGTCACGGCGGGAAGCGATTCGGAAGGAGATGAGTTCTGAATGCACAAACACCACGGTATCAATTCTCATGCCAAGCTTCTCTCCACCTCTAGACCGCCCCCCCTTCTCTTCAAAGCAACATCGGTAACCCATTTCGAAATCACTCAGCTTGATGAGTGAAAATCAGCGCGATCCAATCCGAATGCTTCATGCATCGAATCTCGAAGCTTTGGCGCACGGAGCGTTGGGAACAAAAGCGCTTCAGTGCAGAGTTTTGCACTCGTAACCACATGGAGATACTATCGGATGAATGCGCGATCAGGAGAATTCGAAGGCTGTTCAAAGCACTCTTCGAATTAGTACGCATCATGCCGTACTCCACAGGGAATGAAGAGCTTAGAAGCGTATATAAGACACTTCCCGGGGAGAGCATGGTTTCTTTCTGCTTCTGGTCGCCGTTTGGATTGCGACATTTGTGTTACTATACATTGAGTCTCTCGTCTTTTGCATCCATCGTGGCCATTGTGAACTGAGCACCTCAGTCACCCAACCATCGTCTTCTTTCTCCCCTTTCCTCACCCTCCCCCCCTACTCCCCCCCACTGCCCCCTCTCCCTCGCTCCCAGCCATTCCCCCCTTCGTGGCGCCCCCAATTGTTTCGCTTTGTGTCTGCACTGCCGCAGTCTCCCCGTCTTTGTTTGCTTGACAATGGTTGTGCCAGCTATCATCCGGCATAAGAAAATCTTCGAGCATGAGGGATACGTCAGAATCCACCAATCCCTCCTATCTCGCCGAGAAACTAGGTACATGCGGCTGCAGGGATCCATGCTTTCGTTGCATACTTCTGAGGATAAGAAAGCTGAAATGGAAAAGTCTGTTTTTGGTTGTAAAGTCGCATGCACACTTCTCCCCCGAAGCTTCGTGATAAAGTTCAAGAACGGTCAGAAACTTCGAGTTTCGTGCAGTTCCAAAGGTGAGGCCGGCAAGTGGAAACAAGTTGTGACCCTGGCCTCAACCAAATCATTTCAGAACGAGTACAAGGGCCGGGGAGAGGTCGACCTGTCCGGGCGCTGGGCGGTTTTCAACGCAGAAAGCTGTACGGACAAGACGGAAGTGTCCGTGCAGCGATTCCGCCGTCAACCTCAGGGGCGGAACAAGCTCTGTCACCAACTTGCGACGGGGCGCCATATGTATGCGCTCCAGAATCTGTACAATCCGTGCATTTTAACTCCGATCGATACCTTCGTGGAGAAGGAGTTCGCGTTTATCATCTACAAACCGATCCACGAAAAGAAGCTGCGAGATATCATCGCAGAAAGCGATGGGATACTCTCGGAAAGGGTTACGAAATGCATAGTGAGGCAAGTTGTATCGGCCATCAATCACTTGCATCGATCTGGATACGTCCACCGCAATATCTCACTGGACAGCATCCTTTGTGACTTTGCGAATCCTACAGATCCGAGAGCTCTTCTGTCGACCTTCAACCATGTTGAATTCGTGGACGCTGAAGATGACCAAACCTTGAGTTCCGCTGTGGGCAGGTCACACTACCGAGCCCCGGAAATGATTGAAGGGAAGCGGTATAACGCCTCAGTGGATATGTTCGCCCTGGGGGTCTGCATTTACCGAATGTTGTGCGGCTCCTTCCCATTCAGAATTCCGAAAACTTGTAGGTCTGATATGATCGATGAGCGGAAGCGTGGGCTCATGTTTGACGGAAACGAATGGAAAACCGTTTCCGCAGAAGCCCAAGATTTTGTGAAGTCTTTGCTTGACCCGGTCTGGCAGAATCGACCCACAGCCACAGCAGCGATGGAAAGCCGGTGGCTTTCTATGGATACAGCCCTGTGTCCTATTGGCCAAAATGAATCTGTTGCTTCCGAGACTTCCAGCCATCCAGCGGCAGAAGCTTCCGATGGCGCAGCGGATGAAGGGATACCCAGTGACTCCTCATTATCCCATCAGAAAAACTGCATTGACGCCCTTCTGGAATCGTACCAACCACAGTTATCACCGTTTATGCAGCGCTTTCTACGGCCGCTTACGAGCGAAACCTCGGTGGAATCTCCAGTGGACGCCTACAAAAGCATCTTTCAAAGCTATGGCAGAGCTGCAAATAGCGATTTGCCACACTCGAAATCGCGACATGGCACTTCAGATCCGTTAATGTGACAAAGCCAATGACCACTCTCTTTTGTAAAAATACCTCTTGAATGTACCAAACTCTTCTAGTTGTAGACCATCATCATGACACTGTATGTTGATATTCTTTGTGCGTTGAATGTAACACTTCGCGTGTTCATTCATCGCCCCCCTCCATGATTGTTTTACAATCCAAATAATCATGTGAATGATGGCGGTTTAAAAGAATGATCTCTAGCGCCTCGGAGACGTTCGAATCACTTTTTATACATATTTTTTATTCTCGAGTTAAGAAACCCGAAAAGTGAGGTAAGAAACAATGAGCTTGATCTGCGGGCGGGGGTTTTCAGTCATTCCAATTCGCTAATTTCGAGTCGCATCACGGTGTTGGTCGTCTTCTGCATGACAAACAGAAGGTATGAAGGGCGATTCGTCTCAGGTAATCTGTATCGACTTTCATCTTTTTGCGGTCGACTGCATGAGCGATCAACCTTTAAAAGCGCACAATTTTGTTAAGGCTAAAAGTGGTATTCATTGGGCAGTTATGCTACTAGTGCAAAAGACGACAAACGGAAAGTAATGCATACCAAAGTGGTAATTGCGGGGATTTACAGTGCGTTTCAAAAACATATCCTTTTACAAAAACTGCGCCAAAAAGGCATTTCCCGTACTGTAGAGCACATTTCACAACAAATAAAAACCAGTAAGTCAATAACACTGTTTAAAAAGTATATCTTTTATACAATCATTAGCTCAATTATGGCTCGTGGCGCACCTCTGACACGCTCTGAACAGCTGAAAATCATGAAATTAGTAGGTCAGGGTATGATTCCAGCAGATATAGCCCGAAAACTCAAGCGCAGCCCAAAAACAATCAGCAACTTCATCAAAACCCCCGCTACATACCGAAAAAAGCGTTCAACTGGCCGTTCTACGTCATTATCCCCGGCCAATAAGCGTTTAATTAAGCAAGAACTATGCCGTAACACTTCATCTTGCGGAAAAATTGTCAAAAATCTAAATTTGCCTCTATCAAGATTTACAATATGACGTGAAGTCAACCGTCAAAATTTGTTGAAGTACACAAAAATGAGGAAAACGTTTTGTTAAAAGAAAAACACAAGAAAAATCGAGTTGAATGGTGTGCTAAAAAGGCTAATTGGAAAACGGAATGGAATAATGTTATCTTTTCCGACGAAAAAAAGTTTAACTTTGATGGTCCAGATTGCTATAAATTTTATTGTCATGATCTACAAAAAGAAAAGAAAGAATTTTTGACCAGGCATTCAGGAGGCGCATCAGTAATGGGTTGGGCTGGAATGTCTACGAAAAAAAGCAACTGATATGGCTTTTGTTGAAACTACAATGAATTCTAAGACGTATTCTGAGGTTCTCGAGAACTATCTTTTACCTTTTGCATACTATAGGAACGGAGAAGAATTCATTTTTCAAAGAGATAATGCACCTGTGGATGAGTCTAATTCTATGAAACAGTGGTTCAATAGTCTAAATATGTCGGTTGTGGAATGGCCTTCGCGCTCTCCTGACCTCAACCCTATCGAAAACATTTGGGGAATGTAGACCTGAATAGTTTATGGGCAAGGAAGGCAATTTGATACAGATTTTGACCTAAAAATTTGTATCAAAGATTGCTGGGAAAGGATTGACTGTAATTATATCAATCCTTTTATAGAATCAATTCCAAAGCGTTGTACAAGTGTTATACAGGATAAAGGAGCAAAAATAAACTACTGAACTCGCCTTAGAATAAAAAGGATGCAATAAAGGTTATGTTTTTGAAACAGTTTTTTTACTTGAAATTTTTTTTCACACTGATTTTGTTAGTTTTGCTGTAGCCAAAACGTCGATTTTTGGAAAATTTGCGCGAGGGATATGATTTTGAAACAGACTTTATAAGTGGTTTGTGGGTATGGATCAGGCCCGTACTCTTGACTTACTGACTATCCTCTTTTTGGGGTGACTTATAACCGAATGACTTGAAAAGCGTCAGACTAGTCACAAACTAAACATTTTGCGTGTTGTTTGTGTGGGTTTGTCAGTTCAGCAAATAGAAAGTGGTCTGAAAACAATTTCCTTTCACACTACAAGACAAAACATGGAAAAAAGTTGAAGACAGTTGAACGCTTATTTGCAACTAATTCTAACAAACTTTTTATCTGTACTTCACTACAGAAGGAAGAAAAGCGGATGGTTCAAGTAGAAGAACAGATCAGTATCTGGAATTTTTTCTTAAGCAACAATGGTGAGTCCGGAAGTACAAAACAAAAGTCCGGGACATCCCTGATCGTCCCCAAACATATGCAATCTGTTGCAGTCACACTGTTTGCGTGTGAAAGTCAGACTCCAACCTCAAAGATGACATTTTCTCTTCTCCAAGATCTGGTGGATGTTTTTGGTAGACGTCTGCAGAATGCCAGCAAGAAAAAAGAATAATGTGATGCTTTTTAACTGCTACAGTGCGACTTGTCATATTCTGAAAAACTCGGTAGCAGAGACCAAGACCTGTTGTTTGACAGTAGATGCATGGAGGGCTGCTTTTGGTGCTCCTATTCTTGGCATGACATGACACTACGTGAATGCAATGTAGAAACAACTCTTCTCTGTTCCTATTGCAACGTATAGTATGTTGTCAGAAAGCAAAAACGCTGAGAAACTGTGTTCTACTATAAAAGTAATCCTTGCGCGAAATTCTGTTGTGGGATGTGAAAACATCAGATTGCATACTTTTACCAGCTATGAAGAGGCATCCACAGCGCTAGCGGTTGATCTATTGACAAATTACGTTCGTTTTGTTGTTCATTAATTGGTCCTGGTGGTGAAAGATGTGTTCGAACCGGGCACTGCGTGAGTGAAGTACTCGAAACATGTGAACAAAGTGATTTTGTACCTCATTTATCATCCTAAAGCTGCACAGGTATTTGTAAGGAAAAAACTCGAGATGGGCGATTGCCAAGATGAGATCAACCGCCTGAAGCGCCCGAAACCCGGTATATCTACAAAATGGAAATTCCGCTTGGCTGAAATGTCATTTTATTTGTGGAGAACAAAAGGCGATTTCTACTGGTCGAGAAGAACTAAACATTTCAGCTGAAGTCCTTCCCAGCTTGTCTACTGAGCAGCAAGGTTTGTTTGTAGATTATATCGCTGTATTGTCATAGGCTCGTCGAGTTTCCCGTCAACTTGAGACCGCCAAGAAGGTGAAAATGTTTTGTGCACCACGGCTGCTTCACGAACTGTATGAGACAGTCGAAATTATGTCCGGTAACATGGTTTAAATCAATACTGCCAGGAAAAATCTCAACCTTTTGGACATGGACACATCAAGGATGATAATATGATACTCTATTCTACACTAAAACGTGCATCCGTCGCCCTTGCAGATCAAGCACTGGATCAAGCCCGCACTTGTCGTTTACAGAAATCCCTTTCTCTTTCTCTGGCCGTAAACATTGCGGACGTATTGCAGCAGCGTCTGGAAACACTTTGGAAACATGTATATGTTACAGATGCATTGCGGTCTCCAAGTGGAACAGACAGTGATACTGCACCATTTCGGCATACATAAAAGCATCGAAGAGTGGTTTTATTTCATATTGCTGCACTCTGTGATGTCAAAGAGTGCTGTGTCGATTTTTCAGGTTGGATGAAGAACGACCAATCATCCTACTTAGACATACTGTATCGAGCTGGAATTCGAGAATCCTTTCAACTTGAAATCGCTCTGAGTGAAAGCTCTTCCCAACCAGTCGTCATTCTGAAACTTTTTCACAAATTGAGGCGAAGAGCCTTGAACAAGATTGGATTTCGAGCTCCAAGTAAGGCGCTCGAGTATTGAAGAAGAGATAACGGACATACTGAACTTCTTAGTGCTATAACACTCAATATATTTGAGAGAGCAACACTTTCGTCGCAAGCATCATCAGCCCCCGCGGAGCGCCTGTACAGTGATTTAGGACGCCGAAAAGAGATAAAATGACAGTCGTTGGTGAATGGTACCCTGGATATGACAGAAACAATTCCTATGTTGGTTTTAAATGAGGTCCAGAGCATCTCGCTTAGAAAGAACGGCATACTGCATCCTACCGCGAGCCATTTCAAGCAGCTTCTACATGTCGGCACTTGAAGTCCAGTGGCAGAACAGCATGACAGACTTCACTGACTGGAGCGGAAAAAGGTGTGACTAGTGAGGTAGATCAAATAAAATTAGTCAGTCATGAATACACTCCTGGTGTGGACTACGGTGTTCGCCTGAACGTCACAGCAGACTTTGCGACCTTCGTCGAAGTGCAGGTTCCGTCGCCTAATCTCATTTTTGCCGAGATTCTACATTGATTTATCTGGAAACATGGATCTTTTCGCCTATATATGTTACTTTAAGTTGACTACAAGGAAGACCTTCCTATCATAGTACGTAGTAGGATGAGTTGTTCTTTATACCGACAGATCTTTACTTTTACTTCAATAACATCTAGGACATCACAACACAAGTCGAGATCACTGCTTCTATTTATTGATAATCGTCGCGCGGTGCTTTAATGCCATCTTTCTTTGTTATACGGATATTAAATTTCGAGATTGTTGTGTAACTGTGACAAGATTTTTTCCAGATAATACTGAACCGTGGAAGATGCAATTATATGGTTACTAATACTTCCAAGTAAGATCCACCTGCCAGCCATCGAATAGCTGCCGATAGTTGCCACAATAGGCAGATTTTAACGATTCGTAGAAGGATCGCGTGGGAACCATCTTTTGATTGTGATGCGGTAGGCCAAACATGACACTTAAATCGGCGGAGATAAAGCTTTTTCACAACTAAAACGCCCGAAAAGATGAATATGATATAAGTATTCCAAAATAAACGTCTTTTTCTTCTTAATCTTTTTGAAACGGCGCGCAGCCAAACATTTATGTCAATAGTTACTAGGGGTCACACTCCCTGGATCCAGGTTAGGCACTCCGGATATGTTACGATTTCTACAACCTTCCCATTTCTGCGTTAACCAGAACCAGGCGTGTACAATCCTTTCAAGGCTTTCCGAGGGGAGATAACAACACCAAGATATGCTTCCACTCTATACCCGAAGCTGGTCTTTTGCAGGAAAGGTCACGCGGAACCACCTGCGGCAGCCTACTGTTCAGTTCTAGATCGCAAATCGCCACCAAGTCTTGACGACCGTCACAGGCTTCTCACTCTGTGGGGGATTTCTAGACAGATCTGTGAAGGAGCAACGATTACGGTTGCTTCCTGTAAGCCGCCAGGGCCTGAGGTATCTTACAGACGCCACGTGGGCTGGCCGAACTCAGCTGGACATATTTAGATATTTAGTTTATTCCATTTAGTGTGATAGAATTGTCTTCCAGTGCAAAGAAGATCCCAGTGCCTCGCCATTGATATTTACTTGGTTCGAGTGACGCTTCTCTCTTAGAATCGGGTAGCCACCGTTAGGATACTAAATTATCCTTTTTGGTACATTAGTTCCACCAATTGGTCTTCAAGTCATCGTTTCCGTAGCTCCGACCTGTAGTGATGAACAGTAAGCGCCCGCCCATTGCACCGAGTACTCTGAGAGTGCCACCTTCAAGGATACGTACCTTAGGACCCGCTCTACCACGCTACCTCAAGTTGAGACCAGTACGCTGACCCACCAGTCGTTGCGTTACATTTTGGTCTCCCTACATAGAATCCCTAAGGAATAATTGAGCGGACCACTGGAAAGAAGAATTATACGGATTCTAGATTTTAGTTTATTTCCCCAAAGGACCAGAAGTACAGAAGCAACCGCCTTCATGGATGCAGGAAACACACCCAACTGACCAAACCATAGAACTCCTACGGCAGGACAAGGTGCGACTACAACGCCGACGATGTCGCCTGACCCTCAAGTTGATACCATTACCGACCCCAGGAGCACGAGAAGCTAGTTGCAAGAAGTACTGACTCCCTTAGACAACCCTGAAAGGATTCGCCGAGAACCCACGGTGGCAGCTCGTTTACGAGAACGTTTCACCAGGGCCACCTCTAGGCCAGGGACACCCCAAGGAGAACCCCGTAAGACCGAAAGAGTTAGAGAGAACATTCCCGCAAGGCTTGCCGACCTTCTCTGGCCTCTTCTCCGTGAGCTCTGCTCAGCCTATGTGGATTTCATTGTGGAAATGCGACTTTCTACGGCGATCGCAAACCATACGGATAACCTCATAACGCGAATAGTCCCTAAGGTAATGGAGTCTGAATTCTTCATAGACTCCCTCCTACAGGCCGTTCAAGGAGCAATCACCAGCCAGTCAGGCCATGCGGACCCTAGGAACACTACACAAGTCAACCATTCGGTTGCTATAGGGCAAACCCCTCCCGAACCCCCAGAAGTGGCGGTACTACCTGCCCCTCGCCGAGAACACCATCAGGAAAATACAACGGAAAGACAATCTAGGCACAAAAGAGAAACTACGCGTCTAGAAGAGAGACAGATTGTTCGACCCACAGGACAATATTAGATACAGCGACCTCAGGGCTCCATCGGATCTGATAGAGAGATCGAACCTTTCGGTTCCCATTCCACTGTAAAGAAACTACATAACCGCAGGAGAAAGAAGAAAAGAAAGAGTAAAAGAAGAGACCATTCGGACACGAGTGATTCCGATTCGGACTCAACCGAAACGACCGACTCGGAAGTGGATGAGGCTGCCATTCGAGGCCTTAAACCACTGACAACAACTAACGAGCTTTTTTTAAGGTCGTAAACTACCAGAATTACCGATTGGCCGACAGGTCTTCGAGATACTCCTGTTCGGTGGCTCGAAGAGTCTCCAAATGGCCCAAACGGATGCAACTAACCATTGCGGAAAATTTCTCGGGTTCTGATCCCATTGCTGTCCTTAGGTTTCTTAGTTTGTTCCGTACGGCCTGTGATCAGAACGCTGTCCACGAGGGCGACGCTCTGTACTTTTTCCAATTCTTCCTTACAGTACAGGCGCGTAACTGAGTGGTTTCGAAGATGCCTGGCACAACTGACCTCGCAGTTGCTCAAGACCATGAGCTCCTCAGGTAATATCCTCAGGTTGTTCATTACCTCTTGGGAACTTATGCCTCGGATGACGTTATAATGGATGCCCACCAGGAAGTGATATACTTTAGGCAGAGCTCCAACATGACCGAATCGGCATTCGCAGACGACCTATCGAAAAATGCTTACCGATGTGGAAAAGTATTCTCCGAAGGACGGCTCAAACGTCATTTCATCACGGGATTATTCCCTGCCATTCGGAAACATGTCCGTAATTACCACACGAAAAACCCACAATACTCCTTTCGACGGCACGTCACCTGTGCCGAAGGATATGGCAAAACCTACAAGACTTCTCAGCGCAATGTTGATATGTCCAGAGGACACGCAAATCCATTGCGTAAACCAAACCAAGCCCATTTGATTAGCTCCACGGAATCGGACATGGATTCCTCACTCCATTATGCCGACTCGGGAGATATCCTCGCGGTTAATTTCAGTGCCCCTCCGTTTTGGCCCCCATCATATACCTCCTAGGGAACTACAGCGACCATTGGACCACCCACACCCAAGTATTGCCCCTTTCCACACCGAAAAGACGTTTTTATTTGCTCACCAAGGGCTTTCTTTCTATGCCTTTCCATTGTTAAGCCCTGGGACTGCACGAGGTATCGGCCTGAGGATGCACGCAAACATCTCCTAGCCTTAACGGAGGATAATTACAAGGTGCGAGGATCCGAAGGAATGTTTAACAGGGAACAGGATCGAGCCAGAGGAACACCTGAAATCTCCCGCCATGCGACTCCTTCGGATACCCCGATGAGAGCCCCATAGATCGATGCCCTTGTAAACCCCGCGGAAGAACCTGAAGAGGAACCCCATCCTCGGGAAGAAACGGAAACCCCATCGGAAAACGATTAGAGGGTCGACGCGAGGCAAATCCTCCCTCTTTAAGTCCATGCCTCAGCCAATTGGACGGTCAAGGACCAAATAGCTCTTCACCTCCCAATACAAACCACAGCCATAGGATAACTCAGAATGGACCGGAATTGGAAGACAGTAACGACCCTGTCTGTATCGCCAGGAAGGAGAAGTAAAAATTGTAGGCAACCATGAGACTACGTTCCAACTGCTCCCCAGCCACCACAGCCGTATTGAACACAGAAGCTGGTCCCAATCTGGTTCATTCTAAGCTGCTCCCATTTGGTTGGCAAAATTTCGTTCAGGCAAAGAAGACCCCCTGGATTACGGATGCATCACATAGACCAGTGGACATTAAAGGGGTAGTATCACTTTACATAGAATTAAAACGATTCAAAGTCCGCACGTGGTTCCTTGTTTTTCATCACTTCGGCGCTGACGCAATCCTCGGGACCTCCTTTATCGATCGATACATTAAGGCTCTTTATCCAGGCCTTAGGAAAGTCTCATTCGATCGCGCACCTTCCATCTCCATAATTGGCTCGGCCCCATGGCCAGACACTAACCTCAAACAAGCTATTGTCTCCGACGATACTAAGTCCAACAATGTTTGCTTATCGATAGCCATAACAATACCCCCGATAAACCAGATCACCGTATTGGTCCATTTCCAGTCCTCAGGTCTCGTGGCGATAAAGAACCACCCAAAAACGGTTCTGAAGCACCTCACCTTCATGGCCAATGGAGTAATGGACATCCGCCCCAACAGGCCCTTATTCTTCACTATCAGCAACTTCCGAGATAAGCCCGTACGATTACCTAGAGGTACAGTGATTGGCATCACTCTACCTGCTCCTGAGTCCACTATGGAGGACCAATTGGATAACTTTTCAACTACAACTCCCGACGAGGACGTCGACTCTTGGAAGGGGACAGTCGATATCGGCGCAGAATTCGAATCCTTTATGCCCCAGGTAATTGATCTCCTCAGGAAGTACCAGACCATGTGGTCAGATAGATTGGGAAAATTCAGAGTCACTACACACCACATTGACCTTCAGGATGATGCTAGACCACGGTTCCAGCACCCATACCGTACAGGACTTAAGGATAGGGAAATTGTCGCCGACCAGATGGATAAAGTGCGCAACGCTCAATTCATAGAGCCGGCGCCTCCAAACCAATCCGAATGGGCAAGTCCCCTTGTCCTCGTGGCGAAGAAAGATGGCTTCGTCAGGTTTTGTATCGACTACAGGAAGCTGAACGCAGTAACCAAGAGGGTCTCATACCGGATACCCCGTATGGGTGACTCTCTAGATTCCTTAGATAAAGCAGCCGAATTCACCACACTGGACGCTATTTCCGGATATTAGCAAATCCCTATGACTGTGGATGCGAGAGCGCTGACAAACGTCAGCACCCTCGAAGGTCTATTCAGACTTACTCGTATGGCCTTTGGTTTAAAGAATGCCCCGGCAAACTTCCAACGGGTAATGGAAATTATACTGTCCAGAGTCTAGTGGAAATTCGCCCTGGTCTATTTGGATAACGTAATAATCTTCTCACGGACAGTGAAGGAACACCTTCGCCAAGTGAAGACGGTGCTAACAATCCTACAGGACGCCAGACTAACCTTAAAACTCCGTAAATGTGCCTTCTTTCAGACCTCAGTGAACTATCTCGGTCACGTCATCCTTCCAGGAAAGTGAAATGCAGCCCAACAGACCATGGATGCGATCCGCCAGGTTAAAACTCCCAGAACCCACACGAAACTACGATCCTTTTTGGGCTTGTGCAATGTTTACCGACGTTTCGTCCAAGGATTTGCAAAAATCTCGGCCCCTCTCAACGCAATGTTGAAACGCAATGTTGAAGCAGGAAACTCCTTCGGAGTTTGAAAATCTTACCGGGGACCAATACCAAACATTTCAGACCCTAAAGCAAATTAATGAACCCACCTATATTGGCTTTACCAAAACCCAATAGGACTTTTGTCCTGAAGACAGACGCCTCTGATGTCTAAGTGGGATTTGCACTGCTACAAGAACAGGAGTTACGGAGGTAATATCAACCTATTGGATACTGGAGCAGAACGCTCACCAGGGCGAAGCGAAAATACAGTACTACCGAAAAGGAATGTCTCGCCATAGTAAGGTCTGTATTACCACTCCGACCATACCTCGAGGGAACTAGGTTCACCATTAGGACAGACCATGATTTCAATCCGCTGGTTACCCAATATGACCGATGCATCAAGTCGCCTTTCTCGTTGGGGCCTTAGGCTGTTAGAGTATGAATATGATATATCCTATTGGCCTATCATCAAGCACCAGGCAGCAGATGCCCTCTCGCGAATCATTACCGACGGAACCGATGACACCCCATTGGAAGACCTCATTCCTACTCCCTTGGCACGGAAACGGATTACCTTATGGGCACGGTTAACGTCGATGATGCTGAGGTAAAGAAGAATGAGGTCTAATTATTGGACTGGGAGACAGTACCACCCAATTCGACACCGCCTCAGGTTAATGTAGTAACCCCAGAGGAAAAAGAGCTCCTCCCTATAACTATTGAGGAACTCCTACAGGCGCAGGTCGAAGACGAGTACTGCAAGGAAACAGCCCAATTGGTAGGAACCCCTGGATACCTATTCGACTACGACCGATTCGGACTATTGTGTCGCCGCGGACCTCTACATGACGCACTCCAACGGATAGTATCAAGGTCATTAAGGGCGCGATTCTTATACCTCGCCCAGTTCTCTCGCTTATCAAGCCACCCTGGAGGCCGACGAATGTACCAGACCCTAAGGAAGTTCTTCTACTGTCCACAAATGGCGCAGGACCTATGGCAAACCGAACGGAACTGCACTTCGTGCGCACAAATCCGAGGGTCTCGCGGCAACCATAAGGCCAAATTGAAACTTTTCCCTGCCGCAGGCCCGATGGAATTCGTCGCAATAGATATAATTGGACCTTTGCTAAAGTCGTCTTATGAGAAACGGTTCGTCTTGGTAATAACCGATAATTTTTCCAAACTTACCCGAGCCCTTTCTCTAGGAAAGACAACAGCCGCGGATGTCACCACAGAATTCTTGTCCCACAGGGTATATCTCTATGGCATGCCACTCTACCTCCTTGTGGATAATGGCAGCCAGTTTGTATCCAAATTCTTTTCGCCCGTTTGTGCTATCTCAGGTATCAAACCTGTAACCACACCGGCATACCTGTAACTCAATGACTGGTAGGTCAGCGTACTGGTGTGAACCTGGAGTAGCGTTGTAGAGCGGGTCCTAAGGTTCGTATCCTTGGCGGCGGCACTCCCAGAGTACTTGGTGTAATGGGCTGGCGTTTACTGCGTAGTCCTACAAGTTGGAGCTACTGAAACGATAGCTTGAAGACCAATTGGTGGAACTAATGTACCAAAGGAGGTAATTTAGTATTCTAATGGTGCTTTCTTTACTCTAAGGGAGAAGCGTCACTCGAGCCAAGACAAAGGAATAGCAAGGCGCTGGGATCTCCCTGGCACTGTAATGCTAATATATTACACTAATTAAAATAAAATAATTATCTACACGAGTCCAGCTGAGGTTGGCCAGTCCACGTGGCATCTGTGAGATACCTCAGGCCCTGGCGGCTTACAATACTCAGCCTTAATCCTTGGTTCTTCAAGTATCTCCCTCCTTAGGATTCGACCGTCACGGGGAAATCCAAATTGCCTCACACCTTCCTAGGGGTCTGGCTCTAGTTGGACCTACAGATGAACATCCAATCTTGCCTTCGGGGTCGGAACGTCGTAATCCTCAGCGTCCTCGTGGCCTGGACACGAGCTGTGCCGTGTCCGACATGTCGGCGTCTTATGACCAATCTAGGGGTTTGTTGCTATCGTTACCAGTGGGCGCAACGGGGCGTCGTATCGCCACCATCCTCGGGGGAACCAGTGCATATGATCTGAACCTTGGCGCCAGGTCGGTAATTAATTCACGTAAGGTACTGTACGCGCACCAGGGAGGGAAGGGTCCTTGCCGCTCTTCCTATCATTCGCCCTTTCTTTCGTGACCCTACGCGCGTCGTCCGCCGTGAACCATGGCGCGCGCTTCGTCCATTCGGGATCACGTCGGTTATCCTGCCCGATTCGGTTTCATCTTCCCTCCTTCCCGTCGTGGTATTGCTCTATTGTTCGTGCGCGATGCCGAACTCGCCTTATAAGCCCGTCGGATGTGCCACTATCCCTCCGAACTTTGTCGCTTCCATCGGTTCCCGTATTCATTTTCCTGCGGACGAATCTGTGAACAGCGGCTCTATGGCTTCGAACAACCAAGCGAGGAGCTCCTCGGGATACTAAATGTCTTATGAGCGAGCCGGGGACCGCTATGACCATACCATCAGACGAAATCCGCGGGCCGTGCGTCATGACATTCTGCCTTCTTTTGTGGAAGAATACCAGACGTTTTTTCATGTGTTCCTGAACGCCCGAAGGTTCGCTAAGATCCCCGATTTCCGGAGTGGCAGCAATAATGCGCGCAGCTTCTCGTGGTATAACCGTTGATTGCATCGTGCTGTCGATCCGCGTTCGGCGACGCGCCGTCGCCCCCTCATCCAAACAGACATGCAGTAAGTCTGTTGTGAAGAAAAAGCCGAGTACCAGTTCAGGGTGAATAAACTCCTTCCGGACCTATACGAGGACTTCATTTCGCCTCACGTGAGATTTACTTCGGCGGGTCAAAACCTCTTGGCGCTCGTGTGCTTCCGACCGCCGTATGACCGCCTGTTTTGGATGTCCAATAGGGTCTCTTGGAACGAGATGAATGAGCCCGAAGGTCGTTTGCGTCAATCCCTGGGGTTCTTCTTCTGTTGGCACCAGGTGGAGTTTCACGACATGAGCGCAGAAAAACGTCCTCCGTTATATCTCTCGCTTCTCCGCGTGGATGAGAACCAATGGGCCCTGTACTGGCGTTTTTCGGCCATCCTTTTGGTTCCCACTCCATCCGTAGTCACGTATCATTCTTCCCAACTCATGGGCGACGACAATGACCGAAGGTCTTAGTTGTCCGGGCAGGTACTCTTCGTTGAGTTCGTCGTGATGTCCCTTATGGCCTTCCTCGATACCACAAAGTAAGGAGTCCGTGGTAGTGTCCGTTCGGACGATTGGAGGGTATGGACCGACGAACAAATACCCAGTCCTCGAGCTCGTCTAGTCCCGCTTCCGGACATTATGATCCGTTTCCAAAGGAGCCTGGGCATCCAGAACATCGTCCATGGGACCCAGATTGCTGTCGAAGAGGCCGAGGCCCTTTTTGATCATGTTCTACAGGTGGATTGGAGCAAGACTCCCGGGTTCTTTTGGTATGAACACGATACCGACTCGTTCACGCCGATTCCGCTACATTGACAGGGTTAGAATGACACTTGTGCCTATCCTGCCAAGCCTTTGAGGAATCAAAAATCGGACATTCCGAGGCGTCATGTGCCTGACTATTATCCGAAGGCCGTTGGTTTCGATCCACTGTGCTTCGAGCCTGATTTGGAATCCACACCGGTGGTTCCTGCTGGTATGTCCGATGGAGAATACTTCAGTGAAGATTCCTCCATCTTACCCGTGGAGGGCGTCGATCCTCCGGTCGAGTCCAATGTTGTGTTGCCCACCACCTCCCCTCCTCCAGCTCCTCCAGGCGCTGCTCCTCAGGATGAACTCTCACATGGGCCTCCCGTCGCTCAAGTGGACATCCCTCCTGAAGAGGTTACTGTCGAACTTGCTAGTCCTGTAGGTGATCCGATGGCTCAGACGTCCACTGCTGGCGTCTACATCGCGCAGTCCTCCCCATTGCTGCATTTTCCAGCTTTGGTCACGGCTGCAGCCGCGGATCATCGTCATGTCTGCCGTACCGTTGGTATTACTGCCTCTATGGAAATTGCGACAGTCCTGAGAGAAGCTTGCTCCTGGGTGCGTCGCTCGGCGCGCTACGCCTCGAATGTCAACCAGGTTGAAGATCTGAATACCGCTATGGTCAATCTCCTGCGGCACAATGCACAAATGATGTCCCAGAGGGTTACTGCCGACTTGGATACCCGGTATGGTCTAAATTCGAGCGACTGCGGGGCACCTGAGGGTGACAATAGTTCTTCAGATGAATCTCCGCCGCAGAAGCGTCCTCAACTCGCTGGTGCTGGCCTTATTGACACAGGGGGACCCTCGGTTCATCCCTGCCCCGTTTTCGCTCCTGCAGGCTCCAATGAGGACGACAGAGTTACTCATGCGTCTCTGCAGAGAGTCGTATTGGTGTTTGGAGCGCTTTTGCGAACCTTGAGGTCATGGCGAGGTCTGTTACGTGTCTGATAGTTAGTAAAATAAAGTAATGCTTCTGCTTTCCCAAAGTTTCTCCAGTCTTCCCCCAACTTGCGTGCCCCGAGACGGCGTCCGAATCTTTAGAGCTTCTCAGGTCGTTCTCAGGTGACGCCTGAGAACTGACGTTGTTCCCTGATGCGGAAGCTACGGCAAATTTTCGTGTTGGGAGGCGTATCGAGAGGCGTTTTAGGAGACGTTATGATATTCTTCGGGCCAATGGCTGCCCCCTCCTGAACGCTGCGCTCAGTGCTGTCGATTTTGCGCCAGTACAGAGCGATAAAATTAGCTGGAATGGTCTGAGGCATTTTCGTAGTGTCTCCTTCAGGAGAGCAGCCAAACCAACGGACGCGATCGCGCATTATCTTATCTTTTCCTCGACCGGCGGAGATGATTCGTTCAATTACATATTCCTGTTGGTATTCCTCCTCCGGAAGGAAAGAGTGGTCCAGAGGGGTGAATCCATCGGAGTCGGTCGGGAGAGATGGGTCATCGTCATTGGCGTTGACTAATGGGTCCATGGGGATTTTCGGGTCCGCGGACATTGTCTTAGAAGCTGTGGGGACCTGAGCCTCGACCTGAGGTCGTGTTGATACCGTTTGGCCAAGCGGCCGGGACATTGGTGGTCCGGAGGAACTGGGAGCTCATGTCACCCGATCAATAGACATGGTGTCCTGTAGGCTGTCAATTACTATCGTAATTGTGTGTTGACTGGCCTTAAGGAATTTATATGGTCCCGTCGAGCGGGGTAGGAGTTTCTGCGTAGTCTCCTCGAGTTCATCACTGTCTTTCGGTGGCCGGTCCAGGTAAACCAATTCTCCTTTCCCAAAGCTAGGTGTGTTTCAGACGGTATTGTCGAAATTGACCTTGTAGCGCCGTTGGGCTTTGTTCAGTACAGCTCTATCCGACTGGATAATGCTGTCGATGCGTCAGCGCGAGTAGCGCTTCGCCTGAGTAGGAGGCATCCCTTCGGTTATGTCCTGGGGTATAGTGAACTCTTAAAGGTCAAGAGTTATCGGCCGTGGTGATCTCGTTAAGGGTTAAATCAAAAGTGGTTGTCCCCGTGGAAGCGTGTACTTGCGTGTTGTAGGCATAAACCAGTGGTTAAACGTAGTCGTCCCAGTCCAATCGGTGCTCCGATACATAGTGTGCCAATCGGTCCAGAACGGCACGGTTGAAGTGTTCGGCTTGACCATTGGTTTTCGGGTGGTATGCCGTTGTGGTTACATGTTGGATACCTAAGTTAGCACAAACGAGCGAAAAGAATTTGTATACAAACTGGCTGCCATCATCCGTAAGGAGGTAGCGTGGCATGCCATAGAGATAGACCCAGTGGGACAAGAATGCTGTCGCGACATCCGTGGCTGTTGTCCTTCCTAGACGCAAGGCTCGGCTAAGTTTTGTAAATCTATCGGTTATTACCAATACAAACCATTTCCCATGGGACGACTTGGGCAAAGGTCAAAGTATATCCATTGCGACGAAGTTCATCGTGCCTGCGACGGGAAAAGGGTTCAATTTGGCCTGATGGTCTGCGCGAGACCCTCGGATTTGTGCGCACAAAGTGCGGTTCCGTGCGGTTTGCCATAGGTCCTGCGCCATTAGTGGCCAGGAGAAGAACTTCCTTAGAGTCTGGTACATTTGTCGGCCTCCAGGGTGACCATCCAAGCGAGGAAAATGGGTGAGGTGTAGGAATCGCGTCCTCAGTGATCTTGGTACTATCCGTTGGAGTGCGCCATCTAGTGGTGAGCGGCGACCAATAGTCGGAGTCGCTCGTAATCGAATATGCATCGAGGGGTTCCTACCAATTGGGCTGAGTTACTCAATAGCTATAGGGAGGAGCTCTTTTTTTTCTGGGGTTATTACATTAACCTGAGGCGGTGTCGAATTGAGTGGTACTGTCTCCCTGTCCAACAATTAGACTTCATTCTTCTTTACCTCAGGATCATCCACGTTCACCGTACCCATAAGGTAATTCATTTCCGTAGTATCCTGAGGTCCATCATCTGCGAAGGTAGTAGGAATGAAGTCTCCCAATGGGGTGTCATGGTTCCGTTGGTAATGATTCGCGAGAGGGCATCTGCTGCCTGGTGATTGATGCTTGGCCTATAGGTTATATAATAGTCTTACCCTGACAGCATAAGGCACCAACGAGCGAGGCGACTTGATGCATAGGTCATATTGAGTATCCAGCGGATTGAAATCGTGGTCTGTCCTAATGGTAAACCTAGTTCCCTCGAGGTATGGTCGGAGTGGTAATACCGACCATACTATGGCGAGACATTTCTTTTCGGTAGTACTGTATTTTCGCTTCGCCCTGGTGAGCGTTCTGCTCCAGTATCCAATAGGTTGATATTACCTCCGTAACTCCTGTTCCTGTAGCAGTGCACATCCCACTTAGACATCAAAGGCGTCTGTGTTCAGGACAAAAGTCCTATTGGGTTTTGGTAAAACCAATATGGGTGGGTTCATTAATTTGCTTTAGGGTCTGAAATGTTTGGTATTGGTCCCCGGTAAGATTTTCAAACTCCGAAGGAGTTTCCTGCTTCAACAATGCGTTTCAGCATTGCGTTGAGAGGGGCCGAGATTTTAGCAAATCCTTGGACGAAACGTCGGTAAACATTGCACAAGCCCAAAAAGGATCGTAGTTTCGTGTGGGTTCTGGGAGTTTTAACCTGGCGAATCGCATCCGTGGTCCGTTGGGCTGCATTTCACTTTCTGGAAGGATGACGTGACCGAGATTGTTCACTGAGGTCTGAAAGAAGGCACATTTACGGAGTTTTAGGGTTAGTCTGGCGTCCTGTAGGATTGTTAGCACCGTCTTCACTTGGCGAAGGTGTTCCTTCCCGGTCCATAAGAAGATTATTACGGTATCGAAATAGACCAGGGCGAATTTACATTGGACTCTGGACAGTATAATTTCCATTACCCGTTGGAAGTTTGCCGGGGCATTCTTTAAACCAAAGGCCATACGAGTAAGCCTGAATACACCTTCGTGGGTGGTGAAGTTTGTCAGCGCTCTCGCATCCGCAGTCATAGGGATTTGCTAATATCCGGAATTAGCGTCCAGTGTGGTGAATTCGGCTGCTTTATTTAAGGAATCTAGACAGTCACCCTTACGGGGTATCCGGTATGAGTCCCTCTTGGTTACTGCATTCAACTTCCTGTAGTCGACACAGAACCTGACGGAGCCATCTTTCTTCGCCACGAGGACAAGGGGACTTAACCATTCGGACTGGTTTGGAGGCGCCGGCTCTATGAATTGAGCTTTGCGCACCTTATCCATCTGGTCGGCGACAATTTCCCTATCCTTAAGGCCTGTACAGTGTGGGTGCTGGAACTGTGGCCTAGCATCATCCTGAAGGCAAATGCTGTGTGAAGTGGCTCTGATTGTGCCCAATCTACCTGACCACATGGCCTGGTGTTCCCTGAGGATATCAAGTACCTGGAGCCTATAGGATTCGAATTCTGCGCCGATAGCGACTGTCCCCGCCCAAGAGTTGATGTCCTTGTCGGGAGTTGGCGTTGCAAGGTTATCCATTTGGGCCTCCATAATGGCCACGGGCGTGGGTAGAGTGATGCCAGTCACTGTACCTTTAGGTAGCCGCACGGGTTTATCTCGGAAGTTGCTGATTGTGACCAAGAAGGATCTGTTAGGGTGAGTGTCCATTACTCCATTGGCCATCAAGGTAAGGTGATTCAGAACCGTTTTCGGGTGGTTCTGAATCGTTACAAGACCTGAGAACGAGAAATGGACTGATACAGCGATTTGGATCATCCACGGTATCGTTATGTCCTTTGACAGGCGAATCTTATTGGACTTCGTGTTTTCGGAGACAACTGCTCGTTTGCGGCGAGCTTCTGGCCCTGGGGCGGAACCAGGAATGGAGGTGGAAGGTGCGCGGTGGAACGCGACTTTCCGACGGCCTGGATAAATGGCCTTAATGTATCGATCGATGAAGGAGGTCCCTAGGTTTGCCTCAGCGCCCAAGTTAGGGCATACAAGAAACCACGTGCGGACTTTGAATTGTCTTACCTGGAGGTAAAGTGGTACTGTCACTTTAATGTCCATTGGTCTACCTGATGCATACGTAATCCTTGGGGTCTTCCTCAGCCTGAACGAAATCTTTCTAACCCAGTAGGAGTAGCTTAGGATGGACCAAGTTGGGACAAGCGCCTGTGTCCAATACGGCTGTCGTCACTCGAGAGTTGGTGGAACGCAGTCCCTCGGTTACTCGAACTTTGTAATTCTCTTTCCTGAGGATATTGGCATGGTCGTTACTGTGTTCCAAGTGTGGTTCAACCTGAGTGGTCCAATCTAGGTGGTTTGTATTGGTAGGTGAATAACTCTTTGGCTCGTGACCGTCCAATTGGTTGAGGCAGGGGCTTAAAAAGGGAGGATTTGCCTCGAGTCGTCCCTCTAGGAGTTTTCCGATGGGGTTTACGTTTATCTCTGAGGATAGGATTCTTCCACGGGGTCGTCCGTAGGATCTACAATGGCGTGGACCTGTGGGGCTTTGATCGGAGTATCCAGAGGCCTGGCATAGCGTGAGCTTCCAGGGGTCCCTGTAGTTCGTTGCTGTGCCCTGTTATACATTCCTTCGGATCTTTGCACTCGGTGATTCTATTCCCTTAGGGCTGGGAGGTTTTTACGTGCATTCTCAGGCAGATACCTCATGCAGTCACAAGGTTGGGTCATGGAAAGGCAGAGCAAGCAAGCCCTTGGGGAGCGAACAGAAACGTCCTTGCGGGGCGGAAAGGGAGAATAATTGGGTGTGGGTGGTCCAGTGGTCACTGTAGTTCCCTGGGAGGTATATGATGGGAACTCGGACGGAGGAGGACTGAATTTGACCGCGAGAAGATCTCCCGAATCGGCGTAATGGAGTGGTGCATCAATATCCGATTCCGTGGAGCTAACCAAATGGGCTTGGTTGGGTTTACGCAGTGGAGTTGGGTGTCTTCTGGATATATCAGCGTTGCGCCTGGAGGTCCTGTATGTTTTGCCATAACTCTCGCCGTAGGAAACGAGCCTTCGGAAGGAGTAGTGTGGGTTTTCCGTGTGGTAATTGCGGACAGGTGTCCGAATAGAAGAGAGTAGTTCTGTGATGAAATGGCGTTTGAGCTGTCCTTCGGAGAATACATTTCCACATCGGTAAGCCTTCTTCCATAGGTCGTCTGCGAAAGCCGATTCGGTCATGTTAAAGCTCTGCCTAAAAGAGATCACTTCCTGGTAGGCATCCATTATAACTTCAACCGTGGCGTCAGTTTCCAAGAGGTATTGAACAACTTGAGGGTATGACCTGAGAAGCTCACCGTCTTGAGCATCCACGAGGTCAGTTGTGGCAGATATCTTCGAAACCACTCGGTTACGCGCCTGTCCTATAAGGAATAATTGGAAAAGGTACAGAGCGGTGCCCTCGTGTACAGCGTTCTGATCGAAGGCCGTACGGAACAAACTGAGAAACCTAAGGACGGCAATGGGGTTAGAACCCAAGAACTTGTCCGTAATGGTTAGTGGCATCCGTTTCGCTCATTTGGCGACTCTGCAAGCCACCGAACCAGAATAATTTGCAGACCTGTCGGCCAGCCGATAATTCCGGTAGTCCAGAACCTTCGGGAAAAGTTTGTTTATGGTTGTCAGTGGTCAGAGGCCTCAAACGGCAGCTTCATCCACTTCGGAGTCGGTCATTTCGGTCGAGGCCGATTCGGAATCACTCGTGTCCGAATGGTCTCTTCTTTTACTCCTTCTGTTCTTCTTTCTCCTGCGGTTGCTTCTTTTTTTTCCAGCGGAATAGGGACCTAAAGGATCGATCTCTCTATCAGATCCGATGGAGCCCTGAGGTCGCTGTATCTCACATAATCCATCGGGTGGGGCAAGCGGTCTCTGTTCTAGACGCAGAGCTTCTCTTCTTCTCCTCGCTTGTTCCACCCTTGGCTTTTCCTGATGGGCAACCTGTCTCTCATCTAGACGCGAAGGTTATTATCCCACCATGGGGTTTTCCTGATGGTATTCTCGGCGAGGGGCGGATATTGCCGCCACTCCTGGGGGTTCGGTGAGGGGTTGACATATGGAGACCGGATTGTTAAGTTGTGTTGGAGTGGTCCTAGCGACCAAATTGCCTGCCTGGCGGGTGAGTGCTCCTTGAACGGCCTGTAGGAGGGAGTCTATGAATAATTCAGACTCCATTACGTTAGGGACGATTCGCGTGATGAGGTAATCCGTATAATCAGCGATCTCCGTAGCGAGTCGCACGTCCATAATGGAATCCACGTGGGATAAGCAGAGCTCACGGAGACGGGGTCAAAGAAGGCCGGCAAGCCCTTCGGGCATGTTCTCTTTAATTCCTTCGGTCTGGTGGGTTTCTCCTTGAGGTGTCCCTGGCCTGGAGGTGGCCCTGATGAGGCATTCTCGTAAACGCGCTGCCACCGTGGGTTCTCGGCGAATCCTTTCAGGGTTATCCAAGGGGGTCAGTACTTCTTGCGGCTGGCTCCTTGTGCCCCTGCGATCGCTAGCGGTATCAACATGAGGGTCAGGCGACATCGCCGGCGTGGTAGTCGCACTTTGTCCCGCCGTAGGAGTCCTATGGTCTGGTCGGTTGAGTGTGTTTCCTGCATCCGTAGTGGCGGTTGCTTCTGTACTTCTGGTCCGTTGGGTAATTAAACCAAAGGTTAGAATCCGGATAATTCTTCGTTCCAGTGGTCCGTTCAATTATTACAAAGGATTCTAAGTCGGAAGACCAAAATGTATCGCAATGACGGGTGGGTCAGCGTAGGGCTCTCGACCGGTGGTAGAGTGGTAGAGCGGGTCCTAAGGTTCGAATCCTTGACGGCGGCACTCCCAGGGTACTTGGTGCAATGGGTTGGCGTTTACTACGTAGTCCTACAGGTTGGAGCTACGGAAACAATGGCTTGAAGACCAAATGCTGGAACTAATATACCAAAGGGGTTTATTTAGTATCCTGACGGTGCCTACATTACTCTAAGGGAGAAGCGTCACTCGACCCAAGTATATAGTACTGGCGAGGCGCTTGAATCTCCCTGGCACTTTAAAGATAATCTATTACACTAATTAGAATAAATTAATAATCTACATGAGTCCACATGTGGTTGACCTGTCCACGTGTCGCCTGTAAGATACCTCAGGGCCCGGCGGCTTACAGGGCTCAGCCGTTATCATCGCTCCTTCACACAATCGCCCATGCATGTGCCTTTTTGTAACCGTCGTTCGCTCGCTCTTGTTCCTGCTTAATCTTAGGTCTCCAGCGCTTGCTCTTGTTCCCGTCCACGAAAAACGCGCACTTGGGAAAGCCTATGAGCAAACCTTCCATTCCCGCTCGCTCTGTCTCCGACGGCCATTCAATGAATCGGAGAGTGATGCTGTCTATTGAAGAAGAAACAGCGTACAAAGCGTGACAAAATTAGTTTGATACCGTTCCAGTTGATAATCCGTTTCTATGTCAAACACGCTCGACGCCCAGACCGCCTTCGTTGCTCCCACCAAGTAGATCTAGGAACATGAATAGCATCTCTTCAATACTTAACTTGCGTTTACGAGAAACACGCAGAACAGAGCAAGTGTGTTCGCCTCGTGCATCTATGGGAGCAGCAATTCGGAGCAGCAATTCTAGACGACACCATATCATGTAGTGCTTGAAACATTTCGCGACTCATGTGAATAGTTTTTTCAAACAGCAAAATATCAGGATCTACATCGCAAATATTGTAGAGAAGATGCTGGGGCATACGTCCTGCATAAGGCGCCTTCACCCCGCACATATAGTTACCTTTTCCTGGACTTTCCGCTTCGCTTTCGCTACTGCTGTAATCTGTCACGTTCGTGTCATTCGCGAGAAGGACGCCTTCTTGAACCAGCGTTTTTGTGTGCACGGCTGTTTGTTGCATTTGCTGAAACATGCACAAAGCAAGAATGATATCATCCATACCTGCGAGTATGCGCAACTGAATGTGCCTCGCTCTTTGCCGAGAAGAAAAATACATCAAGTGTAACCCCGGGGTCTACGTGTTATACGTGACACGAAGAGTTGAAAGATTGCCCTTATCGGCGAATCAAAAATTGCCCAGAAACGAGAGGTTAATATGCAAAGAGGAAATGCTTATTTAAAAAGGGCTATTGTACAATAGAGAGTTTACACAAACGTAAAATGGTTTCGTAAAACTTCAGTTTGTGACTCACAAGTTCAAAACAAAATTTCGGAACGAAACCAAAATTTGGTATTTACGCAACGCAAGTTGGGACTGTAGTTGTGAATATTAGAGCAGAACCTCTCCATTCCCAGGCACCTGATCATCCCAATATAGTGTGATGAGGCAGACAGACTTCAGAATCGGAGCTGCGTTTCGAAGAAAACGGCACCGCATACGCACATTTGCAGCGGCAATTCTTTCTGAAACTAGCGCTATGTTTCAGGACAAGACTCTGAAGAGTCTCCATTCATCCCAACAGGATGTAAGAAACATCGTGCTACAATTTTACGTTTCTTCATCAAGTTCTAATCTGAACGCGTATAGTGACCATGCCGCTCTTTCAGAATTCCGATTCAAAACCAGAGAAATAAGACGTGTAGCAGAAGCCAAGGGTTGGCATGGTGGACGTACGAAGCGATTGCAATACTTTTGCGACAGAGTAACAGCATGTTGCATAGTGTTACGAAAGCTATTCTCACCATGCAGATGGTTTGACCTTGAATGAATGGCATGCAGTCTTCAAAGATGAGTGAAGTATTTTGAGAAAAGATTGAACGGTTTATAAAAAACAAAAGCCATTTTTTGACCGATCTAAGAGTTGACCTGATACAAGAACGAGTGGTAGAATATGCTAAGGCAATTGAAGAAAAGGTTGCCCCACTGGACAGGTGTATAGGCTTCATAGATGTCACGAAGATCCAAATGAGCAGATCTTGAGGACATGGAACGATGCAGCAAAGCTGTTACTCTAAGCACAAGAGGATACATTGCCTTCAACATCAGACGATAACTGCACCCGACGGTGTAATAATGCATCATTTTTGCCCGGAGCCTGGCAGAAGGCATGATCTAACGCTACCAAGAAACAGCGGGGTCGATGTATCTATGCATCCCGAATTGATGGTGGAGGGGAGGAAGTATTTCATCTACGGAGATGTGGCTTATTTGTTGCGCCCTTGGCTTCAGACTGCTTTCTCGCAATTCAATACGACAGCTGCACAGGCTTTGTACAACAACAAAATTAGAGCAGTTCGTGAAACTGTGGAATGGTCGTACAAAGATATTAAACAGATGTGGTCGTCGCAGGACTTTAAGAGAAATCTAAAGGTTGGAAAGGCTCCCATAGCTTTATTGTACACTGCAGCAGCTTTGCTGTAAAACTTAAAGGTCTATCTCAGACAAGGTGGGCAAGTGACGTCCTACTTCAGTTGCACTGCGCCGTCGCTGGAAAGATACCTCACTGTACAATAAACAGAACTTCTACCTACACTTACCGCGCGCTTCGGTCGCTTTCGGCTCCCTACGCTGTGGACTTGGCCCTCGCCGCTCAAACGCGCTTGGCAAGTGTAGCATAAAAGCTTCGAAGCCGTTGCCCATAAACTCCGAACCGTTGGCGCTCACTTCAGCTTTCTTTTCAAAGATGCGAGTATCACTACAAATTGCTTGCGCTCTTTTAACCCGTCTTTTTGCTCTTCAATCTCGACCTCAGCCTTCCTTTCCGCCGGTACCGGCTTCTTTTTTTCTCTATCCTTCACCTTCGCATCTCGAAAAGCCATTGTTTCGTCACGCCCCTTCTCCAACTCCAGCCGAGCTTCCTCCATACGCATCCGCTGTTGCTCGAGTTCCCGAAGCTGTTTCATGACGTCCATAAGAACCCTCTTTTCTTTCTCATCCAAATAGTAAGAGACGCTACGCTTCTTACCTTTTTCAGACGGTGAAGGAAGTCGTTTTGATACTTGCGAGGGGTCTACAGTGCCCCTCAAAACATCTTCGATAGCACCCATGTTATATTAAGTCAGTCTTTTCAAGGCATGCAACCGAATCTTCTCGCTGGCTTCGACGAATCGATTCTCTAGCTCGATCTTCTCGTCTCGCTCTGCCCTTTATACCTTTTCATGGTCATCTATTGCCATTATGAGGTCATCTTAAAGAAGTTCTTGCTCTCTCTGTACTTTGATGATCCCAGAGGCTCCAATATTGATCTCGTTCTCTTTACGTCGATTGCTGCAGATTTTGTTAAACAGTTCTTGCAGAGACTCTCATGTAAGAACTTGCATTTCGTCAAGGCTACCAGTTGGTACTGCTTGTACGAAGAGTTGCAAAGCTTTTTCGTAATTTGCCGTCGCATTTTCATGTATGGCAACATGTGCGCCGCTGGTGTGCACCACTTTCAGAAAAAATATCCCATGCAGGCGTGTAACTGAATTCCTTTAAACCACTGATTCTTTCTGCAGTTTTTAAAGTCTGCTGCGCAGAGGTGGTTCTCTTCGATGAGCTTTCTGGGACTGATGTGTTTGGAAGAATCGTTATAGAAGGACAAGGGCTTGAAGCGCAAAGTAGAAGTGGTAAGGATGGGTCAGCGTTAGATGCGGATTTTGGCGGAATTGGTGTGACGTCCGCCATAGGTTTTAGCATTGTCTGGTCCTACCAAACGTGGTGGGTAAGGGGTTATAGGGATCTTTTTGGACTGTTCTAATGGGGTGCCTAGCACTCTTGTTTTTCGTTCCAAGGTGCTCAGAACGAAAAATGAAAACTGATGTCAAGTGTTTTTTCACTGAAGACATAATCGTGACATACAGTGCGTTTTAAAAACATAACCCTTTACAAAAACTGCGCCAAAAAGGCATTTCAAGTACTGTATAGCACATTTCACGGAAAACAACAACCACAAAGTCAATAACACTGTTTCAAAAGTATATCCTTTATACCATCATTAGCTCAATTTTGGATCTTGGCGCGCCTCCGACACGTTCTGGCCAGCTTCAAATCATGGAATTAGTAGGTCAGGGTATGATTTCGGCAGATATAGCCCGAAAACTCAAGCGCAGCCCGAAAACAATCAGAAACTTCATAAAAAACACGCTACATACGGAACAAAGCGTTCCACCGGCTGTTTTACTTCAATATCCCCAACCAATGAGCGTGTAAGTAAGCAAGAACTATGCCGTTACACTTCATCTTGCAGGAAAATTGTTAAAAATCTAAATTTGCCTCTATCAAGATTTAATATATGGCGTGAAGGTAACCGTCAAAACTTGTTCAAGTACACAAAAATGAAGAAAACTTTTTTTTTAAAAGATAATCACAAGAACATTCGGGTTTAATGGTGTGCTAAGAGGGCTTATTAGAAAACAGAATGGAATAATGTTATGTTTTCCGACGCAAAAATGTTTAACCTTGACGGTCAAGATTGCTATAATTTTTAACGGCATTACCTACGAAAAGAAGAGAAAGAAGTTGTAGTATTCTACTATGTCTGGGAATCCGATAGGATGATTTTTCGCGAAGTCGCGGTTGGAACTCATAAGTGAGTGATGTCATCAAACTTGTGATATGAAACGGCACACCGCGTAGGATGCCAGGAGGCAGGGTACATTAGTGGAACACGTGGTATCACGAGTGGACTGGCTTGCAACGGCGCATGTTGTGGCGGTCTACGTGGCAGGTTTTACTACCCTTTGTAGCTAGACGTCCATTAGGGACCATACCCATCCTGTGGTTTGGCTAGATGGCTGACTACTGGGTATTATTTATATATTTATTTGGGCGCTCACCCTGGCACACAGTATATAGTGCACCAGAGGTGAGCGCCGACTCCAAGTAAAGGAGACAACATGGGCATCATGACTATCCTGTTCCTCGCTTAGGATTCCTTAACCGGAGATCCGGACGAGCTATAATAGATACTCAGCCCCCAACCACTTCACGAGCCGTCTCGTACCTACGTTCCCTCAACGTTTTACAGTGGCACTGTTCACCCTCGCTAGCGAGTAGTGGCGTTACACCCCACTTCCAGCTCGCTGGTGTTGTAGCTCTACCACCCCTTTTACTTCGCCGCAAGCGACCCATCGGCAGTCCGAACGCTGTCGCAGGTGTCTGCTCTCTCCGTTAGAGCGGATATTACAAGTGGTCTCCCGACTTAGAAGCACTGTGGTCAGCTGCACTGAACAATTCGTTCCTGGAACGTGGAATTGATATCGATACTTGGAAGAAGGGGAATCACTACAGTTATTGATTATCAAACCACCTCCGGCAATTGCGGAATTCATCGTGGTTGAACACGTGGTCGAGAAGTCCAAGACATCATTTGGTTCGCACCTGGACTCAGGTTTTGTCTAGGATGCCGAAGACCCGAAGCCAGTCGAGTACTGGTCGCCCCGGTCTTGCAGGACCACCCCCGAAACCGAGGCTCGCCTCATCTGCTGAAGCCGGAGAGCGGCTGTATCGTAAAGCGATGTCGCGCTCACGCTCGGTGAATGATGAACGAGATCTCTCGGATATACCGGCCCCTGTGGTAGCGGCATTCATGCCCACCACAGAAGCCGTAGTTGACCCTGAGGTCGTCGGACCTCAAGAAGAGGATGATTTGCGCAGGGAAGTGCGTCGTCTCAAGTCTGAGTCAAGCGCTTCGCGTGTGCGCATGGTTGCGTTGGAATCGCAGATTGCTGCTCTTATCGCTGATGTCGAACAATTACGCAGTGCACATCAAGCACTCGTTCGTCAAGACGATGGGGAGCAGGTCCCTGCATCAGTGAAAACACTACGTGAGGATTTGAACCATCTACTGGAGAGGTACGGTAATACGCCCGATGCGCTACCCGGCTTAACTGTGGATGTAGAGGAAGTCCTTACTCGAGTTAACCCTCGTTTAGAACGCCTGGAGCCGGCAGTTCATGCGCAGACTGCTGCTAAACCAGTCGTGCTGGAAGAGGAAGGAGCTCTTTTGAAGGAAGCTCGTTCGAAGAAGTCGAAGTCACGACGTAAGAAGCGGAAGTCCGCATGTGATTCGAGTGATGAATCGTCAAGTACGGAGGGTTTCAGTTCCAGTACTGATGATTCTGATGATTCAGATACGTCAGATGACGACGACAGTGATGATGGTCATCGAAGGTCTCGATCTCGGAAGAAGAACACGTCTTCGTGGTTAATGAGAAAAAAAGGCTCACCTTACAGAGGATTGAAGGTGCTCCCGTGCACGAATCCGCTTTATCGGAAGGTTCTGAATTACAGGTACTACCGTCTGAAGGTGAAGAGCAAGAAGCGCTCAGGACGCGAAACCGCGAAGGTGAAGGATCACATCAAACGATTGAAGATCGGCCTTAATGATTTTATTTGATGGGAAACCCCCATTCTCGTTATCGAATTTTTCACTCGATTCGTTGCCGAAGCAGACACTCTAGACATGAGTGAACCACAGGCATTTGTGTCTTTACCACACTTCCTGAAGGGTTTTGCTTTAGAGCAATATCGTTCCGTATGCGGATCATTGACAGCCGATGAAGGCGGCGTTACCTCATGGCCAGAGGCGGTGAAGTATTTGCTGCGCAGTTACGGGAGTTCAAACGCGATACGTCAGGCGATCCTGGACCTAAGGGATGTGACCCAAAAGCCTGAGGAGGGCGAAGCTGAGTACAGCTCAAGGCTTAACAAAGCTTCAGTCCGCTGTGGAAACGTCCACTCGACGGAGGACAAGATTACCTTGTACATCGACGGGCTGGACCCGAGCATCAAGTCGTTGGTAGCTCGATATCGAGAGAAGCATGGAAGAGTCTCTTTTTTGGAGTTAGTTCAGTTTGCGAAAGCTGAAGGAGACGCGGCCAGAGCGCGTGGTAGCCACCGTCGTTCGGTGGCTTTTGGAAACTCAATGGGTAAGGAGAAGATCTTCGCCAGAGTTAATCAGCGCAGCAAACTGCTACATCTGGAATCTCCAGTGCACTCATGAGATTCGTCGTTGGCACCCAAAGGGAGTGACTCGCATGAGGAGGCGGTCCATTTAATAGAATATACGAACTCTTTTGTACCTACAGTGGATCTCCCACACTCGGAGTCTCAGGACGAAGAAGCCCTAATGGCTATGCAGGGCCGTCGCCCTATGTACCGTCCCTACAAGGTGCCTCCACAAGGAGGTTTTAAGAACGGGAAACCCGGATGGGTGGATACTCGCACGGCATACCGTTCACAACCTGTGTTGACCAACCGTCGTGACGGTTTGATATGTTATTCATGTTATGTAAAACACCATTTGAGTGCAGAATGCACGCTTCCTACAAAGGATCTGAGTCATATCATGACGAATTATGAAGCACTCTCAGAAAAGGAAAGGAGCCGCGTACCGGAGGGCATGTATTGGAAATCCAAAAGTTGGTTTTCTCAGGCACCAATGCGCCGGACGGACAAGCCGGTTGCTCATAATGCTGAAGTGCTACAACGTGGAACCCCTGTAGGAAGAGGTGCCTTTGAGGCGAATAAGCCGGTACAACCGGAAAACTAAGTGAGGGAGCCCCCAGGGGGTCGGCACTAGTCGATCCCGTAGTGCTGACCAGGGAGAGCTCGCCTCCCTGCTCCCGCGCTTGGAAGCCCAAGATTCTCTTGATGCCTCCCAAATTTTCGCCGTACGCAATCAATGCGCCGGACGGAAAGCGAGTACAGTTTGACTGTGAGTTACATCGTCCTTGGAGACGTTATACTTGTCCGTCAAAACGGGAAAGTTACCTCATGGTAATGTCTAAAAGAAACTATAAGGTCTATGCCGATATCGGCTCTGACAGGAATCTGTTATCTCGTCGATTGACTATCCTGGACACAGGTGCTGGTCCGAACTTTATACGGGAATCGGAGCTCGCTCCTGCTGACTTAGAACGTATTCGATACGGTCCTTTACCGGACATCCGGGATGCCAACAAAAATGCTGTGAAGACACTGGGAACAGTTAGAATCGTGGTGCTTTTGGGACGCTTTGTAGTCCTAGCCGACTTCATCGTCTGTAAGACGTTAGCTGCACCAGTGGTACTGGGATGTGATTATTGCGACAAGTTTGTCGAAGCCATTCGCCCGCGAAGAGAAGTAGTGGATCTAGATGATGGATCAATGCTACCAATTGTTCGCAAGCCAATGCGTCGTTGCCCCGAAGCACCTCCACTTCCACCATCTATGTAATATGGGAAATCACGAGGACGTGTCTCGCCGAGGATTCGAGTAGCGAAGAGTGCCATGCTGAAGGCGCAAACCCAAACTTGGGTTCAAATAAGAACAGAACGACACGGACTCATGGTAATTCAACCGAATACTCGGATATACGAATCCAGTGGATTGCTAGTCGCTAACGGCATTGCTCAGGTTGATCCTGGTAGCCCCTTTTGGATACTAGTGAGTAACTTCACCGATAACGATTATCATATACCGAAGAATCAGGTTGTTGCAACAGCTTTGCCTTATCCCACAGTGGTGGTCCCTACTCATATTTCTACCGCAGAAGTATTGGGATTAACCTATGTCTGTGACACAGACGAAGAACTGCAAACTCCGTCTGGAGATCAATTGCAAACGGAAAAGGATCCAGAGAGCCTGATCGATGAGCTAGGCTTAGCACATGTGTCGGAACACTACAGAACGAAGATCAGGTCTATGCTGAACAAGTACACATCCATGTGGAGTGAAAAACTAGGAGAGATCTCCGCCACGGAACACCACATTGATTTGGTCCCAGGGTCACGACCCATCTCCCAACCACCCTACAGAGCGGGACCGCGAACTCGCCAAATCGAGGAGGAGAATGTCAGCAAAATGCTGGAAGAAGGAGTAATCGAAGCATCTCAATCTGCTTGGGCCTCACCAGGGGTGCTGGTTCCGAAACCTGATGGTTCTTTACGATTCTGTATCGATTATCGAAAACTGAACGCAGCTACAGTTCGGGATACATACCCGTTGCCTCGAATGGCCGAATGAATTGACAGCTTAGTAGAAGCGAACGTGTTCACCACGTTGGACGCCAACTCTGGCTATTGGCAGGTGCCTGTAGCGGAAGAAGACCAAGACAGAACCGCATTTGCGTGTCACGCCGGTCTCTGCCGTTTCAAAAGGATGCCCTTTGGCTTAACGAATGCACCGGCTACTTTCCATCGTACTCTGGACATCTTGCTCTCAAGATACAAGTGGAAGACTTGTTTAGTCTATTTGGACGATGTGATCATCTTTTCCCAGGATGTGAAAAGCCATTTACGGCATGTCGAGGAGATCCTCAAAGCACTACAGAGCGCAGGTATCAACTTGAAGTTCAAGAAATGCGAATGGTTTGCTGGCACCGTCCGGTACTTAGGACACTTGATCAAACCGGGACAGCTTGCCATTCAAGAGGCACAAACAGCGGCTCTCCGTGAAGTACAACCTCCGTCGACACAGAAGCAATTGCGTTCTTTTCTAGGCTTGTGCAACGTCTACCGACGATTCGTGCCGCGATACTCGCATATAGCGGCACCGCTCAAGGCAAAGCTGCGTAAAGGACAACCAGTACAGCTGGAACAATTCAGACAAGCTGAAGTGGAAGCGTTCGACACGCTGAAGACAAAGATTATTACAGCCCCAGTCTTGGCGCTGCCCATCCCCAACCTGCCATACTCAGTGGCTACCGACTCTAGCGAGTACCAAGTAGGGTGTGCCCTTTTTCAAACACACCCTGATGGTGAACGCAAACCCATTGGTTACTGGTCAAGATCGCTGAACGCAGCTGAAAAGAAGTGTTCAGTTTCAGAAAAGGAATGTCTTGCAGTCGTTTGGGCTCTAACCACATTGCGACCGTATCTCCAAGGAGAACGTGTTACCGTCAACACGGATCATTCGTCTCTACGATGGTTACTGTCTATTACAGACCCGTCTGGTCGTCTCACACGATGGCGCTTACGCCTTTCTGAATTCGATTTCGAAGTGAAGTATAATAAGGGATTGGCCAATGTCCAAGCTGACGCTCTATGGAGACTCAAAACACTGGGCGAAACCCAAGGCGAAATCGATGAAGAGATACCTTGCTTCTACATGGAGAACCATTCACCATCTTTTGAAGAAGAGGAACAAGAGACCCTTGATGATTATTCGGATGCAGACCCGTTCCTTACATTAGCAGACACTGACACTTCAGTTCAACTAGAGCGAATCTCGTGCACTGAGCTCCTCAATGAGCAACACGCCGATACGTTTTGTGCGTCGATACGCTCTCGTCTTAACGGGGGGGGAGGAGCTCCCCTTTTCACTCGATTCACGAGGAATACTGTTAAGACATGTCGAAAAGCATGATCAAATCGTGATTCCACACGTCTTGAAGAGTCGAGTACTCCATCTGGCACACTGCAGCAGGCTGTCTGGTCATCCAGGAGGAACGAAGTTGTTCATGACTCTTAGAAGAGATTTTTACTGGCCTACTTTGGAAATGGACTGCCATGCTACAGTGAGGTTGTGTACAACATGTGCGAAGAATCGCGTGAAGCTTTACAGGAAGCGGAAACCGATGAAGTTATTCCAGGCGAAAGCGCCTTTACAATACGTCAGTATCGACATCCTAGGGGAATTGATTCGCTCAAGGCGAGGTCATCGCTACCTATTGGTAATCACCGACCGTTTCACGAAGCTAGTGCGGACTGTGCCGCTGAAGCGTTTAACCGCAACCGTAATCGCTCAGGCGTTTATCAAACACTGGGTATTTATATACGGACCACCAGAAGTTCTGTTATCAGATAATGGGAAGCAATTCGTTGCGAAGTTCTTTCAGAATGTTTGCCGCATTATGGGCATTCGAAACGTGTTTACCATGACATATCATCCGCAATGCAACGTTCAGGTGGAGCGTTTCAACTGCACGCTGATAGCAGCACTTCGACACTGCATCGCGGACCACCAGAAAGAATGGGACATGTTTACAGATACTCTGTGCTACGCGTACAATACGCAAGTGCATACCTCTACAAAGACGGCACCGTTCGACCTCGTGCTCTCACGTAACCCTCCGGCTTTACCGGTTGCGCTCGACGACGAGACAGAATTGGACGCGGCGACCCCGGCTAAGTACCATCTGAAATGGAGGAATGACCTGAAGGACAGAGCGGAAGAAGCCGCTAAAGAGTTATCGAAAACGCAAGCTCGCTATAAGCGAAACTATGACGCCAGAAGGCGAAGAGGAAATCCGGCAATCCGAGTAGAAGGTCACGTCGTCGTGCGAGTTGAATGACCGGACAAACAGGAAGAATCTCGTCATAAGTTGTTGCCGATAGCGGCTGGACCCTTCAAAGTGGTGGAGCTTGATGAAGACACAGTGGTCATCAAGACAGGTGAGGACGTTGAAAGTGTATCGCGCGATCGCGTTTAAGTCGCGCCTCACCCGCAAGTGGAAGTCCAGGTATCTGGTAGAACTAAGGAGGCAAGTGCGACGGAACGTCAAGGAAAAAGCCCAAGTGACTCTGGGGAGAGTGAACCGCCACCAATGGCTCGAGCGGAGGAGAAAGCTCCTGATCACCCACCGCCGGCGGTTGCGTACGCCAATCACGGACAGCTTCCGAAATATCGGAATATGCCCCGTAGCACGCAAACACCCGTAAGAACAGAAATGGAACCTGAAAGCAGGAAAGATGTTTTGGAATTTGGCCCCAAGGACTTGGAAACGCATGCACACGAACACGCGCCATTGCCGCTTCAGGCTGAACCGTCAGGTGAAGCGCCACTCGCAGTTCCGCCGATATCGGCTCCCATCCCTCGTGTGCAGGAAGAAGAAGAGGTATCGCCTCCTGTCGTGGTGCAAGCACCATCATCCACCCAACAGCAGTCAGAATCGGATAAACCGAAGGAAGTTCATCCACGAATGGAATTGAGAAGTAGCAAGAAGTACGCTTCTATGGAACCTGGAAAACAGGATAGCTCTTTATCTGAGAAAGGTTCTCAAGGAATGAGTACACTGCCCCTGCGGGCAGAACGACAGTTAGTCGACGAGCGAACGCTTAGAGACGCGGAGACTGCTAACATAGAGACGCTTGGGTCAGCTCTAAGGCATTTCAAACCTGTTAACAGGAGTCTTGCGCCAACAGCGAAAGCATTGGGAAACGCCCAGGAATATGTTATGGATCGCATATGTGAACATGGCGAGCATGAAGATACCAGAGAATTACTATATCGAGTCCGTTGGTACGGTTTTCCTCCGGAAGCGGATACGTGGGAACCTATAGCTCATATCCCCCATTCGCAACTCGTGCGATATCATCGACGCATGCGATTACCACTCCCCAGGGAGATGGACTCCTCGATAGTCGGGCTCATGGGCACATCCCATTTCTAAGTATGGGCTACCAAGGTAGTAAAAACTCGAAAGGCGAGAAGAATACAAGAAGTCATGTAGAAGAAAAGTGAAAACACGCAAGCACAGGACATTTACTGATTATCACCTAGGAAGAACTCGAGAAGCGAGAAGAAGAAGATAAGAACTCGAGAAGCGAGAAGAAGAAGATAAGAACTCGAGAAGCGAGAAGAGATGAAGACTAGAAGACAAGAAGGGAACGTGAAGACACGAAGTCACCGGAGTTTATTGGTATCAAGATATCACCGCAAGGGTGTTGACTAGGAGTCTTTTCTAGGATTTTCAAAGAGACGTGCGAGCACGCAGGTTCGCAAGAAGCTGTGCGCGATCACCCTCAACTTGGTCCACGGGAAAGCCCGCATCTAAGAGGAACTGCCTCAGCGGATCCAAGCCTGGATCTTCGACCGGCACTGCACTCGGTTGTTGGGTAAACCCATGAGAGTACTCTTGAGCAACTCCCGCCGCTGCGGATTGATCGACGGAAGTCGCTACGCCTGCCAGCTCTGGCTCGTCCTCGTAACCGAGTTCAGCCTTAGCTACCGGCGCTTCCTCATACGGTTCCTCTCCGTTCTCGGATGGAGTAGCATCGTACACGTATCCAGTAAGCTGGTTCGGTGGCATGTCACGCGGGTTCTCCCTAAGAAAGCGAGCCTGCTCGGAGGTGATCAACTGGCACATCCAGGGGTCGTACCAAACGAAATCGCCAGCACTTGCTGTTCGTCCAGGAAAATGGTCGTAGTGTCTTGCACGGGTTCCGCGAGCGGATTGATCATCTGGCACTCCAGACCAGTCGACACTGTCGATTACATACACAAGATGGAGGAAGTCGGCATGGTTCGCACGAGATCCCAGGACAAGGGAAAGATCGAGTTCTCTCGCATACTTTCGCGCTGTGGGCGACATGTACCAAACTCTAAAGGTATCATAAGCATCCCACAGGAGGAAGACGGCCATCTTGGCGATAAACTCGGTATAAACCACCGTCCAATATCCCAAGAACGGGTCGTTAACCAATGCGGACCCGATGTAGGAGATCGCCGGTGGGAGCTCCACAGGGCAACCACGAGGACTCTCGATCGCCGCCCAATGCTCGGGAATACCGATGTAGCGCCCGAAGCGCGCGTTCCGCCGGATGCGGTCAATCTCGATCATTTGATACGGCACCAAATAGCCCAAACGTGATCGAGTACGACGTTCCCACCGGGGATAATCCCAAGAGGGAATGTCAGGCTTTCGAAGGAAGCGGAACTCCGCACGGAGAAGAGGTTGCTGAAAGCAGAGAGCTTCATCACGCACACCGTGCACACCGCGCCAGCCGCTAACATCGACTTCAACGAGTGTCTCGATATACGATTAACCTTCACCGTCGGTACGGGCTTTCCAGGTATCTAGTTCCCAGTCGAGCGGGAGGAGAACCGTACTGATGAATCGGTGAAGACGCTGATAAATCAGCTTGGCGAACCGCGTACGGGCTTCGGACAAGGTTTCCGTTGAATATCGCACAATCGCGTTGTCCGGCAAAGCAATTTGGCTCGCCCAGTAGTCGCTATAATTCGCGTGTTCCGGAATACCGTCAGGAAAATACCCACCGTGTACATACTGTTGTATCAACGCGTCATCGCGGATAGAAACTGGATCAAACCAGGGCGCTTGCGCGAAAAGTTCAACGTTGTCGAGAGGATCTCGTCCATAGAAATCCGCAGGGTGCGGGTAGCTCTGCTGAGCACGACGAGAAGGAGCTCGAATCACACCCGCAGAGGCGACGTAAGCCGCGTTCGGCATCGGAGCCACGGTTAGCTGAGGTAATGGTACCGACCGGAATCCGGTGTACGGGGTGGGGAACGAACGGTATGGACCGAGTTGAGCAGTAGGCTGCGACGCAGAACCAGCAGTGTTTGACGGAGCCCCAGAAGGCACATACTCAGAGGAGGGCTGAAACGGGTTGGACCCGGCGTTCGGATCCATCGCGAGAGATCGAGCTGAAGAGCGGTGAGGAACAGAATGCTGTTGAGAACTGTAAGAGTTGGTCGTGCGGCGAGGAATTCGTGATGACGATGAGTACCCGGAACACCGGTCCGACTGCGTATAAACGCTTCTTGCGTCCCCCATGGTTCGAGCTTAACGAGAGGGATGCGTAGTATTCTACTCTGTCGGGGAATCTGATAGGATGATTTTTCGCGAAGTCGCGGTTGGAACTCATAAGTGAGTGATGTCATCAAACTTGTGATATGAAACGGCACACCGCGTAGGATGCCAGGAGGCAGGGTACATTAGTGGAACACGTGGTATCACGAGTGGACTGGCTTGCAACGGCGCATGTTGTGGCGGTCTACGTGGCAGGTTTTACTACCCTTTGTAGCTAGACGTCCATTAGGGACCATACCCATCCTGTGGTTTGGCTAGATGGCTGACTACTGGGTATTATTTATATATTTATTTGGGCGCTCACCCTGGCACACAGTATATAGTGCACCAGAGGTGAGCGCCGACTCCAAGTAAAGGAGACAACATGGGCATCATGACTATCCTGTTCCTCGCTTAGGATTCCTTAACCGGAGATCCGGACGAGCTATAATAGATACTCAGCCCCCAACCACTTCACGAGCCGTCTCGTACCTACGTTCCCTCAACGTTGTACAGTTGCACTGTTCACCCTCGCTAGCGAGTAGTGGCCTTACACCCCACTTCCAGCTCGCTGGTGTTGTAGCTCTACCACCCCTTTTACTTCGCCGCAAGCGACCCATCGGCAGTCTGAAAGTTGTCGCAGGTGTCTGCTCTCTCCGTTAGAGCGGATTCTACAGGAGTTGTGACGAGGTACTCAAAAGGCGCACCAATAATGATTTGGGCTGTAATTTATACGAAAGAAGCAACTGATATGGCTATTGTTGAAACTACTATGAATTTTAAGAAGTATTCTGAGTTTCTAGAAAACTATTGTCTACCTTTTGCATACTGTATGCACGGAGAAGAATTAATTTTCAGAAAGATAATGCATTGGTGTTTAAGTCAAATTCTATGAAACAGTGGTTCAATAGTATAAATATGTCGGTCATGGAATGGCTTGAGCGCTTTCCTGACCTCAACCCTATGGAAAACATTTGGGGAGTGTTAGCCCGAATGGTTTATGGGCAAGTAAGGCAATTTGATACAGTTTTTGATTTAAAAAGTTGTATCAAAGATTATTGGGAAAAGATTGACTGTAAGGCTATCAATCCTTTTATAGAATCAATGCCAAAGCGTTGTATAAGTGTTATACAGGCTAAAGGAGCAAAAATAAACTACTGAACTCGCGTTAGAATAAAAAGGATGCAATAAAGGTTATGTTTTTGAAACAGTATTTTTACTTGAAATTTTTTTCACACTGATTTTGTTAGTTTTACTGTAGCCAAAACTTCGATTTTTGGAAAATTTGCGCTAGGGGTATGATTTTGAAACAGATTTACATGTATGAAAATTGGTACTCGAATCACGAATTTTGCCACTGCGTATACTCTAATAGTATTTTGACCGCTTCACATTTTCTGCTTCTTCCTGTGCTGTTAGAGCGGTTCGACGACCTGGAACTCGAAACGGAATATTGAAATCGGTGTGATGAGTGGGCTTGCGAGCGAAGGCCGAACGTAACCAGACATGATACGAGCGTCTTAACGTCTATTCTGGAATGTTGTATTTGGTTTGAAGCTCTTTGTAGGTTGTGTTCTTGAGAAATCGCTCGAAGATGGCCGGCCTCTTTACATCGTAGAAGCTCACATACTCGAAGAGCGGCATGTCGATAAGGTTTTACACGGTTAGTTTAAAGTGTCTTTCTGAGAGCGTAGCGAACACGGGGTGGTATTGAAAAGGATAACGATTCTTTTCATCGCGTCCAGTGCTGTTTTATACATAGTGTAAGCTTTGGCTTCGGTTTTGAATACGAAGACGCTTTTGGAGCTCAATTGATCTTGTACATGTCGATGGTAGTAGTGCTCTGATAACTTGAGCGGCAAGTACGTGGCGCTATGTCTGCGAAGCCACTTGCAGATGATTACGATAGCTCTACACAGCTACGATGTAAGGGGTTGGATAACAGAATAGGGTTGTGAACGAAGTTTGAAAAGCGCGCTCAAATCAGAGGAGTCAAAGTTTTGTGAACGTGTGTATCCGCAGGTTGTTTTGTCGTTTTCGCGAGAAAGATGGATTCGTTGCACCGGTTCGGCTCATATGTTTTGAAATATGTTGGCATGAGGGAAACAAACGAGCCGTGCACAATCAATTGGCCGAAAATGGGGGTTGATGGCTCATTAGTTTTAGAGTGAAAGGATGTAGGGCACCGGGGAAACGAGGGAGAAGTTGCCCATGGAAGCAAAATCGCTGCTGGTGGAGGACTGTTTGAAACGACGGATTAAAAATATTCCGACGCTTTCGCCGGAGAGATGTTAGTTAGAACAAAGAGTTCGGCACTTCTTTGCAGATCCCAAATTACCAGGAGCTAGCGATTGCTACCCTTCGTAGGTTACTGTACTACGAACTGTAGCACAAAAGAAAAGTGTTGAATGTTTTGGATTTACAGTAGTACCTTCAGTGCTCAACGTTGCCAAAAGAGTCTCAAGAGCTTGATGAGTAACGCTCCAAAAAATCCAAAAGGCAAAGAGCACGACCCTCCAGAATCTTACATTGCGTAACCTATATTCACCTGGCAATTCGTTGCACGGTAAAGGGTGTCGGAGGAAAGATTGTATCCTCTCGGTAGGGAGAGATTTTCTTCTTTCGATTTCTGCTTTTGGTCCATGGTAGGTTACGAATCTATACAGTAGCTTGCATCTTAAGGATCTACTTGTTTCGACCATACATACACAGCTCCTAATCGATTGAGTTTGTATTCTACATTCCTTTCGCGAGTGGCCCCTATCTTCCTTTTCACACACGAGCCGATTCATTTCGAAATCCCCATGGACACCTTTTGGAAATGATCGTACGCTCTTGTGGTCCAATTGCCTCTAGCGTAGTCTATTAATTTTGACATGCGCTGCACTTTGTCCTTCCTCGAAAGCTCGAAACCGAGCCTGTCTCGAAGATTAGCAAGAACATATTCTCTTCCCTGCAAGAAGCAGGGCATGCTCTCATTGCCGGGATACATTGTGTCAACCATCAGCAGTATTTTGTTGACGTACCGACAGGCTTCTAGGTATCCGTGAATGCACAGTTTTCTGTAAAGTTTGAATGCTCCAGAGTTCGATCCTCCCATCACTTGCACCATTTCTTCTGTGAGCTTGAACGGTGCCTTTTCGAATTCCATGTTCCCACCAGGCGAGTTAGACAATAAAAAGCCGAAGTCGATGTGGACTATGTGCCCATCGGCATCGATCATGAGGTTGCCGTTATGCCTGTCCTTGATGTTCATCAAATACTGAACAACTGAGTACCCTGCCATACTATGGACAAAATTGCGAACTGCGCGCTTGTGTCGTTGAGAGCCTCGGCCACCGAAAACACCTACAAAGTAGTCCTGCAGAGTGGTTACGTTGCGGGAGTACTTCTTGATGGAATCTATAGACTTTGCATCAGTGACAGTCTCTATTAAACCACAGTCCCCGCTAGTTGATATGATCTCGTATGGACGAAGCCAGCATGGAATATTTGCTCTCTCAAAGATACGCGAAAACTCCTGAATGAGGCGCTGCGCCAACATCTCTTGGCGCAATTGATCTCGCGCCTTCACGATACATGAAACTAGACGCCAGTTCGGATTAGAGCCAAACTTGCTAGACGTTCGCAAACGCTCTGACTTGACCGCCCATCGTTCCCCGAGTGCCTTTAGCAGTTCTTCATCTGGCGGCCGCTTGTCATCATCAAAGCTTGCATCAACCCTGAATGAACTTTCACGTTTCATTAAGTCAACACCCGTGTGTCTCACGTCTGGAGTGACGTCAGGAGAGAATTCAAACTTGTCAGCCGGTTGATTTTGCATTGGAACTTCCGGCTCAAATGGATCTTGAGATGGTTGGGCGTGTTTGCCGATCTGAGAGGCGGAAAGTGAACCAATTCTTCGCAAAGGGCTAGAAGCGCGATGATCATCCACTGGATGCTCCTTTTCAGGCGCAGAAGCAATGATGTCTTCCACTTCGACGACTAAAAGATATGGAACGCGCTCCTTTGTGTTGAAAACGTGCGCCTCCTCAGGCACAATACGCAGTACTCGATGTGGACGACGTTCCGTGGGGATGAACACGTTGCTTGGAATGTAGTCGTTGAGCTTTTCAAGTTCTCTGCGCAATACATCTCGGCGAAGTTCCCTTTGCACGTCGAACAGACCATTCGAAATGTGGGTGAGGCACTTGACAAAGTCCATTTCCGCATGAAATAAGTTTGCACGCTCGCGTCGAGCTTCGAGCCATTGTTTGAGTTTGACCTCATCGGCGAGCTGCAGTGCATTGAAATGCATTCGGTGATCGTTTTCGCCGGATCCCGATATGTCGAGGTCTACCGCGCGCGTGACAGAGCTACGCCGAAAGGGGGGTGTAACTTTCTCGACTTCGTCGTCTTTCGATTGTACGTAAGAACCAGAGGGTCCGGAGGGTGCTTCGGTGACTTCAGCCTTCTTGAAAAGATCCCCTGGAGGAGCCGAGTTGGCTAGGACAGACTCCATGCCTAACAACATGGTCATCGTTCGGTGATAGGCATCTTTTGGTCCAATGTGAAGGGAGACGTTTATGTACCAAACGCATTCAAGCGCAAATGAAACAGAATTCATGGCTTGTTGGTACAGAAAGGTCTCTACTTGACGCTCGCATTGTGCTTTGACCAAATGGGCTGTAGCATCGAGAGAAATGTCTTTAGGGTCACGTGCAATTTTCAGCAGCGCGCTTCTTTTCCCCGAACGACTGGAGCCGACTCCAGAACCGGCGGTGCGATCGTGAAAGCCGTACAAAAGCGTATTCAGTATGAACGGAAGCAGATGCGACAGGGTAGAGCCGTTGGTGGCAATGGAGTTAAGGTCTACAGAAGTATCTTCTGAGTAGATCTTTCCCAGTATGATAAACTCCCCGTCATTAATGTGTCGATCCTTGTCGGGATGATGGTCGCGCTTGATATTTTGCAAGACTTTCTTGAATTGGATTTTGGCGGCATCACGAGTTAGCACGCGGCGCTTGTGAGAAAAGAGAGAGTGGCCACGACGCAAAAGCTTTTGCCCATCGCGATGGGGGGGCGCCGACTCGCCGCTGCGATGGGAAATGTTATCGACGTCATCCTGCAGCTCAGGGTTGCCGAAGCAAGCAAGGCGCACCATTCAGCCCGACGGCAACGAGAGCCCAAACGCACGCGAGAAAGACGCAGATAGGAGGGGTATGGTCGGAGCAAGAGGGATTTGGCGCGAAGAGAAGGAGCGAACGCGGCACTGCGACAAATGTTGGAAGCGGACGGTTCACGACCGAGAAGCGCTAACAGCGCGGAGCATGGATGGAGATGACAGCGGGAGAAGCGGGCAACGAAGACGACGGGCAGTAGGGCGCGCACAGGAGCGAATACCGACTGCAAGAGTTGCTTGCGCGACCGCGCACTGGCCCGAGCGCCACTCGGCCGATGATTGGATGCGCCTTCCAGCTGGCGTGCGTTCGTTGGACCGTCTAGTTTCATCTGTCCAATCAACATGCGTTGCCCCTTTGAACGGCGCGATGGATTGAAGCGTGACGCGGAAACCTCTTCGTTGACAGCGTAACAGCTACCGACAGTGTAAGCAGCTAATCACACAGCGCACCGAGCGCTGTTCACCAAGACCACAATGGACCGTGTACACGTATGACAACGAGCAAACGCTGCATTCGTTGCTTGGTACATACTGTAGCGAATAGAGATGGCGCGCGTTTGTCTCCATCTCTTCTTCATGAGAGCCACCTTGTCATTTCGATTCCACCGCCCTCATCCCATCTTCCCCATGGACACCTCCGACAAGCCGCACGTCGCCCCTCCGCCCACCATGCCGCTTTCGCGTCGCCGCCGTAAGTGGGTTTCTAGAGACGTCTCGCACTTCCAGCAGGTTGAGCAGGTAGGTGAGGGTACGTACGGGTACGTTGTTTGCGCCCCTTCCTTTTCCGCTTCCTCGTCGCCCTACACACGGGACTCGCAACGTCTCACTCACCATCGCCGTTTCTTTACTCTTGCAGACAGGTCTGGAGTGCTCGCGATAAGTACACAAACGAGACGGTTGCGCTCAAGCGCGTGCGAATGGACAATGAGCGAGAAGGAGTACGTCCGATTCGTTCTGTCCCTGCTGTTGCCGTTATTGCATGATTGCATGCTGACAAGCCCTGTTTAATTCCTCTCCCCCTGTTTTTCTCTCTCTCCCTCGACGTACTCGCGCATTTCGAGCAGTTTCCGTTAACTGCTATCCGAGAGATTAAACTGTTGAAGACGTTGCATCACGAAAATATCGTTCAGCTCAAGGAAATCGTCACGGGCAAAGGCGCTGCAAACAATGACACGCACGATCCCTCGAAGAAACCGAAAGGAAGTATCTACATGGTTTTCGAGTACATGGATCATGATCTCACTGGCTTGATGGATACCCCGTCCGTTAGGTTTACAGAGGCGCACGTAAAATGCTACATGATGCAACTGCTCAGCGGTTTGGAGTACTGCCACGACCGCGCAGTATTGCATCGAGATATCAAAGGTTCCAACCTCCTCATTGACAACAATGGCAATCTGAAGATAGCTGACTTTGGTCTGGCTCGCCCCTACGGCGAGCCTGGTCGTAAATACACGAACCGCGTCATAACGTTGTGGTACCGTCCACCGGAGCTGTTGCTTGGCGCGAACGAGTATGGGCCTAGCGTCGACATGTGGTCTGTTGGATGCCTTCTTGCCGAGATGATTACGCGAAAACCACTTTTCCCAGGCAAGGACGAAGCGGAGCAATTAGAACTTATCTTCCGCATCGTGGGCAGTCCATGTGAACGCACGTGGCCGGGGTGGCGCAAGTTGCAGCAAGCTCACATGATATCTGAGTCAAGGGTTTATCCACCACAACTGGAAAGATATTTGCGCAAGGTTATGACCCATTACAACGTACAAGGCTCAGAGACTCTGATTGACATATTGACTCACCTGTTGACGATGGACCCAATGAGACGGATGACTGCAACGGAAGCTTTGGCGCATCGATGGTTTCAGGAGGAACCTTATGCGTGCCGCAAGGAGGAGCTGCCAAGACAAAAGGTTTCCACTCATGAGTTTCAGGCGAAGAGAAGGCGGCACGCATCTCACGTGAAGAGAAAAGAGGCTGATTCTGGGGATGCATCACGAAGCAGGTCGAGAACGGGCTCGCATCCAGAGCGCTGATGGGATGCTCGTGCGACCCGATGTTTAGACTATGTTGGCACGAATCGAACCGGCTGGGGTTTGTATCCGAGCGCGGTCGAGGATGAATCCATGGTGATCGAGCAAGGTTTACCTTGGTACATATCGAGTCAGATTTCGTACTGAGCGTGCCAGGGGGTGAATGGGGGAAGGTATCGAAGGTATGAAGAAGCCGAAGTGGTAAACCGTTCCACCAATTGACCGTGACGAAGCTGGGATCTTTCCAACTAAGTTTGCGTGTTGGTCACTTTACAAAAAGTTTGGCTCGTATTTCGGAGTTGCAAGAAGATAAGCGGGTTATTACGGTTTCGAGGCAAGCGGAAAAGGATTTATTTCAAGGTCAAGCGCGACTCCGATCGTATCGGGACGATCGCCGTCGAGAACCTCGATGGCCCATCGCCATCGATCAAAGTCGCTCCTGGACGCTGCATGCTTTCGACAGCCGCTTATTGGCTGTCTCTCATTTCTGTTCACGTCCGCGCTCTTTCCTCCTCCGATGTGTCCAAGGTATTGGCCACGTCAGGTATTGTCATCGCCGCCTCAAAAGTACGCTGCAAAAGTACTGCGGTGGTCATGCGCTGTCGCAATTGCAATGAGGAAGATCACTGTGCCAGTGAATCCCGAACTCGGAGGGTTTGCAGTGCCAAGAGCCTGTCGCCGCACAGTCGAGAATGATGAAACTCCATGTCCACTCGACCCGTACGTGGTCCTGCCAGATGAGAGCAAATTCATGGGCAGTCAAACTCAAGCTACACGAGTTGCCCGAATCCGTGCCCACCGGAGAAATGCCAAGGAGCATCGCTTTGAGCTGCGATCGCTATGTCACGGATGCGGTCAGGTCATTCTTGGTGTGAAGAACGACGGGGCAACAAGCGTATGACAAGCGGAAACAGCATAGCGGTCAACGCACGCACCCCTTACATTCGTGTGCACCAACATGCGACGACTGTTACAACGCGTTAAAACGCATCACCCTGTACTCCAAACCTCTCTCTCTGCTTCACCAAACTCCTGTATCAGCGACGCAAGTGACCTTTGCGACGATAACTACGATTACAGTGAAGAACGAAGATCAGATTCAACCTGATTCTCATATCGCTCCATTGCAATGTCCACGACGTCAACTCCACTCTAGATCAATTCAAAGCCCCACTTCGCGGCTCTCGACACCACAACGCAACCCCCTTCTATCATAACCCTTCACGGGCATCCAAGGCAACAGGCCCTCGATCCCAGTCGTTCACATTATCACGAACATATACACCTCAGTCACGAAATTCGAAACTTTTCTTCGCGAATATAGAGCATCTTTAATCCATTGAGCTTCGTTCCCAGTACCTCCTACGTCAACAAACAACAGGTCACTACGAAAAAGCTCCAAGATTTGCCATCGATCTCACATCTCAGCAACTCCACTCTTGCAAAGTACAATGGCATCATCTTATCAAACGTCTACTACCTTTCAAGATCTCATAAGCGGACTGCTCCAAGACCTGCTCGGTGCCTCTGATGAAGCTCTTGGAGTGTCTGGCGCAGCGCAACATGACTCCAGCCGCAGAACAACCATCTCGGCACGACTTCCTTACCGCCATTCAGCTCCGTGAAGCTGCTATTAAGGGCCGGTCTATACAGTGTATTTGGATATGTAGCTGCACGGTTGTGATGAGACCAGAAATATATGGATTCTCATTGGCCGATAGGGAAGATAAAAATACAGATTTCGTTCAGACAGAAACACTTTTCCCGTTCAGAAAAGGAAGTGGGCTGGCCTGAAGCAACGCAATCTGCTTGGAAGCCGTACACAACCGAGGTAAATTTCCCGGGAACTCTCCTTTTTTGGCGGGATCGGTGCGATTATCGCACTGCGATGACTGCATCTCCATGCCCCCTGCTGACCAAGGGGTGGTATCAGCTCGAATCCGTTGGTTCATGACAGCCGAAGCTAACACATCTGTCAACATGGAGGTGACCGATGACCATTCAAAGCCCGGCAGCCGTCATGTTTCGACTGAGGCCAGCAACATGCTGTGGGAGAAGAAACATGTTGATGCCCTGGTAGAAAATTGTGAAACAACCGTTCGCGACAAGGTGTACACCTATTTACTATCCCGCACTGCTACCGTTCCCCTTCTGAGAGCGCTTTACAAACGGTATGACACGAGGCATGTGGTTAACAAACGTGAAATATCACTGCGATTGGCTCTTCGATTTTGACGTAGGGAACGTGAGGAGGTTTCATTAAGCTGATTTGCAGCAGCGGAGGTTGAAAAAAAACGAGAGCAAACTGCGTGACTGATGATCGAATTCCACGCAGGTTTTAGCAATGAGCCAGCGTTGGAAGCGTTGTCCAACTGAAGCTGATCTACTGCATAACATGCCCGACAATTTGAGGGACAGAAGAAGGTTGGTGTCGTATAGTAGCAGAAGGTTTGATCCTTGAGGTTGTCAATATCCTACACTGGCCTTGTAGGTGATGGATGCGAGGAATCATCGGTCATGAAGCTCCGGGCGAGCTACCATCTACGTGTTGTCAGCCACGTGTAGTGTTGACATGTACCTTATAGTTGAGTAATTTTTAGTGATAGTAATTGTAATTCTGTGTGTTTTAGTACAGTCGTTGAGTTGCCACCCGGCACTGTAGCCAGTGGTGGCCAGGTCTCTGACACTAGGTCAGAGACCGTGCCTTGCTGGCACCTCCCGGGTGATCTGGAGAGGGCAGTCCACTGCATATAGGGAACTGCACCTCCCCCATCCTAATCTGATAAAGACAGGCATCACTTGGGTCACGACTATACCTTTTGGTTCATCGTTTCTCAACTACCACACAGGCTTTCCCGCGCGTTGACGCCTACCCTCGTTCACCTACACGGTATAGGCTAGTTGCCCCGCCGTTTGCCCCTGCGGCTTTTCACGGTGCCCTGTTACCATCGAGGTTTACTACGTCTACCTTCTAAGGTTGAGCGTCAACACGCTCCTTACGGTTGAGCGTCACTACGCTCCCGAGACAAGACAGTAGCATACCCCAGAGGTGACTGTACGACAGTTGGGGGGCCCGACAGTTTCCGCCTCGACAGCAGCACCGTTTACGTTAAACGAATTTGCACGACTTATCGGCGTGTTATACACTGTTGAGGAATGCATTCATGCTCTTCTGCAGTCAGGAGCGTGCCTTGCTAGAAGTGATATCGATCGACGGGCATCATCGAATGACTTTTGGGACACCGTGGTCTGGAAGCACTTCAATGACGCAGCTGTGAAGCCTAATCTAAATTTAAAGGGCGAAGTATCGGATGTAGACCCCTTTTCGCCTCCGATTGTGCATCGGCCAGGAGAAAAACTTCCCCAGCATTTCTCCCGCATAAGGGCCATTTTCACAGTTGCTCTAGACAAATTGAGCCGGAGTGGACAAAATGACCCCGATCCCAATTCATTCGAGAACTTTGTTCCGCGTGCTCCGAACTCATGTGAGATCAGTGCAGACGGTAAGCGCGCTCTTATAATTTTCACAGTATTGCGCTGTGATGAAGGGGACCCGGACGAAAACGCTTTACTACAGTTTACTTTGAAGCTTGCTTCACCTGGTATTGGTTATGATGAAGGCTCTGGTTCGTCCAGATCAGCGATGAAGACATCAAGAGGAAGTAAGCGGGCACCATCGGTCGAAAACGAACAGCTACACAGTATTATGACAAGTATGGCCGCTTCATTGGGAGGGCTTGTAAAGGAAGGATCCGCTGACATGGCAAGCGCAGTACGATCGTTGTTTGGACAGGGGACCGATGTTGATTCGGCTGAGGAAAGAGCAATTGCGTGACGAGAGTCGTTATTGAAAAAGCTAACGCGTGTTGGCAAGGACATGGCTACCATTCAGAATGAAGCACCAGAGGTGCTGCGACTGTTTCAGCGCGAAAGAGACGCCATTGTAGACGAGATTGAAAAGATCGATACCATCGATATACCGGACGCTTAGAAAGGGCCCTGCGCTAGTCCGGAAGAGAGCAGGAAGTCGTCGTCTGCGTGTTGTGACAAACTGCCATGGCCGGTGATTGTTCCATACGAAGCAGGTTGCAGCTACCTCGCATAGATTCAAACAGGTAGATAAAACCCTCTCTGCTGAATTGCAGCAGTGAGGGCGTCTCTCAGCTCCGAAACTTCAAGTTCCTTCCTCCGCCTTTGCTCGGTATTGTCCCTGATTTTAGTAGCAGCCTCCCACCAGCTTTCAAAAGCCTTTCGCAAACAGCCACATCCTCAACTGACAGGGCACGCTTGATGCACGGGTAATTGTTGTCTATACATAATTTGTGGATGCGCATGCACGCGCTAGGTACCCGAGGCACTCGTGGTAGGGAATATCGCATAGGACTCCACATAACACCGAAGCGAGCCGTGAGCATACCAAACGCTTGTTCGACCACGGTGCGCAAAGAGGAATGTAGAAAATTGAAACCGTCGCTGGCTACCGCCAGCTGTTCATGTTGAAGCTGTGACTCTGAAAACGGCGTTACAATACCATTTCTACACTTAAATACCGTGTCACCGGCTATCCAGTACCCTTGCATAAGCTCTCCCGCACGGAGGCGTTGTGCTAAGTCGGAGACAGCAAACGCGAGTGAGTCATGTGTAGAACCAATGGCTCTGGCCTACATATAAAGAAGGGGGTAGGCAGAATCAGCAATGGCCTGTACGGAGATGGCAAATAATCCTTTACGGCAGTAGTAGCTTCTTGGATTGTGACAGGGCTAGGGCTTCAATATGTTCACAGCAATACCGTCGAGTGCTCCAACACAGCCCCAAAGCAAGCTCATGGCTGGCCGTGCGTTTTTAAAAGCTTCTGCCATTCCATGTAGCTGGTTTGCATCATCCAGTGGCAGTCCAGGGAGTTGCAGTTCCCATAAAATAACGTCGATGGTCGCTCCGAATATATCATATGCAGTAGAGCGCCCTAAACGAAACAGCATTATTAAGTCATGATAGGACCCCCCCGATAGCATTCGTAATGTCAGACCAAGCCGCACTGCTGGTTCCACACGTCCGCCCCTAGATCGATTTGCCATGGGATCACCCTTTGGGTCATAAGTGGTGCTGAGATTCCCAAAAAACTCTCTACGGTAGCAACAAGAAGTGGAAAGATGACTGAGCATGCGAAAACGGCAACAATCTTGGCCTGTGCTTTGGGACATTCTTCTTTGTCCTGGGCGTGCCAAGTATCACCGTGATCTGCATCAGATTCATAGCTATCCACCATTGCGCTAGAAGGGTACTCCAGCGGGAAAGATGGTACAAGGTACAGTCTCAAGAGTTTTCGCTGTGCGATGAACTGCCGTTTGCACCCACACTTTTCATCTTGATCAAGTACGAGGGTCCGAACATGTTCTGCTATATTCACGTGCATAGACCGTCCATTCATTCTGAATGGAAGTATGTATTTTAACCCCCGGAGGAGATACAGATTCAGAAAAATCGACGCTGTATAGACCGGTCCTCAATAAGAGCACCTTATTAAGTGTTCCGCTCTTAACCTGACAAAAAAATTAAAGCTGACACCCCCTACAGGGAAGCGAAATGGACGATTTTGGTCCTCCGCTGGTTTTATACTCTTACAGCATCTCCACTAGATGCGGACCAAACGCCCAAACGACTATATACATGTGAAAAGTTAATTGGGTTAGCCTATCCCTGCTGCCAGTGCAGGCCCATTTCGCTGGCCTATCGCTTGATCGGTGCGCATTGGACAACCTCGTGATAGAGGATGCCTACGACGACGACTTTGACAACATCGTCGAAGACATCCTCTACCCGTCAGATGAGGAAACTGTTCAGCGGCGCGCCCATGGTGGGTCACTGCCCGGTCACACGTCTAATATAAACCGTGACCGTGCTGATGGACACAAACGTCTCGTACGCCGTTACTTTGCTCGGAATCCAGTCTAAAACGAAATCATCTGTGAGAGAAAGTTCCGAATCACGCGCCAAATCTTTCTCCAGCTTGTACGTGCTGTTTCAAGAATTAGAAAGTAATTTGTTCAGACATCTAGCTGCGCCAGGGTGCTGCAAAGTGAATGCTAGCTTATGGGGGCGCGGCAGATCAGCTTATTGAATATCTTCGTATAGTAGGAAGCCCAAGCCTAGAAAACCTCCTTCGTTTTCGAAAGGCTTTGATATGTTCGCATGGTGATAATTATTTTAGTACAACTACAAAAGAAGAGATCAAGCTGCGGTTGCGTCGCGGCGACAATCGTGGCTTATCAGGTGGGTTAAGGAGATACACTGCTGTAAATGGAGGTGGAGAAATGCCCAGCCGCAATGCGTGGTTAGTATGTGCGGAAGGAGAGGGTACCGACGGTCACATTTGAAGCCATCTCGGACAATCTCCTTTACATTTTGTGGTATTCCACTGAAGACTGTAGAGGTCCCGGTGCAGTGGGTATCCACAGAAATAAACGCGAACAGCGGGTGTCGCCTTGCGAACGACGGTTCTTACATAAGAAGAGAGTGTGCGGAAAGCAGCCAGGTGTGCCTGAACAATGGAAAAAATATGTGTATTCATAAAGCGGATGTCCAGATGCGGCAGTACGTAGTGCACACGAGATCGGCTCGACAACCCTTGTGACAACACAAATAACTAGGTACCAGTAGAGAAAACAATACACACACACACAGAAAGCTGTAGAAAAAGGGCGGTAAACTCGCAACAGTAGAGGGTATCCCCGGAAGAAGATCTATAGCTCAGAACGGTTAAGTACTGATACTATAGGTGACCATTTGTGGTAAACCCCTTTAGGGTTTCTAGGACTCACCAAGATGGTGTTTAGGTTGGTTGGTTGGTTGTTGATTGGCCTTCGCCGTCCTCACCTGGGCCTTGCACCCTTTAATGTACCAATAGGCAAAGCAAGTAGTGTACAGTAAGGCAACCACGTGGCGTGCTACTACATAATTATCTAAATAATACCAAATAAAATATTTGGTGATGGCACCTTACAGTGTACACTATATACAGTTTTTTCTAATTAAATTTCTCCTGTCCCATTCTTTCCATGAAGTAATTCTTCTCATAACTTCTCGTAATCTAGTATAGCCCAAGCAATAGCTTATGAATGCCATATCGTGACTTCGTAGTGTTTTCGAACGGTCGATCTCAGGTGCATCCAGAATGATACATTTGTATCTCCAGATTCTAGCTGTTGCACTGGGAACTTGGTACTCAATCGTGGTGTTGAACAGATCATTTTTGTGCGTGACATATAGGGTCGCTAAGGTGTGAAATATCCCGTTGCGATTTGTACAGGTCATATATTGTTCCTTGCTAACTATGACGTTTGTTACCAAAAACTCTACCTACTCGTTCCTTCTTCTTTGCGCACCTTGTGTTTATTTAATTAATGATTTCCGTTCTATTCTTTTCTACGTATTTGACCTATTAGGCTGATACAAATGTAGCATTCTGGATGCACCTGAGTTCGACCGTTCGAAAACACTACGAAGTCACTATATGGCATTCATAAGCTATTGCTTGGGCTATACTAGATTACGAGAAGTTATGAGAAGAATTACTTCATGGAAAGAATGGGACAGGAGAAATTTAATTAGAAAGAACTGTATATAGTGTACACTATAAGGTGCCATCACCAAATATTTTATTTGGTATTATTTAGATAATTATGTAGTGGCACGCCACGTGGTTGCCTTACTGTACACTACTTGCTTCGCCTATTGGTATATTAAAGGGCGCAAGGCCCAGGTGAGGACGGCGAAGGCCAATCAACAACCAACCAACCAACCTAAACACCATCTTGGTGAGTCCTAGAAACCCTAAAGGGGTTTACCACAAATGGTCACCTATAGTATCAGTACTTAACCGTTCTGAGCTATAGATCTTCTTCCGGGGATACCCTCTACTGTTGCGAGTTTACCGCCCTTTTTCTACAGCTTTCTGTGTGTGTGTGTATTGTTTTCTCTACTGGTACCTAGTTATTTGTGTTGTCACAAGGGTTGTCGAGCCGATCTCGTGTGCACTACGTACTGCCGCATCTGGACATCCGCTTTATGAATACACATATTTTTTCCATTGTTCAGGCACACCTGGCTGCTTTCCGCACACTCTCTTCTTATGTAAGAACCGTCGTTCGCAAGGCGACACCCGCTGTTCGCGGTTATTTCTGTGGATACCCCCTGCACCGGGACCTCTACAGTCTTCAGTGGAATACCACAAGAATTGTGTATACCGACGCTCCTCCCTTAAAAGAAGCCGTCCAGCACAGTGCCGATACCGCACCGGCAAAACCACCCAGTTGTGACCAGCCGCAGTCGTTGAAGAGGGCAAAGGCGAGCTCGCATCCAGCTACACTGAGATGCATGGGATTTTTGAGGTCATGAAAAATCGCCGCGAGCTTTTGGGGGTTATCTTTGCACGTGGTCTCGAAAACCCCTCCGCTATTTACAACAAAGTTCTATCATTCCCATGATCTTGGTGAGAGATACAATTTCACAAGCCCATTTTAGTATGGGAAAGACTGACACCTTTGTAACTGGAAGCTTGCAGCACATGGACACTTAAGTCAGGAAGGTGCAAGCCTCGATCCTTGTCCATACCCATGAGCTTTCTCAACAGATAAAAAATGTATTTTGCGCTTTTGGTGGTTAAATGGGTCTTCATTGTCACATTTGCTTTGATGGTACGCTGGCTAATGATGACAGAAGAATCTTTCAGAACGACACGCTGCATGTGTTCTTTGGTACTACTGGTCTTTTATATGACTCCCACTGCGAAGATTATATTATTTCGTAGCGCTCCTCCTGAAGAGACGTTAGCCTGATATCATCAACACAGCGCGCAGACGAGCTGAATTGCTGTTCCGCAGTTGACAGGGACTGGAACTGAGAGTTTGAAAACTTTTTAATATGTTCAGCATGCTTTTGAAGAAGCAAATTTTACCACTCAGCAAGTGTGTTGTACATGGTGCGTATCTTGGCGAAATGAGAGACATTTGCGGCGACCCTTCTTTCGATGTCGAGCTTTTTGCGCTCGCATTGAGTGTGTTGAAGACGGAGGCATGAGTGTAGCGGCGAGTAGGGCAGCAACGATGGGGCTTCGAACAGCTAGCGTTCGACTAAAGAGATGCCTAACTTTCTTTAACATAAACAGGTCAAGACCTTTCTCGTTTATTGCAATCTACTTATTCGCGTCCAACTTCTCCCTATCCGACTCCGCCTCCTCCTCCACCTCCTTTATGAGCTTTGTCAGGACGCGTTTGCGCATGATGTTCAGGAAATTTACCGCTTCCTTTTGATTACACTCCACCGGCGCGTTTGCGAAGAGCTGCATGTCTATTTGCTTCTTCAACGTCTCCTTAAGCTCGCTTTGTGCCTCGAAAGCGTCATGTTGAAATCTGAACCTTTTCGGTAGCACTGCGCTGTGCTTATGCTCTTCTTCAGCTCTGCCACGCCCCATGGTCCTTGTAACCGATAACTTAGTGCCTTGTTTATTCACTGTTGCGTCCGTACAGTCCTCCTCAACGTATTGAGCATAGATGCTGCTCATCACCTCCCTCTTCGGTTCCAGGTCTGCGCCAAATTTGGGATGGTGGCGCAATTTGTTCCAACAATCGAGAAACGAGAACGACGTCCCAGGGTCTTCATCCAACGCCTAGATATCAACTCCATTGTATATGGTCGTAGCCGTCTTTATGATTTTATCACTATTGGTCCTCGTCAGCTTTCGATACGCGCTTGCGTACAGACTCCACTGTTCCCAATTCACGTTTTGTTTGTTTAAACTTGTCGTTGTAAACGTCTGTGACAGTGCGGTAGAAGTCATCTCCTTTTTGTTCAGCCCCTATGGTGGGATTTTCGCTGACAATGAGCCAAGATTTGGCTTGAGCGCCATCCTCCGCCGTCAAAAAGATCGTGCCGCGCACGTTTTTCTTTTTGGCGGCATCTACTATTGGGGCTTGGGCGGTTGTAGCTTGGACGTTGGGTAGTGCATTCAGCATTTTGCAAGAGAAGAGAGGGAGTGGGGATGGAGGTCTAGGGGAGGAGGGAGGTCGGGAAGGGGGTGGTGGAGGTTGGAAAAGGGAAGATTTGGAGCGATCGTTCATTGTGTTATCTACGGGGTGGCTACATCTGAGGTGGTACAGAACCGAGCAGCTGGTGGTAGAACATATTTGCGTTGGGGTTTCGGTATTTTCGCGGGAATGGAATGGGAGACGACGCTATCAGCTAGCGCCATGTGAATAAGAGATGGTATAAAGCCAAGCTCTATCGCTGGCGCAAATCTATTCAATTTGGTCCACGGTTTTTCTCCGGCCTAAATTGTATGAGCGAAATGACTGTTCGTGGGGTTCGCGGCATGGACCATTTCCCTAAATTTATAGGTATTTGATGCTTTGGTTTTAGTCGTGGAGATGCTCTCAGACGCGAAGTCTATCTCGCTGCTTGCCTTCAACTTGATGCGAGCGCTACTGCTAGTGGCGCAGTTCGAGAAGCGCACGATTTATCTCAAACATAGTGCAATCGAAAGCCCGCCACAGAGCGGTGGGAAAGAGTAAAGATTACGGATGAGTCCTGTAAGTGGACAGGACCTGAGGTACATTACAGACGCCACGTGGACTGGCCGACTTCCCCTTGGCATATTTAGAGAATTGTTTTATTCTTTTTAATTGTGATAGAATAGACTTACAGTACAAGAAAGATATCAGCGCCTCACCATTGATATTTACTTGGCTCGAGTAACGCTTCTCCCCTAGAATCAGGTAGACACCGTTAAAATACTAAATTTCCCCCTTTCGTACATTAGTTCCACCAATTGGTCTTCAAGCCATCGTTTCCATAGATCCGACTTGTAGGACTACGTATTAAACGCCCGCCCATTTCACCAAGTACTCTGGGAGTGCCACGGTTAAGGATACGGAACTCAAAACCCGCCCCCTCTACCACGCTACCCCATGTTGAGAGCAGTACGCTGACCTACCAGTCATTGCGTTACGTTATGGTCTCTCGACTTAGATTCCCTTAAGAATAATTGAAGGGACCACTGGAAAGAAGAACTACCGGGATTGTAATCCTTTGGTTTAACTACCAAACGGATCAGAAGTACAGAAGCAACCGCCATTATGGATGCAGGAAACACACCCAACCGACCAGACCATAGGACTCCTACAACAGCACCAGTTGCAACTGCAACACCGATGAAGTCTCCTGAAGAACAGGTTGATACTGTTAGTGACCGCAGTAGCAAGAGAAGCCAACCGCAAGGAGTACTGAATCCCCTGAACGACCCTGAAAGGATTCGCTGGGAACCCATGGTGGCAGCGCGTTTAAGAGAACGCCTGACCAGGGCCACGTCTAGGCCAGGGTCACCCCAAGTAAAACCCCATGAGACCGAAGGAATTAGAGAGAACATTCCCACAGGGCTTGTGGACCTTCTCTGGCCCCGTCTCGGTGAGCTTTTCTCAGCCTATGTGAATTCTATTGTCGACATGCGACTCGCTACGGCCATCGCAGACCATACGGACTACCTCGTTAGGCGAGTAGTTCCTAAGGTAGGAGAGTCTGAATTATTCGGAGACTCCCTCCTACAGGCCGTTCAAGGAGCAGTCACCAGGCAGGCAGGCAATGAGGTCCCTAGGACCACTCCACAGGTCAACCATCCGGCTTCCATATGGAAACCCCCAACCAAACCCCCATGAGGGGCGGTATTACCCGCCCCTCGCGGGGAACACCAACAACAAAATCTAATAGAAATACAATTTAGGAGCAGAAAAGAAGCTCCGCGTCTAGAAGAGAGACAAAATGCTCGACCTAAAAGACAATATGAGGTACAGCGACCTCAGGGCTCCATCGGATCGGACAGAGAGATCAATCCTTTAGGTCCCCATTCCGCTGGAAAGAAGCGAAGAAACCGCAGGAGAAAGAAGAACAGAAGGAGTAAAAGAAATACCATTCGGACACGAGTGATTCCGATTCGGACACAACCGAAACGACCGACTCGTAAGTAGATGAGGCTGCCGTTCGAGGCCTCAAACCACTGACAACAACCAAAGAACTTTTCCTCAAGGTTCTAGACTACCGGAACTATCGATTGGCCGACAGGTCCCCGAAATACTCGGGTTCGGTGGCTCGCAGAGTTGCCAAATGGGCCAAACGGATGCAACCAACCATTACTACCAAGTTCTCGGGTTCCGATCCCATTGCTGTCCTTAGGTTTTTCAGTTGGTCCCGTACGGTCTGCGATCAGAATGGTGTCTACGAGGGCGCCGCTCTGTACCTTTTCTAATTCTTCCTTACAGGACAGGCGCGTGACCGAGTGGTTTCGAAGATGTCTGGTACGACTGACCTCGCAGTTTCTCAAGACCGTAAGCTCTACGGTTCATATCCTTCGGTTTTTCATTACCTCTTGAGAACTTATGCCACCGGTGACGTTATAATGGATGCCCACCAGGAAGTGATATTCTTTAGGCAGAGCTCCAACATGACCGAATCAGCTTTCGCAGACGACGTATGGAAGAAGGCTTACCGATGTGGAAACGTATTCTCCGAAGGGCGCTTCAAGCATCATTTCATCACGGGACTACTCCCTGCCATTCGGACCCATGTCCGTAATTACCACACGTAAAACCCACAATACTCCTTCTGACGGCTCTTCACCTGTGCCGAAGGCTATAGCAAAACCTACAGGACTCCCAGGCGCAATGCTGATATATCCAGATTACACGCATTTCTATTGCGTAAACCAAACCGAGCCCATTTGGCTAGCTTCACGGAATCATACATGGATTCATTTCTCCATTATGCCGACTCGAGAAATATCCTCGCGGTTACTTTCAGTGCCCCTCCGTCTAGGCCACCATCACATACCTCCCAGCGAACTATAGCGAACACTGGACCACCCACACCCAAGTATTCCCCCCTTCCACCCCGTAAAGACGTTTTTGTTCGCTCACCAAGGGCCTGCTTTGTCTGCCTTTCCATGGTCCAGCTCTGTGACTGCACGAGGTATTGCCTGAGGGTGCACGCAAACATCCCCTAGCCTTAACGGAAGAGAATTGAAAGGTGCAAAGATCCGAAGGAATGTTTAACAGGGCACAGATACAAGCTACAGAAACACCTGAAAGCTCCCGCCCTGCGACCTCTCCGGATACCCCAATTAAAGCCCCACAGTACGATGCCCTTGTAAACCCTGCGAAAGAACCCGAAGAGGAACCCCATCCTCAGGAAGAAACGGAAACCCCATCGGAAAACGCTTAGAGGGTCGACGCGAGGCAAATCCTCCCTCTTTAAGTCCATGCCTCAGGCAATTGGACTATGGGGAGCAAAGGAGCTCTTCACCTTTCAATACAAAACACAGCCATTGGACCACTCAGAATGAACCAGAATTGGACAACAGTAACGACCCTGTTTGTATCCTCAGGAAGGAGAATTATAAAGTTCGGGTAACCATAGGACTACGTTCCAACAGCTCCCGAATGGCCACAGCCGTATTGGACACAGGCGCAGGTCCCAATTAGGCCCATTCTAAGCTACTCCCATTTGGTTGGCAAAATTTCGTTCAGGCAAGGAAGACCCCCAGGATTACAAATGAATCACGTAGACCAATGGAAATTAAAGGGATAGTACCGCTTTACCTCCAGGCAGGACAATTCAAAGTCCGTACGTGGTTCCTTGTATGTCCTAACTTAGGCGCAGAAGCAATCCTAGGGACCTCCTTTATCGATTGATACATTAAGGCTATTTATCCAGGCCTTAGGAAAGTTGGGTTCTATCGCGCACCTTCCATCCTTATAATTGGCTGCGCTCGAAAGCCAGAAGCTAACTTCAAACGAGCAATTATCTCTGATGATTCTAAGTGCAATAAAGTTCGCTTATCGAAAGCCATAACGATACCCCCGATGACCCAGATCACCGTATCGGTCCATTTCCAGTCCTCAAGTCTCGTGGTGTTACAGAATCACCCGAAAAGCGGTTCTGAAGCACCTGGCCATAATGGCCGATGGAGTAATGGACATCCGCCCCAACAGGCCCTTCTTGGTCACGATCAGAAACTTACGAGATAAGCCCGTAGCGTTTCGTAAAGGTATAGTGATTGGCATTATTCTAGCTACCTCTGTCGCTATTATAGAGACCCAAATGGATAATCTTGCGACGCCTACTATCGACGAGGACGTCGACTCTTGAGAGGGGACGGTCGCCATCGGCGAAGAATTCGAATCTTATAGGCCCCAGGTACTTGATCTCCTCAGGGAATACCAGGCCATGTGGTCAGGTAGATTGGGGACAATCAGAGCCACTACACACCGCATTGACCTTCAGGATGATGCTAGACCACAGTTCCAGCACCCATGCCGAACCGGCCTTAAAGGTAGGGAAAAGGTTTCCGACCAGATGGAAAAGATGCGCAAAGCTCAAGTCATAGAGCCGGTGCCTCCAAACCAATCCGAATGGGCAAGTTTCCTTGTCCTCGTAGCTAAGCAGGATGGCTCCGTCAGGTCCTGTGTCGACTACAGGAAGCTGAACGCAGAAACCACGAGAGACTCATACCCGATATCGCGTATGGATGACTGTCTAGATTCCTTAGGTGAAGCAGCCGTATTCACCACACTGGACGCTGACTCCGGATATTGGCAAATCCGTATGGCCAAAAATGCGATAGCGCTGACAACCTTCACCGTCCATGAAGGTCTGTTCAGATTTACTGGTATGCCCTTTGGTTTAAAGAATGCACCAACGATCTTCCAACGGGTAATGGACATCATACTGCCCAGAGTTAAATGAGAAATATCACTGGTATATTTAAATGGCGTATTAATCTTCCCACGAACCGTGAAGGAACACCTTCGCCACGTGAGGATGGTGCTACCAATCCTACAGGACGCGGGAGTAACACTGAAACTCCGCAAATGCGCCTTCTTCCATGCCTCAGGGGACTATCTCAGTCACATTCTCCTCCCAGGAAAGTTAAATGTAGCCACACGGACCAACGATGCGATATGCCAGGCTCAAATGTCCAAACTCTACACGCAATTACGATCCTTCTCGGGCTTGTGCAATGTCTACCGACGTTTCGTCCAAGGATTTGCTAAAATCTCGGCCCCTCTCAACGCAATGTTGAATAAAGAAAGACCTTCGGAGTTTGAATGCCTTACCGAGGACCAATACCAGTTATTTCAGACCCTAAAGGACAAATTGCTGAACCCACCCGTACTGGCTTAACCGAAACCCAAGAGGCCCTTTGCCTTGGACACAGACGCTTCTGATGTCCAAGTGGGATGTGCACTGCTACAGGAACAAGATCCACAAAAGGATTATCGACCTATTGGATACTAGAACAGAACGCTCACCAGCGCGGAGCGGAACTAAAGTACTACCGAACAGGAATGTCTCGCCATAGTATGGTCGGTACTAACAGTCCAACCACACCGTGGGGGAACTAGGTCCACCATTAGAATAGAACACGATTCACTCCGCTGGTAACTCAATATGACCGATGTATCAAGTCGCCTCGCTCGTAGGCGCCTTATTATGTCAGAGTATGATTATGATATAACCTATGGGCCAGGCATCAAGCACCAGGCAGCAGATGCCCTCTTGCGAATAATTACAGACGGAACTGACGACATGCCATCAGACGACCTCATTCCTACTTCCATCACAGATGATGGAACTCAGGATAATATGGAAACGTACTACCTTATGGGTTCGGTCAAAGTAGATGATCCTGAGGTCAAGGAGAATGAAATCTACCTATTGGACTGGGAGGTGGTCCCATCAAAGTAGGCACCACCTCAGGTTAATATAAAAACCCTAGAGAAAAAAGAGCTCCTCCCTATAACTATTAAGGAGCTCCTACAGGCGCAGGTCAAAGACAAGTACTGGAAGGAAAAGGCCCAATTGTTAAGAATCCCTGGATGCTTATTTGATTTTGACCGATTTGGACTACTGTTTCGCCGCTTACCACTGGATGGCGCACTCCAACGGATAGTACCAAGGTCACTGAGGACGCGATTACTACACCTCGCCCATTTCCCTTGCTTGGTTGGTCACCCTGGAGGCCGACGAATGTACTGGACCCTTAGGAAGTTCTTCTCCTGGCCACTAATGGCGCAGGACCTATGGAAAACCACACGGAACTGCACTTCGTGCGCACAAATCCGAGGGTCTCGCGCCAAGCATCAGGCCAAATTGAAGGGTTTCCCCGCCGCAAGCCGGATGGAATTCGTCGCAATGGATATACTTGGACCTTTGCCCAATTCTTCCCATGGGAAACGATTTGTTTTGGTAATACCCGATAGGTTTAACAAAATTACACGAGCCCTACCTTTAGGGAAGATAACAGCCACGGATATCGCCACGGCATTTTTGTCCCACTGGGTATATCCCTATGGAATGCCACTCTACCTCCTCACGGATAATGGCACCCAGTTTGCATCCAAATTCTTTTAGCACTTTTGTGCTACCTTAGGTATCAAACATGTAAACACAACGGTATACCAACCGCAAACCAATGACCAAGCCGAACGATTCAACCGTACCCTTATAGACCGTTTGGAACACTACGTATCGGAGCACCAACTGGACTGGGACGAATACGTTGAGCCACTGGTTTATGCCTACAACACGCAAGTGCACGCTTCCACGGGAACAGCACCTTTCGATTAAACGCTAACGAGATCGCCACCGCCGATAGCTGTTGACCTTCAGGAGTCTATTCTACCCCAAGACAAAACCGAAGGAATGACTCTTACTCAGACCAAGTGCTACTCGCTCCGACGCATCAATAAAAATATCCGATCGGCTAGAGCTGTACTGACCAAAGCCCAACGGCGCTACAAGGTCAATTTGGACAAATGCGTCTGGAAAACACCTACCCTTTTGAAAGATGAATTGGTTTACCTGGACCGGCCACCAAAAGAAAGTGATGACGTCGAGGACACTACGCAAAAATTCCTACCCGGCTCGACGGAACCAAATAAAGTCCTTAAGGCCAATCAACACACATTACGATACTAATTGACGGCCTACTGGACACCGTCTCTATTTATCTGGTGACAAGAGCTCCCAGCTCCTCCGAACCACCCAATTTCCAGCCCTTTGGCCCAACGGAATCACCACGACCTCAGGTCGAGGCTCAAGCCCCCACAACTCTTAAGGCAATATCCGCGGACCCAACTGTCCCCATAGACCCATTTGTCAATGCCAATGACGATGACCCATCTCTCCCAACCGACTCCGATTGATTTGCACCTCTGGACCCCACTCTCCTTCCGGAGGAGGAACACCAACAGGAATAATTCATTGAACGAACCATCTCCACCTGTCGAGGAGAAGATGGGATACTGCGCTATGGCGCCCATTGGTTTGGCTATATCCCCAAAGAAGACACTTGGCAAAAGCCTCAAACCATTCCGCCTACTTTTTTCGCCAGCTATTGGAGCGAAATCGGCAGCACGAAGCGCAGCCTTCAGGGGGGGGACAGCCACTGGCCCGAATAATACCAAAACGCCTCCCAAAACGCCTCTCGATACGCCTCCCGACACGACAGTCCGCCATAGCTTCAACATCAGGTAACCACGTCAGTTTTCAGGCGACATCTGAGGTAGACCTGAGAAAGCTCTCAAGGTTTGGATGGCGTCCGGGGACACGCACGTTTGAGAAATACAGGATCGACTTTAGGAAAGCACAAACATTACTCCATTTTCCTAATTAGCAAAGGCCTAACAGCCCTCTCCATGACCTCAAGGTTTGCAAAAGCGCTCCAAAACCCAATAAGACTCACTGAGGCGGTGCAGAGGTAACCCCGTCGTCCTCATTGGAACTTGCAGGAGCGAAAACAGGGCTAAAATCACCTGAGGAGCCTATTGTACCAACAGGACGGGCACCAGCGAGCCGAGCACGCTTCTTCAGCGGAGACTTACCTGAGAAACTATGGACACCCTTGGAAGCCTCCCGGTCGCTCAAATTTAGACCATACCTGGCATCCAAGTCGGCAGTAACCCTCTGGGACATCATTTGGGCATTCTGCTGCAGGAAATTGACCATAATGGTCTTCAGATCCTCACCCTGCTAGACAATCGAGACGTAGTGCGCTGAGAGACGCGCCCAGGAGCAAGCTTCCCTCAGGACTCTCGTAATTTCCATATAGGCAGCAACACCAACGGTACGGCAGACATGACGGAGATCCGCGGCTGCCGCCGTGACCGAAGCAGAAAAATGCGGCAATGGAGAGGAAGGCGCGATTTCGACTCCCACAGTAGACGTCTGAGCTATCAGATCACGTTCGGGACCAGCGGCTTCGACAGTAACCTCTACAGGAGGGACGTCCACTTGAGCGACGGGCGGCTCATATGAGAATTCATCCTGAGGAGCAGCGCCTGGAGGAGCTGGAGGAGGGGAGGCGGTCGGGAACACAATATTGGACTCGACCGGAGGATTGACGCCCTCTACGGTTATGATGAAGGGATCTTCACCGAAGGACTCTCTATCGGGCATACCAGCAGGAACCAACGGCATGGATCAGAATAAGGCTCCAAGCATAGAGGATCAAAACCACTGGCCTTCGGATACGTCTGTGTTGTCGAAAAACTATTCTTAGCAGCTAGATTAGTATGCGACAAGAAATCCGGAAAGAAATCTGCGAAAAATGACGGACTGCGGATGCAGAAGCTATTTCTGTTATTATTTTAGAGTGCCAGCTAGTTTTGGCTTTCGATTCTTTATCACGATCCATCAAATTATGAATGGGAAACGAATTCAGAAGCCCCTGCTAGTTTGCCGCTAATATTTCGATGTCAAACGCTAGATGTGAATGAAAACAGTCTGGCTCAGACACCCTCATACCAACCCACATCACAGTGATACCTCCCAGAACCACCATCAAAAATACGACCTGGCCTCGTGCACTCTCCCCCGGTATCCCTCATACTCCTCCCCACTCCCCGCAAACCCCGCTACAAACTCTTCTTCCTCTTTCTCCTCTTTCCCATCAACCACCCTACTCCCAGCTTCATAAACCGTCCCACCTACCCTCCGAATCATCAATCTACACCACCCACCCACACGCTTCACACCTCAACCCCGCCTGCCACCACTCTTCTGCCAAACACACATCTCATCCTCCACCTCCATAGGTTTGCCTCACAACTCTCTTCCTCCTCCCTCAACCCGCCGACGTCACCACCGCATACGCCACCATCATCTCTAATATCTCACACACATGTATCCCTTCACCACCTCCCCCATCGCTCTACCTCACAACACAACCGCTACCTCCAACTCTCCTCCTCCTCCGCAGTTTATTCTCCGCAAACAACTCTTCCCAGTAGCGCGTTACCTGCTGCAGACGTTCCCAAACGCCCGAAACCAGCGGCGCACCTCGAAACACAATACAGATCGGCCCTAAACGGCCACAACCCCAAATGGCACGCGTTAAAACCGCTCCCACGCATTCAATTCCCCGCCATCTTATTCCACATCTAAACACCCCCGAACCCTGTATTCCAAATCGTTCTACCACTTTTGGCATTTCCATTAAATTTTCCCTCAGCCCTTCCCCCTTTCATTCATTTTATTCCCCTCTACGCTTCATACTTGCGCTTCTAACACCAATTAAACTCATTTTTCCTTCTTTAGCAGCCATCCCACGTCCGTCATTATTATAAACAACATTGTTCCTTGTACTCATACCCATCTTCCCCTTTTCCTATCACCTTCTGCACCCCTTCCATCACTTGTACTCTGCAACACATTGTCTCCCATATATTTCCTTTTGATGAAACACTACTCCATACTTTATATGAACGAAATACCCTTCACAACACATAAAACAACGCTCTAGACATGCCCTCTATCTTATTACTAATACTCGCACTCCTCTACTTCAATAAACATCTCTTTTTGTCCATAAAAACACAACTACACCCTCTTTCTCGGGCTCTTCCCCATCACAACTACCACAGTTCATCTCTCAGATCTAAAATTGGTCTTTCCAAACTCTCACACTCAAAGACAGATCCTCCTCCATCATGACGTTTCAGCCACCATCGACTTTAACATTATTTCTCACATAACTTTCCTCAGTTTCAACAATTGCCTGAAGCTCGAATTCTGCAAGGACACCAACAACTCACATGTTTCAGGAGCCTGCTCTATTCTAACCAATGCATTGAAAGCAGAAATGACCCAAATCGACCAGCTACTGCCCCAGAACCACTCTGACCACCGATTCTTAGAAAACCCATTCCTACTGCGTGACCTTCCACACCTTCGCCATGTATCCATATACAATTGTTCTTCTGAATCCAATTCCGAAATTCCCTTCCATATGGCTAGTCTTCCTCCCCTAATATTCTTCGCCGTCCTTCTATCCTTCGCCATCGGGGCTCTCTATAGTGTTTTGAAACCTCTGCTCATCATTTCTCTTCTCTCCGGCCATTATTCTTGTGAAATAGAGACCGGACATACCCTAATGTATAGATTCATCGATACAGTACTCTATATCATGCTATTCGACTTTGCCTTCGCCCTTCACAACCGCTTCTTTGGATCCCTCTCTTCCTGTCCGATGAACCCCACAAAGCACTGCAGCAGATTGAGTACAATCGCCGATAGAATCGCGGGCATTGCCCTAGTTGGGACTCCTCGCCCTGAACGCCATCATTTTTGCCGCCTATGATCTCAGATCCACCCTCTTTCTCTCTCTTTCTCTCCTTTCCTCTATACAGACCCCCCTCCATCGCCTTCTTTCCCAGCGGCTTCTTCTTCGCTTTCACACACTACCTTGTCGACAGGTTCACTGACTACTTTCTCACAGGCCAGGCTTTCAACAACAGAGTCCCTCTACCTTACTCCCCACTCTCTTCCTCCGACATCATCTACATCTGCCGACCAACCGCCTTGGAGTCCCTCCGAAGAGCATTCGTCATGGAAGACATCTTTTGCTCCGTGCGCCCCTTCCTCAACGAAGTAGTCAGCGTCTTCTCGACACACTTTTCTTTCGAGTCCATCACTCCTTCTGGTTTCTCCACCTACAAAGATTTTCCACCCCTTCTTGCAAAAACTCTATTCATTCTCCTCCTCTTCTGCTCCAGCGCTATCGATTATGAACTGAAGTACAAGTTCAAGCGATACATTGCAGCAATCGGAAACCCCTCAGACCATTGACCTCACACCTCCTCCCCTACGAATAACTTTTTAGTCGAGTACAAGAACAATAAATAACATAGGTCTATTGTAACGATACAGTTCTTCACTCTACACTGTTCAGCTGATTACATATCTCTCTTCTATAGAAAAATAGATATAATTTATGAGCGAAGTGCGGGCGGCGCTAGATATTCAAACGTACCGGTTGAGCCAATTACGAAAAGCAGATATAGATGACTAAGTATGGGAGAAGAGCAAAGACAATGACGCATACGCTACCATTGAGATACGAATCTACATATGGCGTTGCCTGCTTCGGAAGAAACGCAAAGGTTTTGGATCAAAACTGAAGACACAAATACCTGTGGACGGGTTTGCGTCGATACCAAGGATCTTCCTTACTGTATTATTTTATAACAACTCAGGTCCATAGTTTCTGCTAGACTTCATATATCGTCTGCCTACATTGGAGAGGAGGGGCTTTTGACTCTGGTGAATAACAGCAAAAAGGCCCGAATCGCCGCCTCCAGGGGATGAAGCAGAAGCAGATGACTGTAAAGAAAAGAACGAAAGAAGAACACTGTTGGGCTAGGAGAGCTGCATGTTGGAATAATGGCTACAAATGGAGGAGGAAATGGGGGCGGAGGACCGGAAGACAGATTAAGTGAAGAGATGAGGACTCGCGTCAAAGCTTTGGGAGACTCGTTAAGAGAAAGTTTGTATACATGCAAAACGGAGGTAGTGATTGATAATGGCGGCGTATCTTGTAGTGCTTCTGACGGTGGCATTCCGCTTGCAATCGTTGTTATTTTTCGGAATAGGATGAAAATGGCCGGGCTTTTAATGGGAGATTATGTCGAAGGAATTGTGGACTGCTTGGCCAAAAAAAATGTGACAATGTATCGAAACCAAAATGATCTGCAACACAGAGTAGATGTGCTCGAGAAGCAGCTCATGGAGGAAGTTCATATTCAGGCACAGCTGGCAAACAAGGGGGCCAGAATGAGCGGTGGCCAAGCCGGAGCAGGTGGACAAGGCGATGCGACTATAAACTTTTTTGCCGGTGACTGCAGGGAAGAGAAACGGTACAGAAGACAAAGTGGATTTTTTAGAGCGATGTACTCATCTCAAGAAGAGACGCAGGTTACTATATGGGTGGTCATTGTTGATGAGGATTGAAGGATACCACTCCTAGCCCCTAAGCACTATGTGAACCAACTTGAATTGGAACAGTGCTTCATTTACAGAGTCTTTCATTGCTCTCCACTCTTAAAAAGTACTTCTCATCACTAATTCTCCTTACTCAATTTCGGTTTCAAGCTTTCAGAAATCTATTGGACACCACTTTGCCCTTTCGGGGTCGGAAGAGTTACAGGGATAGAAGAAACAGTGGAAAGAACAGGACCAGGAACAGGAGGTTGGAAGTCCACATCAAACGATTTTCCCAGCTTCTTCTTCAACTGCGTGAGCCTCTTCGATATCTTTCCTTCCCACATTGCACGAGTGGCCGCCCTTTCCAGTCGGGCGGTATGTCTAGTTGTGAAGGAGCGATAATACCGGTTGAGCCCAGTAAGCCGCCGGGCCCTGAAGTATTTGGCAGGTGACACGTGTACGGGTCGACCTCAGGTGGACTCATGTAGATTATTAATATAATTTAATTAGTGTAATAGATTAACAATACAGTGCCAGGGCGATCTCAGCGCCTCGCCAGTACTATTTACTTGGCTCGAGTGACGCTTCTTCCTTAGAGTACGGTAGGCACCGTTAGAGTACTAAATAACCCCCTTTGGTATATTAGTTCCACCCATTGGTCTTCAAGCCATCGTTTCCGTAGCTCCAACCTGTAGGACTACTAAGTAAACGCCAGCCTATTGCGCCAAGTACTTTAGGAGTGCCGCCGTCAAGGATTCGAACCTTAGGACCCGCTCCACCACGCTACCACCGGTCGAGACCCGTACGCTGACTTAACCCGTCATCGCGTTACATTTTGGTCTCCCGACTTAGAAACCTTTGAAATAATTGAACGGACCACTGGAACGAAGAATTATCCAAATTCTAACCTTTGGTTTAATTCCCCAACGGACCAGAAGTACAGAAGCAACCACCATTATGGATGCAGGAAACACACCCAACCGACCCAACCATAGGACTCCTACGGCAGGATGAAGTGCGACTGCAAGGCCGGCGATGTCGCCTGACTCTCAGGTTGATACCGCTAGCGACCGGAGGAGCACAGGGAGCCATCCACAAGAAGTACTGACCCCACTGGATAACACTGAAAGGATTCGCTGAGAACCCACAGGGGCAGCGTGTTTACGAGAACGCCTCACCAGGGCCACCTTCAGGCCAGGGACACCTCAAGGAGAATCCCCCCAGACCGAAGGAATTCGAGAAAACCTGCCCGCAGGTCTTGCAGACCTTCTCTGGTCCTGTCTCCGTGAGCTCTGCTCAACCCCCGTGGATTCCATTATGGACGTTCGACTCGATACGACAATCGCTGCCCACACGGATTATCTCATCGCTCGAATCGTCCGGAAGGTATTGGAGTTTGACTTATTCAAAGACTCCCTCCTACAGGCCATTCAAGGAGCCGTCAACGGCCAGGCAGGCGATTTGGTCCCTAGGACCACCCCACCACAAATTACCCATCCGGTCCCCATATGGCAACCACCTACCGAACTCCCAGGAGCGGCGAAATTATCCGCCCCTCGCCGGGAATACCATCAGGAAAACCCCATGGTGGGCCAGTCTAGCGGAAGAGAAGCTCCTGGTCTAGATGAGAGACAGGTTGCCCATCAGGAGACTTCAAGGGAAGGACAAGCGAAGAGCAGAAGAGAAGCTCCGCGTCTAGAAGGGAGACAACTTGCCCCACCCGACGGATTATAGGAGGTACAGCGACTTCAGGGCTCCATCGGATCCGATAGAGAGATCGATCCTTTAGGTCCCCATTCCGCTGGAAAGAAGCGAAGAAACCGCAGGAGAAAGAAGAAGAGAAGGAGTAAAAGAAAATACCATTCGGACACGAGTGATTCCGATTCGGACACAACCGAAACGACCGACTCGTACGTAGATGAGGCTGCCGTTCGAGGCCTCAAACCACTGACAACAACCAACAAACTTTTCCTCAAGGTTCTAGACTACCGGATCTATCGATTGGCCGACAGATCCCCGAAATACTCTGGTTCGGTGGCTCGCAGAGTTGCCAAATGGGCCAAACGGATGCAACCAACCACTTCTACCAAGTTCTCGGGTTCCGATCCCATTGCTGTCTTTTGGTTTCTCATTTTGTTCCGTACGGCTTGCGATCAGAACGGTGTCCACGAAGGCGCCACTCTGTACCTTTTCCAATTCTTCCTCACAGGACAGGCGCGTGAGCGAGTGGTTTCGAAGATGTTTGGCACAACTGACCTCACGGATGCTCAAGACCGTGAGCTCCTCAGGTAATACCCTCAGGTTGTTCACTACCTCTTGGAAACTTACGCCACGGATGATGTTAAAATGTATGCCCACCAGGAAGTTATATCCTTTAGGCAGAGCTCCAACATGACCGAATCGGCTTTTGCAGACGACCTATGGAGGAGGTCTTACCGATGTGGAAACTTGTTCTCCGAAGGACGGCTTAAACGCCAGTTCATCACGGGACTGCTGCCTGCCATTCAGACACATGTGCGCAATTACCACACGGAAAACCCGCAATACCCCTCCCGAAGGCTCGATACCTACGCCGAGGTTTATGGCAAAACCTAAAAGACCTACAGGCGCAACAATGATATAACCAGAGGACACGCAAATCCATTGCGTAAACATAACCAAGCTCATTTGGGTAGCTCCACGGAGTCGGACATGGATTCATCACTCCATTACACTGACTCGAGAAATATCCTCGCGGTTACTTTCAGTGCCTCTTCGTCCAAGCCCCCATCGTATACCTCCCAGGGAACTACAGCGACCACTGGACCACCCACACCCAAGTATTCTCCCTTTCCGCTCCGCAAGGTTGTTTTTGTTCGCTCCCCAAGGGCCTGTTTCCTCTGCCTGTCACTGACCCAACCTTGTGACTGTACGAGTTATCTGCCTGAGGACGCAAGAAAAACCATCGTAGCCCTAAGGGAAGAGAATTACTGGGTGCGGAGATCCGAAGGAATGCATCACAGAGCACAGAACCACAGGGACCCCTGGAAGCTCATGCTATGACACGCCTCCGGGCATTCCGATCAAAGCCCCACAGGTCCACACCATTGTAGATCCTGCGGACGGCCCCGTGGAAGAACCATGTCCTCAGGAAGAAACGGAAACCCCATCGGAAAACTCCTAGAGGGACGACTCGAGGCAAATCCTCCCTCTTTAAGCCCCTGCCTCAACCAATTTGACGGTCATGAGCCAAAGAGCTCCTTACCTCCAAATACAAACCACCCACAATGGACCACTCAGGATGAAACACAATAGGAACACAATAAAGACCCGTCTGTATCCTCAGGAAAGAGAACTATAAGGTTCGAGTAACCGTACGACTTCGTTCCAACAACTCCCGAGTGACCACAGCTGAATTGGACACAGGCGCTGGTCCCAACTTGGTCCATCCTAAGCTGGTCCCACTGGGTTGGCAAGATTTCGTTCAGGCAAGGAAGACCCCAAGGATTACCGATGCGTCTGGTAGACCAATAAACATTAAAGGGATAGTACCACTTTACCTCCAGGCAGGACAATTCAAAGTCCGCACGTGGTTACTTGTATGTCCTAACTTAGGAGCAGAAGCAATCCGAGGGACCTCCTTTATCGACCGATACATTAAGGCCATTTTTCCAGGCCTTAAGAAAGTCACGTTTTACCGGGCACCTTCCATCTTCATAACTGGTGCAACCCCAGGGCCAGAATCTAACCGCAAACGAGCGGATGTCTCCGAAAACACGAAGTCCAGTAAGGTTCGCCTGTCAAAGGCTATAACGACACCGCCGATGACCCAGATCGCTGTATCGGTCCATTCCCAGTCTACAGGTCTCGTAACGATTCAGAAACACCCGAAAACGGTTCTGAAGCATTACCTTGATGGCCAATGGAGTAATGGACATCCACCCCAACAGGTCCTTTAGGACACAATCAGCAACTCCCGAGATAAACCCGTTCGGTTACCTAAAGCTACAGTGATTGGTATCAATCTACCCACGCCTGTGGCCATTATAGAGACCCAGATGGATAATCTTGCGACGCCTACTCCCGACGAGGACGTCGACTCTTGAGAGGGGATGGTCGCCATCGGCGAAGAATTCGAATCTTATAGGCTCCAGGTACTTGATCTCCTCAGGGAATACCAGGCCATGTGGTCAGGTAGATTGGGGACAATCAGAGCCACTACACACCGCATTGACCTTCAGGATGATGCTAGACCACAGTTCCAGCACCCATACCGAACCGGCCTTAAAGGTAGGGAAAAGGTTTCCGACCAGATGGAAAAGATGCACAAAGCTCAAGTCATAGAGCCGGTGCCTCCAAACCAATCCGAATGGGCAAGTTCCCTTGTCCTCGTAGCTAAGAAGGATGGCTCCGTCAGGTCCTGTGTCGACTACAGGAAGCTGAACGCAGAAACCAAGAGGGACTCATACCCGATACCCCGCATGGACGACTATCTATATTCCTTAGGCGAAGCAGACGTATTTACCACACTGGACGCTAACTCGGGACATTGGCAAATCCCTTTGGCCGAAGACGCGAGAGCTCTGACAACCTTTACCACCCATGAAGGTCTGTTCAGGTTTACTCGCCTGCCCTTTGGTTTGAATAATGCCTAAGCCACGTTCCAACGGGTAATGTACATTATACTGTCCAGAGTCTAATGGAAGTTCGCCCTGGTCTATTTGGATGACGTTATAATCTTCTCACGGACCGTAAAGGAACCCCTTCGCCACGTGAAGAAGGTGCTAACAATCTTACAGGACGCTGGAGTAACACTGAAGCTCCGCAAATGCGCTTTCTTCCAGGCCTCAGTGGACTATCTCGTTCACGTCGTCCTCCCTGGAAAGGTAAAGGTGGCCACACAAACAACGAATGGGATTCGCCAGGCTAAGCCTCCTCGGACCCACACAGAACTACGATCCTTCGTGGGCTTGTGCAAAGTTTACCGACGGTTAGTCCAAGGGTTTGCCAAGATCTCGGCCCCTCTAAACGTGATGCTGAAGAAGGGAACACGTTCGGAGTTCGAAGCCCTTACGTACGATCAGAACAAAGCATTTCAGACCCTTAAGGACAAATTGGTGAACCCACCCATATTGGCCTTACCAGAGCCCGATAGGCCTTTCGTCCTGGACAAAGACGCCTCAGATGTCCAGGTTGGTTGTGCACTGCTACAGGAACAAGAATCACCGAAGGACTATCGACCTATTGGCTACTGGAACAGAACGCTCACCAGCGCGGAGCGTAACTACAGTACGACCGACAAGGAATGTCTAGCCATCGTATGGTCCGTATTGACACTCCATCCGTACCTCTAGAGAACCAGATTTATAATTAGGACAGACCATGATTCACTCCGCTGGCTTCTCAATATGACCGATGCATCGAGTCGCCTCGCTAGGTGGCGTCTCAGGCTGTCAGAATATGACTACGAGATAACCTATAGACCAGGCATCAAGCACCAGGCAGCAGATGACCTGTCGCAAATCATTACCGACGGAACTGATGACACCCCATTGGATGACCTAATTCCCACCCCCTTTACAGATGACGGACCTCAGGACTACACGGAAACAGATGACCTTATGGGTAAGGTGCAATCGGAGGATCCCGAGGTAAAGAAAAACGAAGTACACCTATTGGACTGGGAGACAGTACCGCCGAATTCGGCACGACCTCAGGTTACTGCGATAACCCCGGAGGAAAAAGAGCTCCTCCATATAACTATTGAGGAACTCCTACAGGCGCAAGTCGAAGACGAATACTGCAAGGAAACAGCCCAATTGGGAGAAACCCCAGGACGCCTGTTCGACTATGACCGATTTGGACTACTATGTCGCCGCTCACCGCTGGATGGCGCACTCCAACGGGTAATACCAACTTCGATAAGGGCGCGATTCCTATACCTCGCCCATTTCCTCCGCATGGCTGGCCATCCTGGAGCCCGACGAATGTACCAGACCCTAAAGAAGTTCTTCTACTGGCCACTAATGGCGCAGGATCTATGGAAAACCGCACGGAACTGTGCATCGTGCGCACAGATCCGAGGGTCTCACGCCAACCATTAGGCCAAACTGAAGCTCTTCCCCGCCGCAGGTCCAATTGAATTTGTCGCAATCGATATACTTGGGCCTTTGCCTAAATCGTCCCGTGGGAAACGCTTTGTTTTGGTTGTAACCGATAGGTTTACCAAACTTACCCGAGCCCTACCCCTAGGGAAGACAACGGCCACGGCTGTCGCCACGGCCTTCTTGTCCCACTGGTTATATCCATATGGCATGCCACTCTACCTCTTTACGGATAACGGCAGCCAGTTTGTATCCAAATTCTTCTCGCATGTCTGTGCTACGTTAGGTATCAAACACGTAACCACCACGTCGTACCACACGCAAACCAATGGCCAAGCCGTACGCTTCAACCGCACCCTTCTGGACCGATTGGCGCATTACGTTTCGGAGCACCAATTGGACTGGGACGACTACGTTGAGCCACTGGTTTATGCCTACAACACGCAGGTTCACGCTTCCACAGGGACAACGCCCTTCGAATTAACGCTAACGAGAGCGCCGCCGCCGATAGCTGTTGACCTTGAGGAGTCTATCATACTCCAGGACATAAGCGAAGGAATGACTCCGACCCAGGCAAAGCGCTACTCGCTCCGACGCATTGACTGCATTCTCCAATGGGCCAGAATTGTACTAACCGAAGCCCAACGGCTCTAAAATTCCAACTTCGACAAAGCCGTTTGGAACACACCGACTTTTGAGAACGGAGATCTGGTTTACCTGGACCGGCCACCGAAGGACAGTGAAAAACTTGAGGAAACTATGCGGAAGCTCATACCCCGATCTACGGGACTATACAAAGTCCTTAAGGCCAATGATCACACCATCAATTTACTCATTGACGGCCTACAGGACACTGTTTCTATTGACCGCGTGACACGAGCTCCCAGTTCCTCCGGACCACGAACGTCCCAGCCTTCTGGCCCAACAGAGGGCGCCACGACCTCAGGTCGACACTCAAGTCTCCACACCCCTCAAGGCAGTTCCCGAGGACTCGACTAGCCCCACGAACACGATGGGTAAGGCCAACTACTATGACCCATCGCTCCCAACCAACTCCGATGGATTCGCCCCTCTGGACCACACTCTCCTTCCGGGGGATGAACACCAACCGGAATATTTGATTGAGCGCATCATCTCCGCCGGTATGGGAGAAGATGGAACTATGCGCTATCGCGTCCATTGGTTCGGCTACACACCTGAGGAAGATACTTGTCAAGAGCCTCAAACCATTCCTGCCAATTTTATCGCCCGCTATTGGCGTAGAATGAGCCACTTGGAGCGCGGCCTTCAGGAGGGAGCACCCAATTGGCGCAGAATCAGCAACTCGGAGCGCGGCCTTCAGGAGGGGGTACCCATTGGTCCGAATAATCCAACCATTGGCCCGAATAATCCCAAAACGCCTCCCAAACCGCCTCCCGACACGACGGTTCGCCGAAACACGGCGGTTCGTCGTAGCTCCCGCATCAGGGACCAAAATCAGTCCTTCGGAGACACCCGATGAAGACCCGGGACGCTCTCAAGATTGGACGCCGTACCGGGGTACGCACATTCGAGATAAAAGAACGACCTTGAAAAAGCACAAGCATTAATTTATTTGACAACTAACAGAGGCCTAACAGCCCTCAGTATGACCTCATGGTTCGTGGAAGCGCTTCGAACACCAACAGGACTCATTGGGGCGGCGCAGGGGTAACTCCGTCGTCCTCATTGGAACCTGCAGGAGCGAAACCGGGATTAGGGTCACCCGAAGAGCCAACTGGACCACCCGAACCGACCCCAGCGAGCCGAGCACGCTCCTTCGGCGGGGATTCTCCTGTGGAACTATTGTCACCATCGGAAGCCTCCCGGTCACTCAAATTGAGATCATACCGGGCATCCAAGTCGGCAGTAACCCTCTGGGACATCGCCTGCGCATTGAGCTGCAGAAGATTCACCATGGCGGTCTTTAGATCCTGACCCTGTTGGACCACCGCGGCGTAGCGCATAAAGCGACGCGCCCAGGAGTAAGCTTTTCTTAGGACTGCCGCAATGTCAATCGAGGCATTAATTACGACGGGACGGCAGAAGGGCATGACGCACTCCCCGCGGATTTCGTCCGATGGTTTCTTCATAGCGGCCCCCGGGGCGCTCATAAGCCACCTGGTATCCCGACGAGCTCCCCGCTTAGTTGTTCGAAGCCATTGTGCTCCTGCCCGCACGGTGGTCCGCCGAGAAATAGATGGGAGAGCCGGTGGAGGCCACATAGTCCAAAGAAAGTACGGCGTATCCAGCGGGCTTATAAGGTGATTTCGGCATCGCGCGCAACCAATGGAAACGTACCACGAGGAAAAGACGAAGTAACGGAGTTGACCCGAACGGACTGACAGGCGTGAACCACGGTGGACGAAGCGCGGAGGGTCGCCAAGGAAAGAACGGAGACGAAGGAAGAACTCAGTGGACCGTCTCGGCAACGAGACGTGAGGAATACGCCGGCGATGCACCTATGGCCAGCGCTCACGGCGCGTGACAGTTTCAATCCCTAGACAAATTAATTGCCCTTCGGCGCCAATGGTCGGCTCACGCATCCCCGCAACTCCGCAGGCGGTGACGACGCGACGTACCGCCGCACCCAATGGTACCGGGAGCAATGAAGGGCACGCGTCCCCCGGAGCAGTTATGAAACCATCTAAACTTCGCCGTCACGGTCGAATCCTAAGGAGGGATATATGTGAAGGAGCGATAATACCGGTTGAGCCCGGTAAGCCGCCGGGCCCTGAAGGATCTTGCAGGTGACACGTGCACGGGTCGACCTCAGGTGCACTCATGTAGATTATTAATTTAATTTAACTAGTGTAATAGATTAACAATACAGTGCCAGGGAGATCTCAGCGTTTCGCCAGTACTATTTACTTGGCTCGAGTGACGCTTCTCCCTTAGAGTACGGTAGGCACCGTTAGGGTACTAAATAAACCCCTTTGGTATATTAGTTCCACCTTTTGGTTTTCAAGCCATCGTTTCCGTAGGTCCAGCCTGTAGGACTACGTAGTAAACGCCAGCCCATTGCACCAAGTACTTTGGGAGTGCTGCCGTCAAGGATTATAACCTTAGGACCCGCTTCACCACGCTACCATCGGTCGAGACCGGTACGCTGACTTAACTCGTCATTGCGTTACACTGGTGACATATTCGCGAACAGTAATTGCAAGGGTTCCAATCTCCAGTTGCCTGTTGAACACGTTTGGAAGCCCTACATTCTTCATTTTCGCCACTTGTTTACACAGGTCATAGGCCTGCCTGCAACATCTAAAGAAATACAACCTCATGTCCTGAAATCTTCTCATTGGAGTCCCTCTCGATGCCCGTCCCACGTCATAGTGCTCCTGCAGGGAGTTCTCAGCTCGAATGCCATAGTGTCCCGCCTTAGTTTGAAGAACGTGTCACTCGAAAAGTGTCTTATCCTCAGCTCAGGGTCCTTCAAGCTCATTTCGTTCATCCTGGTCATAAATTATTTGTCCAGGTACATTCGGAAACCGAGGTCCGCAAAGCGCAATATGTTCTTCGCGTCCGTTGACTACACGACCTTGCGCTTCAACAATGCACCACGAAGCATTATGCGCGTCACTTTCTTTAAGTCTACGTTCTGAAGAGTTCGCATAAGCGACTGAATGGAATGAAGTTTGTCTCAAAATGACATCACCCATGCCCCAGTAACCGTATCGTTGAGCGCATTTCCAATGGGTATCACATCAGTCATAATCATCGGCTGCCCATCTTTCCTTCTTTAGAACGATACTCTTAGCTGGCGTAGGATATCTCGGACTTTCGAATTCTCCTCCATGCGCTCGAGGTACACAATCAAGCGATGTAAGCCGCCCACCAAACTAAACTCCACAACGATTCGATTCCCCTCGAACCACTTGTATCCTACCGTCTTCGGACCCAGAATCGTGCCGCCCACATTTCCAACAAACCTCAAGCGTCCGTAGAGCTCAATTTGCTCCTTTGATTTCTTCTTGTGGTCTGGGTTGACCTCTCGCACACCGTTATCCGGAATCTTGACAAGGCGAATGTCGACGAAATACGTGTCGTATGTGTAGTCGTTCATGTTGAAATCTGAATCCAGTAGACTCTTGTGGATATCATCAGGAGGCAGTTCACCTCCGTTGTCGGACAATTCAACCTCTCACTCCGCAGCAAATACCCTCGATCCCAAGAACTTCACCTCACCATCATCACTACCCTCTCCTTTCTCAACAGGCCGCTGTGCGTACTTCACTTCCATCGAAGCGCTGCTTACCCCCTCCACAATAGCTTCTGCCACTTCAGCCTTATACACTGCTTGGCTCTGAACTCCTTCGCCACCAGTGCTCGCAGCCATCACCAAAGCCTTCGGTTTTGGCGTAATGGCAGTCTCCGGGGTCTGTGTTTGTGAAATTTTTAGTCCACTGCCCCCGGCGAGATTCAAAGTCGGCTTTCTCGGAATCGCACTGCGTCCTTTGCTCGGATCCCTCAATGTCACAACCTTAGCCTGCCCGTTGGTGATAACCGCCTTGAAATTGGGACGCAAAGTTGCGCGGTCTACCCGATCGCCATCTTCAATTCTTAAGCTAAGAAGCTCAGGGATCTTCCTCGCCTCCACCGGGCTGTTCACCATCACCTTGTTAACGAAGGTTTTCTTTGCTAGAGGTGCGGACGGAGCGGAGGACGGTTTCAGTAAAAGAGTCGCCGCCTCGCCACAATAACGCTTCATCATTTTCACGTCCCAGCAATAGGAAGAGTTGCTCTCCATATCTCCCAGACTGTTCGGTACGGTATCTGTTGTTTTGAATAGATAATGGTAATCCTTTCTTTCTCATCCTGAATCAACACCTTCTATACCACCACGACTTTTTCCTTCGTCTTCCCGACCAGTTTGTACCCATGTAACTTTCTCACTAAATCTTCGGTAAGCCCCCCCTTTGTATCAACCGCACGCGTCGCGAATGCCTTCCCAACGACCTTCTTCTCACCATTCGGCGTGGTCATAAACAGAATCACCCGCTCGTCAGGTTTCGGCTTCCATGGTAAGGTTCCTACCTTCTTCGCCCTCTTTGCACCTTTGCGCGGTGTAGGCATTGCGTCGCTTTTGGTAGAAGCCGTAACAGGCGGCTTGGGTTTCCGGTACCCCCGAATGACCGTCCTGTTCTCTGCGTTTGCGTTTTTGCGCCGCATCACGTGAGCATTTGTCCCCAACAGGCGGCCATTACATCCACATGCTCTCTCCTCGAGCCCACCACGCGTCCACGTTCAGTGGGCTTGTTCCAACAATCGCCGCCTCAGGAATGTACGTATCCCGAAGAACGTTTAGATCGGCCCGCCGTCGCCACAAATAACATCCAAACAGTCTCCGTGGGGTGACTATCTTATTTCCGAATTAACTAGTAATTCCATCCCAAAAGATCCGCCGATATATCGCTCAGATAGTGGTCCTTTCTTGGTGCTCGGCGTGGAGTCGTCTTGTGATGATACTGCAGCGGCGCTTGTTCGATCTGATGGCATTGTACTGGGCAAATGCCGCGTGTCACATGGTGCTCGACGAAGGCGTGAGGAGGTGTCGTCCCTCACGTGGCGCGAGATGCACATGCTGCTGTCATTGATGAATTGATTAGTCAGGCACTTCATGACGCCGAGCTATGCGAAACAGATTTGGACGCCGTCGCAGTCACTCTGGGGAAACGGATCAAGGGTTTGTCTCCGCGTTGGGTATGGAGCAGCTCTCCAAATAGCGCAGCAGCATAAGAAAAGATACTTTCGCAGTCAATCACCTTTAGGCACATTTTCTAGTTGCAAGGCTCGAGTCGCGCACGCCTTTTCCGTTTCTTACGCTGCTTGTGCTAGACATGGACCCCCTCAAATTAGCGCCGATGCGGTCTTTTGCCCACCAGCAATGATACAGAGATGCGGTGAGAAAAAGCGATAGAGAGGGTGTGCAAAGTGTGATCGAAGACCTTTCTCTCCGACGAAAACACATCCAGATCACGAAACCAAAAAAAGAGATTCGTTTGGTCGTGAAGAGGACTTCGGGCAGCGTTCATTTCCTTTTTCTGCGTGCGTTTCTGTTAGCGACCGTTGGAGAGACTTCAAGCAAGCCCTTGAGCTCTATTGAACGGCTACGTGACCACCGGGTGTTTATTGACGTTGTCAGCGCGCCATGCTTTTCGTTTTCGTCTGAGAGAGGTTCCGTGGCGCTTATCGAAAGGTTCAAGTGACGCGGCGGAAAAACGCAAATGAAGAGAACAAGAGGCTCGTTCGGAGTTTTGGAAACCGAAGCCGCCTGTTACGGCTTCTAAGAGGAACTATGTGATGCCTACAATTCGGAGCGGTGCAACGCGGGCGAAGAAGGTAGGAACCCAACCATGGAATCCAAAACCTGATGAACGGGTGATTCTGTTGGTGACCACGCTGAATGGTGTGAAAATGGTCGTTGGGATGGCATTTGTGAGGGGTGCGGTTGATGCGACAGGGGGGCTCACGAAAGAGTTAGTGAGAAAGTTGCATGGTTAAAAGCTGGTCGTAAGGCGAAAGAGGAACTGGTGGTGTTATGGAAGGTTTTGATTCAGGATGAGAAAGAAATGGATTACCATTATCCATTCAAAACCACAGATACCGTAGCGAACAGTCTAAGAGATATGGGGAGCAACTCTTCCTATTGCTGGGAAGTGAACATGATGAAACCTTATGGTGGCAAAGTGGCGACTCTTCCATGGAAACCGTCCTTCGCTCCTTGTGCACCTCCAGCCAAGAAGCTCTCCGCTAAGACCATGAAGGAAAAGGAGCACGAAGGGCGTTAGTTCTCTGCGACGGAAGGTAGAGTGAGCAATGTGGTGAGGACGAACGAAAGAAAGCCGGGAGGTACGGTAACTCGTAATCGGGCCGTTCACGACATTCGAACCTTAGCTAGCGAGAAAGAGGATGGGACCGGGAGAGAAGCAAAGAGTCTATGGTTTAGTGATTCCCATGGTGCTAACTTCTATGAAAAAGGAGACGGCAATGAGGCAGAGAGGGATGGTTCAGGAATGAATGAAGTACGCGGAGGCACTGGTATCTCAAAGAAACACGTTTTTGACGAAGCAACGGACGAAATATTTTCAGGTGGCGGTGAGAGTTGGAGACGGAAAAAAGGCCAGGTTCGTTTTCCATGGGCCGTACTAAGCGTGAGCGGGGAGGAACCTGTAGGGAAGGAACCTGAGAAAAAAGGAGTCGTTATTGGAAGGAAGGGAGTGCAGATTCGCAGAGTCCGTGCAACGGTCTTCTTATCGGCAGACTCCGGATCATGCAGTGAGGAGTGTCGAACACGGGAACGCTGAGGGGTCAAACGACCGAGTGGGCTGGGAGAGGCCTCTGAGAAAGAAAAATGTGAGGATGTGGAGGAAGGGTGGTGATGTTGAAAAAGGAGAGGGACTTTGAGAAAGTGGTGGTGATGAGGAGAAAGAGGATGAGGATGCAGTTCGCCCGTAGAAGGAAGGCGAACAAAAGGGGATGCAGCACAGAAAAACGAATTTTATTGGACGGAATCAGCTGTTCGCCAAGCTTGGAGACCTGAAGGGGGAGGTGAAAAAGGACAAGAGGTGACAACACAAGTTTGCTACTAAGCTTGACACTCTCACACAGGGTAAGGAAAAGGCTGGAGGGCGAGGTTATGAAAAAGGAAGTGCTGATGACGTCATTGCGAGAAAGTCTTCGTGGTCGAACAGGACAAGTGGGTGGCGAAGAAGTGAAAGGGATTCAGAAACGATATGGAATTGAAGTGGACATGCGATTTATTGGAGTAGCGTCGAGAGTGTACGAGAACATTTTGCGTTATGCGAAGAAGGAGAGAAGTAAATTTTGCTTCGAAAGAATGGAACCGGAGCGAAACGGTCGAGACGACCAGAAGAAGTGAGGGCGGGAAGGAATCAGATTATTCTGACTATAAATGAACAGAAGGTGGTGCCTTTGGATCCTATGGAGCTGGCCATAGGAAGAAAGTCTTCGGACCGAAAGCCTTCACTCCGTATTTTCAGGGGGGGTGGGTGATGAGATGTTGTTGCATATGGTGCGGATGGAGTTGGAGAATCCGATATGGAGAAAGTTTGCGGAGATGGGGATGAAAACGCAGTGCGAAGAAGAGTTGAGGAGTGATACTTGTTTGAGGGGGCGGATGAAACAGGCTCGCAGTGATGCTGTGGGGGTGCAGAAAGGTAATGCGAGGGATAGGTTATTTTTGGGTCTGGGGTGTACTCTACTTGCTAGGAAACCGTCTACCGAGGATGATGAAGAACTATATTTGTGGAACGAAGAGCAGAAGAGGGCGGCTTGGGAGACGTTGTTGCCGAAAGACCTGCATGGGAAGCCCTTCATATCTGCGTGGAGGTTTGACAAACGGGAGAACATATGTTTTTCACGGTACGATGGGACCTCGACAAATTAAGCGGATGAACCTGAGGACTTGTACTTCAAGAACAGAATGAGGGTATAGGTGTTGAGAGAGCTCATGGGGTATGATGTGGAGCAACCGTGGAGGGAAGGGGAGACACTGTATGTCGATGGAAGTGTGATGCATCTGGCCTGATTAGATGCGGGGATTGCATGTGTGGTAGAGGCGTTGGATGAGGAGGTGTGTAGAGGAAGAAAGCGAGAGATGCTGTTTTCAAAACTGTGTGCGAAGCATCTCTCGGTTGCTGTGGAGGATATCTTACGGACAGCGAGAAGGAAGGTGGAAGAGAAGTATGGGGAGGAGCTTGTCAACCATGGTGTGAAGCATGAGGACCCGACTGAAGTGCTGACAAATGAAGAACGTGAAGGGACCGTTGCGTGTTGGATGTCTTCGAACCTCCTGGTCTATCTGGGTGTTCGGTAGGAGGTGCTTTAGGAGGAGATGACGAATTTTCTCGGGTATGTATTTGATTGCTACGTCGGACGTTGTATGCCTGAACAACGCAAGTTTAGGGAGTTGCTCGCGGATGAGAAAGAAATAAGGGAGGCGAAAGAAGAAGGGGAGGAGAGGGAGGGGGAGGGGGTGGAAGACAGAGGTGAACAAGAAATTGTTGATGAGTGATAACTTTATTATCCGAAGATGGGTTTCATTTGCTTCAAGCTGAATCTTTTGTAGAGAAACAAGCTCTCGCTTGTGGGTCGCTGTAGAACCTGTTGATATAGAAGCGATGTTGATTCCAGGGGAGGGGCGGGAAGAAAGGGTGTGCTAGGTAGTTCTAGGGAACCAGATGGACGGAACTGAGAATGGCGGAGAAGGGAAAGAGACAGAACCAGGGTGTGACATAGGAGCCAGAGTGTTGGAATCTGTTTCCAACGCAGAACATGGTGTGGTCCTGTACATCGCCTGTTGCCCAACGGAGGGTGATGCACTTCAAAATTTCATCCACGTGATCGAGGGGAGTTATGAGTTCGAAGAAGCGGACGAAACAGTATTCGCCTTCGTCAGGATCTTCATCTTCTTTGGGAAGTCGAAGAATGGCGAGGAGCTTACAGACCCAAACAGTGGGGAAGTTGCAGTTAGGTGGTGGAGTACCGGAGACGAGAATGTGGGAGAACCTTGGAAGTTTGAAAGGACCGAAGGGGGAGGTGGCAAATACGCGCTGTATGACGGAGACTGGTGGTTCTCTGAAGCGGATGCAGTTGAATGTTTGGTCGACGTCTTGCAAGGAGGGGTGAACCCGCTGTGAATTAAGGCGGAGTTGACGAGGGAGAAGGTAAAAGAGGAGAGAGAAAGGGAAGAGAGGAGAGAGAAAGGGAAGAGAAAAAGAGTCCGAAAGCTTCGAGGCAAAGGTCTTGACAGGGTGAAATGGGGTCGCGTGAGACTTAGGTGATGAAAGGGAGGGTGGAAGAGGTAAAGATGTTTGAGAAAGAGGCAATGGAGCAGGTTTGGTTTGCACGGAGGTACTTCTTTGCGGTGATGCTGTCGCGGAAGAGGACGGTGGTACCGTCGTGGACCATTGAAAGCCGTCGAGCACGACAGAAGGAGGAGTTTGAGGAGGAAAAGATGTGGTGGGGAATAGCGGTTGAGTTTTGGAAGCCTTCTGTGAGTTGGATTGCGTCGACGGTCTCTTTTTGAGCGGTTGAAGATCTTCGGGATGTGCGTTGATAATGGTTTTTGAAGAAGAGGTGGGCGTGTTCGAAGATTCCGGAGTCAGTGAATTGAAGACCTCCGTATAGTTCAATTTCAGAAATGATGTGGTCCAAAAGATGTACCTTGAGTATTCCAAAGTGAGAAGCTTGGAATGGGGCGAGGACGGAGACGCAGAGAGACATAAGGGGTTGATGAGTTCTTGGAGGGCGCGAAGTCGTTGATTTCTTCATTCTGAGGTGGTGTTGTGGTGGAGTGCAGAGGTAAAGAGGTCTACGTATGCCGTAAAGATGGAGGTTATGGGAGCTGGGTCAACTTCACCGCAACAACGGTCGAAGAAGGCACCTATGAAGGGGAAGACCATGTCGACAGCACGGTAGTCTTTTTGCTCGAGCATGTTTTTGATGCCGTCCATTGTTTAGGGATATACCCTTGTCGGGTGTGGAGAAGTCAATGTGCAGTCCGGGTGCGGAAAAGTTGGCTTCGATATCTGCAAGGATGTTCTTTGCGTAGGTGAGAAGGGAGCTTCGGATAGATTTGAAGGATTTAGAGGAGGTGTTGGAGGAAGAGACAGTGGTGAAGAGGCTGTCTGACTTCAAGCTTTTGATGGTTGCCAGTTTGACGAGTTTAAAGATACCGAGATGGAAGTTGTGAAGGGGTTCGAAGAAGAACATAGATGAAGGGGTAAGGAGTGGAGATATGTTAAGAAGGGGGTATGTTTCGAAGAAGGAGTGGTACGCGGAGAGGGAATTTGAGCGGAGGAGAGATGCTGCCTGGTCTCTGGGAGTTCTTGTTACGCGCGGTCGGCGAAGTTGTTCGACGTCGTTGGCATCCTTGAGAACAGCGTCCAGTGCGGATCTGGTGGGACGGGTGTGGGAAACGGTTTGAGGGGATAGGGAAGTGAGGTGGAGGTTGAGGTCGGAGAGAGGTGTTAGGCATCTGTGGCAGGACTTGGATGGGTTTGTGCCGTGTAGGATGGGGAGGATGTCTTTTGCTTCTAGGATGTCTACAGAATAGTTTGCGATGACTGGGTGGCACTGTCGGATGACCTGGTCTTCATCACGGAAAGGGAAACCCATGACGGCGACTGCAGCGAGGGGTTCGAGGATGGTTTGTAGAGATTCTTGGATGAGTTCCATTCGGGTGGTGCGGCTGAGGGCTGAAGAAAGAGGGTGGCCTTCGATGGAGTCTTTCTCGTAGGGAGAGGTAGGGGCGTCGATCGAGGTGGGGAAGTAGCCGAGGAGGGTGTAGTTGCAGGAGATGAAATGGCGGCGGAAGGAGTCTGAAAAGTTGAGGAGGGTGATTTGAAGGGGGTAGGAGGTGATATAGGGGCTTTTGAGGGAGGTGGACGACTTTTCTGAGTAGAGCTGGATGAAGCCGATGAAAGATTCCATGCCAGTGATGTCGGTGTTGTGCAAAATAACATCTGAGTTATGAAAGTAAAGGATGTGGTGTTTGAGGTCCGGGTAGACACATGTGCCGAGTTTTAAAGCAATGGGATGAGTGTGAGCCGGAGAACCATCTGAAGAACACTGTCTGACGGGGTGGAAGAAGGTATTAGCGGGAGTGGCGTAGCGGAGTTGCTGGAGAAGAAAATCGACGGGGTTTTTGAGGTAGAGAGTTACAGTGATGTTTGAGAGATTGTGACAAACGGTTGAGGATTTGAAGCTATTGGAGCCAGCAGTGTCCTCCAATAGTTTGGAATGAAGTTAAAGGCAGTGGGACACAGACTTTACCTGTTAGATGAGTGTTTGGGAGTAGTCGGGGTCCTTGAGGAGGGTGATGAGTTTGTCGGCTTTGCGTTTGCCGAGCTTGGTGGCGATGAATGATATGTAGGGGACGATGGGATGGAGTTTCACGGGTGGGCGAGGGCTGGGAGAAGAAGATCAAAGAGAAGCGTGGAGAAAATTGGCGGCGTCTGCGGATCGTATGGCCAAAGCGAGCTGTCTAAAATGGTAGTTGTCCTCTTCAACCAGCGGAACGTTGTCGGAAAGGCGGTTTGAGATGCGGACGGAGCTAGTGTCTGTGGTCTGGGCGCGTGGGAGTTTCGTGCGCGGTGGGAGTTAAGTGCCATCCTGCGGGGTGGTGGTGTGGAAGGGGTTGTGGGTGGTGCGGTAGCGACACCGGCACTGGTGTTGGACAACGGAGGTGTGGCCTTTTGTCTGGAAGGTGAACCTTGGGAAGCGACAAGGCTGCATGATGTGAAGGGTGCCTGCGCGCGATCTCGGAATGTAAATCGGGGAGGTGAAAAAGACGTAGGACGAAGTGAGAGGGGGAGAATATATACAGACTGGACGTGACGAAGATGAGGGACGAGGACGGTGGAGAGAGTTTAGACTTATCACGCGTACTCACTAAGGTCAAGTGATGCGCCAGAGAGGCGCGAGAGACGCCCACAAGTCGTGCGGCACGACAGACACGGCGCATATTTGGCTTGGAAAGTGGGTTAGCATAAAACTATTCAAAAGTTTTATATATTTTTTGAGCGGAGTAAAGTTGTGGTGACTTCCTAGTGACCGGATGAGCGGTAGTGGGATCTCGGGATCATGGGATATGATGTCGTCAGGACCTTCTGGACCTTCCGACTTTTCGAGGTGCGTGAGAAGCGGTATTGAGTACGTTTGCGCGTGCGTTTCACAAATGCTGACTGGGTTTATGTTTATGTGCGAACAGGCGGAGCGCCAGTGGAGGGTTACGTGATGGGGTGTGGTGTGGGGAGTGACGGATTGAAAAGCTTGCGATTGGGATGTACGTGGTCTATGTCGATATGAGGCCTTGAAACTTTGTGGTCATGCGCGAGCGGCCGGAGGGCGAGGGGAGCGATGGGTGATGCGGCTTGGGGTGGAGGGTTAGCGGGTGAGCGGGTGAGTGGGTGTTCGCAAGATTGGGCAAGATTGGGCAAGATTGGACGAGTGGTGAGATAAATAGTCGCTGTAGACGTGAGTGTCGTGCTGATGTGGTTTGGGTTTGTTTTGTGGCGAAGATCGGAGTTTTGTCTGTTTTTTTATGCGAATGCAGAAAGTGGGGGCATTACAAGGAGCACACTTTTGGCAGAGGTGAGTTTGTTTATATGGGATGTGCTTGCATGAAGCGAGGAATTGGGTTCTAACTTGTGTGGATTTGTGATGTCTATCTAGTTATGTAGGAATTTATGAATGACGAAGAAGAAGGGTGAACTAGTGGTACCGCTTGTACGGTTCTCGCAGAATGGAGGGTTGTTCGCGTCGCGCGAAGCGCGACGCGAAGTGATTTGCAACGATCGGAGAACATGATGCGAAGCCGGTCACCACATGTGAAATGGGAAGATCTCATTTCATGTGCAACGGGGACCCGTTTCGGGTCTCCGTTGCAGGATCGCAGTATTATGCACTGTAAATTATTGTTATTAGAGGGCATTAAAGAGAATGTGCAGGGCATTTGAACGGTTCATAATAGCTACAATAACTGGGCGAAATGAATGATCGTGCGCTAGATAGCATTCAGTATTTCTTTTATTTTCGGTAGAATTCACGGTCTAGGGTGAATGAGCATCGGAAGATATCTCCTAAGTTCTCTTATATTCATCCTAGTGTGCCGGTGTTAGTATGGAAGTTTTCTAGTTTTCTACATTATCCCAAAAATTCACTTGGGCTTGTATTTTTGCGCTAGATGTTCTGGCATCAAAATTCTGCGTTTTTTTGTGGGCTAACCATAGACAATCTAGCACACCCAAACTAGAAATTTAGCACCCCATACTAGCTTTCTGAAAACACAGACGTAATAGTCAGGCACATGACGCTTCGTAATTTCCGTTGGTTGGCTCCTCAAAGGCGTGGCGGAATAGCCAGGAGTGTCATCCCGACCCTGTGGATGTAGCGGAATCGGCGTGAAAGAGTCGGTATCGTGATCATACCAAAGGAATACGGGACTCCTGCTCCACTTTCCCTGTAGGACTTGATACACAAGGGTCTCGGTCTCCTAGACGGCGAACTGGGTCCCACGGACGATATTCCAGGTGCCCATGTTCCTAAGGAAACAGATCATGATGTCCCGAAGCGGGATTAAACGATCTCTACGACCGCGTATGTTATGATCTCGTCGTGCCATACCCTTCAATTATCCGAACGGACATTACCACGGACTTCGTACTTTGCGGTATCCAAGAAGACCATAAGGGACATCACGGCGAACCCAGCGAAGAGTACCTGCCGGGACAACAAAGAACTTCGGTCATTGTCATCGCCCATAAGTCGGGACGAATGATACGCCACTATGGAGGGCGTAGGAAGCAAAATGAGCGTCGAGATACGCCAGTAGAGAGCCCATTGGTTCTCATAAATGCGAGGAAGCGACAGGTATAGCGGAGGACGCCTGTCTGCGATAATATCGTGAATCTCCAGCTGATGCCAACAGAAGAAGAACTCCAGGGATTGACAGAGACGACCATCGGGCTCATGCCTTTCGTTCCAAAAACCCATATGGGACATCCACCACAGGCTGTCATAAGGCTATCTGATGCTCATGAACGCCAAAAGGGTGTGACCCTCTGGAGGAAAGCTAACGTGAGGCGAAATGAAGTCTTCGTACAGGTCCGAAAGAAGTTTTTCCACCCTGAACTGGTATTCGGCTTCCTCCTCACAACCGACATAAGGCATGTCCGCATGGATGAGGGTACGACAGCGCGTCGCCAAACGTGAATCCACAGGCAAATGCAACCAACGGGTAGACCATGAGACGTTGCGCGCGCTCTTATTGCCCCTCTGGAAGTCTGGGATCTTAGCGAACCTCCGGGCATCGAGATACACATTTCAAAACCTGTGTTATTCTTCCACTGAGTTGGGCATAGTAGCATGACACACTGCCACGGGTTTTATCCGATGGTATGGTCATAACGGTCCTCAGGGCGCTCATACGCCACTTGGTATCCTGAGGATCTCCCCGTTTGGTTGTTTGAAGCCGTGGCACTGCTGGACAGAAACTGGTCCTTCGGGAAATGACTAGAGGAACCGTCAGAAGCGACAAAGTCAGGAGGGAGAGTTGCGTACTCGACGGGCTTACAAGACGAGTTCGGCATCGCGCGAGGCCAATGGAGGGATACTACAATGAGAAGAAGGGGGGATGGAACTGAATCAGGCGTGTTGAGCGACGTGAACCACGGTGCACGAAGTGCGTACAGTACCTTGGGCGAATTAATTACCAACCTGGCCCCAAGGGGCAGTTCATACGTACTCATATCCCCGAAGATGGTGGCGATGCGGCACCTTGTCGCGCCCAATATTAACGAGAGCAACTAAGCACTCACTTCCCCCAGATTGGTCATGGCACATCGACATGTCGGACACGGCACCACTTGTTTTCATGCCATTAGGGTGCTGATGATTACGAGGTTCTGAACCTGAAGGCAAGATTGAGGATTCACACATAGGTCCAATTAAGGCCAGACTCCCAATAAGGTGTGAGGCAATTTGTACTTCGCCATGACGGTAGAATTCTAAGGAGGGAAATAGGTGAAGAAGAAACGATTACGGTTGAGTCCTGTAAGCCACCAGGGCCTGAGGTATCTTACAGACGCCACGTAGACTGGGCGACTTCAGCTGTGCGTACTTGGAGAAACATTTTATTTTATTCAGTTGTGATAAAATAGCCTTAGAGTGCAAGGGAGATCTCACCGCCTCGCCATTGATATTTACTTGGCTCGAGTGACGCTTCTCTCTTAGAATCTGGTAGGCACCGTTACAATACTAAATTATCCCCTTTGGTACATTTGTTCCACAAATTGGTCTTCAAGCCATCGTTTCCGTATCTTCTACCTGTAGGACTACGCAGTAAACGCCCACCCAATGCACCAAGTACTCTGGGAGTGCCACCGTAAAGGATACGGACCTTAGAACCCGCTCTACCACGCTACCTGAGGTTGAGAACAGTACGCTAACCCACCAGTCATTGCGTTTCAAGCGTCACCCAATAGTAAGCGCATCAAAAATCTTCTACAACGAGAAAGATGGACTGCAGCGATCTCATTCGAAGAGCTATATACGAAATATTTCAATGCCTCACACGTTTTCGTGTCTTGCCGAGAAGTACCATGTATCAGAAAGTACCATACGCAGGTAATTCAAGCAATGTTGCGCTACTTCACTCTCTGCTCAACAGCAGTTTTGGTATGATATAAAACTTCCACTGCGCCGAAATAGCAAGCTCACAATACTAAACGAAAATGTCCCACCAATGGCAGCGAAATGAGCATTTGAACATCTTAGCAGGACGTAAAGCCCTTTTGAATCTGCGATGGGTAATATCTTTCCGTCTCACGCAATGAATAGTGCTCATATTTTCCGACTCCACTGCAGTCTTAGTCGCCCTAACAAAATAATTTTCCTAAAGTGAAACTTGTGGCATTTGAGATGCACTTCGAATCGAATGATCGAAAAGTATCGAAGTCGAAATAAGGCATTCATAAACTATTCTTGATACTGCACTCGGTATCGAGATATTATGATAACAATAATTCTTGGAAACATTGGAAATTATGTTAAGTGTAGTAGCACTGTATTACTGTACACTTGTAAGATAAGACCACTAAATGTTTTATTCGTTAGTTTTAGAATAATTATCTTGTGGCACACCACAGCGTAGGCATCACAGAACAGTAGCTTCTTTGCCTTCCGGCACAGTAAACGGTGTTTAACACTGGGTGAGGAAGGCAAAGGCCAACCAACAACGAACTTACCACCATCTTGGTGTTCGCAAAGGATCATGAAGTCGCTCTGGATAAGAAACATATATATTCTCTGTGCTTACTGCCTTAAAATGTAGCTCTTGTTCGGAGGATATCCTCCCTTTTGCGCTTTTTATGGGTTTTTTAATGTGTGTGGTTTTTGGTGTTTTTGTTGTTTTTTTGTTCCTTTGTGAGTGAAGAATGGTTGTGGGGCCAATCTCGTGTGTCTTACGTACCGCCGTACCTGGAGCAATATCTCTTTTTTACACATATCGTTACTCTCATCAGGCTTTCCTGATTATCTCCTTTCGCCGACCTTCTTTCAAAGACAGTCGCTCGCAAGGTGACGCCCACTTTCCGTGGTGATATCTGTGGGCACCCATCTCCTATCAAGTAAGCTACAGTATCCAGTAAAAGAACCCACCACCCTTAATTATATTGCAAGAAAATTTTGCGCATTAGGGTTGGCGGCTGACGCCCATTATTCATTAACTTTCATCTATGCATGAGCATATCCCGCCGACGCCCCATCGAGATAATACATCTTGGATTCAACACTAGCCGCACCTCAGAAACCTCTCTTTTGTAAGCGGTTGAGTTTTTAGAAAGCATTTTATCCTTCATATACCGAAAAAGAACTAGAAACGGACCGGGAAAGAATAGCTCGCAACTGGAAACGGCTCTCCTCACACCAATGCCAGCAGCAAATCCCAGCATACCTTTTTTACCGTCAAATCTCTTTGCGCAACACCCTCTCATACATTTAGCGCTGAAACACCAAACAGTAGCTAGATACAGAAACCCATTTGATGGTTTCACAGCAGTACACTCAAATATCTTTTCTAACCTAGATGATTTTTATAAGACTTTTGTAGCATATATCATATCCACATACCACGAAGATCCACTCTTTGGTCAGAAACAGAAAAGTCAAGCCTTTTATATATGTATTATACCTTTTGACGCCCGTACGCGTACAAATCCCCCACTGGCACACCAGGGCTGAAAAAGTTATAATAAGACATAAAAACCCCGACCATCAACACCCAAAAACATCACACACGCTCTCATTGGAAGACTTTTCAATCTTAAATTTAGAGAAGATGCCTCATTTGTTGAACTTCTATGGGAAGGGTATTTTCATGTAAGTGAAGCAATAGTTATATCAATTGAAAACATATCTCTTCACGCGGATCATCGAATTAGCGCTTATCGGCCATAAGTAAAAGGCATAGATATTCTTATTTCAAAAATAAGCCCCCCTCCATGGTGTTGTATCAAGTACAAACTTGCGAAAGGTAAAATCTGCTGCTAAATTAAAAGCTCAGCAAAACTCAGGATAGATTGTTTGGATTGGCGTTTCATTTATGTGCGGCGCAACTCAAATTAGCTGTTCGATATTTTTATTTCGGGCATTTGAAGATCACGACTCACTCTGCTCGGATTGGAGGTGCTTTACATGGTTTTATGAACGAGAAAGAAGCAAAAAATACTAAATTTATTGGAAGATGGACCTCACTGTTTTTGTTAATCCACTATCTCACCACTGGCCGCGCATGGCTGATAAAAATAAAGATTGCTGAAGATGACCTTGCACAAATCCAACAAAACTGTTCGCTCTAAGAAGACACAGGTCTATGGACAGGTCTCAGCGTTGCGTGTCCCCACGCCCAGCTTCGGGTGTAGACGCATGAAAGCCTCTGCTGCCAAATATTATCCCTCGATACGCGCCCAAACGGCATGCGCCACGTGGTACTCGTGTGACACGTGGGGCACAGCCACAGGCACGATACGAAGAATTAAGCTCGCCGAGATCTGCGTAGAGCTCGCGTGTGGATAGCAGCGCGCGCCGATTGGCCGCAGACCGCTCGAAGTGCGACCCACAAAAATCCTGTTTTGTATGCGACCGCCTCCATGCGCACCTCCCAGTCCGCCTCCTCGCATGCATTGCACTCGCCTCGTGCACGTTGTACCTTCGTACTTGGCGTACCGACCATTCGTAGTTCTGACCTCCTCTTCCTTTGTCACCCGCCGTTCCTTGTAAATCTGCTAATCTGCCATTGCCCTCAACTCTCGAGATGCATCTTCCTCAGCGAAAGCGAGCACGCGGACCGAGCGCCTTTGCTCCTGCTGTCGGCGTCAAAGGCGCCTCACCTGCAAGCGCCTCCTCAGAGCCACAAACTCCAGTCAAACCGTCTCCCAAACCGCCCTCGTCAAAGTCCCAATCGCTGCCGTTCAAGTCCGCGGCTCTCCACCTTCTAAGCGGCGGTCTGTCGGCAGGACTTGTGCGGGCTTCTCTTCAACCCCTTGATACCTGTAAGACACGACTACAGGCTGCACATCTGCCACAATATACCTTCCGGTCTGTCTCCAACCTTCTGTTTTCAGATGGTGTGCCCGGGTTGTATCGAGGCGTGATCCCTGGCATTGTAGGGATTGTGCCGGCTGCCGCCATTTACATGCTCACCTTTCAGACTTTAAAGAAATCGCTTTCTAGACGCTTTCCGGCCCGCGCCAGAGATGTTGTCGTCGCTTCTTCGGCTGCGCTGGGCGATGTGGCTGCCTCACTCGTGCGGGTTCCTTGCGAGGTGTTGAAACAAAGACTACAGGTTGGTATCTATCCAAACGTCGCCCATGCTTTGCGAGCTTCTTTTTCTGCCCCGCTGCCGAAAATGTACTCTGGATTATCGGCGCAACTGGCCAGGGACGTCCCTTATGCTGCCGTTGAATTTGTCGTGTACGAGAACTTGAAAGAGCGGTTCAAGTCGGATGGGCGAATGGTCAAACGTGCTCGATCCCACTCCCTCATCGTAGGCGGTGTTTCCGGTGCAATCGCTGCTGTCATCTCCAACCCCCTGGATGTGGTTAAGACACGTCTGATGACCCAAACATCAACGTCTGCCGTTCGGTACCGCGGCGTTGCACACGCCTTAACCACCGTCGCGTCCCAGGAGGGTTTAAGCGCGTTTGCCAAGGGTATTGCGCCAAGAATTGCTGCCAAGACATTGCAAAGCGCCTTGTTTTTCGCTGCGTATGAACAGGTCAAGGCTACCCTAGGACAGATGCTCGGTGTGGGCCCCAAGGTTGCCACCGATAGCGGTTTGTAGTGCTAGCCTTTGGCCGCCTTTTTTTTGTTTTTGTACCACAACCGTGTTGTTATCATTATATGTATTCTGTTATAGGAGGCTTTTGGTTTTCTTGCTGGAAGCGCATGGCCCTTGGCCGGGTTCGGGGCTGGGCGGATGACGAGGTGCGTCTTGGGTCAAGAACACCCTTTGCGACTTACGCGGGCTGATGGCTTCCTGCGTACCCTTGGTAGATATGACTTGGTCACACGTACTGTGCATGCTTGCGGACGCTTTTACAGTAGGGACATGTGGCCATATTCCGCCTTACCGATGCATGAAAGGTATGCACCTAAGATGCAACGTGAACCATCGTTGAGGTGCACGGCTCGTCAACGTCGCACCTCGGCGATGCAAATTACACAGTTCATCGTAGAATCCGTACGATCCACCCACCCGCCACAGCGCCATGGCAGTTATTTAAACATCGACGCCTAAAGCCTCATGATGCGCTGCGCACTTGGAGATACTCGGCCAACTGCACAAGTAAACCATCTGCCCGTACAGTAACACAATCTAACATATATCCCCATCCCCTCATCCCTCCCCTCTCCGCCATGACCGGAGCACCGCTTTTCGCAGTAATCCTTTTCGGGCTCATCGTCACCTCGCGTGGCGAGTGTGTATGCAATGGAATTGTATCCGATCCTACCCCGCTACCAGCCGCCTCCAACGTCGTCACCAAGCTAACCGCCGTGTTGCTCCGTTTGCAACGCGGATCGCCCGCTACACCGCAACGTCTAGCCATTGTCACTGGTTCTATGTTCGAGGCCTACGCGCTATCTTCACGAATTTCTCTGGCACCAATCTCAGATACCTGCGCCTCATTGATCAATCCAGCCGTTAATGTAGACGACACAGCAGCTTACGCCGCCTTCGCTGCAATGCGATTGGTGTTTCGCAATGAACCTGAAAAACTTGTGTTGCTCGACGGGTATGTTTCACAGCTTGGATATGACACGCGCATTGTGAACTCACATGTTGGTGCTGTGATTGCAAGGGCGATTGCTGCAAAGTTCATGCTTTCCATGCCCACGCCTTACCAACCGCCAAACGCGCCTTCCCCCGCGTTCGACGCAGCTTGCGATTCCCTGCAACAGTCGGATAAATGGCAGCCGCAGTGCGTGCAATCAGCGCACGGTGAAAAATGTGCTCCGCAACAAGTGATGTTCACGCCGTTCTTCAACGCTACGTACATCACGAGCAACCGTGCAGTGTTTAATTTGATTGCTGACATTCCGGCCCCTCCCTCGTTTGGCGGCAAGCTGTCAGACCTGCCGTTCACGGTTGGCACGAATTCTTTCGCAGACCAGTACCTGAAAGTAATTGAGGCGAGCGCGTCGCTCAATGATTACGGCAAGGTGCTTGCAGAATTCTTCGAGCCGAATGTTGGCTTAAATTTGTTCAATCGCGCTTTGGACGAGGCTTTGCAACGCGGGTTGAACAACACCGAAGCAGCTTCACTATTCTTTGCGCTTGGAGCTGCAATGCGCGATGCGCTCGTGACGTCGGTGACGATCAAATTAACATACAACACGGTGCGACCGGTGACGGTGATTCAATGCGCGTACTCCAAGCAGAATGTGAGCGCGTGGAGTGGACCGTATGGCGGCGTACGCGCCCTTGAGCGAAACGAGCCGCAGGAGCAGTTGTGGCGGCCGTATTTGCAAACGCCGCCCTTCCCCGGTTACATATCTGGGCACAGCGCGGTGGCTGCGGCCGGAACGCGCGTTCTGGGGCGGTTCTTCAAGGGCGAAAGGCCTGAGGGAGCAAACTGCCACGTGACAAAGGCAGGGATGAGCAGGATTGAAGGGCGCATTGAGAAGGGCTCCGACGGGTACGTGGGCGGAGTGACTGATGTTGCGAATAGCGGCGGTGGTTCAGTGGGTTTCTCGCCGGCGCGGGATATTACGATATGCTGGAGGTCGTGGGAAGAGTTTTCTAATCTGGTGGCGACGTCCAGACTGGTTGGGGGAATTCACATTGGTGTGGATAACCAAGTTGGGAAGGACGTGGGGCGCAAGATTGGAGATGGGGCGTACGAGTTTGTGTTTGGTGGTGTGTCTCTAAAAGAGTAAATAAGAAAAAATATATATATATATATATATATATTTACATACACGAAGAGATTTACAGAAGAAAGAGCATTCTAAAGTGATTATGATTCCGGTGGACGGTTGTCGGGGAAAGTTTGAAGCTGTGCGGGCAGGGCCGAGTCGATGGCCTCAAAGGCTTTCTGCTGCAACTGCTCAACGGAGAGGGCGGTGCTATCAAGCGGGGGGTGGACAACAAGCGAAAAGGGCTGTTTCGGGTAGCGCAAGGGGACCCAGGCCCAGCTTGGCATGGCGTCTCTGGTGCCGAGGATGGTGACGGGGACGACAGGGACGCTATTGGCCTTTGCGGCGCGAAAAGCGCCCGTTTTGAAGCGGCGCAACTTGCCGGTGCGGCTGCGCGTTCCCTCCGGAAAGATAACAAGCGACAGGCCATATTCAAGGACGTGCAGCATCTTGCGGTAGGCTTCCATCTGGCCGCGGCGGTTCATGCGACGCAAGGCGATGTTACCGGCCATGGCCATGGCCCAGCCGACGATGGGAATGCGGAAAATCTCGGCCTTGGAGACGTACTTGATGCGGCGGCGCAGGTAGGCAAAGACGTAGATGTCGAGGTACGAGGTATGATTTGCAACGAAGACGGCCGGGATATGTGGCGGGGGCAGCAGATGGGCGTTGACGACGCGCGTGGACACGCGCACAGACGCCAGCGAACACTTCATCCAGGCCATGGCGATGACGTCGTGGAAACGGCGCGTGGCGGCGTCGAAGCACAGCACCAACGGATGCGCCAGTAGCATGGGCACGAAGAGCAGCAGCGACCACACGTAGGTGATGAAGAGAAATAGCAAGCCCGGCACTGACACGCGGCGCGAGGCGCTTGCGGCGGCGGCGGCGGCGGCGGCGGCGTCTGCATCGCCGACGTCGCGGTCGCGGTCGCGGTCGCGGTCGCGGTCGCGGTCACGCCGGGCAGGACGCTCCGCACTGGTAGCTACAACGAGGGCGGCGCGTCGGGAAGAGGAGGACGACGGCGGGGCAGCGGCAGCGGCAGCGGCAGCGCCGCGCGCAAAGCGACACAAGCGCAGACGCAGGCGCAAGCGCGAGCGCGAGCGCGAAGGCAAGCACGCCGGCGCCACAAACAGCGACGACGACGACGACGACGACGACGACGGCGACGACGGCGACGATGGCGGCGTCAAGCGCCGCCAAGCAGCACACAGCTCCGCGCGCGGCACGCAAGCGCACATGACGGGGCGTGGCGACCACGCACGCGCGTTTCGCCGTCGTGCGGCGCAGCTGCTCATGAGCGCGCGAAGCGCGCGGAGCTCGCGCGAGTGCGTGCAAAGCAGAGTTGTCGGTTGCCGAGAGCGCCGTGACACGCGTTGCGCGTGGTCTTCTTGGCCACGTGGACCACACCTTGCCAGGAGGTGCTGCGTGTGCCGCGTGGCTCGCGTGGCTCGCGTGGCTCGCGTGGCTCGCGTGGCTGGTAGACCGTCGGCTCGATGTAAACGTTTGTAGTCTGGCGTGGCGGAGGGGGTGGTGGGTGCGATCGAGGCGTCAGCATGGCGGCGCTTCAGCTGCGCGCGCTTCGACTGCGAGCGCTCGTCGCCGCGGCGCTGCGTCCGCCATCTTCATCGCTGCCGCCGTCGTCGCTGCCGCCGTCGTCGCTGCCGCCGTCGTCGCTGCCGCTGCGATCGGCGCCGCCGCCGCCAGCCCGTGCGCCGCCGCTGGCGCTGGCGCTGGCCGCCGCCGCCGCTGCCGCCGCCGCCGCCACCACCGCCGCGCACGCCGACCCCACCCCTCCGCACCTCGTCGCGCTCGACGCCGACGCCGACGCCGACACCGACACCGACGCCGCCGCCGCGCGCGTGGAGCCGCACACGGGCGTGCACTTCCCCGCCACGCTCTCGCCAACGGCGCACCTGCTCGGGCTGGGCGCGCGTTACATGGGCGGCGTCGTCAAGGTGTACGCCGCGGGAATCTACGTACATCCCACACACGCGCGCCGCGCCCTGCGCGCGTGGCGTCGCTTCTCGGCGCCCGAGTTGCTGCGCGCCGATCCGTTGTGGACCGTTTTGTGTACGCACGCCGCCGTGCCAACTGTGGTGCGTCTCGTCGTCGCGCGACAGGTGTTGGGCTCGCACATGCAGAACGGCTTTGAACGACAGTTGTTGCATCGCGTGGCGCGCGCCGCCAAGATGGGGGGGGCTTGTCGTCCGGTTGAGTGCAAGGCTCACGCAAAGCGATTCTGCGCCCTGTTTGCAAACGTTGGCACCATGAAGGTTGGAAGTGATGTGCGCATAGCGCTTGACGACGATCTTGTCACCCTCACCGTCGATGGCAGATTGCTTGGCGAGATTCGCAGCAAGCAGCTTGCTTCCTCCCTGCTGGATATGTTTTTGGGCCCCAAAGCTGTCGTCGAAGGCTTGCGTCACGATGTCGCCAACGGTTTGGAACACCTTTTACGTTGATGCCACTCTCACAAATACGCCCATCCACACACACCACAGTAAACAAGCGCTCCGTGCCACCCCACACCCATGCGGTACATGTATGCGCCATCTCAGTCAACAAAACGAGTACCGTGTGTTTCGTGAAAACAAATCGATCACCACAAATGAAATATAAGCACAGTGTTTGATGATTTTTTCTTTGGCTTCCTTCTCCAGGTCGCGAGTCAGCCTGAGACTATGCCTTGCAAATGCATTTCTCCAACGAGTTCAATTGAGTCACTCCGGCCCTCGAGCTCGTCCTCTGCACCGGAGATCACATCTTTTATATATAAGTCCGCTCTAGAATTTCAGATCAATAGAAAACCCAAGTAGTGCCTCCCATTCACAGTTCATAGCTCTCACAAGGCGAACACAAAACTCCGTCTTTTCTGTTGAAAGCAAGAGTTTGTCTATGTATAGCGCCAGGATTCTCTTTCGAATGCTCACCTTTCTGACCAAGGAGACGGAGAGCTAATACTTCCAATTGGTTTGGTGAAGGTATCGATACGTTTCCACCACACTGTCAGTGCGACAAATCACTTCTACTTTTTGTTCCTCAGATTTCTCTCATAGAGCCCCTTTCGCGCGAAACCTTTTCCAATTTCCAACCGTCCATTTACATATTCACTCAAACTGTTCAGCAAATCGTTACTGATTTGTACAGAGAGTACAACTCTCTCCATCCTGGGGCGCTGCGCCTATATTAGAACCGTTCACCAGAGAGTGTACAGAAAAATGTACTGAGTCTCCATCTTAAACACTACTCCTCAGATGTGTGTATAATGTTTGAAAAGGGCGATAAAGCACGTTCTGAGTATACCTCACTGAATTCGGTGTTTGAATGCAATGCCACAATGCAACGTTCTACCCTTGGTACGTATGCGCCGCTGAAATTGTCACCATGATACGTACATCACTTGATGAGCGTGTCCTTTTTTCGTTATTCTGAATGATTTCTATATCTTTCAAATATCAAACTGAGTGATACTCCGTCTATATTCTGTCCCATTCTCATTCTCAATGGCCCAGTTAAATATCTTTTCACTGTTCCGCGATGCAGAATGCAATGCCCTAACTTGGAGCGTAGCTTCGTCCGGCCTCTCAAGCACTCAGAGCCACACATATGTACAAAACAAGCGTTTGAACATGCGACACAGAAGAGATTGTACTTGTTCACGAAATACTGCTTCCATGTCCATCTGCTCGATATCAGCACTAACGTACCATATTGAACTATTTTGGCATTCTACACATTCTCAAAGAGCGTCTCATAAGTAATTGAAATATTCGGCTTTCTAATTAACCAAGCATCCCGTTCTTTCCGTGTGGGAGAATGGCGTCTTCTTCCAACCAAACGGCTGATGGTGACCAATACCGCAAAGCTTTGAATATTCATAAAGTGACTGGGCCCCTTCTTTTCCCATATTGCCTCATTGAGATCCCAGGAGAAGAAAAATAGAAGAAAAAAATACTCAGCTCAAGGTTTTTATTGGAGATGGCAAGTTGGTGTTCGAAAGTTTAGAAGGATAATTCCGTAGCGCTTCTTCGCGTAAATTAGACCAATCAAGTTCGTACTACGGTGATTACGATGAAAACATAGAGCAGAAGCAAAAAACTGGAGCTTCGAGTTGTTTTGGATTCGACTACCTAGCCCACTTAGTATGGCATTCGAAAAATTCTGAAGAGCTTAAGCCGTTTTGAGTGGACGACAACAACTCTATAGAATACACATGTACAACAGAAGGCTTTGAATAGAAAAAGTCTGAATAAGACCCAAGCGCTGATAATCCCTCTTCAGCCCAACACAACTCGAAGAATGCTGCCCCTCTCTATTGAAACGAAAACACTGAGTAACATGATCAGTTTGTTTTAGGCGGAGTTCTATCGCCTACTGTCTTGGAAAGAAAACGAGCAATACTTCTTTCGAAATGTGTTTCATATTACGTCTTTGCCTGAGATGTAAAGATTCCAAAGGATAGAAAAAGGGCGGTACGCTTACTTGCTTTAACGGACCGGTGTGAACTTGTTCTGGGGAAAGATTTTTTTCGCTGATGGAGAGGCACGGACTGATTTGATTTGAAGTTTGGTTAATGATGTGTTTATCCGATTGTGACATAACACTGGAACTCCTTTTGATGTAGAAATGTGAGGAATGCATGACGGTTGTCTGCAGTTGGGCGTGAGCTTGTTACACGAGCAATTATTTCAGTCGTAACGACTGGAATCAAATATTTCGTTCTTTGAACCTAGCGCGCGGGGGCAAAGAGTTCTGAGGGGGCGGTACGATTAGGGGTTTGGATTGAACGAGTGGAGGGGGGGTGGGGTGGAGAATGCAAAAGGGATGGTTCGGGCCGTGTGCTGCTCGATTCTTTTTCGTGCCCTTATGAGATTGCATTTAAAAGATTCACAGTGCTTAAAAATGCGAGGAACTTGTGCTGATTTGACTGAGACGGGCTCGTTCCGAGGGACGCGTCGCTTGCGCAAGACGGCACAAAAATCATTGGTTGAGACGAAGACGTGACGGCATGTGCAACGCGTCAGAAAAAGAAAGCGGCCAAACGGCGACCGACGGGCGATGCGACGCTCACGGCGGCTCGCGACTAGCCAAGCAAACAAACGTGGTGCAAGGGGGGCTGGCGCGGACGAGAGAGAGAAAGAGAGAGAGAGCGAGACAAGCAAACTGACGTAAGGTGCGCTGCTAAGCAAGCGGCGCGCAATGAGTCCGCCACGGTGCATGCACGTGGTGCTCGCTTCGTGACGTGCACGTGACGAATGAGCACGTACTTCTGTCAGCCCACCTTGCGCGTCGCGGACTCATCACCTCCGACACCATCTTGCCAATGTCGTGCTCCAGCCTCCCACGTGAATGCGGTAAACGAGAGCGCATCTGTTCCACACAATTGTTCGTACTCGCCTCTCTCCTTCTTACCGTTTTACATCATGTCGTTTCGTCTTTCGCTAGTTCGTGCCTTGCTCTTTTACAGTCCTCTTTTGTCTTACAACCCTGGCAGTCGTCGCTCGCCGTCGTCGCTCGCCGTCGTCGCTCGCCATCGCCGTCAAACGCAGAATTTGATCGACTGGGCTTTCTATGACCGAAAATCAGCTAGACCAAAGATTCTACCACACAAACATGTTTTGCAGCTTGATGCAACCTGCTTGTGTGATTCTTTCGCTGGAGGCCCAGCTCATTCTTCAGGAATGATACGGCGGGCTTCCTCACGTAATTAATAACAACAACCACACACCTACAAAACACGTTTCCATCCCTATACTCTGACACGCTTACACGCGCATAGAAAACCTCCCAGTCGCAAATAGACTACGTATTCAAACGCGTGTTTGTTTGCAGCTGCGTAAGCCATGGGGTATGTTGCGCACCGTGTGGAACTACTATACAGTCAGCCTCGCCGTTGGTAGCAGTGCACTACCAGCGATGACTTCTCAATTGGTTAGGACCCAGTTTGAATGCGCTATAGCGGCCGACGCTTTCGCCATCGTTCACGGCTTTCATTTTCAGGCTCTTGGTCATGGCCAGAAGCTGGGGCCCGCCAACACAGATGAGTGCAAGCAACAGCGCGGCATCAGACACGCTGCCACGGAAAACAATCTGAGAATCAGCAGGGATTCAGAGCTCTGTCACCTTTTGAAACTGGGCTCAAACAGAGCTCTGGCGCTTGTATGAATCAATTACTAAAAAAAAAGAATCTCAACTCGAGTCAATGCCTTTTTTTTGGCGTTCCCCGATGCGGCTCAGCTCATTGAAAACAGAAAGCATGCCCATTCGAAAACATATCATTTCCGGACCATGCACAATGCGAAAATGAGTCCGCGCGAGTGTTGCACACAGCGGTAATCAGTGGAATGTTCGATGGACTGTCTTTTTGATAGGCGTCTCGCAAGTTGGAAAAGTTTACCGCTCGTTGTAAAAATCCCCTTTCAATGTGGAAAATTTGATAAAATGATTCAGTGCTTCCTCCTTGGCGCATCATTTTTGATTCCGCTTATTCCGCGTCAATGTTGCTTTTTTTTGTGGCGTGTGCATTTCTGTATACGAACACTATCATTTTGCGTTGATTCCCTACTGCGAAAGATTATTGTCCCAAACATTTTTTGGTGCGTTTCAGTTTCTCACCAATACAAACCAATACAATACAGTGCATATCTACTAATGCCCCCCCCCCCCCCCCCCCCCCCCCTGGCCTTTTTGGGGAGGAAGCCCCACTGTTGTAATCGTTGTGTAATTCTGGCTGTAAAACATTTGAGTATATATATATATATGTGTCTGTGTTGGGTGTTGGATACTGTGAAAAGAGTATGAAAAGCGAAAGATTTCAAGAATCTTCAGCTTTTGTCACCATCGGTAGTATCAATGTGAAATTCGATTATATTCGTAAAGAGAAGCGAGCAAACGCACCTCTCGAAGAAGGTGCCCGATCCATCGTGGTAGATATCCCGTATACTAAAGAACTGTCCAGAAGCCAAATTGCGCAAGAGCGCCTGATGCAGGTCCAGGGGGTCCATTCTGTTTTTATGGGGTAGAACGCTACCTAATACTACCTGGAAAGATAAAAAAACTAACGGCTGGCTTGCAGCACGCTATGGTAGTCGGCATTTTCGCAGCAGGTCGGTCAAAAGAGTTCGCCACATTTCCCAATCTTAGGTGTTTGTGAGCCTCAGAAGTGATGTGCGCAGCCTTGAAGCCTCTTAAATCAACCGCAGAGAGTCACGTTTCTGATCGCTAAACCAATGAGGCTCTTGGACTCTCCAAACCGCCATTCTGACTTAATGCAAGCACAGGGGGCTTTGTCGTCATTCTCATTCCTGTACGCTGTTGTTGGTGGCTCTTCGAGTCGCATCTTCGCGGAAGCTCGGACACCGCTTCGTGGACGGCGCACTGTGGAGGAGAGTAAAAAAGGTGTGCTGGCCCAAGCGCCTCCTTTGCTACACGGGCCGCAGAGTGGCAGCGGAGGCGGTTGTAAGTAAGCGTCTGGAAAGAGCTGGGTGGCACGCAGGCGACACAAGCCCCCCAACAAACTCACGCTGTCATGTCACGCGCATGTGCCGCACGCGTGCAAGCGAAAGGAAAGCGATCAGCTCCAATGCGCGTGCCGCGCGCGCGCGCGCGTGATGCGCAACTTGCGCGTGCGTTGTCGCTTCGCTCGCTGCGCAACAACTGGCCCGTCACTCTCGCATGCGCTCCACGCGTGTATCACGGCAGCAGCCAGCTCCTAGCGGCTGCGATATAAAGAAGCTCGCGCCTCAGCTCTCATCGCTCACCGCCCCGAGTACCTCCCACTCACCGTTCCCTCCCCTGCTCGCCCCCACCCTCATATCAAAGCCTGCACAAAAGTTCGTTCCATTTGCAGACCCCGCTCCAACCACCTCTCCAGTATGCCATCTTCTGCCCACAATGTCCGCCCGCCCGCGGACATACTTGGCCCACCATGTAAGAAGATGCGTTTGGAAACGCCGCTCTGTACCGAGTCCAAAGAAGAGCTCCCCATTGATATGGCACCATTCGCCCTCGATCTCGGCCTCTCAGAGCTGCAGTACGACCTCATTCACACACCCGTCACATGTGCTGATCTTCGCCCTCCCGTTTTGGATAACTGGTTGGAGGAACCCCCGCTCGATTGTCCCCCCGTCACCGATGCCTTCTCCGACATCTCTTCAGAAGAGTCTAAGCATCCGACTTTGGTACCTCGCATACCTCTTCAAGCTCCTCTGCTCTCCATATGTCAACAGGATCTACCGATGCCCTTCACTTCAACTTCTTCTTCTTCCACTTCCCTGCCCTCCATTGGAAAGCTCCCGTCCTCACCAGCCAACTCGGAGTGCGCCATCAAACCTGAAGATGTCCACCGCAAGTCGAAGAACACCACGGCATCGTCCACGCGCGCAAGTACCGCAAACTCGCACCCTTCCCAATCTGAAATTGACTCGCACAAAAAACGCCAGGCTGATCGGGCCGCCAGGAACAGGGAATCAAGCCGCCGTGCGAGAGAGAAACAGAAGAATCGCTTCATTCAGCTACAAACTGGAAATTTGATGCTGCAACAAACTATACAAAGATACAAACTCCAAGTAGAACACTTGCAATCATCGTTAGAACGTATGCATTCCATTCTCAACTCATGTAGCATGTGCTCCTACAACGCTACAATAGCGCAGCAACAACAGCCACAACCACAACCACAACCATCCCAACCTTCACAACAGTCCTCTCAACAACCAACACAGTCTCATCCCCAACCTCACGGATCTGCACAAACGCATTTAGTCCCTAATAACACACTGCTCCGGCAGTAGTTGCCTGTGTGCAACGCCAACTCTCAAGTTGATATACACTCTCTGTAACACTAATATCCTTTTTATTTGTAAAAAATGCAGCAATCTCCATCATCAATGTCCTAAACTCCGAACGGAATCATTTCTTGTCGTACAAAAAAAATAGGTCGATCTAGAATTGCGGTTATTTCAAATCTGAAGTCTCTCCACCAAAGTGTCTTTGGTTTTTTGTACCAATAACCCCCTCAAGTGAGTATCACAAGCTACAACAGCTGGCCTTCAACTTTGGATTTCTCTCTCAAGCGGCCCAGAAACAATTTCGATAACCCACAAACTCAAACACGGGAACTTTGTTTCCACATTGATTATTTTCCTTTGAAAATGAATGTTCTACTATGTCGAGTTGAATTCTGAGTAATTGCCCCACCTTTAAAAACAATTTTTTCCCTTCTCTCTACGTTTTCGATAGTTCTTTTAGATACAGTCTTTCAAAACCAACCATGGGCAACACATGACAATGCTCAAGAAAGATGGTAATCCATGGACTTATTTAGTTTGCCCTACGAATTTCCTCAAGGTCTTTCTCAAGTTCACAGACAATACAGTTTGTACTCTAAAGGTTTAATTGCTTTACAGAAGGAAGGAATGACACTGAGAAGTCCGGCTTAAATCGCTTTTGGTGCCTTTCACTAAAAGAACGTCAGCGATGACGATCTGCTCAACGTTTGCTCTTCGAGTTTTGCAGCGAAAGGGTCTGCACTCTAGAAAAGTGAAAAGATACTTACACTCGTTTTCGATCCACAATATGTATTGTGTGAGGGTGATTTTTCTTTTGAAGCCAGCCATTGCTCCTACTCTGGAGGTGGTCAATTCATTTGCTGAACGTGCTGGGGCCCAAAGAAATGGAAGGTAGATAGGGTGCTCCAAAACTGTATTTGCAGCCGCAGAAGAACCCAATATCAAAGATTTCGAGGATATACAGGCAGAACAGAACTATTTAAATACGGGCCTTTTTGTCTCGGCTTCTCTAGTAGCGTTTTCAAATCGAATGCTCAGAGACCCATTGAACATTTCTGTCGTTGTGCTCAGTCACAGTGTTGTATGATACTCTCATGATGCAGGTGAAGAGTTGGCGAGGCACGTGGATGGTATACTTGTGTCTAGGAAGTATCAGAGGTCAAAAGGAGCAGCGTTTGTCTTTTTGAGTTAAAGAACGGGCCAAGACGTACATGTATAGAACCCTTACAACAGAACAAAGTGGAAAAGGGTTGAAAACAGAGGGGCAAAGATGATAAATCATTTGGCGGTAAGGGCCGCACGCAAAATGTACGCAAGAACGCATTTCGGCTTGGGGAGGAGAGACTTAGGTGATGTCACTTGCTTAACTTAAAATACTACTTCTAGTCTCGCTCTGAATGCGCTTGATTAAATGTTATTTTGTTGTCGGTATGTTCACTGCTGGCTTTTAGCTAAGCTATAGGTGAGGGTGTGGGATGATTTCTAGAACCTCTTTAGTTCGGATTCCGCGTACATCTATCCTCTCCAAATATGAATGCTATGGTTCACTTTTGTTTACGCAAAAAAGAACTGAAAGACGAATAGTACCACCGTTGTCGGATTCAATATAAGTAAAGGTATCGTAGACTGTGGTCAATTCTATAAATTGGAAAATGGAAGAGCTTTGAGGAGGAATATACAAGAAATCTGTCATGGTGTTGGTGTAGAAAGTGTTTGTGAAATCTGCGTACGGTCCACAATATGAAATATAAAAGGTGTGGAGTAAGCTCCAAAGAAAACGGTCAGCAAGGACTGTCCTATCTTATATAAGAGAGGGGGGAGTTGCTGTCAGAAGAAAGTCAGCACGATTACGGGCTGATTGTACAATGGTACTGGTCGTAAACTGTTTAAGGTAGTTGGAAAACGATCGGTCAAAAGCTCACATGATGCAACGCAGATATAAATTGCTGTGCTCCTCAGAACGGAGGGTTTTTGATAATTTGGGCGTGTGAAAGAACACGGAGAAAGAATAGAACGTTCTTTCAATGAGAAGAGAAAGAGGGTTTGTGTTGTTGTCCTCTAAGCCAGCATGAAAGGCTCTTGAAGCGGGTAATAATCTGTTGTAAGAGTTAATGAAACAGCTGAAGAGATGCTGAGTGCGTACCTACCCTGTGGCTAACGCAAGAAGAAAGATATGGTGTTTCTGGCGGAAGAGTTTAACAACGCCTGTCAGACACGTGAACATAGTTTGTTCATAATCATGTCTAGAAGAGACATATTTTGAACATGCAAAGTGTCTCGACTTCAAAGTACAACAGCAACAGTGGTTTACTTGGATTGTGGCCCAATTGCAACTAGAAATGAAGGAGGTGGTGTTTGCAGAAATCTGTACTGCTGCATCGGTGCGCTGTTCGCCAGCTCAATAGTTTTCAAATGCTTACCCAGTGTGACAAGACAAGAGTAGATGCCAAGCAAACGATGTTGATCAGAAAACATTTTTCATGTACAAAAGGCCAAAAATGGAGAAGGAAAAAAATTATTCCATGAGGCGCAAACAATAGATAGTTGTGGGGTATAATCCGGGTGATACCTAAGCATGGGGCGGCCAAAAAGGTATTGGTGAGTTTTTGCACTGTGAGGGACGACGCCTCACATTGGAAGCACGAATAAAGCAAGAGATTTGGTTGAGAAGGCGAGATTGCAGTGTGAAAAGAAAAAAGAACTTGGCAAGGACCAAGGAAAAAACGGAAAAAAACAGATGATTTGGCGAAATAGCACTGCAAGCCAGAGCAGCAGGTTTTGGACGCAGATGTGTGGATATGTTGTGAAGTGGATTTTGCCAGCCGAGCGGCGAAAAATGTTTGGCGAATTGCAGGAGATGGGGACTGCATGTGGGGTGGTGAAGCAGAGAGGCATTACGTATTTGCATATTGCAAAAGGACGGGACGAGAGGGGGGGCAATCAAAAGCACGAACATGCTGTTTTGGTGGCGATGGTTGGGCCGTGAATGGCCAAGTTGATGGGGGTAGGGGAACGTATAGAAAGGCGTGTGGGTAGGCGAAGCGGACGGGACGGTGAGTATGCAGACGGGGGACGCTGGTGTGAGCACCGCTGCAGATGGGTGCAGACATGAAACGAGGAGCGTTACGCTTGTGCGCTGAGAGCACATACGCATTTGTGGGGGGGGTGGGGGGAATAGTGGGGAGGCGCATGCGCGGCACGTGCGCGACACGTGCACGACAGTGCGCGTCACGCTCGGGACAGCGTGTTTTTGGCTTGTTGCGGGAGCGAGCGAGGGGGGAGGCGAAGCCGGAAGGGCGCGTGAAAAGCGGAATCATCGCTTGTGGTAACAATTGCTGAGCTTTGTTGGTTTGTGCGCGCCACGCCCACCCTTTTTGGATTCCTCCTTGTCAAGTTTGAACGTGTGCCGACGGCGTGATTTTTGCGCCTTCGTGTGATCTCCGTGCGCCATTACGTTTCTCCGTCTGTCGGAGCATACCACCGTGCTTGTCTGCGCCCACCCCGCTGCACCGCCCCCCTACTTGCGCCCTACCGCATTTCCTCGGCTCGAAGGCGCTCATCAACCCCCGCACCGCCGCTGACTTACGCAACATCGCACATCGCGCGTTGTGATCGATCCGATTGTTTTGCGGCATTTCTCTTGCGCTGTCGCGCATTCAGCAGCGAATTTGCATCCCGTTTCAGCGTATGGTGCAGCACGCGTTGTGAGATGATTCCGCTTGTATGAGAGTTGTGTATATTACCTCACGCAATTCCTCGACTCCTGTTCGCAGAATAAAAAAAACTCTCGCACGTGCGTGCCGTGCGCACAATATGCTCTTTTCACGTATCTATTGGTCGGTTTTCAACCCTTTCAACATGTTGACCTAAAGTAGAAGCGCAGCATAATTTATGGCGCGCTACATGATATAGATAGATAGTGCACGCGTTCTACAATATAGTTATCGTGCCGCTGCGTGCCGTACCAACACAAGCGCCAGAGTCGACCACACCACGAGTTTTCTTACTGACTATTGGATATCAGAAAACACAAAATAAAAAACATGAACAGCTCGACCGTTACATAGCAGAGAGTCCGCTTGAGACAAGAACGTTGCTTATATCATCATTCCATCATGCCGGTCTCGACATACAGTAAGTTTTCGTCATGCCATCATCACGTGTCGTATTCACAGCCGAACTACTCCATTCCGCATATCGTTCTTCCGAATCATCCGAATCCCAAAACAACTCAAGCACTAGCCGCGCCGCAATCAATCCTTACCAGCTGGGCGTGATCATCGCAGGAGTTTCTAGTGCCCCCATGAGGAAAATGGCGCCAATCATGCCAACCACACCCACATATTTCATACTGATTGTCTTTGTTGATCAGAGTACGAGTTCAAACGATGCCGCTTTCGAAATAGCTTTAAACCCCCCACCGTTTCGGGCCCGAAACGCGCAGCACGCCGCGGTATTCGTCACGCCTGCAATCAAAATAGGCCAAAGAGTTGGACCTTACGCAACCCAGAGACGCGTAGGTAGGAAGATTCAGCGCCATTTGTGGCGCGTTTTACCACCAAACCCGGCAAATAAAAGCATATAATAGTTTATTTCACTTTAATACTATCTTTAACAGTGCCGAGTATAGTCCCTCCGAAAAGCGTTCAAATTCATGGATACCAACTTTTGAAAGCCATCGAGTACGCCCCCTCGTACCCGCACAACCTGTGCTGTCACCGTGTTCGCACCTTCAACAATCCAGAAATGTTTGTACGTGTCCTAGAGCCTTGACTACTCTCTGTTTGAAAAGAAATGCATCTACGTTTTGAACTCAACTTGCGCCAAGTAGGGTTGACATGTTATACGTCTTCGTCTGTAAGCTGTTTAATCACCGCCAGACCGCATGGCTGAATGCAGCGAGCACACAAGCGGTTGTTTGGAACATTCAAACAAGAGCCAGAAAAAGCTGCTCATTGTCCTCCCCTTGTGCCACATCAAATGCTGGTGAACAGCCGAAGTTGGGACCGAAAGCTCGTCGTCCGCGGCACAAGAGGATAAAGAAGTAGTCTCGAGACGGGCAGCAACGTCAGCCGACATTTCGTTGATACGTGACAGAAGTTCAACCCCATTTTATTAGTATTATACACCAAACAAACAAATCGTAAAACACTCGCGTCCCTACATATGCTTCCCATGCATCAGAAAGGCGGAGGTAATCCTTGAAGCACAGTGGTCAGAACCATAACCGGAACAAGTACGGTGCTGCGGAAGCAAGACGTACCCCTCTAATTTAGTAGTTTCTTGTGCTTTTCCAAGTTCAAACCGCCCTTGGTCACGCTGTGAATACGCCCTCCGCTGAGTGAGGCAAACTCTTGAGGGCGGCGCTACCTAAGGCATTCAAATATTCATACGTTTGCATTTGCTCGTTCCACACTGCGACACATGTTTCGGTCGTCCATGCTCTCTCCTGCGACCAAACAACAAGCCATCTACGCTCTTGTTCCTCATGCTTTGTGACAGTGTGCGCACTGCTTCAAAACTGCGAAAAGCACTGCGAGAAGCACTGCGAGAAGCACTGCGAAAACGCACTGCCGTCGAGGTCATGCAGCCCAACGCGAAAAACTCACACTCATAGCCTCACCAGATGCACAGCGCCTACACAGCAGCTGACCGAAGCTGCACGCGCCCCGCATGGAATACACCGGGTGTAAGACGCATGATTATTCAGTTTATGCATCCGCTGCTGCTTAAACCAAAGTCGCACCCACGCGCGCAACGTAACCGTCCTCGTCGTTCTCGTCCCGTGCTTTTTCTGACCACACACACCTGCTAAACAAAAACGCTCCAAACAGGATCCCCCTCAGTCCGCTTCAACCCGTGCGTCGCAAAATATCTCTACCAACTCTCATCTCCAATGGCACCGCCAAAAGGAAGAACAAACCCAATACAATCGTGGAAGCTTTTTATTGCTCGTCCGTCAAAGCCGCCGTTGCGCAGCCAATGATAACAAGCCGTATCTACACGACTAGCTGAGGACGCTCCATAACACACTACCAGACATGGCTCCCCGCTTCAACGTACCAGTGCAAGTTCGCGCTCACACCCCACATGCGCCCGCTTTTTTCGAATGAGGAAGCATGGAACCCGATATGGCCCCTAAACTATTCCGTACTATATCGATATCTGCGTTAAGGGTTAGCTGTAAATCGCAGGTGCGGCGCATCTCCAACTTTAACCATGTGAATGGCACTCCTTGGTTGCGAAACAATCAACATGGTGAGATGTCCACCCATGCTTTTCGAGCACCTTACTAGCTAGAATCCAGCCCTGCCTCAATCTTTCTCGCTTTACTTCTAGCAAGCCAGCTATCAACACCTGCTCTTGTCAAATCACCTCTTTTCAACCAAGAAAATGAGAGCATGTGTCTTCCTTGTATCTCAACCAGACCTCCCAGCCCCAGAGCTTACTCTCAACCCATCGTCTTAGTTTTATGCAGCGACAAAACCTCCAACATCAAATGCTTCCTCACCCCATACAAAATACAGAGCTCAGTGCAGCTACTCTGACACTTCTTCAAAGATGTACTACTCTGAATGTCATATTATTGCCTCGCAATAAGTAGTTAACCAACAAGATGGCTACTTTCTCTCGTGTTCGGGCACATATCTTCTACGCCGTGACACAGCTTTCCGCTGCGCTGAACTTCTCTCTACCTCACGCCCGACAAACAATACATTCTATACACTGTGTCACAAAACCCAAGCGTGTAATCTACCCTCCTCCTCCTCCATTCCAAGACTAGAACCGTGGCACATTGTCAGCAATCAAGCATGTATATGCCCTGTGTGCAGAGCGCTGGCCATTATACACATCCCCTCATCGAGACACCAGTGGCGATCTTTCGCAACATTGCTTGCACTTCATGTCGTGTCTGCGTTAACTACCATGCTGTCTTCACACTCGTGAAAAACAATTTCGTACGCCCCACAAATGTGGAGCGTTTTGGTGACTAGGGAGATACAAAAAAATCAGTGCTGCAAGTGTGGGGTGACATGCATTTGAACGACACATATCGCGGGCAAAACTCATCGTCACTGTTGTACTTGTTTCGCAATGAGCAATCATGCAATAGCCTGGGGCAAGAAGGATCACAGTTACAGAATGCTAGCAGAGAAGAGAATTTCACAATTGCAAGGGGCCATGTCACTTTTTGAGCTTGTTCATAGACGGCGGTCATTTGGTAAGGCAAGAAAACCCACTGGTGATAACAATGATTATAGATTGTGGGCACCATGCCTCAGCCGCACGCAGTTTTCGCGAGGGCTTCTGCAGGCACAGATCCCTCTGTAGGTAGCAATCCCTACTTCCTAAAAGATGGATTCCAGCAATGAGCTGTGATGACGAACGGAGCGGCCCACAAAGCCATCACGTAACAGACAAGGGCCGTGAGACGTCGTTCGTCTGGGAAATGAATGTAAAATTGGGATCATGATGGGCCCGGCCTACCCTTGTACACGATGTGACAGGTGCGCGTGACGGCAGAAAGAAAACGGACAAGCACCATTTCTGAGCTTAGGGGGTGGTGTACCTCGACTCGAAGGAAGCGAAAAAGAGGAGCTTCGAGAAGTGTTTACGCGAACAGCGGAAGAACAGGGAAAACATACATACAACACACGACGGCGTTCTCTACGTCGTTGTTTCGCTGTATTGGGAGAAGCCAATACACAGGATGCGTTTGCATAGGACCGACAGTTGTCCGTGCCGGGCCTCAAACAACAGCATGGACCGCCAGATGGAGCATGCCGGGTCACATAATGGAAGATTCAGACTCGGCGGTATCATCGCCATCTGGCGTGATACCTACGACGTCAAGCTGTGAACATCGAAGCCGGATACTTGCTCCGACGAAGAGTGTATCCCGGAGCAGTAATCGACTACCCTCCTTCTCGATATCTTGCCTCTTTATCATCTTGCTGAAGCCAATCCTCTGACCACTTCTGCCGAAACACGCACCTTTGACCTGTTTGGTAACAAGCTCGGGATGAGCGCCGGTGTGTCTGACCATGAAGACGGAAAAGTCGAGCTCCACATCCATTTCCTTTTCTTCAGTCTCAGACTGACAGCCCAAGAAGACGCCGACCCATTCAAGGTCCTTTTCAATGATTAAGTTCCATAGACAGCCCGCAAAGTAGCGCGAGCTGGTGTTGACATGGTTCTCGAGACGATGCCAGCCGGCAACCCTATCCGAAAAGGTAAGGGCATCCGTGCGGCGTCTGCGATACACCGGACTGCTCTCCATGACAACGGAGCGGATGAGTCCGCGTCGCTCATCCGACTTGGCCGCTAGCCCGCGACTGACATACTTTCTACACACGGTGAACTTGGCAAGCAGTTGCGAAGCGGCGGCAAGCTCCAACTGCTGCTGTGTCATGGTGGGAAAGCGCACGAGCTTGACAACGGAGGCAACCTGGGCATCATCAACAGTGTTGACGTTGGCAAATACCCACTGTTGCACAGCGTCGAAAACACTGGCCTCACTTTGCACGTTGAGGTCATTGAGCTTTAGCAGCTTTACGAGCGCGTGATACGGAAGCGAGCCCCAGTCAAGCACGTGATCAAAGCGGGTCTTCATGACGCGCCAAGCCTCGGCCAGCACAAGCTGTGCGTCTGAGTCGCGCGCGCGCGCCGGCTGCGAGGACGAGGGATGCAGCGCTGCGGCAGCGTAAACGCGCGTGCAATTGCGTTCGGAGACGGCGCCTTCACTCAGGAAGGCGTCGAGAAAGACGGCCAGCTCATCGAAGCGGTAGCGACGGCAAATGGGGAGCGCGGCCAGAACGGAATCGGTGTCGAGCGTGACAGTCTCACCGTACATGTAGGAGTAAACGAGCTGCCAGCCCAGGCGCAGCGCGTGTTCGTCGGCGTGCTGCACGGCGACCTGGACGCGGGACCTGTGGGCGGGCTTGGTGCGCGCGGCGGATTGATCGGGGGGCGCAGCGATGACGGAGGAGGCGGCGACTGCGTGTACGTCCGCGCCCGCGTCCGCTTCCGCGTCCGCTTCCGCGTCCGCTTCCGCGTCCGCGTCCGCGTTCGCGTCAGCGTCCGCATCAGTAGCGGCGGCGGGGTGCGATGCGAGCAATGGGGGGTGCGAAAACAGGCTTCGAAACTCAAGCGAATGCACGGCAAGAACGGCGCGATGGGCGGGGAAGTGCTTGCGGCCGGCGACGACGTCTACATCGCAGAACGGGAGCAGATGCTGGTGCAGCAGCAGCCGCGCGGTGGCCTGCGCCGCGTCGGTGTGCGCGTTGAGCACGGTGGGCACCATGCGCGGAGGGATGGAGGGCGGAAGGCCGAGGGCGGAAGGTCGGAAGGTCGGGGGCGGAAGGTCGGGGGCGGAAGACGGAAGGCGGAAGGCGGGCGGACGAGCGCAGGGAAGGGGGGGGATCGAGCGCTCACACGGAAAGCAAGACACAAATGTTGATGAGGGGATAGCACACGCACACGTACACGCACGCGTGCGGCAGCGGCTATCGGTGGCTACGCTGTTCACCCTTTTGACGGCATCATGCTGTACAGTAGTGCGGGCGGTTTTGCAGGGTCGCTTCCTACTAATCGGTGCCGAAGTAGCGCGTGGCGAAGTCGCCGGCGCCCGGCACGACGCAGCCATGCTCATCCAGCCCCTCGTCGATGGCCGACACTACCAGCCGCACCTTTCCGAAGCGCGAGCAAATACGTCTGACCGCCTGCGGGGCGACGATGAGGCTGAGTACGACAATGCGGTCCTCGCGGCAGCGCACGGGGGCGGCCGTGAGGCGCGCGATGGCGGCCTCACACCTGCGGCCGCTGTGTAGCACCGGCGCCAGCAGCAGCACGTAGCGCTCGCACAGCCCCTGCGGCAGGTACTCGTAGGTGACGGGCAGATGATCGGCGGTGTCGGCTTTGGCGGCGTCGGCTTTGGCGTGGTCGGCGTCGGCAATAGCGTCGCGGCCGTTTGGCGAACCGATGAGCATTTTTCCTATGCGCACGGTGTGACACACGGCGCGAAGGCTGCTCTCCATGGTCTCGCCGCTGGGCATGAGGCTGACGCCGGCCAGGCCGGCCACGAAGCCCACACCCAAGAAGCGACGGCCGCTGGGGGTGGTGACGGTCTTGCGCTTGAAGGGGAGCAGCCCCAGCGCCTCTTCGATAAGCAGACGCATGAGGCGGTTGGAGTAGAACACAATGTCGTTGCGGCTGGCGTTGACGTTGCGGAAGATGGTGTGCAGGCCGCGGCATTGGTAGCTGTCGGCCATGACGACGAGGTTGGTGTACACCTTGCGTAGATCTGTTTGCTGGATCTTGAGCGCAATGTGCTTGATGATGAGGTCGATGGCGACGAGGTTTTCGGCGCCGCGCGGCACCACAATGTCCGAGTGGCGCTTGGTTGGCTGGATGAAGCGCTCGAAGGCGGGTTTGACAAACGTGGTGTACTGCTGCAGCACGGACTGCACAGAGCGGGAGCGGGCTTTGGTATCGCGCATGATGCGACGCGCTAGACAGATATCGGCATCCTCATCAACAAAGATCTTCATATGCATCATGTCGCGAATGCGCGGGTCGTAAAAGGACAGGATGCCCTCAACAATGATGACGTCTGCGACGTCGAGCTCGGCGCAATGGGCGTCGACGCGGCTGTGGCGCGCAAAGTCGTACATGGGAACAGACACGGGCACTTTTTTGTTCATGGTCTGTAGCGTGTCGAAGAGGGCATCAAAGTCGAAGGCGTTGGGGTGATCAAAGTTGTATTGGATCGCCTCCTTGCCGGGTGGGAGCCCATGGTAGAACCAGTCGAGCGATAGCAGCACGCAGCGCTGATCGCCGAGACCATCGATTATCTTGTGACACACGGTAGTCTTTCCGCTGGCAGAGGCGCCGGTGACGCCGATGATGAAGGGGCCGACGTGGGTGCGGGCGGCGGCGGCGGCGGCGGCGGCGGCGGCGGCGGTGGCAGTGGCAGTGGCAGTGGCGGTGGCAGTGGCAGTGGCGGTGGCGGTGGCGGCGGTGAGGCGGGAACGCACTGGTGGGGTGTGGTGCTGGCGACCGGCGGAGAAGACGGCGCGCGGGGTTTGCGGCGAATGTGGCGAGTGTGTCGAGTGGGCGGCGAGCGCGGGGGCGGTGTTTTTCATTGCCGAGGAGGGAAGGGAGCGAGCGACGGAGAGGGAGGGAGCAACAGGGAGAGAGGGAGCGACAGAGAGGTGCTCGTTTTTGATGTCGAAGATGCGGGCACACACGTGTTTGGCTTTGCGCTTGGGGCAGTCGAATCGAAAGCTTGCGCTTGGGGGGCAGGCGAATCGAAAGCTTGCGCTTGGGTGGAATCGAAAGCTAGCTAGAAGCGATGACAACGGCGCAAGTAGTGCGCGCGGTGGTGTGCGCAGGCGTGTCGGCGGCGGGGGCGGAGGCGTGGACGCGACTATTGACGCTGCTGCGACGTCGCGGCACGCTGAGCGCGGAGCGCACGCGGAAGTTGATGCACATGAGCACGGCGCCGTTATTCGCGCTGAGCTTCTATCTGTACCCTCGCCACGCCGCGTCGCGTCTGTTAGCAGCCACCGTGCCTCTCTCGCACGCGCTACGCATCGCGCGCGCCCCGCGCTCCAGCGCTCTGGTCGACGCCGTCGCGCGCGCCCCGCGTGCCAGTCGTCATCAAGACGCCAACGCCACCGCCGCCTACGCGCTGGCCACCGTCTTGCTCACCGTCGTGGGCTGGCGCGCGTGTGCGGCCACTTATGTTGCGCTTTCTGCGCTTTGTGTGGGCGACACTGCTGCTGCGCTTGTGGGCAGTGCTGTTCCTTCTCCCCGTCTTCCACACGCTCCACACAAAACGCTCGCCGGCTCGCTGGCTTGCTTTGGTGCCACTCTCGCGTCATCTGCGCTTGTGTTTGTCGTTGTTCCGCTGCCCGCCCCGTCTGGCCCCGCTCTTGTCGCCGCCTCCGCCGTCGCAGCCATCGCTGAAACCCTCCCCGTACAGGACAACCTCACCGTTCCCTTGGCCGCCTTTGCCGTCGTAAAGCTGTGGTCCTGACGTCCTCAGCTGTCTCATCAAACTTCTCGCTCGTGTCCTCGAGACACTACTTTTGCTCCAATATAAATTCGCACCGCGCTTTACACAGCTATCTACTGTATGTATTGTACCATGATTCTCACACCAACACGCTCTTTGACAACGGCCAACATTTTGCACCACAGCAAGGGACGCAGGCAGTTAAAGAGTCGCGGCCCTCAACCGTAATTCCAGCTCTATTTCGCCCCTTTTCTATTGTGTGCAAAGAGAGCAGAGCCATGTTCCGCACACCAGCGCAGTTTCCATGGTGCTGCCAAACTTCATCTCCACTCTATGGTGTTCGATCCGATGCCCTTTTTTATGAAATACCAAGTTCTGGGCCAAAAGGTGCGGCACAAACATGTCCAGCCACAATCTCATGCTGTTCTCTTCATAGCAACCCCTCTCCACAGACCCTGGGATTATGAGTCGCACAACTTTTCGAGGGTCACAACTCGCTAGAATCCCGATTTCCCGCAATGGCATCGGTAGACATCATCGCGTAGCAACACCTCCGTATCCCTCGCTCCATATGTAGCGCAAGCTGAGGCGCTAATAGACATGGTCGATATCATCAATGCCAAACTCTCTCACCGCCTTAGTCACACATGTTTGTCACTTGCGTTTGAGGGCCGGTTTCCTTCCTGCTAGGTAATGGGCCATGACGGATAACCGCACCAATCGTGGACATTTGACAACAAAGGCCTCTCGCTTCGCAGCTGTGCCCGACAGAGGAATCCCTGCGAGTCCGAGGACTGCGGCTCTGGAGCCGTGCCCGATGACGGCAGTTCTGTTGCTTCGATTATGCTGGCAACCGTTTGTCAGCACCCCTCAAGTTGACCTAATCGCCCGCGTATTTCCATGATGCGAAAAAGGCTTTGGAAGATCTCCATCCCACAAATTCAACGCAAGCCTCTTTCACCATGATAGCTCCGCTATGCCTTAATACTCAAGAATGCGAGTACGTCACGTACGTTAAAGAATCTGCAAACACCCTTTTCCTCACGCTTACCATCGTAGGTGGCCTCATGATGAAGTTCACTTCGCTTGTCACCTTACTCTTGTCTCGGGTGCTGCGAACGGATCACTTTTGATCAAGAGATAATTCACAAAAGACAATGGGCATTGACTTTGTCACATTAACGGATCTAAAGTGTCATGTCGCGATTTCGAGTGTGGCAAATCGTTATTTGCAGCTCTGCCATAGCTTTGAAAGATGCTTTTGTAGGCGTCCACTGGAGATTCCACCGAGGTTTCGCTCGTAAGCGGCCGCAGAAAGCGCTGCATAAACGGTGATAACTGTGGTTGGTACGATTCCAGAAGGGCGTCAATGCAGTTTTTCTGATGGGATAATGAGTCACTGGATATCCCTTCATCCGCTGCGCCATCGGAAGCTTCTGCCGCTGGATGGCTGGAAGTCTCGGAAGCAACAGATTCATTTTGGCCAATAGGACACAGGGCTGTATCCATAGAAAGCCACCGGCTTTCCATCGCTGCTGTGGCTGTGGGTCGATTCTGCCAGACCGGGTCAAGCAAAGACTTCACAAAATCTTGGGCTTCTGCGGAAACGGTTTTCCATTCGTTTCCGTCAAACATGAGCCCACGCTTCCGCTCATCGATCATATCAGATCTACAAGTTTTCGGAATTCTGAATGGGAAGGAGCCGCACAACATTCGGTAAATGCAGACCCCCAGGGCGAACATATCCACTGAGGCGTTATACCGCTTCCCTTCAATCATTTCCGGGGCTCGGTAGTGTGACCTGCCCACAGCGGAACTCAAGGTTTGGTCATCTTCAGCGTCCACGAATTCAACATGGTTGAAGGTCGACAGAAGAGCTCTCGGATCTGTAGGATTCGCAAAGTCACAAAGGATGCTGTCCAGTGAGATATTGCGGTGGACGTATCCAGATCGATGCAAGTGATTGATGGCCGATACAACTTGCCTCACTATGCATTTCGTAACCCTTTCCGAGAGTATCCCATCGCTTTCTGCGATGATATCTCGCAGCTTCTTTTCGTGGATCGGTTTGTAGATGATAAACGCGAACTCCTTCTCCACGAAGGTATCGATCGGAGTTAAAATGCACGGATTGTACAGATTCTGGAGCGCATACATATGGCGCCCCGTCGCAAGTTGGTGACAGAGCTTGTTCCGCCCCTGAGGTTGACGGCGGAATCGCTGCACGGACACTTCCGTCTTGTCCGTACAGCTTTCTGCGTTGAAAACCGCCCAGCGCCCGGACAGGTCGACCTCTCCCCGACCCTTGTACTCGTTCTGAAATGATTTGGTTGAGGCCAGGGTCACAACTTGTTTCCACTTGCCGGCCTCACCTTTGGAACTGCACGAAACTCGAAGTTTCTGACCGTTCTTGAACTTTATCACGAAGCTTCGGGGGAGAAGTGTGCATGCGACTTTACAACCAAAAACAGACTTTTCCATTTCAGCTTTCTTATCCTCAGAAGTATGCAACGAAAGCATGGATCCCTGCAGCCGCATGTACCTAGTTTCTCGGCGAGATAGGAGGGATTGGCGGATTCTGACGTATCCCTCATGCTCGAAGATTTTCTTATGCCGGATGATAGCTGGCACAACCATTGTCAAGCAAACAAAGACGGGGAGACTGCGGCAGTGCAGACACAAAGCGAAACAATTGGGGGCGCCACGAAGGGGGGAATGGCTGGGAGCGAGGGAGACGGGGCAGTGGGGGGGAGTAGGGGGGGAGGGTGAGGAAAGGGGAGAAAGAAGACGATGGTTGGGTGACTGAGGTGCTCAGTTCACAATGGCCACGATGGATGCAAAAGACGAGAGACTCAATGTATAGTAACACAAATGTCGCAATCCAAACGGCGACCAGAAGCAGAAGGAAACCATGCTCTCCCCGGGAAGTGTCTTATATACGCTTCTAAGCTCTTCATTCCCTGTGGAGTACGGCATGATGCGTACTAATTCGAAGAGTGCTTTGAACAGCCTTCGAATTCTCCTGATCGCGCATTCATCCGATAGTATCTCCATGTGGTTACGAGTGCAAAACTCTGCACTGAAGCGCTTTTGTTCTCAACGCTCCGTGCGCCAAAGCTTCGAGATTCGATGCACGAAGCATTCGGATTGGATCGCGCTGATTTTCACTCATCAAGCTGAGTGATTTCGAAATGGGTTACCGATGTTGCTTTGAAGAGAAGGGGGGGCGGTCTAGAGGTGGAGAGAAGCTTGGCATGAGAATTGATACCGTGGTGTTTGTGCATTCAGAACTCATCTCCTTCCGAATCGCTTCCCGCCGTGACAACATACTGTCTGACAATTTCTGGTGGTGACTTGCTTTGCTTGAGTCCAATCGTCGGCTATTCTCGCAGCGCGAGTAAATTAATCTCAAACCCGCATGCACAAAGCTAGAATAGATGGTACTTTTTTGTGCATCTTCACGATGTGTTGCTCAGCTGAACGAGTGGCTCTCAAAACGACATTGAGGGCGACAGTAGCGTTCATGTTCATACAGACAACAAAAAGCTTCAGGTCTGGCAAGCATCCCGATCTTGTCCTTGCCTCACAAGGTCTCTCGCCGGCGACGGTTCCGAGCTGTGGAAGGCTATCCCACCGATGTCGAACAAAGGGTTTCGGAGCAAATGTGGGTTGTACGGCTGAAGATCTCAGTTGGGCCCTACTCTCCGATTCACGAAAGTGATGGCCAAGTATTTTTCACGTGCCATTGAGCGCATGATGGATACATTAGCAATGTAACCAGCGATCTCGGCTGTGCGATGAAACCCTGTATCCCTCTCCTCACGTCGTTTCGCCCACCTTGTGCAATGCTTCATTATCGGATGTTTCTACTTTTGGCGAACGCTACCGGGCTATGCAATTGCCAAGCGTCCATCCATCAAAACAATCGACTTGTCCAGTACAAGCACAACAGAGGCAAGAACACCTCCGGCCACTTACGCCGGCGCTCTGATCAATGCTGTCATGCTGTCATGGTGAAGTGGGCGAGAGACAGGTCAAACACTATGAACCTGCGAGTTGGGCCCGATTAAAAGACGCGAGATGGCACCGCTGATGGAGTTGAGCGCCCTTCAGCCCCTTGCAGGTACGGTCAAACGGTTGGGAGCTTGGCCAGCTGAATTGGGGCAGTTCACCGAAATCAAATCACGCCGCTTTCAGGCGAAGAAGAGCTTTGAAAGACAGGCCAGGGCTTAAACGGAACGGTGCATGTGTAGCAGGCTGCGATCAGAAATCTACCCTTCAATCTACACTTCCGGGCGGCACCTTCCTTCAGCCTCCGCCGAGCAACGGCTACAGTTGCGTGCACAGCGCTCGCAAGCGGGTAAACAGGCGAACAGGCGAGCGTGTCTCATGAAGCTGCGCCAGGCGGCCTGGCTCCGCTGCTCTGGCTATTTGGCGGCTCATTCGAAGAGCTGAAACGCTGGGACGTGAGTGAAGCGAGCGTGCTGTTCTCTCAGCCCTGTGAGCGGGCGGTCGGTGTGATATCCAAAAAACTGTTCTGTGTCCTGGTCACCTTCGAGCATGTTTGGGTAGAGAGAGTGCATTCAGGATTGGTGCACATAGATCGGATTCAGAGTTTTCGAAGGAGCGAGGTCGTAGGGCGTTGCGCTTGATGGGTTGGGGCTGAGAGGTTGGGGAAGAGAGGTTGGGGAAGAGAGGTTGGGGAAGAGGAGGATGAGGGTGAGCGGGAAGGATAAAAAAGGTTTTATTGAAGCAGAAAGCAAAATGTGCGATGGTGCGATGGTGCGATGGTGCAAGAAGAAGAATGGTAGGAGTGTGGCAAATTTGTGGCAAAGCCAAAAGTAAACATTCGGCACTGGGGATTCCAGACCGATCCCTCATGTCAGTACTAGCCCAGCTCAAAGTGACTTAGCTTCGCAGTTCGGGATGGGATGCGGCGCATGCCAACTTGATATGGCCGAATGTGTCATTGAGGGCACATCCTGTACATCCTTATACTTTCAGAAAACGTTCTCATGTGCTATGAAGAGTGGTACGGCCGTAAACCCTTTTCACACGCCTCATCTCACCTCGTCCCTCAAAAAGTTTAATTTAATTGATGTTGGTCCACAATACCCAGAAAAACATAGAATTTTTCAATCGTTGGTTTGATGTTGGTTATATCAAAATCCCATCAGGTACGAAAAATTTATGGTCCAGTTCTCATGTTTTGATTCAGTTCAAAAAGTAAACTGTTTTCTAGACTGTCAACGAGAGTCCATCTTCCATGCATTCGAAGTACCACAACCGCAAATGACTTCAGCATCTAAACTCCAGCAACCTGTAAATTGTTTCTTGTTTTCAGCAACACTAAGTAGCTGAAAAGAACGGAGTAGTTTTTGGCCTCATCATGTTTGTTTAAAGAAATTTTAGTTTTTGAACAACAAAGTTCAATATTTACAAAACATTTTAGTATTCAAAAAAACAGTGCATGATTATTTTTTATTTCCAAGAAAAAATTAAAAAACTAAAGATAGAGCTGCTTTAAAAGTATCGTCAAAAATCAAACCTCTAACGCTCCGATAGTATGAAAAAAAATACTTCTGATCTTTATATTGATAGAATTAAAAACCTTTGAGACTCTTGTATAGTTGTAGGATTATTTTTCTTAAAAAATGCCGCTTTAGGATTCGGATAATCAGTAGGTCACGAAACGTTAGACGGTTTATCTTTGAGGCGCTGTCGGACACGCTTGGTGTTGAAATATACCTTCTAGGTCCGTAGTTCTGAATATAGTAGTTTCATAATTTAAAACAGTAGTAGAGTGGCTACTTGGAACTGTAGATAGTGCTGCTCAAAATGTGGAAACTAGGTCAGAGACCGTGCCCTGCCGACACCCTCTGTGTAATCTATAGAGTGCGACATATTTCATGTAGGGAACTTAATTTCCATCAAATTTGTGTGATGAAGGCGGGATCTACTTTGGCTACAACTACATTTTTTGGTCAGATGTTTTCCCACTACTATATAGTTTTCACTGCGCATCGAAGCATATGGCCGATTTTTTACATGATTTAGGCCAGCTACTCGTCGTTTGCCTGTGTGGATTTTCACGCTGCCTTTTTACCATCAAATTTTATTATATTTACCTTCTACGGTCTAGTAATCACGCTCTCTTGGAGACAAGGCGATAGTAGGCAGTCGAGGTGTTTGTACGAAATGTTGGTCTTCTCTGGCGTAGAATTTTTTTTTAGTCCAAACTTTACGGTTTGAACGATATGTTGAGATGAATTACACTTTTATACAGCTAATAGGTTTCAGGAACTCTCTAAAAGCAAGACATTATACCTCGGTGATGAGGACGCCTCAAACGTAGAAACGACTCTCTATATTACTTTTTTTGGACTCTTCCGTCTAGTGTGGGTCCCTGAGAAACCAGTAGCATTGGATTAGTAGGGTCGTTGATGGCTGGGTCTAAGCCGTCAATGTAGGTGATGCGAGTTCTTCTGTAGAGTAAGCATATCCACACGTATGGAAAGCATTAGTGAGGCGTACCGATAACTCGGATTTCTTTCATCCAAACTTCTGGCTGGTATCACAAAGAGCAAGAATAGCCGATTGAATCGAGTGGTTAGTCGCGTGAGACCTCAGGAGATACTGTACCACTTCCATCCAAGAGCTAACTCCTCCCTCAGAAGGACGTGATGATCGTGTTCTACAAACTTCTACTGATCCTTGGCGACGTCATGGATAAAGTACGGCCGTGTAAGATAGACCTGACCTTCATTCACTCCGAGTATATTGGCTTCAGCCACAACGCGTGCGAGTAAATCCAACACCAAGAAGTGGTCCTCTCCAGAAAAGTTCAGGCTCCTCAGTAATGGCTACATTCGCTTGATGCAATATTTCACTCTACCCGTGCAACGGGGTGTACGATTTGAAGAGGAATTCTCCAATCAATAACATCGATAGGAGAAGAACTTCCGATGCTGTCGATTCGTATAATTTAGATTCTTCAGGCCTGGGTGCTTTTTTAGTTCTCTCGGGTAAGAATCACACCTTTGGTGACTGAAGATCGTTGTGAACGAGACGGGCGTCTGCAGTGACCACGAGGGTCGTTCCCAGATGATCAGTTGGAGGTCTTCGACTCTTTATCATCCTATTCCTCGGAGAGAGACTGTGGTGCAACCCGTTGAGGTTGCACCAGTCCTTCTAAGACAAATTTTAATTCGGCCTCTCTCGAGGCCTGGTCCGTGGTGCACGTGGAATTTGGCGCAGCATTGCTGGTTATTTTGCATATTTTTTATCTGCATTGTTTTAAGGTAGAAAGTTTACTATAGTAATCTACACTATATAGTGGCTCGGCAAGCTCGCTTTGTCACTCAGTAAGTCTTCCCCAACCGGGTTCTTGTGGCTCTAAGTATTTTCCGCCTGCGCGTGCTACGACTCTCTTCGGAGGTTGTGCCATGTTATACACGGTAGACTTACCCGCCTTGCGTCTTAAAGAGTAGTACCACCGCCGTAGATGTCGGTTAATTTATTACTTACGTATTCTCGCCCCTGTGTACTGATTCTCTATTTGGTTTTTTTTTCTTCCATGCTCAACGCCCTGCTCGCTCTACTGCTTGTCCCCTTTTTTCTTTCCCCCTTTTCTCCACTCTCTTGGTTGGTTACACTTTTCACACCAATATCCTTGGCATGACTCCTTCTACAACACTTTCCCCTTTTGAAGCGCAGATTTGTCTTGGGATTACACCCCGAGTTCGTCGTAGATTCCTGGAGAGGCTCCGTTACTATGCTGTCCGCCAGGGAGGAAAATACTGAACGTTTCTTGTTGTTTGGTCTCCAAACCTTGTACCACAGAGAGCTCTGAGAGGGGTCACTTGTATCAAATGAGTCCAAGAGGTAGTCGGTATTGTTCGTACTCTCATGGCGGTTACTGTCCCTGACCTCCTCGTGCTTCGCGTGAAGCCAGAAAGCAGCCGGTTGGTGAGGAACCTTCTTATCCATTACAATGGTTTCCTCCAACATCTTGAGACGGGAACTTATACGATTGAGTCGGGTTTCGACGCCTTCGGTATTGTCTGCTGGTCCACCAAATCATTCCAATAGATTGTTGAATTCCGCCCATTTCCTCCAGCGAGGAGGTGCTGCAATTGCCACGGAGGATTTTGATCTCATCTACGTGTGAGCTTCGTGCACACCGCTTAGCCGCTTCCGCAAACCTTAATTACTGTCCCAGGGAATTTGACACTCCGCAAGTTCACCCGCTGGGGTTCAAAAGTCCAGATTCGGGGTGTTTTTCGACGCCCTAGGCAGGAGTCTCGAGTTCTTGGGGCAAACCTTTAAGGGTACACCTTTGACTTTCGAGAGAAAATAGAGTTCTACATAACTGACGGCGCGACTACACTTTATCAAGGGCTCGGCTTACGAGGGCTTTCTGATTGATATGAGGGTAATACCACCCGTATATAAGTTAAAACTTCCAGAAAGAAGAAAACGAGACAAATATACCAGGGAGCTCAAAGAAACATCTGAAAAGAGAATTGGTATCACTAAACTGGGTTATAAGGGTCTGTCTAAATAACGGTGTCCGTGTGCACCCGTGGCCGTGATACTTTATAAAAATTAAAAAACCCCAGCCATATAACAACACACACTTTTTCGAACCGATCCACGATGATATATGGTATCAGTTCACTACTTCACACAAATCAAAACCATGACCAAAATACTCCGACAATTTTGACTTTTTGCTGAACGTTTCAAAACTTCCTTACAGCGATTTTAGCGATGCACAACGCGCCTGATGAAAAAGATTACACCAATGCAAGCCTGGTCACTGCACTTTAGGCATCACTTTATTAAACCAACCCTCTCTTTGGCAAATTGTGAACGATTCCGTCTCACCGGTCATCATTATAATCACAGGAGAGCAAGAGAAATAGTGAGATGTCGTGAAAAGCGATCAATATTGAACCCTCCTTGGCCACATCCTTCTCATTAACGACTATTACACGGTATTGACCACAAATTTGACCACGAACACGGAGTCATACACCGTCACTTTCTGGTTGGACATGTCGTCGATAAGCGAAAAAAGCACGCTAAAAATCTTGTACACGCCGATCCGCTCAATGCCCCGGGTACTGACAGTACTGTGTGGAAGAATCCTGCAAGAGGTGTTGCGTAACTTCTGTGCGCAGAAGACTAGTATAACTGTAGTGACGACGACCTGTTTCTAACGCTAGAGCTCATAGGTCGTGTGCTGGAATTCGTTCAGTTGCAGTATCTTGACCGCACAGGAGACGACGTACCTGAAACTTCAGGCACTTTGCTGGAATTGTGCAGAAGAGTGGATGAATTGTTTCCAGGCCATTTATTAAAACATGAGTGTTAATGCCACCGATTGTGCATTGTTCCTCACTTGAAGGGAGGTCTGGAACGTTTATTTCTATTGATAAAACGCTTCGGTGGCTATAGGATACGTTCTCCTCCCATCAGGTGAAATCGGCGGAAACCCAATGCCCGTAGAAGATATTATAAAATTGGTGAGCAAGCTAAAAACCGATCGCAGCAAAATAATGCAGATGGGAAAGCAACATAGCTTTATCTATGAAACGGTGTTGGCTGGAATGCGCATTTAGGGGCAGATAAAACTTTTCTTTGGTTCACAGTCGTACACAAACACAACGAACTGTAATAAGAAAATAACTCTCTTACGGTGGAACAACAGCCTGTGGATAATTATGTCTGATGAAGCTCTTATTTTCCTTTTCATATAAACTAACTCTGTTATCTAACCGTTGGTCGGCTGTGATAAACTTGCGTCTAGGGATACCCGTGTCTCCCGTGATTTACAGCTTGGTAATGAAAAATTGGTGTGTGTGTAGTAAAGTTACAAACAGGAAAGGCGATCTCTTATGTGGTTCATCGGTGCTTGTGGAATTTGCTGTTGAGGTCCCGTATGTGAGAGATAAAGTGCAGAAACTCAATCTGGAAATAGCCAGGTGTCCTTTTTCTGCACGTTAACTCGTCGAGGAAGGCGCAATTTCCTCCATGGCGAGGCACGTGTAACAAAGTTGGTGAGGACCCAATGTCTTTATGTGTTGGCAAACTGTTGCCATATTGGTGATCAAAAAACGGATAATCTGCGGAGGTAATAATACAAGCGAGCATGAATCTGTGCTTGAGCACTTTGCGAGCCTTCACCTGCACGAGGAAGCAGAATTTGAATAGGACACAGGAACAAGGCGTCAGCAGTTTGTGAAAATGAAGAATTATAATGCACGTGTGATAATGACGAGGACAACAGACGCAACGGAGATGGTAGGCGAAACAATTGGCATCATACCGGACGATAATAGTGCAAACAATCTTTGAAGCCAAATACTGGGGAGGGTAAAGCATCTCAGATGGCACCAATGCGAGTTGTAAAGCGCACATGCTGTGGATCTACCGGATGTGGATTGAGTCCGTTCTGGAAGGCTTTCTCAAACATGGTTCACAGGATGGCGACGAGTTTAGCGCTGTATACAGCGCCCCAAAGTCCGTTGTCTACTTTTCTCTGACATGCAGCCGTGTCAAATGGAACGTAGCCAGCAGTAGCTGTTACCATACCGAAATGAGAGGTGGCTTGTTGCTTTTGCTTTGCCAAGAATTGACAGACGATGTTGGCACACAGGTAACAGCTTTAAAGATGGATTTGAAGGGGTTTAAGAAATAAGGTTACGGTGCCGTAGTAGATTTCTGGCAGTAGTGTTTGAACGTCTTCTGTAAAACCGGTGTGGTAGAGCCGTGGAGTGTTTGGCGGCCGTTCTTCAAGAGCGCATGAGCAATGGTTGAGAACAAATACATTGAAAGATGAGTCTTAAGGGCTTAAACGATATGGTGTGTGACGATGCTGGCGTCGTTTGATTTCAGGGCATGCAGAACGATGGCGAAAGGCGGCAACGGCGGATCGTGCAACGGGATGTGACTGGGGTCGAAATCGGGCGGCAGCTGAAGAACGGCGTTAGGAAATTGCAGGACGTGGCACGACGCAAACGGTACGCCGTTCGCTATGTCAACTTCGAGCACAGCGTGTGAACCCACGGTGCGCATATGCAGTCTGCAATGGCGTATATTTTTTCCCTTGCAGATGCATGCCCGCCAATCCACCTCGCGTACACCCGGTTCTTTTGCATGTAATCTGCGTGTGGTAAAAGCCTTTTTATGGGCGATTACTGGAGCGTTGAAGACGTTTCATTTATGCATGCCATGTTGGAGCACATTTTCAACCCATCGCAACCCGATCAGGCATTCAAGACCACGGGCGATCGATTTCACACGTGATATACTTGCTTGCACTGACACATCAAACAGTGTGGCGACCGTAGCGTAAGAATGCATCCCTTCATTCTTCCAGCAATTTCAAGTGGCAGATCTCGATCTACAGTAGTAGGAGCATGCGTGCAAATACATGCAATTGAAATAAAGTCTCAGAAGGCGTCCACCAAATCCTCAACGTCACCAGTTATCGTGAAGAGAAATATAACCTTCGAGTATGTTACAGGAAACCTTAGCGATTCCTCTTTTAGAAAGATATATCGGATATCCGGCCGATGTTTCCACCTCTTCGTTGCACGCATAGTGCCATATCTTTCAAAAAAGGTGGACTTGAGAACAAGATCTGGTCGTCTCACAGTTTAAGTTAAACCATGGCTGGCAAAAACGCTCCGTATTATAGCAGGAAAAGATGTGTCTGATATCTACCAACTATTTCGTACACATAAATCAAATTTGTACAACATATTTGACGAAACTTGTTCAGCTTATGAAATAGAGTTGGATCTTTCTGGTATTCCTTTGAATTTTGAAGATCTTCATAAGATGTCCTGTGGCTTCAAAACGTCACCTGGGGTTCTAAGCAATTTTACTGGTTGTGTTGGAGCGATCGATAGAATTTTGGTTCAGATCAACCCTCCGAATAACACGGCGAAGCATTGGTGCCGAAAAGGTTTGTATGTACTTTCAGTTCAGACATTAGTTGATTCGGAGCACCGCTTTCTCTTCTTTTCAGCTCAATGCGTCGGTTTAACAAATGGTGCCTTGGCATATGCGTATTTAAGGGTTTGGGGCTACCAGTCTACTTTTTCATTGTTGGTGATGACGCGTATATTTGCACTGGAAGTCTTATTACTCCCTTCTCGCGTCTCAGAAGCGAACGAGGTACGAAGATGGTTACAATTTTTTTTATCGTCAGTATGGATGCAGGTGGCGCAAGCTTTCGGGGTTCTGCGACAGAAATGGCAAATATTGAAGATGATGCTAAAGTACAAGGTTTCGAAATGGGCACAGACTGTGTGCATGTGTATGATATTATACAATTTCTTTATAGAGGAAAGGGAGGACAGAGAACTTTTGTTGTTTCTCATTAAACTGTATAGCGTTGATGAAGATATTAAGGCTAAGTACAGGACACGTAAGGAGACTTCATCGCTTTGTATTACTGAACATACAGAAACAGTTCAATCTGGAGCGTCCGTTCCTTCTGTTAAGCTAGATAAACTCATTAAGATCTTTCGGGTACGTTTCAGGCTTCCAGTCTTGACTGAAGCTCTGACGACGCACCACGAGCTAACTAGCAATCCAGGGCGTCGTATTAACAGTTGATGGGTTCGGAACATTCCCATGCACACTGCTCCGATTCGCAAGAATGAAATAAATCTCCCATCGCATGTTGAACACGTAGGTAGGAGTGCTATCTAAGCGCCTCATGGGCAATAGAACAAGGTGAACTATAAAACTGAGACGCCTTGGGAAAGCTCGTGAATCAAGGCCACAACTACCCTTTCGACGACATAGTTCAATATGGATCTCTCATTCAATTTTAAAAACAGTGCGAAAACTGTCACGTAATCACCCTCTTCAGCTGCATTTTATGCTTTCATTTTTACTTCCAAATTTGTAGGATCAAATAAGAGCTCACTGGCAACTTTATCTCCATATTCCCCCTAAACCAAAATATTTCCAGGTGTCACCGCAGATTATAAACGGCCCTTAGCATACATCTCGAAGCGGATGATTTCCTCCTTCAAAATTATAATTGAAAGACGTTTTTGCTCAGACAGGCGACCAGAAAGTGACCGCTGGTTAGCAATTTGTGCGTCCTCTTAATTCTCAGCCTGCTCCACATCGATTTTCACAGTATTTATCGCATGTCAACTGACTGTGAGACTCTCTTCTCTAGTAGACCGTAAAGGTACCTGTTTGGGGTTGAATAGTGGCGGCTTCCTCTCTTTCGAAACATGATAGACCCAGAAGTTCTTAGAGGCGGCTCCAGCGAACAAGACTTTACCGTCGGCCGAGTTGGTAAATGTCCTAAACCGCCCTTTTCGATGTGCTGCTGTTCTTGCACCACGAACCCGCCCCAGAGTGGAGTCTCGAGCTCCGTCAATAGTGCCAGAGAAAGAGGCCTTCTCAAGACCCCATACCCCTGATTTTTTCGATTCAACGCTTTCGTATGGTTCCGAATATGTACTTATCATACCCTTGTACAACACAAGTCACTCCACTGCCATCACTTTGTAGATTCAACAGTTTTCCTTTGGTAAAAATATAAAGATTCCCTCCTCCGCACACAAAAAATAGAGCAACTGTTTCATGTCACCCAAAACCCAAGGAGCAAAGTACGATCGGCGGGATTTCTTGATATCGCAGAAAGAGAAATTTGATCTATGCACAAGCGGTAATTACTGTTAAAAACGAATAAGTTTGAAAAAGACACACCACAATACCATTGTAAAACCACCGACAAAATGCTACAGAGTTAAGCCCTTATCAAAGTACGTAGAGCAGGCATAACATCTGAATCCTTGGACTACTTTTTGAGACTTGTGCTTGGTCTAATTGCGATGAAGTTGGAGAGGTGGGATGGTCGTTATCTGGATTTTCGAGCATGGTGCTTCCTGTTGGACAGTCTTGAGTGTTTTCCAAATCGAGATGCTATTTTCCACACTTCTTAGAGGGCTACGGGTCTTCGTCTGGCTCTTCTTGATCATCACTATTAAAGTTCGATACTATTTCTTTAAATGCGTTCATGAATTCGTCGTCGTCTGCAGAAGTTTCGTCGTCTTCCACAACCTCCATCTCAATACGCTTGATGCGCAATCTTATTTGGATTTCGTCTTCTTTCAAGCACCTGGAGTCCCCAGGCACTTTCTGGTGATAAGAATTGCCATCTTGACGAGAGCGCATATTTGCAAAAATTGCCAAGTCCTCTCAGAGTGGCAGTCACTAACGTCATGATCGCAGTTTAGGCATCTATGGTATTGGTTGTAGATATGGCAGCACCAGTAGCCAGAACGGAAACGGCTGTTGCAGGAGCAAGTGGAGAACGCATGGCTGAAGCGCCACGAGAAACTCATGCGATTGAACAGCATAGGAGCAGACAGGATTGACACGGTGAGTTATGGACGGCAATCAGATATAAGGGTATTGTTGGGTTTCATTGAAGGCCATAGAAAGGAGGTGGGAACGACGGACAGAGATGTGGTGAAAAACTGTCTCTAACGGGTGACGAATGCAAATGAATAGTAGGATAGGAGGCCGATAGCGGGTCGGGCTGAAACGAATGTGGGTCAAAAATGACTTCTTTGGCTTTGCGTTTCGGAAGAAGTCATGTCAAGCGTTGAGGTTGTAGAGATTGGCGCCAAGGTGAGTAGTGGGAGAGCTGCTCTTGGCGATGGGTTTTTTAATTCGAGAACAGTGATTTTGAGGTAATTTCGGCGTTGAGAGCTATATAATGCTGGACGCTGATTATAGGTGTGCAGATTCTAAGACTGGAACGTTATTCCGCTCTGCTTTTGCGCTAGGGCTCTGATTGCTAATGAGAGGTGTAGTATTTTACCCATTTTGACAGCCGATGCATCCTTTTTTTCGTGTAAGTACAATGATACTCATAGAAGTCTGTGACGGCATGGATTGATTTATGAGCGGCGTCCCGCTGAGGTGGTAAGTTTCACGTGCGAGTTGGCTTGCAACGGCGCATGTAGTGGATATCCACGTGTAAGGCAAGTCTACCCTTCGTAGACGGAATCTCATTAGAGCCGATTACCCTATACTGTAGAGGGACTAATTGGCTAACCAAGTTTTGTATCTAGACATTAACTTTTTACCCTCACCTCTGTGCCCAGTACATATGGTACAGAGGTGAGCCCCAACCCCAAAGTAAAAGAGACAAAAACGGGTTCACAATTGACTTGCTTCCTGTTCAGAATCCCTCACCGGTGATCTGGACAAGCTACAACAAGTTTTTGTCCATTCAACCACGACCGTAGTCCATCAAACACACTCATTAGCGAGTGGGTTTTTACAACCCCCATCTTCTAGCTCGCTAGTGGTGTTGCTCTATTACTCTCTTTTACTTTCGCCGCAAGCAACCAAGTTGGCGGTCTTAGCGCTGTCCCAGGTGTCTGCTTCCTCCGTGAGAGAGAAGAATACAAGTGGTCTCCCTACTCAGAAAAACTGTTATTGAAAACCATAACTACTTCGACTCCAAATCTTGGATTTCTTCGGAATGCGGCAAACTAAAAGCCAGTTTAGTACTGGCGCCTCGAGTCCGTTTGACTCACGCCAAGGACCGAGGCTCGCCTCATCTACCGAAGCAAGAGCTCGACTGTACCGACAGGCAATGAATCGCTCTCGCTCTGGGACTGATAGACGAGATCCCTCGGATGTCCCTGCACCCGTGGAATTGGTGATCGCGCCTCCAACGGATGCACCTATGGCCACTGATGAGCCTAGTGCTTAAGAGACCACGAATTTTGTTGAAGAATATGATTTACCCGCTGAGGTGCTTCGTCTCCGATCTGAGTCACACGCCTACCGTGTGCAGATCATTGGATTAGGATCCCAAATGATGGTCATTACCAAAGACATCGGGCACCTTCGTAAAGAGCAAGTTCTACCCACACGTCTAGGAGAGAAGGAACAAATGTCCTTGTTTTTGAAAACATTGAGAGAAGACTTCAACCAATTAATTGAAAGGCACAGTATCGCTCCTGAGGCTTTCTCGGGCCTGATCGTTGACGTGGAGGAAGTCCTCACTCGAGTTAACCCTCGTCTGGAACGCCTGGAGGCGGTGATAAATGAGCAGACTGCTGCTACCCCAGTCGTCATGGAGGAGGATGAAACCACTTTGAGGGAAGATCGTTCGAAGAAATTGAAATCAAAATCAAAGAGACGCAAGAACAGACAGTACAAACCGGAAACCAGTGATAATTCGTCAAATTCAGAGGCTGTGGAATCCAGTTCTGACGTTTTCATTCATCAGGTATGTCCAATTACAACGCTTGTTATGATGATCATCGTAGTTCCCATTCAAGAAATAGGAACAAGTCTTCTTGGATATAAAGGAAAAAAGAGCCCAAGTACAAGGGGCTCGAGCCCCTTCTTTGCACGAGTCCGTTATATCGGAAGGTCCTGGACTATAGGTCTTAACGCCTACAAAAGAGAGAAAAAAACCGATCCGGTCGCGAAACAGCAAAAGTTAAGAACCACATCAAGCTGTTAAGGATTGGAATAAATGATCTAGTCTTTGATGGAAAACCCCCCATTCTCGTCATCGAGTTCCTTACTCGTATCGTTGTCGACGTGGATACCCTAGAAATAAGTCAACCTCAGGCTTGGGTTTCATTTCCCCACACCTTGGTAGGTTTTGCGTCAGAGAAATATCGTTCTGTCTGCTGATCCTTAATAGCCACCGACGGAGGCGTAACCTCCTGGCCCGAGGGATTATGTTACTTAATGCAAAGCTATGTGACGTCCAACGCGGATCGACAGTTTATCCTGGATCTTCGTAATGTGACCCAGAAACCTAGTGAAGGAGAAGCAGAATACAGCTCAAGGCTTAACAAACCGCCACTCGCTCTGGAAACTTTCATTCAACTGAAGACAATGTTACGTTGTTCATCGATGTGCTAGATCCCAATATCAAGTCTCTAGTGGCTCGATTTCCAGAGAAGAATGCTAGAGCCTCATTTCTGAACTTGGTTGATTTTGTTTAAGTTGAAGGTGATGCGGTGAGAGCTCGCGGAAATACGCATTACACCACAAAACTTGGTTTATCGAAGACAGAGAAGCGACACAAACAAACCGCGAAGTCCGCTCACAATGTATAACATCAGGAATATCCTGTAGACTCCCGAGAGTCCTTTTTCAGTAGGTATGATGACGCACGGCAGCACAACGCTGTCTATTTGATAGATTATCGGGAGTCATAAGTGCCGACAGACGAGTTACCTCATTTGTAGACACAGAATGAAGAAGCCGCAATGGCTATGGAGGGCACACGCCCAGTATATTGCGCATAAAGGGTTTCCCCAGAAGGAGGGTTCAAGAATAGCAAACCCGCATGGTTGGGAACTCGGGTTGCATACCGATCCCAGCCAATGACAGCACCCAGCCGAAAGGCATTACTATGCTACCTGTTTTACGGTCGTCATCATCATCTGTCGGCAGATTGAACACTTCCTGATAAGTATTTAATGCACGTTCTTAAGAATTACGAAGCCCTCTCGGACGAGGAAAGAAAACGAATGCCGGCTGGTAAACACTGAAGAGTATAGAACTGGCTTAGCCACAGCCCCAGAATTCAATCTGGAGCCCTAGGGGTTCAGAACCCTGAAGCATCGCAGTCAAACCTGCAATTTGGGAGTAACGCGCCCAGAGCGAAGGAAACCAATCCGTCGGAAAACTAATTGAGGAAACACCAAGCAGGTCGTTTCTAGGCCGCACTGTAGTGCCGATCAGAGAGAACTCGTTTCCCTGTTCACACGTTTAGAGTTCCAAGATCTTGATGAGGACTCATCACATTCCGTCTAGCAAATTGAATCTGTCCGTTGGAAAGCGAGTACAGTTTGACTGTGAACATAAACGCCCATGGCGACGCTACGTGTGTCTGTCGAAACGAAAGAACTTCATTATGATGATGCAGGAGAGATACTATAAAATTTACGCAGACATTCGCTCGGATAAGACTTTCTCAAGCCGTGGCTTGACCGTCCTTGACACAGGGGCAAGACCGAACATTATTCGGATCTCCGAACTATCAGCAGCAAATATGAAACAAATCTGATATGGTTCGCTGCCAGATATCTGAAATGCTAACATGAATGCAGTGCGAACACTTGGAACAGTGAGACTGCTCGTTCGACTCGGGCACTTTTTAGTGAATGTGAGGTTTATTGTCGGCAACTCGCAGGCTGCACCAGATGTACTAGACTGTGACTATTGCGTCAAGCTCGTTGAAGCAATCCGCCCCCGGGGACGACTAGTCGCGCTGGACGATGGCTTAACGATGCCAATAGTGCGAAGACCATTACGGAGAGCCCCTACAGCAACTCCACTTCCGTTCTCCATGGAATAAGAGCTGGCTCGTGGTCGTACATTACTGAAGATTTTCGTTTCGAATCATACAGTACTAAAGACTCAATCCCAAATCTGGGTACAAGTCAAAACAGAACGACACCTTCTCGTAGTAATACAGCCTGTATCCGCTATGTACGAGCATCCAGGGTTGCTTTCAGCGAATGGAATTGTCAAAGTCGAACCGTCTAAGCCTTTCTGGAATTTTTCAGTAACTTTACTGATAACGATTATTGTTTACCGAAGAATCAGATTGTTGCAGCTTCTCTGCCGCACCCACAACCCCTATGAACCACATTGATCTCCTCCACATATCCGACAGATCTGAGTTTCGGATATCTTAAATACATCCCAAGAGTGTCATTTGGACATCCAGGATGTCCTGTAGACATCCAAATGAAAACCAAATGTTGTGTGTAGGAGATACCTGATGGATGTTCAAGACATATTCGTTAGATAATCCATTGATATCCAATAGGATATCCGAAAGATGCCATCAGCTTTTAGGGCATCTATAGAACATCTAACAGATATCTTTAGTATATATCATGGATATATTATTGCACATCTAACAGTGAACCACCGGTTGTCTTTTACACTCATATAATTGACATCGTTTGCACATCGGTTGGGTGTCTGGTACTTCCCTGAGATCGACTTGGATGTCAAACGAGTATCAAATGGACATCTTTATAGTTACCTGAAAACAGTGGTTCCCACTCATGACTCTACAGTATAAGTGCTAGGGCTCACGGATGTCTCAAGAAAACCAGAGAATGTTCTGGAATTTTCTAGAGTCGCAAACTACAGAAGCGCAGAAAGACCAAGATCGGCTGGTAGAGGAGCCCACTCTTTCTCACGCTCCCGAGCAAAACCAGGAAAGAATCAAACAAATGTTGAAAATTTATGCCTCTATGTGGAGTGGAAATCTAGGAGACATCTTCGCCACAAAACATCACATCGATAATATTCCGGGATCTTGTCCCATTTTTCAGCCACCATAAGAAGCAGGCCCGAGAACGCGTCAGATTGAGGAAGAAAATGTATCCAAGATGTTGGAAGCAGGAATCATCGAAACAGCTCAATCTTCTTGGGTCTCACCAGTGGTCTTAATACCGAAACCGGACGGTCCCTTAAGGTTTTTTATTGATTACAAAAAAATTAATGCAGTAACTATACGATATACGTACCCGCTGCCTCGCATGGACGAGTGCATATATAGCATAGGCGAAGCAGACCTGCTTACCACGCTTGACGCCAACAATGGTTATTGGAAGGTTTCTGTACCCGAAAAAGACCAGGATAAGACTACAGTCGTATGCCACGCTGGATTGTACCGTTTCAAGCGGATGCTATTTGAACGAAGCAATGCCCCGCGACTTTCTAACGCGCTCTGGATATATTACTCTCAAAGTATAAGTGGAACACTTCTTTAGTGTACTTGGATGACGACATAACCTTCTCACAGCATATAGAAATCCATTTGCAACATATGAAGAAGATCTTCAAAGCGCTGCAGACAACCAGTTTAATCTTGATGTATAAGAAGTATGAATGGTTCGATAATACGGTGAAGTACTTGTGACACATAATTAAGCCCGGTCAGCTTTCAATCCATACAGCTCAAACGGATTCTGTCCACAAAGCGCAAGCACCATCTACAGATACACAACTGCCGTCCTTTCTTGGATTATATAACGTCTATCGACGATTCATAGCCCGTTACTCGCATGTGGCTGCTCCACTAAACGCATTGTTGCGTAAAGAACAACCTGTTCGGATCAGAGAATTCGAATGGGCGAAACAAGAAGTCTTAGAGACTCTGAAAACGAGTATTGTAACGATGCCAATCTTGGCATTACCCAAACTCGACCTTTTTTACTCCTAGTAAACATACTTCATTGGGGATCAGGTAGGATGTGGCCTGTTTCAGAACCATTTGTACGGTCAAATAAAACTAATCGGTTACTGGTCATGAACGCTAAACGTTGCAGAGAAGAACTACTCCATTTCAGAAAAGGAATGCATTGCAATATTTTGGGCCCTGACTACTTTACGACAATTCCTACAGGGAGAAAAGTTTACCATCCATACGGATCATTGATCCTTACGATGGCTATAATAAATAACGGACTTTTCTGGGAGATTAACAATATGGTGTCGGCGCCTATCATAATTCTATTTCAAAGTTAAGTACAAGAAAGAAATAGATAACATCCAAGCAGACGCTTTGTCGCAATTGAATAAATTGGGACAAATCGACGAAGAAATCGATGATGATATACCGTGTTTCTCAATGAAGATGAAAAACAATGACGAGGAACTCGCATATCAAGAAGAAAAGGATATAAATTCCCTTTGAACCCTCTAATATCCATCCACGGAACGGAACCGCCTGATAAACTAGACCATATCTCGATAAATGAGCTCCTTATTGAGCATCTCACCGATAATTTCTCTGCAGCAAAAAGCTCTCGTCTTGGCGGGGGGGAGGATCTATCCTTTTCGTTCGATTCACGAGTTACCTTACTTAGACATGTCGAGAATCATGATAATATCGTGGGTCCGCACGCTTTGAAAGTTGTGTACTCTATTTAGCTCATTATGCAAAGTTATCTGGACACCCAGGGGGAACGAAACTGTTCATGAATTTTAGGAGGGACTCTAATTGGCCAACCATGGCAATGGACTGCCATGCGATGGTGAGACCATGCCGAACGTGCGCGATGAATCGCGTTAAACTCTATAAGAAGAGGAAGAAGATGACCCTATTTCTGGCGAAGGCACCTTTACAGGTCGTTAGTATCGACATACTTGTAGAGCTAATTCGTTCCAAAAGAACATAACGCTATCTATTGTAAAGTACCGATCGATTCTCGAAACTCGTACGTACTGTACCGCCGGAAAGGACAACTGCCTCGGCAATAGCTCAAGCGTTCCCCATATAATCGGTGTATGTATACAGACCGCAGAAGATTGTGTTATCAGATAATGTGAAGCAGTTTATTCCTAAGTTCTTTCAAAATGTGTGCAGAATAATTGGCATGAAGAAAGTGTTCACCACAACCTACAACCCTCAGTGTAATGGTCAAGTGTAATGCTACACGCGCACGTTACTAGCCGCTCTTCGCCACTACATCGAAGATCACCCGAAGGAATGGTACATGTACACCGACACACTCTGTTATGCGTACAACACGAACTTGCATACGTCTACAAAGGCGACTCCATTCGATCTCGTGATCTCACGTAGCCCTCCCCGTTTCCATTGATGTTGCCCGAAGTTGACGAAGAGAAGCCGATACCGTCGAAGAACCATCTGAAATGGAGAGAAGACGTAAAGTCAAGAACACAGCAAGCAGCTCGGGAGTTGGGGAAAACGCTAGCTGGTTAGAAACGTAAGTAGTACGTCCGTAGGCAAAGACAAGTGTCAAATCTCCAGGTAGTAGGATATGCTTTTGTTGGCGTGTAAAGACCTGAAAAGCAGGATGGACCGCGTCACAAGTTGCTGCCGGTAGCATCTGGATCTTACCGGGTAATGGACGTCACAAATGACACTGTGGTCCCGAAGCCAGGAAAAGTCGTCGAACAATTTTCGCACGATCGCGTTGAGACCGCACCAGAACCGAACACAAAAGTCCAAGGAGCTAGGAGAGGAAGCATTGCAGAATAGCAAGATCGGGAGCAACCCGTAGACTCACAGTACAGCCCGTTGCCAGTGGCACACGACTCTGAAAAGGTCCGTAACCTCCGGCCGAGAGCAGCCACGGTAATCAATGACGGCATTTCTCCGACGAGACGGGACACGCTCCGTGGCACAAGCCAGCGCTCTAAAGTACCTGAGGGCAAGAGGGATAGTTTTAATTTTGGCCCGGTCATATCTGGTTCCGAAGCGACTACAAATGCGTCGTTACCCGTTCAAACGAACCGACTACAAATGCGCCGTTACCCGTTCAAGGCCAACTTACAAGCCGGATACAATTCGCCGATTCATGGCGCTTGTCAACCAACAGTGGGGACGAAGGAGAATTTGAAAATACACTTCAAGTAGTGGTGGATACATCTTCGCCCAAACCTTCAGAAAAGAGGGCTCGTGTGGCTGAGAACTCTAAGAAGGGCCGAGGGATCACAGAACGTGAAGAAAAAAGGGTAAGAGTAGATCTAACGAGTATGGAATCAGAAGCCGAAAGCAGCACGGTAGTTGCAGAACTGCACCCTGAGCTACCCGAGCAGACTACTCATATTAATCCTGAAAAGGCAGGGAGTTCCCAAGTAACATCTCCGGAAATTCAAAAAAACGATAACGTCGTGCCATCCCGCATGGAACTCTCCCGGCCTAGTACCAGGAGTTACAAACAGGTGGACAGGAGTCTCGCCCCATCCGCTGTAGTGTTGGAAAATTCCAAGGAGTACGTCATGGTACAAACTATAGATCACGTAGAGGGCGAAGAATCACACGAACTACTGTATCGCGTCCGTTGGAATGGTTTTACTCCTGGAGCGGATATTTGGAAGCCTATTACGCATATTTCGCGTTTGTAGGTCGTGCGTTCTCATCATCGCATTTGACAATCTCTCCTTGGATAGGTCGATACCGCAGTAACATGTTCCTTGGACGCACTATCGCGGAACCACTGGTGACTCAGTTCCATTTCAGGGGAAGTGAGGACCATGAAGAAAGAATCTGAAAAACAAAACACTCGAGAAAGCGAGAAGAAGCATTTGGTTTACGAAAACGTGGAAGAACGAAGGCAGGAGTAGCAGTTGTACGAGGTCACCTCAAAGGTGTAGATGAGATCTAGAAACTATTGAGGTTAACAAGATGATGATGCAGCATTGCACGAAGCCCATCACGGTATCCCTGCAACTGGGCTTCGGGAAAGCCCGCATCCAAGAGAAATTGCCTCAAGAGACCCACGGCAGGTTACCCCACATCATTCGGTAGCTCGGAGAACCCATGATAATACGCAGGTTGAGAACTTGAAGCCGCCACGGGGTCAGAAGCCATGACAAGCGAAGTAACCACGGCAGCCGTAGTACTCTGTAGCTCGGGCTCATTCTCGAAATCGATATCTTCATCAGCACCCGGAGCTTCTTCATTCTTTTCATTCACGAATTCAGGAGGTATTCATTCATAGACAGAACCCGTACGTTGATTTAAATGGAGCTCCGTGGGATTCGAAAGAAAATCACGAGCCTCATTACACAGGATTATCTGGCGAGTCCAGGGGTTGTACCATACAATGTCTCCAGCACTGACTGTGTGGCCTGGCGAGTGGTCTCGTTGTCGCAGCCGTGTGCCTCTCGCTGAATGCTCCAAAGAAATTCCATTCCAGTCCATACTGTGACTCAAGTTCACCAAGGACGAGAACTCGTCGTAATTGTCCCGTGACCTCAACACGAGGGAAATGTCGAGCTGTCTAGCATATCTTCGAGCAGTGGGAGACATGTACCACACACGAAAGGTTTCGTATGCATCCCAGAGGATATAGACTGCCATCTTGGCAATAAACTTGGAGAACAATACCGTCCAGAACCCCGAGAATGGGTGGTCGATCAGGGCAGAACCAATACAGGTTATGGCAGGAGGGAGCTCCACAGGATGTCCACGAGAACTCTCCATTGCCGCCCAATGTTTGGTAATCGCTACATAGCGTCCCAATCGGAAATATCTCGCTAGTGGGGGAAACGGAGATCTGCTCCAAGCAATGGTTGGCCGAAGCAAAGTTCTGCGTCGCGCACAGGCATTTGCCGCGCCACTCGTCGACATCGAATTCTCATAATGCCTCGATATACAAGTATCCTTCTGTATTGGTACGAGCCATCCATGTACCCAGGTTCAAATCTTCGGTGAGAACGACCGTGCTGATAAAGCGGTGCAGGCGCTGGTAAATCAGCATAGTGATCCAAGTTTGGGCTTCGCCCCTACTTTCATTGGTATATCGCGCAATTGCGATGTCCGACAAGGTACGGTGGATCCTCCAATCAGGACTATGAATCGCGATATGTGGTAGACCATCGGGAAGGTACCCACTAAAGAGGAATTTTCCGATCAACGCGTCATCGCGAAGAGCAACTGGGTCGGGCCAGGGAGCTTGAGCAAAAAGATCCGCATAGTTGAGAGGATCTCGTCCGACCAAGTCCGCTGGATGCGGGAAACTGCGTTGAGCCCGACGAGATGGAGCTCGAATGATACGGGCCGAAGATACGTAATCCGCGTTCGTCATCGCACCAGAGGCAAAAGTTCGCAACGGCAGAGAATGAAATCCGTCGCGCGGAGCCGGACCCGATCGACACGCAGACGGAATAGCGGACTGCAAGTTGAAACCACTGATGGCTTAAGCCCCCTTCGGTGGCGCATCCCCATTGTTGGAGTCATACGGAGCATTGCGGTTCATCGATGAATGAATGGAACCAGAGTGCTTTGAATCGCCTAAGGGCGTGTTGAACTTTTTTATTGGAATGCGTTCGTGGACACGAGAAAATTTTGGAAGACCGATGCATTATCCTGGTGGATTATATAAAGACGTCTTGCGTCGCCCAGACTTCGCGCTTAACGAAGGGGATGTATAGTATTCTACGCATTCGGATAGCCGACGCATCATTTGTTTCGTCTAAGTACGATGATACCCATAGAAGGCTGTGACGGCATGGTTTGAGTTATGAACGGCGTTCTGTAGATGTTATATGTCTCACCTGCGAGTTGGCTTGCAACGGCATATGTAGTGAATAGCCACGTGGAAGGCAAGTCTACCCTCCGTAGACGGCAGCTCATGAGAGCCGAGTACCCTATACTTTAGATGGGCTAATTCGCTAACCAAGGTTAATATCTAGATATTAATTTGTGGCCCTCACCTCTGTGCACAATAAATGTGGTACAGAGGTAAGCGCCAACTCCAAAGTAAAGGAGAGAACAACGGGTTCACAACTGACTTGTTCCTTGTTCAGGATTCTTTAACCGGAGATCCGGAAAAACTACAACAAGTGTTTGTCCATTCAACAACGATCGTAGTCTATCAAACACCCTCATGAGCGAGTTGGATTTTACAAACTCAATCTTCTAGCTCGCTAGTATTGTTGCTCTTTCCATCCCTTTTCCCTTCGATGAAAGCACCGTTGGCGGCAGTTCGAACGATGTCGCAGATACTACTCTCATAAATGAGCGAATTCGTTTGACTTAAAAGGCGGGGGAGCCTGTGCTCCGTTTGCATTATTAATGACCGGGCTTTATTCCTTCCTTCCTGTTCCAAGCAACTTCTTTCAGCGGAAAATGGCTTCTGATATTCGTTACTTATCCATATAATAGAGCTTTTGCATTACATAGTTGACAGTTGGGAGTTCCGTAAACAAGTCGCGATTCGTTAGGGCCTTCTTATCATATCTGAAATGCTCTTTGAACTCCTTGTTACGATTAAAGCAGCATGTAATCGTTGCCACTCTGAAGCTTCCCGTATGTACGAAGATCCGAAGATGCGACAGAATTTCTGCTTTTGTCTTGTTTCGAATGACTAAGTTCCAGCCATTCGAATAACGCTTCTAATTCTTTACTTTCTTTGTTAATAGAAGAGAATTAAGTCTTTTTAGTTGGCCTTCTTCTAACCATGACGGTTTATTTTAGAGAATTACAGTCCCCGCCGATTGATGAGCTGTTGGTTAAGAAGGACGCGATGCATGTAAGGCAATGTAAAAACCGATACCAGCAGCAGATGCTGGTGTTGGGAGCTGACCCGATCGCGATTCCGCAAGAAGCGGGATGGTGGCCGCATGCTTTCGTGGACCGCGCCAAAAAGTGCTTGAAGGTTGAACGTTTTGCTGTGATTCATGAAAAAAAGATTCAACGAAATTGCCGTGAAATCGTACTTCGAGGGAGAGCAGGGACGGAGGAGATCCCAAATATTGGCAGATTTACAAAGTGTAGAACAATATATAGTTATATGCGTGTGAAAAGCAAAATTGAATTCGAAGGTACTGTCATTCAACTGGAATGCTCTTTGGTCAAATTTCGATTAAAAAATTCAAATGTTTTCAAATGAGCTTATTACACATGATGCACATCAAAAATTGAGGGCCAAGTCTATCTGTAAGAAACAGGAAGTGGGTAGGAAGCACCGCGAATGTCCAGCTTGTTTAAAGCTCTGGGGCGCATTAACTTACTCGTATCGTAATCACAGACTATCACATTTGTTCGGTTGCAACCAATGAACTGCTTCGATTTGGCCGTTTCGCTATTGTTCACACCTGTTAAGACAGACCCTCAGTCTAGAAACCACATTTACGGTGCAATGCCGTGAGAAAAAGCAGTCACGAAGATGATCGTATCTTCCCTTGAAAGGGTTAAGTCAGGGAACGCAGTTTCTTTGGAAAAGAACTCGCAAGTTGTAGTTTAAGTACGATTTTTGACTTCATCACCAACCGAGAGAGTATAAAAAAAATTGTTAAAATCGACGGAACGTGTGTGAGTTATTCTTCTACAAGATTACCAATTCAAAATAGTAGTGACGGCAACAAAAAAAGTGTCAAGAGTGTGTCAATTCCACAAAAAATGAATAACCACCTACGAGAATGGAAAAAACAAACAGAGTGGGGTAGACTAACGGAAGAGAAACAACAAAAAATATAGAAAAAACCAATACTAGGATAAGAATCCTGCAAACTATGAGCAGAACGAGCCGACGACAGTTTGGGGGAAAATCTATTTGAAGGAAGGCCGATAGAAAAGGCCTAGGCTACGCGGAATAAACTCGAGGAATTGTGAGTACTTGCGTAGAAGAGTAAGTCTGGAGCCAAGAACTCTTGGCTGGGGAGTTTGCTTGGTATCTTGGCTGTGTCGTAGAGACACTTTATAGTATTAATTAATTTAGTATGTCTCTCTACACCCGTCTAAAATACTAAAGTAAATAAGTAAACGGTCCAGCAATGCTGGGAACCGCCTGTCAACTATCCGTTTGGCACGTGTCGTAGTCATTCCTATCCGATGGAGCCACGGCGCGTACTTGTAAAAGAATTCCTTCGCTTGCCGCACTATACGTTTGTACGAATAGCCAATTTTTCAAATACTGGCGATTTTTTAGTCGCAAAATGAGTAGAGTGACATGAATACTTGTACAAATCACCCCAAAATAACTAAAAAAACGAAAACAAAACAAGGAAAATATAAACTATGAATGCATATATGAAACCTTTTATTATACGAATAAGAAGCTGAAGGTGGTTACGAAGTCAAGCGCCAAGTGACGCACAGTAATAACGCCATCCACATTGAAGCAGTCGACGTCACGCGCACTTTCAGTGAAAGCCATTTCATCTAGGAGCCCACGGAGATACGGCCACGGCACGTGCAACCAAACTTCCTCCATGTATTTATTCATGACAGGTCCGCCAATTGCCGCGGCCCGCAGCATCTCGCCGGCCTCCTCATTCGCCGCCACCTGCAACTCCGACACCGCAGGGTGGCCCGCATCCGGAGCTTTCGTGGCGCTTCGTGATTCGCCAGACATTTTGTTATCCTCAACGATGCGAGCTTCCGATGGAATGCACCGCAAAAGCAATATGAGTGTTTATGCATCGCGGCGCATGATGGAACAGATGGAAGAAGTATCCGAAGGGGAGGCGTTAAAGATAAGTTGGGCAAGTAATTAATAATCAAATCATATCGATTGCAGCTAGGAAGCCTCTGATTTATTTGGATGACTGCTTTCTTCTCCATACAAATTCACACCACTGAGTTGGCAACGCAAGGTCATGCCAGCACCTGAGCAAGACAAGTTTGAGACGCCACCCTAATGGGTTCTGCGTGGAGTAAGGAGCACAGTAAGAGACAGGCGGGCCGGTGCTGGACTGGAAGCCGCACGAATTCTGGCTCAATTAGAGACCGGCTGGTCGCTGCCGGACCGGAAGCCGCAAAAATTTTCGCACCGGCCTGCCGCCAAATGGTCTATGTATGGCCTGCCTCTGCCTGCTCTTACCATTCCTAGCCAACTCAGCTCGACCAAAGTGTCTCAACACAGTCTCTCATTTGGCAACCAAAACATCCCTTAGCACAGTCTGTGCCTCTCTTGCCACCATCCTTTCGCCTCTTTCTTTCTTTACTTGGGGGTTGGGTCCGCTCTCCATCGCAGCTGCGTCGATTCATTCTGCGAACCCGTCACTCATGTGGAACTGTTTAGCACCTCCTGTTGTTAACAGAACCGCGTGGTACGGCGGAAGGCTCACAACTTACGTCCATTGGGCACTCGTTCAAGAGTAAGTGATTCTCACTGGTCTTTTGGTATTGTGTGTGAGTACTAAGTTCTTTCTGTCTTGTATATAGGGCCAGCGTCTGGGATAGAATTGAGCGAATACTCACCTGTGGGAAGCTCCGATTCGGGAGTGGAGGCCGTCAGACTCACTGAGGAAGCAACATCCAACACGGATTCTTCATCTTCTCCCGAACTTCTTAGGAACCCCCCCTCCTTTCTTTCCTTTTTCGGGTTCTTACTCAACTTGAAAAGCGTCGCCGCCATCCTCCATCTCGTAAGGTCTCCTTGAGGCGCTGTACCGTCCGAAGCATCAACGTGCAGAGTCAGCGACAATTGAAGGTTCACCAAGGCTGTCGTACTCGTCAAAACGCGTTACGACGAGCTTATTACAAAGACACCGTCGTCTGGTGCCGTGTATGGGATATCAAGTTTCCCAAAGCATTGGATCTCCTAGTTCATTATAAAACTCTTAGTCATCGGACCAGCGTCAGAAAGAAGACCAATACTGTTTTCTAGAACAGTTGCGGTAAATACAGCCAGTCTTTACATCGTGCTATAGGCCTTTAAATATTTCATTTTTTTACATCACATCTCTTTATCGTTGCATCTTCCTGAGACACATATATTGATCACTTTATCATTCACACGCTCTGCCAATTGCGCTTTCTTTTTCTGTCCTCTTTCTTTGACATCTTTTCTTTGTATTATTCTGAGCTGGCAATCTCGAGAGCGTATCTACTATTTGGCTCGCCTTGGGTTGTAACCACCCGTGTTGTGTCCGCTTCCTCTTTTAACGGATATGACGTTTAAATGTAGAGTGTTCCAGAAATTCTGGAGCACACTTGTACAAAGGACCAAGAGGGTCTTCAATTTCTATACCTGTAGTATCCGCTCTAACAGAGAGATCAAACACCTGCGACAGCGTTCGGACTGCCGCCAAGGGTGCCTGCGGCGAAGGGCAAACGGAGTGATAGAGCTACAACACTAGCGAGTTTGAAGATGGAGGTTGTAAAGCTCCACTCGCTAATGAGGGTGGTTGATAGACTACGGTCGTCGTTACACGAACAACTACTTGTTGTAGCTTTTCCAGACCTCCGGTTAAGGAAATCTGAACAAGGAACAAGTCAGTTGTGAACCCTTTGTTGTCTCCTTTACTTTGGAGTTGGCGCTCACCTCTCTACCATATGTACTATGCACAGAGGTGAGGGCTACAAATTAATATCTAGATATCAACCTTGGTGAGCTAATTAGCCCCTCTACAGTATGGAGTAATCGGCTTTAACGAGATTCTGTCTACTAAGGGTAGACTTTCGGTCCACGTTGTTCTCCACTACATATGCCGTTGCAAGCCAACTCGCACATGAAACATTCAACCTCCGCGGTACGTTGTTCATAACTCAATCCATGCCGTCACAGCCTTCTATGAGTATCATCGTAATTACATGAAAAAAAGGATGCATTAGGCTATCCGAATGCGTAGAATAGTACACGCCTCAATAGACATCAGAGCCCTACCGCAAAATTAGGGCTGAAGAATGATCCGGTCTTAGAATCTGCACACCTACAATCAGCGTTCAGCATTATATAGCCCTGAACGCCAAAATTAACTCAGAATCACTGTTCTCGAATTAAAAAACCCATCGCCGAGAGCAGCTCTTCCACTACTCACCTTAGCGCCAATCTCCACGACCTCAACGCTTGACATGACTTCTTCCGCAACGCAAAGCCATAGAAGTCATTTTTAGCCCGCCTTCGTTTCAGCCCAACCCGCTATCGGCCTCCTATCCTACTATTCATTTGCATTCGTCACCCGTTAGAGACAGTTTTTCACCACATCTCTGTCCGTCGCTCCCACCTCCTTTCTATGGCCTTCAATGAAACCTAACAATACCCTTATATCTAACTGCCGTCGATAACTCACCGTGACAATCCTGTCTGCTCCTGTGCTGTTTAATCGCATGAGTTTCTCGTGGCGCTTCAGCCATGCGGTCTCCACTTGCTCCTGCAACAGCCGTTTCCGTTCTGGCTACTGGTGCTGCCATATCTACAACCAATACTTTAGATGCCTAAACTGCGATCATGACGTTAGTGACTGCCACGCTGAGAGGACTTGGCAATTTTTGCAAATATGCGCTCTCGTCAAGATGGCAATTCTTATCACCAGAAAGTGCCTGGGGACTCCAGGTGCTTGAAAGAAGACGAAATCCAAATAAGATTGCGCATCAAGCGTATTGTGATGGAGGTTGTGGAAGACGACGAAACTTCTGCAGACGACGACGAATTCATGAAAGCATTTAAAGAATTAGTATCGAATTTTAATAGTGATGATCAAGAAGAGCCAGACGAAGACCCCTAGCCCTCTAAGAAGTGTAGAAAATAGCATCTCGATTTGGGAAACACTCAAGACTGTCGAACAGGAAGCACCATGCTCGAAAATCCAGATAACGACCATCCCACCTCTCCAACTTCATCGCAATTAGACCAAGCACAAGTCCCAGAAAGTATTTCAAGGATTCAGATGTTATGCCTGCTCTATTCCTTTTGATAAGGGCTCAACTCTGTAGCATTTTGTCGGTGGTTTTACAATGGTATTGTGGTGTGTCTTTTTCAAACTTATTCCTTTTTAACAGTAATTACCGCTTGTGCATAGATCAAATTTCTCTTTCTGCGATATCTAGAAATCCCGCCGATCGTAATTTGCTCCTTGGGTTTTGGGTGACATGAAACAGTTGCTCTGTTTTTTGTGTGCGGAGGAGGGAATCTTTATAGTTTTACCAAAGGAAAACTGTTGAATCTACAAAATGATGGCAGTGGCGTGACTTGTGTTGTACAAGGGTATGATAAGTACATACTCGGAACCATACGAAAGCTTTGAATCGAAAAAATCAGGGGTATGGGGTCTTGAGAAGGCCTCTTTCTCTGGCACTATTGACGGAGCTCGAGACTCCGCTCTGGGACGGGTTCGTGGTGCAAGGACAGCAGCACATCGAAAAGGGCGGTTTAGGGCATTTACCAACTCGGCCGACGGTAAAGTCTTGTTCGCTGGAGCCGCCTCTAAGAACTTCTGGGTCTATCATGTTTCGAAAGGGAGGAAGCCGCCGCTAGTCAACCCCAAATAGGTACCTTTACGGTCTACTAGAGAAGAGGTCTCACAGTCAGTGGATATGCGATAAATACTGTGAAAATCGATGTCGAGCAGGCTGAGAATTAAGAGGACGCATAAATTGCTAACCAGCGGTCACTTTCTGGTCGCCTGTCTGAGCAAAAACGTCGTTCAATTATATTTTGGAATGAGGAAATCATCCGCTTCGAGATGTATGCTAGGGACCGTTTATAATCTGCGGTGACACCTGGAAATATTTTGGTTTAGGGGGAATATGGAGATAAAGTTGCCAGTGAGCTCTTATTTGACCCTACAAATTTGGAAGTAAAAATGACAGCATAAAATGCAGCTGAAGAGGGTGATTACAGACGCCCGTCTCGTTCACAACGATCTTCAGTCACTAAAGGTGTGATTCTTACCCGAGAGGATAAATAAAGCACCCAGGCCTGAAGAATCTAAATTATACAAACCGGGAGCATCGGAAGTTCGTCTTTTATCGATATTATTGATTGGAGAATTCCTATTCGAATTGTACACCCCGTTGCACGGGTAAAATGAAAGATTCCATCAAGCGAATGTAGCCATTACTGAGGAGCCTGAACTTTTCTGGAGAGGACCACTTCTTGGTGTTGGATTTTTTCGCACGCGTTGTGGCTGAAGAAAAAATACTCGGAATGAATGAAGGTCATGCCTATCTTACTCTAACGTACTTTATCCATGACGTCGCCAAAGATCAATAAAAATTTGTAGGACACGATCATCACGTCCTTCTGAGGGAGGAGTTAGCTCTTGGATGGAAGTGGTACAGTATTTCCTGAGGTCTCACGCGACTAACCACTCGATTCAATCGGCTATTCTTGCTCTTTGTGATACCAGCCAGATGTTGGGATAAAAGAAATCCGAGTTATCGGTACGCCTCACTAATGCTTTCCATACGTGTGGATATGCTTACTCTACAGAAGAACTCGCATCACCTGCATTGACCGCTTAGACCCAGCCATCAACGACCCTACTAATCCAATGCTACTGGTTTCTCAGGGATTTGAGAACCCACACTAGACGGAAGAGTCCAAAAAAACTGATAAAGAGAGTCGTTTCTACGTTTGAGGCGTCCTCATCACCGAGGTATAATGTCTTGCTTTTAGAGAGTTCCTGAAACCTATTAGCTGTATAAAAGTGTAATTCATCTCAACATATCGTTCAAACCGTAAAGTTTGGACTAAAAAAAAATTCTACGCCAGAGAAGACCAACATTTCGTACAAACACCTCGACTGCCTACTATCGCCTTGTCTCCAAGAGAGCGTGATTACTAGACCGTAGAAGGTAAATATAATAAAATTTGATGGTAAAAAGGCAGCGTGAAAATCCACACAGGCAAACGACGAGTAGCTGGCCTAAATCATGTAAAAAATCGGCCATATGCTTCGATGCGCAGTGAAAACTATATAGTAGTGGGAAAACATCTGACCAAAAAATGTAGTTGTAGCCAAAGTAGATCCCGCCTTCATCACACAAATTTGATGGAAATTAAGTTCCCTACATGAAATATGTCGCACTCTATAGATTACACAGAGGGTTTCGGCAGGGCACGGTCTCTGACCTAGTTTCCACATTTTGAGCAGCACTATCTACAGTTCCAAGTAGCCACTCTACTACTGTTTTAAATTATGAAACTACTATATTCAGAACTACGGACCTAGAAGGTATATTTCAACACCAAGCGTGTCCGACAGCGCCTCAAAGATAAACCGTCTAACGTTTCGTGACCTACTGATTATCCGAATCCTAAAGCGGCATTTTTTAAGAAAAATAATCCTACAACTATACAAGAGTCTCAAAGGTTTTTAATTCTATCAATATAAAGATCAGAAGTATTTTTTTTCATACTATCGGAGCGTTAGAGGTTTGATTTTTGACGATACTTTTAAAGCAGCTCTATCTTTAGTTTTTTAATTTTTTCTTGGAAATAAAAAATAATCATGCACTGTTTTTTTGAATACTAAAATGTTTTGTAAATATTGAACTTTGTTGTTCAAAAACTCAAATTTCTTTAAACAAACATGATGAGGCCAAAAACTACTCCGTTCTTTTCAGCTACTTAGTGTTGCTGAAAACAAGAAACAATTTACAGGTTGCTGGAGTTTAGATGCTGAAGTCATTTGCGGTTGTGGTACTTCGAATGCATGGAAGATGGACTCTCGTTGACAGTCTAGAAAACAGTTTACTTTTTGAACTGAATCAAAACATGAGAACTGGACCATAAATTTTTCGTACCTGATGGGATTTTGATATAACCAACATCAAACCAACGATTGAAAAATTCTATGTTTTTCTGGGTATTGTGGACCAACATCAATTAAATTAAACTTTTTGAGGGACGAGGTGAGATGAGGCGTGTGAAAAGGGTTTACGGCCGTACCACTCTTCATAGCACATGAGAACGTTTTCTGAAAGTATAAGGATGTACAGGATGTGCCCTCAATGACACATTCGGCCATATCAAGTTGGCATGCGCCGCATCCCATCCCGAACTGCGAAGCTAAGTCACTTTGAGCTGGGCTAGTACTGACATGAGGGATCGGTCTGGAATCCCCAGTGCCGAATGTTTACTTTTGGCTTTGCCACAAATTTGCCACACTCCTACCATTCTTCTTCTTGCACCATCGCACCATCGCACCATCGCACATTTTGCTTTCTGCTTCAATAAAACCTTTTTTATCCTTCCCGCTCACCCTCATCCTCCTCTTCCCCAACCTCTCTTCCCCAACCTCTCTTCCCCAACCTCTCAGCCCCAACCCATCAAGCGCAACGCCCTACGACCTCGCTCCTTCGAAAACTCTGAATCCGATCTATGTGCACCAATCCTGAATGCACTCTCTCTACCCAAACATGCTCGAAGGTGACCAGGACACAGAACAGTTTTTTGGATATCACACCGACCGCCCGCTCACAGGGCTGAGAGAACAGCACGCTCGCTTCACTCACGTCCCAGCGTTTCAGCTCTTCGAATGAGCCGCCAAATAGCCAGAGCAGCGGAGCCAGGCCGCCTGGCGCAGCTTCATGAGACACGCTCGCCTGTTCGCCTGTTTACCCGCTTGCGAGCGCTGTGCACGCAACTGTAGCCGTTGCTCGGCGGAGGCTGAAGGAAGGTGCCGCCCGGAAGTGTAGATTGAAGGGTAGATTTCTGATCGCAGCCTGCTACACATGCACCGTTCCGTTTAAGCCCTGGCCTGTCTTTCAAAGCTCTTCTTCGCCTGAAAGCGGCGTGATTTGATTTCGGTGAACTGCCCCAATTCAGCTGGCCAAGCTCCCAACCGTTTGACCGTACCTGCAAGGGGCTGAAGGGCGCTCAACTCCATCAGCGGTGCCATCTCGCGTCTTTTAATCGGGCCCAACTCGCAGGTTCATAGTGTTTGACCTGTCTCTCGCCCACTTCACCATGACAGCATGACAGCATTGATCAGAGCGCCGGCGTAAGTGGCCGGAGGTGTTCTTGCCTCTGTTGTGCTTGTACTGGACAAGTCGATTGTTTTGATGGATGGACGCTTGGCAATTGCATAGCCCGGTAGCGTTCCCCAAAAGTAGAAACATCCGATAATGAAGCATTGCACAAGGTGGGCGAAACGACGTGAGGAGAGGGATACAGGGTTTCATCGCACAGCCGAGATCGCTGGTTACATTGCTAATGTATCCATCATGCGCTCAATGGCACGTGAAAAATACTTGGCCATCACTTTCGTGAATCGGAGAGTAGGGCCCAACTGAGATCTTCAGCCGTACAACCCACATTTGCTCCGAAACCCTTTGTTCGACATCGGTGGGATAGCCTTCCACAGCTCGGAACCGTCGCCGGCGAGAGACCTTGTGAGGCAATGACAAGATCGCGATGCTTGCCAGACCTGAAGCTTTTTGTTGACTGTATGAACATGAACGCTACTGTCGCCCTCAATGTCGTTTTGAGAGCCACTCGTTCAGCTGAGCAACACATCGTGAAGATGCACAAAAAAGTACCATCTATTCTAGCTTTGTGCATGCGGGTTTGAGATTAATTTACTCGCGCTGCGAGAATAGCCGACGATTGGACTCAAGCAAAGCAAGTCACCACCAGAAATTGTCAGACAGTATGTTGTCACGGCGGGAAGCGATTCGGAAGGAGATGAGTTCTGAATGCACAAACACCACGGTATCAATTCTCATGCCAAGCTTCTCTCCACCTCTAGACCGCCCCCCCTTCTCTTCAAAGCAACATCGGTAACCCATTTCGAAATCACTCAGCTTGATGAGTGAAAATCAGCGCGATCCAATCCGAATGCTTCGTGCATCGAATCTCGAAGCTTTGGCGCACGGAGCGCTGGGAACAAAAGCGCTTCAGTGCAGAGTTTTGCACTCGTAACCACATGGAGATACTATCGGATGAATGCGCGATCAGGAGAATTCGAAGGCTGTTCAAAGCACTCTTCGAATTAGTACGCATCATGCCGTACTCCACAGGGAATGAAGAGCTTAGAAGCGTATATAAGACACTTCCCGGGGAGAGCATGGTTTCTTTCTGCTTCTGGTCGCCGTTTGGATTGCGACATTTGTGTTACTATACATTGAGTCTCTCGTCTTTTGCATCCATCGTGGCCATTGTGAACTGAGCACCTCAGTCACCCAACCATCGTCTTCTTTCTCCCCTTTCCTCACCCTCCCCCCCTACTCCCCCCCACTGCCCCCTCTCCCTCGCTCCCAGCCACTCCCCCCTTCGTGGCGCCCCCAATTGTTTCGCTTTGTGTCTGCACTGCCGCAGTCTCCCCGTCTTTGTTTGCTTGACAATGGTTGTGCCAGCTATCATCCGGCATAAGAAAATCTTCGAGCATGAGGGATACGTCAGAATCCGCCAATCCCTCCTATCTCGCCGAGAAACTAGGTACATGCGGCTGCAGGGATCCATGCTTTCGTTGCATACTTCTGAGGATAAGAAAGCTGAAATGGAAAAGTCTGTTTTTGGTTGTAAAGTCGCATGCACACTTCTCCCCCGAAGCTTCGTGATAAAGTTCAAGAACGGTCAGAAACTTCGAGTTTCGTGCAGTTCCAAAGGTGAGGCCGGCAAGTGGAAACAAGTTGTGACCCTGGCCTCAACCAAATCATTTCAGAACGAGTACAAGGGCCGGGGAGAGGTCGACCTGTCCGGGCGCTGGGCGGTTTTCAACGCAGAAAGCTGTACGGACAAGACGGAAGTGTCCGTGCAGCGATTCCGCCGTCAACCTCAGGGGCGGAACAAGCTCTGTCACCAACTTGCGACGGGGCGCCATATGTATGCGCTCCAGAATCTGTACAATCCGTGCATTTTAACTCCGATCGATACCTTCGTGGAGAAGGAGTTCGCGTTTATCATCTACAAACCGATCCACGAAAAGAAGCTGCGAGATATCATCGCAGAAAGCGATGGGATACTCTCGGAAAGGGTTACGAAATGCATAGTGAGGCAAGTTGTATCGGCCATCAATCACTTGCATCGATCTGGATACGTCCACCGCAATATCTCACTGGACAGCATCCTTTGTGACTTTGCGAATCCTACAGATCCGAGAGCTCTTCTGTCGACCTTCAACCATGTTGAATTCGTGGACGCTGAAGATGACCAAACCTTGAGTTCCGCTGTGGGCAGGTCACACTACCGAGCCCCGGAAATGATTGAAGGGAAGCGGTATAACGCCTCAGTGGATATGTTCGCCCTGGGGGTCTGCATTTACCGAATGTTGTGCGGCTCCTTCCCATTCAGAATTCCGAAAACTTGTAGGTCTGATATGATCGATGAGCGGAAGCGTGGGCTCATGTTTGACGGAAACGAATGGAAAACCGTTTCCGCAGAAGCCCAAGATTTTGTGAAGTCTTTGCTTGACCCGGTCTGGCAGAATCGACCCACAGCCACAGCAGCGATGGAAAGCCGGTGGCTTTCTATGGATACAGCCCTGTGTCCTATTGGCCAAAATGAATCTGTTGCTTCCGAGACTTCCAGCCATCCAGCGGCAGAAGCTTCCGATGGCGCAGCGGATGAAGGGATACCCAGTGACTCCTCATTATCCCATCAGAAAAACTGCATTGACGCCCTTTTGGAATCGTACCAACCACAGTTATCACCGTTTATGCAGCGCTTTCTACGGCCGCTTACGAGCGAAACCTCGGTGGAATCTCCAGTGGACGCCTACAAAAGCATCTTTCAAAGCTATGGCAGAGCTGCAAATAGCGATTTGCCACACTCGAAATCGCGACATGGCACTTCAGATCCGTTAATGTGACAAAGCCAATGACCACTCTCTTTTGTAAAAATACCTCTTGAATGTACCAAACTCTTCTAGTTGTAGACCATCATCATGACACTGTATGTTGATATTCTTTGTGCGTTGAATGTAACACTTCGCGTGTTCATTCATCGCCCCCCTCCATGATTGTTTTACAATCCAAATAATCATGTGAATGATGGCGGTTTAAAAGAATGATCTCTAGCGCCTCGGAGACGTTCGAATCACTTTTTATACATAGTTTTTATTCTCGAGTTAAGAAACCCGAAAAGTGAGGTAAGAAACAATGAGCTTGATCTGCGGGCGGGGGTTTTCAGTCATTCCAATTCGCTAATTTCGAGTCGCATCACGGTGTTGGTCGTCTTCTGCATGACAAATAGAAGGTATGAATGGCGATTCGTCTCAGGTAATCTGTATCGACTTTCATCTTTTTGCGGTCGACTGCATGAGCGATCAACCTTCGGCCACATGCGATCCGCCTTCACGTGGTGTGCCTGACTTCCCTTAATTTCTGGAAGCGAAACGGATCAGCGGTCGGGACCCCTAAGGAGGCCAACAGCTTTCAGAATTAAGAAGATGGAAAAATCAAAAAACAATGAAAAACAATTGTTACGGATACTCCAACTCAACTGTCGCAGCCTTTTCGCGACGGTAAAACGCGCCAAAATCGCACGATTAGCACACGATTGGAATGCTGACGTCCTGTGTCTGCAAAAGACACAACCTTAGACAAGGAGACAACACTCCCAAGATCCAAGGGTTCTCAGCGATTGGAAAATGTGATAGAGAACAAACATTTGGGAACAATGGCGGCCGTGGCGGAGGAGTGGCAATATATCAGAGAACCGATCACTGCTTTGACCTACTTACATCCAATAATCAGTGGAATAGAACGGGTAACCGTCCTAGTCTGATCCCCGAGAGGCTTTTTATCTATGAAAAATGTGTACGTCTCTCCACAGATGAAAACCACCGGATGGTTCGAAAAACTCGATGATCAAGACATGTTACTAGCGGAATGCAATACCTGCCGTTAATGGTATCCCAGTAGAGCCAAAGCTGTAGAAATCGAGTCGCAGGGTTACTTTAAATGCACGGAACAGGTTATAATCAACGTAGATGGAACCCCAACTAATACAGACCCGGTAAGTAGAACGCAGAGTGTAATTTAGGTAGCCGCTATTTCCGAGAAGTGGATGACACTGAGCCGTTGGGATATCTCAGAAGAGCCATTACCAGACCACCACTCATGTCTAATATTTTTGTATATTAGAACGAAAACGTCGGTATAGAAGAAAAGGTATCGTTGGAGCTTGTGGAAGGTTGATTAGAGAAAGTACGCGCAGAAAGTAGCACATAGGCTCTATTTGATGGATCACAGACGCACCAAAACCATAGATGAACAGCATCACCACCTTTATACTTCGATCTTAAATGAAGCAAATATATCACTCCCGTTTGGTAGAAGGAGGCATGAAGAAACATGGTGGAATAAAGAAGCATCAGAAGCAATTTCGATTAGGGCACAGCTTTGAAGGCATAACAGAGAGGATTCAACCAAAAGAAACCGCATTTCATTACAGCAAGCTAGACAGCAAGCAAGAATCGTCATCAACAAATTGAAACGGAATACATGGAGAGATATGGTAAGTACTTTTTGACCGCTCCGATGAAGTTTTAAAGATGTGGAGAATATTGGAAGGAATGAAAACTGGTAAGTGGAAATCATCTTCACTTTGCCCTCCAGTAGGAGAAAAATGGTACGAAAAGAAAAAGGCCACCTAGTTCGTAACGTCCAAGATAAGGAAAGTCAAAAAACATGACAAAGACATTTGATTGAGAAACGAGTACAGGAAAGCACTGGATGGGTACTGCAATAGATCCAAAGAAACGGGAATGTTCAAGAGCGTTTTCATTTACGACATATGGAAGTTGGGTTGAAAGAAATGAATCCGCGCAAAGCGTCAGGTCCGGACAATTTCCAAGTAGCTTTCTTGCAAAATCTTCCACCGCTTGGAAAGCAATGGCTTCAGCATTTAATCAACAGAAGTTACGAAGAAGCCATCACACTCTCAAAGTGGCGCTTGTCCCGCCTCATTTCGATACCCAAAATGGTAATCTGGGGAAGATTCCGGCCAATTTCGTTCACTTAGAGTGTTGAAAGACTCGCGGAACTGATGGTGAATAGGTTTTTAATGCAGTGGCTTGAGCCAAAACTTCCTCCCTGTCAAGCAGGGTTTCGAATGAATCGAACCACAGAGAAACATGTGACGGCATTATGTAAACAGGTAACACACGGATGGCAAACTAGGAAGCAAACCTTGGCGATATTCTTTGACCTTTCGAAGGCGTATGATTGTGTACAACAGAAACGGCTTATGGTGAAAATAGCCAAAATGAGTTGCCCTACACAGCTTTGGAGATGGACAAGAGCATTTCTAATGGATCGGATATGGACATGCAGATGAAATGCCGCAGACACACGGCTTTTTCTGGTACCACAAAGACTTCCTCAAGGTGGAACACTTTGGCCCGGGCTGTGGATCGCGTACGTAGCTGACCTAAGGTACAAAGTGCAAAAGAAAGATGAGACTATATCCATCAGTATGTTTGCAGATGATGTAGTCATGTAGACAACCCAGAAAAAACTGGAATTCGGTGCCGCAAATCGCAGCCAGAAACAGAGTGCCTAGAAAAGTACTGTGTAGAGAATGAAATCAGGTTGAACCCAAGTAAGACGTCCGCTGTCCCGTTCACGTATAGTAGATGGAAAAAGAACAGAGAGAAATTCGCCGTTAAAGCTGCGGGGAGATGAATTCAGATGGAAGAAAGCACAAAAATCCTTACCATATGTACTGTGCACAGAGGTGAGGGCCACAAATTAATATCTAGATATAAACCTTGGTGAACCAATTAGCCCCTCTACGGTATAGAGTATTCCCCTCTAATTGGCTTCTGTCTGCGATGGGTACGCTTGCCTTCCACGTGGCTATCCATTACATGCGCCGTTGCATGCCCACTCGCACGTGAAACATACAACCTCTGCGGGACGCCGCTCATAACTCAATCCATGTTGTCACAGCCTTCTATGAGTATCATCGTACCTTGGCAAAAAAAAGATGCATCGGCTATCCTAATGCGTACAATATTACAATACTATCGCTGGCGCCGAAAACAATCATGGCGATTTAGCAAAAATAATCATAGTTTTCATTTTTTCATTTTTGGTGTGCATCTGTAAGCGCTGCTATCAGCGACTAGAGTAACCTAGATGCGCATAGTAGTAATAGAGTAGTTATTCGTTTCAGCTCCATTTTAAAGGTTAAAGAACTCTATATAAGCAGCTCTGATGTCTCCACGTTCTGTCTTGGACGACCTAAACCAACATTTATACTCCCATAACATCACTTTCGCTTGGTCTCGAGCCCTTCAACTTTATCAAAAGGTGAGGCAACTGCCACTGGAAGAGCAACCCCATACATAATAAAAATCAGTGAGGCGTTTTCCGCAGTACAGGAGACCAATGAGGCGATAGCCGCTGGACGGAGCACGACCTATCAGCCCACTGTACCTAGTGAAGCGCCCTTGGCCTGGAGGAGAGAATTTCTGTGTACCTCAGTCGTGCTGGATCTGTCTAGAAAGCGCCCACAGAGTAAGGAGCTTGTGACGGTCGTAAAGACGTGGTTGCGATCTGTGATCTAGCTCTGAACGAGAAGCTGCCGAAAGTAGTCCCGTGTAACTTTTCCTGCAAAAATCCAGCTTTTGGTATAAATTGAAAGCATATATTTGTGTTATTATCTCTTCCCGGAAATCTGCCCAAGAATTGTACACGCCTGCTTCTGGTTAACGCAGAAATGGGAAGGCTGAAGAAACCATTACACATCCGGAGTGTCTAACATGAAGCCAGGGAGTCTGACCCCTCGTTATTATCGTCATAAATGTTTGGTTGCACGCCGTTTCAAGAAGATCAAGAAGAAAAAAACGTTTATTTCGGTGTATTTATATCATATTCATCTATTTGGGCCTTTCAGTTGTGGAATAGTTTTATCTCCGCGGATTTAAGTGTCATGTTTGGCACACCGCGTCACAATCAAAAGATGGCGCCCACACGATCCTTCTACAAAATGTTAAAAACTGCCTATTGTGGCAACTATCAGCAGCTATACGATGGCTGGCTGGTGGATCTTACTTGGAAGTAAAAGAAACCATAGAATTGTATCTTCTACGCTTCATATTCATATGAATGAAATCTCATGGCAGTTACACAATAGTCTCGATATTTAATTTCCGTATAACAACGAAAGATCGCATAAAAACACCGCGCGACGATTATCAATAAATAAACGCAGTGATTTAGGCTAATGTTGTGGTGCCGTATACGGTATTTCAGTAAATTTTAAAGATCTGCCGGACTACGGAACAGCTCATCCTACTACGTACTATGACAAGAATGTTCTGTTTGTACTCATCTTAAAGTCACCGATTTAGACGAAAAATCCATGTTTTCAGATATACCAATATAGAACCCCGGCATAAATGACGTTCTGTGACCGGAAATCGGCCCCTTCCCGAATGTCGCAAAGTCTGCTATCACGTTCAAGCGAACAACGCAATCCACACTGGGGGCGTACTCGATAATGAGGAATTTTTATTTTTCTACCTCGTTAGTCACCGCCTTTTCTGCCCTAGTCAGCCACGTTAGTCATGGTGTTCTGCAGCTGGAATTTACGTGCTACCACATGTACGATCTGCTTGAATCTGTTCGGAAAAGAATGTAGTAAGCCGTTCTGTGTCAGCACGATGCTCTTGGTTTCATCTAAAACAAAAAAAAATGTTTCTGTCACCTACAGGGTACCAGTCATCAACAACTGTCTTTATCCCCCTTCTAGGCGTCCTATATCACTGAAGAGGCGCTCTGCGGGCGCTGATGATGGTTGCGACGAAAGTGATGCTCTACCTGTAGAGCAACGCCCAGTTAGGGGATATTTGAAGATGCAACTCATAGAATGAGGGTTGAACCCTCCGAGGGTTATGACTATGATCCCCTCTAAGGTGTGCTGAGGTGGCACTGTTTTCTGGTTAGAGTTCGCCTATGAAGTGAAAATTCGGATGGCCCATGGTTGGATTGGCCCCGTGATACACGTGGCTTAATTTTGGCACCGATTTTCGGATATTTGTTAGAACGTTGGACTTTTGGGCCCTGGCAGTGGGATCTCCACGTGTATGGCCCTGAGCAGGTGTGCACTACTGTAGAGTTTAGTTAGTGGGCCCTACTTAGGGAGACGAGATCTGACAGTCCGAAGCTCAGAGTAAAATGGGAACCAAGGTTGGTCATCGATACCTTTAGAGGTTCTTCGTCGCCATCGTTTCGGCCTTACAACCCGGAACGGGCTCTGGTTAGCAACGCCTGCGTAGGGACACGACTCCACTTGGAGAGTGCCCACGTTTGGGTTCCGTGCAACCACCCCCTTGGGACCGCTCAGACGACCTGCGTGCACGATACCCCGTGGGGGTTCTGCTTACTTGTTGCGTGCTTTTTGTGTTTCCTTTCGAGGACAGGTTTCCGCCCCTGTATTGGGTTTCTTTTGTTGTTTCGCCCCTTTTCTGGTTCTCGAGTCCGGTGCCTGTTAGTGCCCGACCCTCGCCCCGTTTTTCCTCTTCGCCGGATTTTCCCCCATTCTTTGGCATACCCATACCCATTCCCGATCCAACGGTTTCTACCCCTCACCTCCGTCGGTACTGCCGGAATCCCCCGTGGGAGTTACACCCCACACTACGGGTGGAACGGAGGGCTCTGTCTCTGAGTCTGCCTCCCCCAGGGAGCAAGGCTTCGAACACCTTGAGAGCACTTCCCGTCGCCGGGTTTTGCTCCACAAGTGGTCTCCCGACTTAGAATCCGTTTTCGGATTTTTGGGTTTGTCATCCACGTGTTGGAATATCTCTTGGAAGAGGAAGCACCGTCGTGAAGATTTGTTGTAGTGGTCCCCTTTGGAAAGGGTGGAATTGGGTTTTATTTTTGTTTTGTGTTACGTCATCCGTTCTCCGGGAATCTCGTGATCGAATTTCATCGTTACCCCGAATCGTCGGTGTCTTGTCTGCAGCATGTCGCCGCCTACCCGTGGTTCTAGGACTGGATCGAACCGTCAAGCGGATTCAGTGCCCCCGGCCCCGCCTAGGTCGAGGAGCTCAATTCCCGAAGATCGGAACGATTCCAGTATCGATCCGGACACTCGGAGAACACCCTCAGTGGTTTCAGGTCCTCGAGAGGTCGTGGCTGTGGGCCCAGCACCAGTGGTGGAGACCCCCTCAGCAGCACCCCGAAGTCGGGCCGACCCTGAATTACAGCGCCTGGAGACTCGAATCGATATCGCCAACGCGGCTCACGTCGAGCTCCTTCAGGAGGTTACTACCCTCCGCCTCAAGGTGGAGGACGCCCCGGTGCGGGGAGTCGCCGATGACCTTCGTACCCTGAGGAGGGATGTGAACTCCCTTTTGGAAAGCTTTGGTACCCCTGGGGTCTTTATCCAGGAGTACCGGAGCCTCGTGGAGGAACACCGCGTGCAAGCGGAACGCTTCCGAGCTCGGCTGGACACCCTCGAGGCCATTATCCGTATGGACGGAGACACAGAAGCCTCGAAGGATAAACCCGACGTTTCGGAAGACGAAGAACACCGCTCCGCTAAACGGGACCGCCGCAAGTCCAAGAAGAGGGTTCACCTCCAAGAGGATTTATCGGATTCCGATCCCAATCGCTCGTCATCGAGTTCGTCCTCCGAATCTTCGGATAGTGAAGATGGACGCCGGTCATCCCGGGCGACTCGGTCGAAGGCTACTTACACCTCTCAAGGGGCAATCCGTACCCGGAAGAAGGGTAGGAAACACCTTGGATTAAGGGAGCTGAAGCCAACGAATCCTGTCTATCGGAAGCTGCCATCGTACCGCTATTACCGGTTGGATAACCCTTCGGGAGATCGAACATCCCGCGGAACGGGTAAGGTCAAGGACTACATCAAAAGGCTGAGCATCACCCTACAGAAGAGGGAGTTCACAGGGACAGACCCAATTCTGGTGCTCGATTTCCTTGCGAGGTTCGTCCAGGAAGCTGACATCCTCGGTATGATTGAAGCGCAAGCGTATCTTGCATTACCCTATTTCTTAAAGGGGATGGCTGAAGACCAGTTCAACTCCGTCCGTGGATCATCCCGAGCCTCGGAAGGGGGAGTCACGTGCTGGCCCGAAGCGGTGCAGTACCTCTTGAGGTCATACGCTACTGGAAATGCGATTCAGGAAGCAATCCTTTCATTAAGGGATACGCGGCAGAAGCCGATGGAAACCGAAACGGTGTATTCAACTCGCTTGAATAAAGCGTTTCACCGATGCGGGAATTTATTCCCCGCCTACGAGAGATGCACCATGTTTGTGGATGGTTTGGACCCCTCGATAAGGGCATTGGTTGCCCGACATCGGGAAGAGAAGCGCAAGCAGACCTACTTGGAACTGGTTCAGTACGCCCAGGCTAAGAGGGATACTCTCCGTGCCCGGCAGAACCGAAAGAGTCGGCCGACACGTGCACTCCTCGCCGATGGAGGTAACTCGTCTTTGTCACTCGCAGGAGGCCCTGCCCCTGTGGGGGTCAATGATAACATTCACTTCATGGGAAGTAACCCCGAATCTATGGGTACATCTGAGTTGCCGTCGACATCCGCTCCGACTACGGATGAAGACCCTGCGCTCTGTACCCAAGGACGGAGGGTGCCAGCCGCATCGCTACCTTTTGCGAATACCTCTGCTCGGTTCTCTCGCCCCGGATGGAGGGATACAGCACCACGTCGCGTGGATTCACGTCCACAACCGAACCCGGCAGAGCTGATTTGCTATTTGTGTTACCTCCGTGGTCACAAAGCACCAGACTGCACATTTCCTCTGCGGAAGGGTTCACGAATAATCGCTCAGTACGAGGCTCTGACCCCTGAGGAGAAAGCTCGAGTCCCGAGTAGGTCCTATGAGGAACAAAGGATACTCCGAGCTCACCTTGCTGACAGGGATACAGAACTTGTACCCGCGAACAGGGAACAACCGGTCCCCTTCGAGGCAGCTGCACCGAATTCGGTGGGGTCCGCTTCGAAAAACTAAACTTGGGAGTCTCCCCTGCGGGAGGGGCGTCTTCTAAGCCGGAGTTGAAGACGCCCGAGGCGCTCCAGCTTCGCTCCCCAGCTGTGACCATCCTTTCAAGGAAAACGGCTGACACCGACGTTAACTCGGGATACTTTAGTGTCCTCCGTCGCCCGTGGATACGGTCCCGTAATCTCCGTATTCCAGATCGAGTTATGGTAATGGCCAAGCGGAATTATAAAGTATTCGCCGACTTCGGCCTGTCCAACCAGGTTATGGCTCGTCAAATATCTGTTCTGGATACAGGAGCCGCTCCTAACTTAATTCATGTTGAATTGTTACCCCCGCTGCTCCGGGTTTAAGTTCGTACCGGTCCACGTTTGGATATCGCCGATGCGAACAACAACCCGCTACGGACACAGGGTACAATTTCCCTCATGGTGAGGTTAGGCTCCTATCTCGTTCAGCTAGAGTTTATTGTATGCAAGTCACTTGCAGCACCAGTCTTACTGGGTTGTGACTTTTGCGACCGCTTCGTGGAAGCCATCCGTCCTCGGAATAGAACTGTGGAACTCGAAGACGGGTCTACGATCCCAATCGTTCGTAAACCCTTACAGGGAGCAGCGCGAACACGCGTTCCTCTCCCTGTCGCGCAGGAATCTGTGAAGAAGGACCCGGTGTCTACACGGGTAAAGGTTGCGAAGTCAGTGGCTATCCCGCCAGAAACCCATGTTTGGGTCACAGTTGTTACCAAGCAAATTGGTGTGCATGTGGTACAACCGAACCCGTCTCTGTATACGCGGCGTCAACTCGCCCTTGCGAATGGGGTTGTCTCCGTGGAACCGGATAAACCTTTCAAGTTTTTGGTAGCCAACTTTGGAAAGACAACGCAGCATTCGGTCAAACACCAGATCCTATGTTCTGTTCTTCCACACCCGCATGCGGTCGTACCTACAAAGATCTCTATCGCAGAGGCCCTTGGTGTGGCGGACCCTAAGGAGGGGGAGGACACTGCCGAAATCGCGGAAGACGGTGAGCATACGACTGCAGCTCCACACGCTGAACACTTTAAACCTCAGGAGGTTACGGCCCCTATCACAGAAGCAGACCAGACGGATCCTGTTCAGGAATTGGAGAAATGGGATCTCAACCATGTACCCGCATTTCATCGGGAGAAGCTGAGGCACATGCTTCGTGAATTTACCCCCATGTGGGATGGTTCCCTTGGAACTATTGGGATTACAGAACACCGCATCTACTTGTTACCGAAAACTCGGCCTATTGCCCAACACCCTTACAGGGCTGGACCGAAAGCTCGGGAAGAGGAGAAATCTCAGGTGGAGAAGATGCTTAAAGCGGGCGTAATTGAACCTGCCCAGTCCGCTTGGGCCTCACCAGTGGTGTTAGTTCCGAAACCGGATGGATCGTGGCTTTTCTGCATCGATTACAGACGCCTGAACGAGGTAACCATTAAGGATGTCTACCCGATCCCTCGGATGGACGAATACATCGACTCCCTTGGGAGCGCTACTGTTTTCTCTACCCTCGACGCCAATTCGGGCTACTGGCAAGTCTCTATTAGGGAGGAAGATCGAGACAAAACGGCTTTCGTGTGTCATCAAGGACTTTTCCGATTCCGGAGGATGCCTTTTGGGTTGACTAATGCCCCCGCAACGTTTCAACGGGCGATAGACATTCTGTTGGCTCCCTTCAAGTGGAGGACGTGTCTATTGTATTTAGACGACATTATTGTCTTCTCCAACAACCTGGATGACCACCTCGAACACGTCAGGGACGTAATGAAGATACTCCGCGACGCGGGAATCACCTTGAAACTCAAGAAGTGCGAGTTTTTCAACGATTCGGTTAAGTATCTGGGTCATATCATCCGTCCCGGACAGCTTTCATTCGATGAAGTACAAGTGAAATCCTTGAAGGAAGCAAAACACCCGAAAACTCAAACGGAGTTGCGATCCTTCTTAGGTCTGTGTAACGTGTATCGCCGATTCGTCCCGAATTTTGCGGATATTTCCACCCCCCTCAACAGGCTCCTGACGAAGGGACAACCAGTTGAACTGGAACCTTTTGGCGACGCGGAAGCGTCTGCCTTCACGGCACTGGTGAATGCCGTAACATCACCGCCAATCTTGGCTCTACCCAATCCTGGGCTCCCTTACGAAGTGGACACCGATGCTAGTGCAAACCAAGTAGGGTGTGCACTGTTCCAATCGTCTGAGGATGGGGAACGTCACCCTATTGGGTACTGGTCACGTTCCCTGAATGTTCATGAAAGGAACTACTCGGTCTCCGAGAAAGAATGTTTAGCCGTTGTGTGGGTCTTAGCTACACTTCGCCCCTATCTGATGGGTGCTCGTTTCAAAGTCCATACGGACCACGCATGTTTGCGTTGGCTCCTGGAGATCTCCGAACCCTCGGGCCGCCTTATGCGCTGGCGTCTCCGACTGTCGGAATTCGACTTTGAGATCCTGTACAAGAAAGGGAAGCTGAACACTCAGGCTGATGCACTATCCCGCTTGGGAACCACAGCGGAAACGGAACCCTACGAGGACGATGACATCCCATGTTTTATGGTATCGGACCTCGAGGGAGGATCTCAACCGCTGACGGATGATGTTTGTGACGATATACTCGTCAACGAGAGTCTGGATTGGCCGACCGGCTCTTTTATACCTATCTCTCCAGAGGAGATGATACGCGAGCAACAGCTCGACCCATTCTGTACACGGATTCGGGCTCGCCTCAACGGAGGATTTCAGTTACCTTTCGAGGACGACGATCAGGGTTACCTAATCAGGACCGTTGGACCTCGCCCGAGGATAGTGGTGCCGCACACCCTACAACAGAGGGTATTACACCTCACTCACTATGTGAAGGTTGGCGCCCACCCCGGGGGAAGAAAACTGTACCTCACGTTGAGAAGGGACTTTTACTGGCGGGCAATGGCATTCGATTGTTACGCCGTCAGACGGGCCTGCGCCAATTGCGCCAAGAATGACGTCAAACTTCGGAAGCACTCTAAGAAGTTGACGCTGTTCCCGGCACGGGCTCCACTGGAATTCGTGGCCATAGACATCCTAGGGGAGTTTATCAGGACGCCCCGAGGTCATCGGTATCTGCTTGTCATTTCTGACAGATTCTCTAAGCTAACGAGAACTGTGCCGCTGAAGCGGATCACCGCCGCTACCGTCGCGCAAGCGTTCGTGACCCATTGGGTGTTCGTATATGGACCGCCGGTGCAGTTGTTATCCGACAAGGGAGGGCAATTCGCATCAAAGTTCTTTCAGGATGTATGTCGAATCCTTGATGTAAGGAATTTATTTGTTACTACGTATCACCCTCAGGGGAATGGCCAGGTGGAGAGGTTTAACCGCACGATACTCAACGCTTTGAGATCGTATGTTGCGGATCACCCCAAAAATTGGGACTTGTACACAGACGCTATCACGTATGCATACAACACCCAGGTACATCGAGTTACATCGTTATCCCCATTCGAACTGGTATTGTCGAGGACACAGCCGCCGGTCGCCATCGAGGCTCAACCGACGCTGTCGACTTACCCGTCACCGGGATTGTACCGAGAAGCCTGGAAGGAGTGGCTTACGAAGATGGTGCCGATAGCCCGGAAAGCAATGGACAAAGCTCAACGCGCCTACAAGAAGGACTTTGACAATCGGGTTCCCAAACCTCTACCTCAGGTGGAGCCCGACGACTTCGTATTCCTTCGAAAGGAATACTACAATCCTGAAAAGGAACGTAGGCACAAGCTTTCGCCAATTGTGGACGGACCCTATCGTGTGGTTTCTGTAGACCCGGACACGGTGGTATTGGATATCGCTAACCGCCACGAACGGATCTCCAGGGACCGCATCACACGAGCGCCCAACCCAAATGTGGAAGTGGTGTCGGCACCAACGCCCTCCACAGGGGATGATTCAACGGAAGTTAACCCGTCAGGCGGAGATTCGAACACCCGCCCCGTTATACTTCCGCACCCGGAACGTGGTTTAACCGTCCTACCGGAAACTTCGGATACTCCCGAACCTGGGCCTGCTCCCTCAAGGGCCTAGTCAACGAACTCTTACAGAGTTACTTCCCCACCGGAGGTAATCAAGCCTCCTGGCTCTCCGCCTAAGGAGGGGGAGGAGGACTTAGTTCCTTCGCAGGACGATGTTTCGGCGTCAGCCAGTCGCCCTAACGGGGAATCTAGTTCTCACAGTGAGACGGCGAGCCCGACCGAGCCGGCGACAGAGAAGTCACAACCCCAGCGTATGGGTAGCGACATCACCGCAGACCCAGCCGAGCACGACGTCAGAAAAGATGACGAAACCCCGCCTAGGGAGAGTCGTGTGGAGAACTCCGCACCCGGAACGCCTATAGAGCCGACGATCACCCGCCGCCGCGGACGAGACACTGAGGTGTCGCACACTCAAACCCCGCTTTCTCGGGAACGAGCTGTGTCAGCGGACCCGCACGGGGAAGATCTCGACGACGAGGTTGACCAAATTTGGCTCTCCGTTATGGAATGGGAATAGGAACTCCTATGGAGACACTGGAACCATCAGGAATGGGAAAGAAATGAGTGAAACCCGTCGGGGACAGCTCAGGAGAGTGCTAGCGCGTGTCGAAAGCGCCACCTCACATCCGCATAGGCAGATTTTCCCGCACAAGGAACGGTCACCCCACACGGGGCGCCCGCGCATTTGTATGGCACACGTCGAATGGCACCGAGCCAATCAAAAGGCTCTGACGACCAACCGTCGCGCAAACCGCCTCCGTCGCACGGCGCGTTGCACGGGAGCAACCTTCGTCCCCGTAGCTCGGGTTGACGTTGAAGTCTTACCCCCCTGAGATTGGAGACGCTACCGCGTCGCGGTTTCTCAACCGTCACGGAATCTAAGAACACCGTTGTTATCGGGAAGATTTCAGCTGTAAGAAGAACCCAAAACTGTGCCGTTTTGACTCCGTAGGCGGAAGTCACAACGTAGCCCACAGGCCACTCGGCGCCGTTTGGACGAAGTGCTGAGACCCGCTCGCAACACGGAAAAGAACCCACCGGGGTGTGTCTAGACCCTACGTTGACACCCTCAAGGGAACTAGAGCGTTCCAAGATGGAAGAGAAGCCCGAACAGGGAAAAGTGTACCCGCAGGAATTCGTTATCGATCGCATCGTGCGTCACATCTACACCCCCGAGGGAGAAGTCCGCTACCAAGTCCGATGGTACGGATTCTCGCCTGATGAGGATACAGTGGAACCCATTGAGCACCTTGCGAGGTCTAAGGTTTTATCCTATCACCGACGCGCTCGGGTAACCTTGCCTCCAAATCTGGATCGTGCCCAATTTGGGTAAGCCACCACGGGAACTGGTGTGGATGGGACCTCGAAGTGAGGAAGATGTTGGACCTCTGAAGAGGAATTGAGGAGAGTATTTCGAAGAACACGTATTGAGAGGGAATGTCTACTGGCCCTCGGCCTAGCGCCGTTAGCCGGGGAACACAGCACCGGTTATCGGGACAGTTTATGATGAAAAAGGAAAAGAAGACCCACGAAGTGGAGAAGAAGATTAAGAAGAAGATTGGACCCTAGGAGGGGAAGAAGATGAAGACGAAGATGAAGAAGATCCTAAGAAGGAAGAAGAAAAGAAGTAGAAGTTAAGATCCTAGGAAGGAAGAAGAAAAGAAGTTATGCAAATATCAGAAGTTTACTATTGTCGCCAAGCTATGGACTCCACAATTGCCCGAAGGCGGAACTACGGAAAGCTTGAGGAGGGACCCGCCCCACCGTTGGGATTCTGACCCTGATGGTACGCCGAGGCGAAAGCCAACATCTGGCTCACATCCGTCATACCCGGGGAATCGGAATGCCCGCGTTCACGAGGCCTTGTCGCACACTATCCGCTTGCGGAGTGGCAACCGGCGCCTGCGCGAGGGTGTTCACACCCCACCCGAGGGGAGCAGATGGACCGCCACCGGATGCATTCGCCGCCGCAGCTGAGGTCGTTCCCACTGGTTGGAAGGGTGCAGATGGCTCCACAGGGAGTACTCCACTAGGAGCTGGCACGTCGTTATCCAACGCTGGATCGTCCAGGTCTTCTGGAGGCTCGTACTCGTAATCGTCGGTATAAATGAACCCCGTCGGGTGTCCCACCGGCATCGGTCGAGGCGAGTCAATCAGCGCCCGTGCTTGCGCCGCGCTGATGAGAACCCCTTCGAAGGGATTTTAATAGACCCAGTTACCGGAGCCCGGATCGTACCGGCCAGGAGACTTGTCTCGCGCGGATCCTTCCCCTGCGGGCTGATTTTCCACTGGAACTCGATCCCATTGGGTGTTGTCGATCACGTCCAAGATTGGATACAGGTCCTGCACGCTGCTGGCCGAACCCAACGCTGGGACAAGGTCGATCTGACGCATGATGGTCCGTAGCATCGAAGGAATATACCAGATACCGAAATGGTCATGAGCATCCCGGAGGAGGTGCGCCGCTATGCGGGCTGCCCACTCGGCTGCAACGAGGGCCCAGTATCCCGAGTTCGGGTCGTGCATCAAACGAGACCCGATATAGTAGATGCATGGGGTCAGTTCAGAAAAGCACCCTCGGGGGACCTCGACCTTACTCCACCAAGCTGTAAGGGGCACGAATCGCCCAACCTTCGCCGTGTTACGGATACGCTCCAGTTCTAAGTGAGGATACGGGACAAGAAACCCGAAACGGGAGCGCGAGCGGCGCTCGAAGCGCACGCGTCGATCGAACCCATACTGGGTAAACTGCCGTTGAACGTACCTGAATTAAGCCCGAAGGATGGGACGACTCCATTGGAGCATATCTTCTCGGAGAGGAAAACCCGGCCCGCGGAACTCGGCTTCGGGAAAGGCTGCCAGGTTATCCCCGTAGGAGACCTCACCGTACGTGCGGTAATAGGCGACATCGAACCCGTACTCCGGGGGAACCAGATGGTGAAAGCGTGACCTCTCCAATCGCTGGTAGGCCAGAGCCGCCATCGCTGCGCGCGCCTTGTCCAGGGACTCCCCGCGACCGCGGTATAGATACTGAGGCTCTATGGCTACTCGCGCCCTCCAATCGGGAGAACGTACAACCTCGACAGGTAGGCCACCCGGCAATAAGCCGTCCTCCACGTAGGAGTCGATGAGCTCATCGTCGCGAACCGCTGTCGGATGGAACCACGGAGCGCGAGAATATATCACCGGATCGGTAAGGGGACTCCACCTTCGAAAGGATTCGTTTGAGATCCAACCTCTGGAGTTTGCTACCAAGGGCATCGCATGAGCGGAGTTCCACGCCACCGCGTTAATGTCCAAATCCTCCTGAGGATGTCGGTTGCTCGCCAAGGCGGAAGGTTGGGTACCTGACGGAGCCGCATCCAAACCGGAGAAATATCCACCCTGCTGGGGAGCTTCGTTGTCCGCCGGCGCGGAGGCCGATGGCCCCGAGAGTGGGTTGAAGACGTATGGGTTCATTCCCTTGAGAGGGCTGGTTGAGACTGCTGTTGCGAGAAGTTGCTTATCGCCGAAAGTCGGAGGAGTAGAAGAAAGTCGTACCGATGTGCCAGTTTTGTGGCGATCCTCAGAAGTGGTGAAGGACCCCATTGGGAGAGAAGTATATATAGTGACCGGAAAGCGAGACACCCGCGGCTCGGAATGTTCTTCCTCGTCTTAAGGAGGGGGAGATGTAGAGCAACGCCCAGTTAGGGGATATCTGAAGATGCAACTCATAGAATGAGGGTTGAACCATCCGAGGGTTATGACTATGATCCCCTCTAAGGTGTGCTGAGGTGGCACTGTTTTCTGGTTAGAGTTCGCCTATGAAGTGAAAATTCGGATGGCCCATGGTTGGATTGGCCCCGTGATACACGTGGCTTAATTTTGGCACCGATTTTCGGATATTTGTTAGAACGTTGGACTTTTGGGCCCTGGCAGTGGGATCTCCACGTGTATGGCCCTGAGCAGGTGTGCACTACTGTAGAGTTTAGTTAGTGGGCCCTACTTAGGGAGACGAGATCTGACAGTCCGAAGCTCAGAGTAAAATGGAAACCAAGGTTGGTCATCGATACCTTTAGAGGTTCTTCGTCGCCATCGTTTCGGCCTTACAACCCGGAACGGGCTCTGGTTAGCAACGCCTGCGTAGGGACACGACTCCACTTGGAGAGTGCCCACGTTTGGGTTCCGTGCAACCACCCCCTTGGGACCGCTCAGACGACCTGCGTGCACGATACCCCGTGGGGGTTCTGCTTACTTGTTGCGTGCTTTTTGTGTTTCCTTTCGAGGACAGGTTTCCGCCCCTGTATTGGGTTTCTTTTGTTGTTTCGCCCCTTTTCTGGTTCTCGGGTCCGGGGCCTGTTAATGCCCGACCCTCGCCCCGTTTTTCCTCTTCGCCGGATTTTCCCCCATTCTTTGGGATACCCATACCCATTCCCGATCCAACGGTTTCTACCCCTCACCTCCGTCGATACTGCCGGAATCCCCCGTGGGAGTTACACCCCACACTACGGGTGGAACGGAGGGCTCTGTCTCTGAGTCTGCCTCCCCCAGGGAGCAGGGCTTGGAACACCTTGAGAGCACTTCCCGTCGCCGGGTTTTGCTCCACACTACCAATTCTATTGAATTGTAACGCACTAACAAGGTCAGTTTGTTTGTTAGCTATTCGCTCATACTCGAGCGCCTCTCTTAGAGCTCGACGTCTATTCTTGTTCAACGATCTTTTCATCACTTTGTGAAAAAAGTTTAAAGTTGACAACAAGTTCGGAAGCGCTCTCACTCAGAGTGGGATCAGGCTCAACAGATTCTCGAATGACAATTTAATAAAGCATTTCTAAGTAGGACGATTGTTCATTATCCATTCCACTTAAAAAATCGAGACAGCACTCATCGACATCACGGAGATCAGCGCTTTATGAAAGTACACCACTCATCGATGCTTTTTTGTATGCTGAAATGGTACATCATCACTGTCCGTTCCATAAGGATACCGTAAAGCAGCTGTAACATCTACCTTTTTCTAAATTGTTGCAAGAAGCTGCTGTAGTCTGTTCGCAGTTTTCACAGCCAGAAAGCGAGTTTGAAGTTTCTGTAAACGACAAGTGCGCGCTTGATCTCGTTTTTGATTTGAAGGGGCGACGTAAGCAACTGTTGATGTATAGCAGAGTATCATATTATCATCTTCAATGTGTCCAAAAGGGTCGCGTTTTTGACCGACTGTACGGATTTAGGCCATGTTACCAGACATAATTTCGAGGGTCTTGTACAGTTCATGGAGCAGCCGCGCTGCACGAGACATGTTGAACTTCCTGTCGGCCTGAAGCTGTCAAGCAGCTCGACGAACTTCTGACAGGACTGCGACAAATTCTGCAAGTACATCTTGCTGCTTAGTAGACACTCTAAGAATTAGTTCAGCTGAAATGTTCAGCTTTTTTCGCATGGCAGAGATTGTTTTTATTCTAGACGAATAATCTTATGCTGAAGCCAAGCGAGAAATTTATCGTATTTGTATCTCATGCTACAGGCGGTTGCGTCGGTCTTAAGAAACGGCCTCCTGGAATTTGTAGGACAATGCCCCCAAGGGGGAAAACCTACGAAGACGTCCGGATCTTCCTCTCACGAGGTAACCGGCGCGGTAGAGCCCTCCCAGGGATCGGCGCGCAATGCTGGGTGTAAGCCGGAGCCGAACCGTCGCGATGGGCGCAGGGAGGCTGAAAGAAGCCGAGAATATCCGCTGAAGCGGTGCTTGCGTATCCTCTGAGGAGGCAAAACCCACGAGAGTGGCGAGCACGACAGGTGTCAGTGCGAGCCGCAAGAGCGGGAATTGCCCAATGAAGGGGAGGAAAAGGGAAGGAAAATGGGAACGGAGGCAAGAGGGCGAGGTTGACCACGAGTCGCGAGAGGGGACTCGGGAATAGCCGGCACTGCCGGGTGTAGCAAACTGTATACACGGGCGGAACCACGAAAGTGGGAATAGATACCCAACACACGAAGGCTGCTTGAACGTCCAAGGGGGTTGGGAAGCCGTGCACCGCGGGAAATCCCTCCGTAAGGAGTTGTATATCCGCGCAGGCGGTTCGACCCAGAGCCAAGATCTGGAAGACCAAGATCACCCTTGTTGGGCAGACTTTACTGGACCGGCGGCCGCGAGGCCGGCGGCCTAAGTACTGTAGTCACCGTAGAATAAGATAAATAAAGTCTATCCTAAATAGCTAAATGTCCGTCTAACAAAGGGGCCAATCTGGCGGCCACGTGTCGCGCGGGCGCTGCGGACACGTGTATGGCACCCGGTCCCGCCGGTGCATCACCGGCGTTCCGGCAACGCCGTGAAAACGGATTACTCCTACTCATAACGAGGTTGCACGCCGGAGGCTCCGGAAAAAACTTAAGTCCCCAAAAACCTCCCTGGAGGACGTTGCTCTTCATATCCCCCCCCTTAAGACAGGGCGAACACCTCGAAGAGGAAGTCGGCATGGCAGCTCGTCATGATAAGAGCGCGTCCGACACCGGGTCTCCGGAAACCAACACACCTTCACCAAGGATCCCACGCACGCTCTTCGCATCCGATTCCAACCACAGCACACCAACACGTACCATGTCCAACCCCGACCGTCATAACACATCCGCGACTCCCGCCCTTGGCGGTTCCACCGGCTTCCGGTCCGCGCCCCACCCTGGGGATGTTACCAACCTCGCGTACGAAGACCGCCGTATTGGCGCCCGCTTTCGCGGACAGGCGGACCCACCGCAGTGGCCGACCTACGACGCTCTTGTGGGTGCAAATCCGAGAACTCGGCATGGCTCCGCGATGTTGCGGTATGCGCCTTGGTTTCACCCATTGGCTGTCCGCGACGAGGATTTGATCCAATCCTACACCGATAATTCGGAGATGCTCCCGGGCGATCTGCCCGGCGTGGTGACCATGTCCTGGGATTGGCGTAATCGCATCGCCATCCCGGTAAACCACATACTCCGCCGACGCGGTGAATCCTCTGCGGAGGCTCAGGCCGCGCTTGTGCGGATCGCTTATCTCAGGCACCATCGGGCACCTTTCGAGTTCCCGATACCGCCAAAGGTCGAATTCGACGTCCACCTTTACCGCACTCGCGGGGAAATGTCGTACTGTGACCGTCTTAACGGATTGGAAACCCTCGCTTGGAGGGGCACACCGATCGCTCGGCAAGAAGCCCTTTGCTGGGCACGACCGATTCTTCGGGCAGAGTTCCGCTACCAACCGCGGCAGTCGCGCTCGAACTTCCTTCAGAACTTCATCCGCGATGAGCGGCGTTGGCGGGCCCGGACCGGGTATTTCGTACCGTACCAGAACATGGAGATTGAGCGCATCGCGCCTGCTCACCGACGTGGTCGGTACGTCAGTCTCCCAGACTGGTGGTCCTCCTTGGAGGCGTGCTGGGGTTGCTTCATTGAGCTGCCCCCAGTCTTCACCTATGTAGGGTCGTCGTTCTTGAACGATCCCCAGTCGGGGTGGTGGTCCGTCGTGGTAAGCGAATGGGCCGTCCGCACTGCGGCTTTTATCCTCGCTGAGGCGTACGACCAATACCGATTGTGGTACGTGCCACCGCGTGTGCGGGCTGCGATCCGCCGTTTGGACATGCGCATCCCCCTCGGGGGCGAGGCGAACGAAGAAGAGATGCTGGGCCTCCTCGACTTTGTGGAGGGGGTCCAGTGGGATGAGGTCCCGCTGGAGAACTCCCAACGCATTCAACCGCGTCGCGGGTCTGGCCCCGGATTCGGGAGGAATACCGCGCTAGCGGGGGATTTCATCTACTTCGAGCCCTGGGATTACCACGAGATCAGCCGCGAGGAAGCGGAAGCCAACCGGTATGCGCCGCGTGAAGTCCCGGCCGACCACCCGCGAGGGTATGTCGACTCGAGCGACTATTACAGCGACTATGCGGATGGTGACCCGATGGTCGACAACGAACCGGAGGATCCGGGTTACGCTCCGATGGAGGGTGACGAGTCCGGCGAGGCCGGTGAGGAATCCGTTGAATACGGTGGTGCGGCTCCATCCGGGGCTGCTGATGCCGTGCGAACGGATTCCTATCCGACTCCATCGGTGGCGGGCCCGCCCGCCACCGCCGCTGGCACGGATCGGGGCGAGGTCATCGCGCGCTTCCTTCGGGAGGTGGGGCTTCGCCCTTCCGAGATCTCGGGTGCTGTGGCCGCCATGCGGGATGCCTTTGCCAACCACCTGGGCGGGGGTCCACCTCGTGCGGAGGAATGACCGGAGCTTCCGGTAGAATGTAGGGCGGCGCCACTATGGCGCCCTTGCCAGTAGTGAGAAATAAAAAAAGAAGAGGGTCGCCTTTACGACGCCCTTTCCCAATTCCACTTCTTTCTTTCTGGTGTACCGGCCTTCAACCGGGGTTCCGGCGTTGCAGGGAACCAGCCTAGCTGGGAGTTCCGTGTTTAGCGGTGGGCGCTTCGCGCGCGGACCAGGTAACTGGCACGACCACCAACGACGTTGGGATAGCGTGAGCGGTTGCTTCCTTCCACGCGTTGGGGCATGGACGGAGATGGCGCGTGGCCCGATCAGCCATTCCATTCCGTGTTCACGGTTTATCCCTCTTGGGCGTTTACCAGCGTGGCTGGGAGTGCGGTCTCCACAAGGCGGTGGTATCGCATTACCGCGGAGCGCGGGATGTGCTCGATGGGCTCTGGGGTGTCCCATTTCGGCCCCTATCCGTACCAGCGGGTCCGGTACTGGAGTACCCCGTGTTCATCGTAGCTATGTCCGACGATTCGGTCGAGGACGTACTCCTGCACGTAAACTTGCCGGCCTTGCCGGGTGGTGGTGACCCGAGCCTCAGCGCCGCGTGGTGCTGGGCTCGTTGTCGCCTGTTCCGGGTCACCCGGTTTGTCATTCCGCTCTGCGGTTGTTGCCGGGTTGCCGGGGCTGCCGTACCGCTTCGCGGAAGTTGCCAGCGTGGCCGGGTTGTGTTTCCGCTGGGCGGTAGGGGCTTCCCTGAAGTCCGCCCTTACCGCGAGTTTGCGGGGGTCCTTCCGTCTTGGTGACGGTTCGCCGGAGGCCTCCGCTTGATTTGCGGCATGCGGCGTTCCCATTGGTGGGCAGTTTCCGCTGTGCGGTGCGCCGTGGGCGGTGAGTGGTTCACCGTCCCGGCGATCCGCCTCCGCGGGGTGGCTGTCAGCCAATGACCGGGATTCCGGGTGCCCATTGGTCCGATCTCCCGCCCGAGTCACGTGACCTTGAGGACGGGTGGTCGGGCCGTCGCGGACGGTTGGCTCCGATTGTTCGGCAAGGGAGGCGGTTTTAGACTTGTCGTTGCGCCCCTTTTCCCCAATGGGGTTCCTACCGTTCTCAACGGAGTGGCTCGCTAGACCTGCTTGCGCAGCGTCCGCCGGAGTACCGGTATCGACCGAAACGCTCGGTGTGCGACCGCGAATGTGCGTGGAGCCCTTAGTTGCTTCCACGCGATGCGGAGCGTCCGTAGGGTCTCGCTTCCCGGCTTCGGGTCTTCAAGCGCCTTGGTTCCCCTTGCGGGGTTGCGTGGCGGTCGGGTTGACCGCCGCGTCCCGCGGGAGCGGAGTGGCGTCCGGCGACGATGCTGTATGCCCGCTCGGGGGCCTTGCCCGGGGTGTCCGGTTAAACTTCCGTTGCGACGGCGATGCTTCCGCGATTGAGCGGGTCCCCTCCCCCTCCTTAGACGGAGCGACTGGTGATGGTGGGCTAACCGCATGGCGGGTATAAATACCGCTGCGCGGCGCCCGTAAGGGTAGCTGGCCGCGAGGGCCAGGTGTTTCCGGCATTGCCGGTGGTTCCGATAAAGTCGGTATATCGGAGAGACCCCGTGAGGGGTGCGGTACCACGGCGGGGCGTGGTGCCACCGTTGTACCCGTGGTATCCGAGGCCGTTTCGACGGGGGCTGATGCGTTTTCCGCCTGCGGCGGTGGGGCGGCTACGATGCGGTCTTGTGAAAGACGTTCGTGGTCGCCATTCTTGTCCACCACAACGGTGCCGGGGAGGGAGGACACGACCCGGAACGGACCTTCAGCGACAGGCGAGAGCTTGTGACGCTTGTCGGTCCGGGGGTTGTAGTACTCCCGGCGAACGAACACGTAGGTTCCCGGCTTGGGCGGTGCCGGTAGTGGTCCGCGTAAGCGGTTATCAAATTCCTGCTTGTAGGTGGCCTGGGCACGTTCCATGGACTTCCGGGCGACCGGTACGAGCTTGGTAAGCCAGTTCTTCCACTTGAGGCGGTGTTGACCCACGGATGGGAAAGAGTTGACCCTGTGTTGGGGTTCGACCGCCACTGGCGGGGGTGTCCTGGAGAGCACAAGCTCGAAGGGAGTCAGACCGGTTGTCCGGTGAACCTGCGTGTTGTAGGCGTAGGTGATAGCATCAGAATAAATGTCCCACGTCATTGGGTGATCGGATACGTAGGAGCGTGGCGACGCGAGTAGGGTACGGTTGAAGCGTTCCACCTGCCCGTTTGTTTGCGGGTGGTAGGTGGTAGTAAACAGGTTCTTGACGTCGAGGATGCGGCAGACGTCCTGAAAGAACTTAGAGGCGAACTGCTTACCGTTATCGGATAGAACCTCTATCGGAGGGCCATAAACGAACGCCCAGTGCGTAACGAAGGCGTTCGCAACCGTGAAAGCGGTGATCTTCCGTAAAGGTACGATGCGCACCAGCTTCGAAAAGCGGTCAGTGATAACCAAGAGGAACTTGTTTCCCTTGCGCGTCTTGAGTAGAGGCCCGAGAATGTCGATTGCGACAAACTCGAGGGGCGCCCTTGCGGGGAAAAGCTTCATCCATTTGGAGTGCTTCCGGAGTTTCACCCGGTTCTTTGCGTATTGGGCGCAGAACTGCACCGTAGCGTAGCAATCAACCGCCATAGTGGGCCAATAAAAGTCCCTTCGCAGGGTTAGATAAAGTTTTCTCCCACCGGAGTGTCCCCCGAAGGTCGGGTAGTGTGAGAGGTGGAGCACCCTGGTTTGCAGGGTGTGGGGGACCACGATCTGGGATCGGTGATCCACCGTCCGGACGAGGTAACCGATGTCGTTTACCTCGAACGGGAGGTCCTCTCCACCGTTTAGGCGGGCCCGTATGCGCGTGCAGAACGGGTCGCCGAACTGTTCTCGGATCATCTCCGCGGTGGAGATGGGTACAAAGGTCCCGGGTACAGATGTTTCATTCTCGCGCGCTGCGAGTAGCTCATCCATTTCCATGGTGTCTTCCCTGGTTTCGGGCCAATCCGACTCCGTCGTTGTTTCCCCTTCCAAGGTAAAGCACGGGAGCTCGTCGACCTCCGGGTCGGCAAGTGCTTCACCTGTCGTAGGAAATCGATAGAGGGCGTCTGCTTGGGTGTTCTGGACACCCTTTTTGTAGACGACCTCGAAGTCGAATTCCGCTAAGCGGAGGCGCCACCGCATTAAGCGGCCAGAAGGATCTGCGATGTTCAGCAGCCACCTCAACGAGGCATGGTCCGTGTACACGGTGAAATGAACGCCCATGAGGTATGGGCGCAGAGTGGATAGGGCCCAGACCACTGCGAGGCACTCCTTCTCGGAGACCGAGTAGTTGCGCTCGTGGACGTTCAGCGTGCGGGACCAATAGCCAATTGGTTTGCGCTCCCCCTCGGGGGTGGTTTGGAACAGTGCGCAGCCCACCTGGTGGTCGCTGGCGTCGGTGTCGATGGAGTAGTGAAGCCCAGGTTTGGGCAAGGATAGGATGGGAGCTGTCGTAACTGCATTAATCAAGGAGCGAAAAGATTCCGACTGATCGGTGGTAAATGGCGCAAGCTTCGGTGGCTGGTCCTTCCGCAGTAGCGCGTTTAGCGGAGCGGCGATATCCGAAACACTCGGTATAAACCGTCGATAGACGTTGACCAGACCTAAAAAGGATCGGAGCTCCGTTTGAGTACGGGGCTCCTTCGCCTCGCAGAGCGACTTGATACGAACTTGTTCGATCATTAACCGTCCTGGACGGATGAAGTGCCCGAGATACTTCACCGTGTCGGTGAAGAACTCGCACTTACTCAACTTGAGGGTTATTCCTGCGTCTCGCAGTATGGTCATCACGTCCCGCACGTGGGTCAGGTGATCGTCCAGGTTTCTGGAAAAGACAATGATGTCGTCCAAGTAGACAAGGCACGTGCGCCACTTGAAACGCGACATCAGTATGTCTATTGCCCATTGAAAAGTGGCCGGTGCATTGGTTAAACCAAACGGCATCCGCTTGAAGCGGTAGGAACCCGAGTGGCAAACAAACGCGGTTTTGTCTCGGTCCTCTTCCCGGACTGGGACTTGCCAGTAGCCCCAGTTAGCATCCAGAGCCGTAAACACGGTAGCGTCCCCGAGCGAGTCTATACACTCGTCCATGCGCGGAATCGGGTAGGTGTCCCTCACGGTGACGGCATTGAGGCGGCTCTAGTCAACGCAAAACCGCCACGTGCCGTCAGCCTTGAGGGCCAGCACCACCGGTGAAGCCCAAGGAGATTGGGCGGGCTCGATGACTCCAGCACGGAGCATCTTGTCCACCTGAAATTCTTCCTCCTCCCGAGCTTTCGGTCCCGCCCTGTAAGGGGGTTGTGCAACCGGACGTGCGTCCGGTAGCAAGTCTATCCGATGTTCGGTTGTATTGATCTCACCCAGTGAGCCGTCCCACATTGTGGTAAACTCGCGTAGCATTCCGCGTAAGCGGTCCCGGTGTGAGACCGGTACATGACTCAGGTCCAGGTCCTCGAGGGCCTTGATCGGGTCTATCTTATCGTAGCTCGTAGGCTGTGCCCTGGTGTCAGGTGTGGGAACCGACGAGGTCGGAAATGCATCCGTCTTGACGGTTTTATCGAGCGCCAACTGCTGTGCCTCCCCGGAGGTTTCTGCACCGGGTACCGGGAGACCATCCTCGGTAGAGGAAGTTATTCCGAGTACTTCGGCAGCCGTCACCTTTGTAGGGAGCATCGCGAGCGGGGGCGGCGTCACAGACCCAATGACTTGGTTCTTTGCCAGCGTCTGGGGAGCCTTTCCCAGATTGGCAACCAACACCCTGAAAGGGGAATTCAGCGTGACTTGCACGATTCCGTTCGCAACGGTTAACTGAAAATTCTCGTACAACGAGGGCAAGGGCTGAACAACCCGAAGACCGTGTTGACGGGAATTGACTGAAACCATAACCTGGCTCTCCGGGGGTATGGTGACTGACGAGGCAACGCGTAGCTTCGTAGAATCCCGGTTCGCCGGTGTGGGTTCCTGCGCAGCAGGTAGAGGAACGTGTTTCCTCGATGCCCGCTTCAGCGGTTGACGAACAATGGGGACGGTCAATCCGTCCTCAAGTTCCACCTGCTTAAGGCGTGGGCGGATGGCGTCGACAAACCTGTCGCAGTAGTCACATCCCAGTATAACTGGCGCGGCCAGCGAGAGGCACACAATAAAAGTTAGTTTAACCACCATCTGCCCTAGCCTGACGACCAGGTCGATCACACAACCGTTTTCAACGGGTTGTTATTGGCGTCTGAGATGTCGGGTACCGTTTCAGAACGGATGAGTGACCGCAATGGCGGGGGTAAAACCGATTCCACAATAAAGTTCGGCCCAGCACCTGTATCCAGGACAGTGAGATATCTCACCATAAACTGCGTGTGCAGACCAAGGTCAGCGTAAACCTTGTAGTTACGCTTGGCAATTACCAAGACTCTATCCGGGATCCGGTTATTTCTAATCCGTATCCACGGTCGACGCAAAACACCGAGGTGTTTAGATTCCGCGTCTGCGGTGTCCTTCCTTGTCAGGATTTCCACCGGGGAGCGAGGCATCGGCGCCTCGGGCGTCGTCAGCCTCAACTCTGAGGACGCCTCTCCCGAAGGGGAGACTCCCTCTATTCTTTTCCCTGTACAGGGTCCTGGCCGGGCGAAGGCCCGACGTCCTCGGCAACGAGTGCATGATTCCGTTGCACGGTAGCTACCGCAGGAGCGGGTTGAGATCCACCAGCGTGGTTTGGCGCTGGTGCGGCGCGTGCCGGCTGAGCCGGTTTGTACCGAGAATTCGGAGTGTGAGCCAATGCGTTGGGGAAGTCCGTCTTCGCGCGGAGATATGACGTAAGTGGTACGGAGCCCTTCTCCTGCCGAGAGAGGATTTCGTAATTATCCACCACTCGCGCCATATCGCGTAGCGATAAAAGGAATTGCGGGGAGGTGTGCCCGCGCTCGTAGCACAAGTGGCACACCAACGTCACTCCCGCGTTTCGCGGTACGGCATTCCGAGCATCGGTGCATCTTCCGGGTTCCCGGTTTCCAACCCATCCACGGTGCTGACTTCGTGTCATTCCGTTTGAGTACGGCATACGGGGGGCCGGAGTGCGGCGGTCATTTAGATAGAAGACCTGCCCGTTCCCCGTGTCCCTTGCGGTTGAGTCAACCGAGCCATCCTTCGTAGACGGTAATTCCGTTGTCGGAATAGATAAACCATCGTGATGGATGACATTCATATTGTCATAACCCTTTTTGGGGATGCCATCCGTCGCAAATGACGGTGAAGAAGAGTCTGACTCAAGCAGCAATGCTTTAGCGGCCTTCGACCGGGTTCCCGAATTGCGTGCACGTAGTGCATCTCCCTCTGCGCGGGCAAACTGTACGAGTTCAAGGTAGGTCACCTTCGGCTCTTGTTCCCTGTAACGGGCGACAAGAGTCTTGATGGCTGGATCCAAGCCATCAATGAAAATCGTACAGCGTTCCCCAGCGGGGTATACATTACCACAACGGTGGAAAGCCTTATTCAGACGTACCGAGTAATCGGTCTCGAGCTCGCTAGAGCGTTGTCGAGTGTCTCGCAAAGCGAGTATCGCCGCTTGTATCGCGGATTTGGTTGCGTAGGAACGCAAAAGGTACTGCACGGCCTCGGGCCAGCAGGTCACACCTCCTTCGGAGGTTTGCGACCAGCCCCGAACCGACAAAAACTGATCTTCAGCGACACCCCATAGACAGTAGGGTAGCGCCACGTAGGCTTGTCCTTCGTTCATTCCGAGTATATCGGCTTCCGCTACAAAGCAGTGTAGGAAATCCAAGACCACAATTGAATCATCCCCAGTAAACGACTGGTTACGAAGTGAAAGCTGCATCCGCTTGATGCAGTCTTTCACTTTACCCGTGTCACGCGGTGTCCTACCTAAAGAGGAATCTTCTAGCCGGTAATACCGGTAGGACAGGAGTGTCCTGTACAGAGGGTTGGTGGGCTTAAAGGGTTTGAGGCCCGGATGTCGCCGACCCTTCGGGCGCGACCGGATGGCCCCGTAGGTGGCAGAGGACCGCTTTGAGCGGGAAGAGCGCCCATAAGGATCCTGTGGGTCATCGCTCACCGACGAATCGGAACTCTCCGAGTCACTCGGTTTACCGTACGACTCAGATGATGAGTCGGACGGGTGTCCGTTCTTACGGTTAGAATCCCGGTTCTTCCGGTTCTTCCGGTTCCGCGACTGGGTCTCTCGATGAGAGACAACCGGTCTAGCCGCGTTCGCGGGCGAGGTTAACGTCCTCTCGACCGACTCAAGTCGGATTCGGAGACGCTCGAAGCGATTCTCCATACCTTCTGCGAAGGAAGACGGAGCGCCAAAACACTCAAGTAGTGTATTGACGTCCGACCGCAATACGCGGATATCCTCGGCTAACTCACTTGTAGGGGGGTTAATGAGGCTTCCTCGTAAAGAGGTGAACTCCCTCGAGAGGGTATTGTAAGCAGCCCGCAGGGAGCGGAGCTGCTCTTCCAAGCGTACAATCCGCGCTTGGTCGACCAACCGCAGAGGCGGAGAAACCACTGTTGCGAAGGTCGTTAACCCGGAATCGGGCTGCGGGTCTTCATTGCCGCTGACCGGTATCTCCCGGGAATCCGGTGTTAGAGCCAGGGCCTGTGGAACATTAGTGCCCCTGGCATCACCGCTTTGGCGGAAACGGCTGCGTGTTGCAGGAGGCTCCATGCTAGGCGGTTTCCTTGGCATTGGCCACACCGTCTCGACGGAAGAATCGAAAGCAAACCGGTGAGACCGGAGAAAACCCGTTAAACGTAAAACAACCTCAGAGAGGACACAAGCGGTCTTGACTTCTAAGTCGGGAGACCAATTTGTAGGACAATGTTCCTAAGGGGGAAAACCTACGAAGACGTCCGGATCTTCCTCTCACGAGGTAACCGGCGCGGTAGAGCCCTCCCAGGGATCGGCGCGCAATGCCGGGTGTAAGCCGGAGCCGGACCGTCGCGACGGGCGCAGGGAGGCTGAAAGAAGCCGAGAATATCCGCTGAAGCGGTGCTTGCCTATCCTCTTAGGAGGCAAAACCCACGAGAGTGGCGAGCACGACAGGTGTCAGTGCGAGCCGCAAGAGCGGGAATTGCCCAATGAAGGGGAGGAAAAGGGAAGGAAAATGGGAACGGAGGCAAGAGGGCGAGGTTGACCACGAGTCGCGAGAGGGGACTCGGGAATAGCCGGCACTGCTGGGTGTAGCAAACTGTATACACGGGCGGAACCACGAAAGTGGGAATAGATACCCAACACACGAAGGCTGCTTGAACGTCCAAGGGGGTTGGGAAGCCGTGCACCACGGGAAATCCCTCCGTAAGGAGTTGTATATCCGCGCAGGCGGTTCGACCCAGAGCCAAGATCTGGAAGACCAAGATCACCCTTGTTGGGCAGACTTTACTGGACCGGCGGCCGCGAGGCCGGCGGCCTAAGTACTGTAGTCACCGTAGAATAGAATAAATAAAGTCTATCCTAAATTGCTAAATGTCCGTCTAACAAAGGGCCCAATCTGGCGGCCACGTGTCGCGCGGGCGCTGTGGCCACGTGTATGGCACCCGGTCCCGCCGGTGCATCACCGGCGTTCCGGCCATCGCCGTGAAAACGGATTACTCCTACTCATAACGAGGTTGCACGCCGGAGGCTCCGGAAAAAACTTAAGTCCCCAAAAACGTCCCTGGAGGACGTTGCTCTTCATTATGAGTAGAAGTAATCCGTTTTCACGGCGATGGCCGGAACGCCGGTGATGCACCGGCGGGACCGGGTGCCATACACGTGGCCACAGCGCCCGCGCGACACGTGGCCGCCAGATTGGGCCCTTTGTTAGACGGACATTTAGCAATTTAGGATAGACTTTATTTATTCTATTCTACGGTGACTACAGTACTTAGGCCGCCGGCCTCGCGGCCGCCGGTCCAGTAAAGTCTGCCCAACAAGGGTGATCTTGGTCTTCCAGATCTTGGCTCTGGGTCGAACCGCCTGCGCGGATATACAACTCCTTACGGAGGGATTTCCCGTGGTGCACGGCTTCCCAACCCCCTTGGACGTTCAAGCAGCCTTCGTGTGTTGGGTATCTATTCCCACTTTCGTGGTTCCGCCCGTGTATACAGTTTGCTACACCCGGCAGTGCCGGCTATTCCCGAGTCCCCTCTCGCGACTCGTGGTCAACCTCGCCCTCTTGCCTCCGTTCCCATTTTCCTTCCCTTTTCCTCCCCTTCATTGGGCAATTCCCGCTCTTGCGGCTCGCACTGACACCTGTCGTGCTCGCCACTCTCGTGGGTTTTGCCTCCTAAGAGGATACGCAAGCACCGCTTCGGCGGATATTCTCGGCTTCTTTCAGCCTCCCTGCGCCCATCGCGACGGTTCGGCTCCGGCTTACACCCGGCATTGCGCGCCGATCCCTGGGAGGGCTCTACCGCGCCGGTTACCTCGTGAGAGGAAGATCCGGACGTCTTCGTAGGTTTTCCCCCTTAGGGGCATTGTCCTACACAGGCGACCAGAAAGTGACCGCTGGTTAGCAATTTATGTGTCCTCTTAATTCTCAACCTGCTCGACATCGATTTTCACAGTATTTATCGCATATCCACTGACTGTGAGACTCTCTTCTCTAGTAGACCATAGAGGTACATATTTGGGGTTGACTAGCGGCAGCTTCCTCCCTTTCGAAACATGATAGACCCAGAAGTTCTTAGAGGCGGCTCCAGCGAACAAGACTTTACCGTCGGCCGAGTTGGTAAATGCCCTAAACCGCCCTTTTCGATGTGCTGCTGTCCTTGCACCACGAACCCGTCCCAGAGCGGAGTCTCGAGCTCCGTCAATAGTGCCAGAGATAGAGGTTTTCTCAAGACCCCATACCCCTGATTTTTTCGATTCAAAGCTTTCGTATGGTTCCGAGTATGTACTTATCATACCCTTGTACAACACAAGTCACGCCACTGCCATCACTTTGTAGATTCAACAGTTTTCCTTTGGTAAAACTATCAAGATTCCCTCCTCCGCACACAAAAAATAGAGCAACTGTTTTATGTCACCCAAAACCCAAGGAGCAAATTACGATCGGCGGGATTTCTTGATATCGCAGAAAGAGAAATTTGATCTATGCACAAGCGGTAATTACTGTTAAAAACGAATAAGTTTGAAAAAGACACACCACAATACCATTGTAAAACCACCGACAAAATGCTACAGAGTTGAGCCCTTATCAAATTGAATAGAGCAGGCATAACATCTGAACCCTTGGAATACTTTCTGGGACTTGTGCTTGGTCTAATTGCGATGAAGTTGGAGAGGTGGGATGGTCGTTATCTGGATTTTCGAGCATGGTGCTTCCTGTTGGACAGTCTTGAGTGTTTTCCAAATCGAGATGCTATTTTCCACACTTCTTAGAGGGCTACGGGTCTTCGTCTGGCTCTTCTTGATCATCACTATTAAAGTTCGATACTATTTCTTTAAATGCGTTCATGAATTCGTCGTCGTCTGCAGAAGTTTCGTCGTCTTCCACAACCTCCATCTCAATACGCTTGATGCGCAATCTTATTTGGATTTAGTCTTCTTTCAAGCACCTGGAGTCCCCAGGCACTTTCTGGTGATAAGAATTGCCATCTTGACGAGAGCGCATATTTGCAAAAATTGCCAAGTCCTCTCAGAGTGGCAGTCACTAACGTCATGATCGCAGTTTAGGCATCTAAAGTATTGGTTGTAGATATGGCAGCACCAGTAGCCAGAATGGAAACGGCTGTTGCAGGAGCAAGTGGAGACCGCATGGCTGAAGCGCCACGAGAAACTCATGCGATTAAACAGCACAGGAGCAGACAGGATTGTCACGGTGAGTTATCGACGGCAGTTAGATATAAGGGTATTGTTAGGTTTCATTGAAGGCCATAGAAAGGAGGTGGGAGCGACGGACAGAGATGTGGTGAAAAACTGTCTCTATCGGGTGACAAATGCAAACGAATAGTAGGATAGGAGGCCGATAGCGGGTTGGGCTGAAACGAAGGCGGGCTAAAAATGACTTCTTTGGCTTTGCGTTGCGGAAGAAGTCATGTCAAGCGTTGAGGTGGTGGAGATTGGCGCTAAGGTGAGTAGTGGAAGAGCTGCTCTCGGCGATGGGTTTTTTAATTCGAGAACAGTGATTCTGAGTTAATTTTGGCGTTCAGGGCTATATAATGCTGGACGCTGATTATAGGTGTGCAGATTCTAGGACCGGATCATTCTTTAGCTCTAATTTTGCGCTAGGGCTCTGATTTCTATTGAGGGGTGTACTATTCTACGCATTCGGATAGCCTAATGCATCCTTTTTTTCATGTAATTACGATGATACTCATAGAAGGCTGTGACGGCATGGATTGAGTTATGGAGTTATGAACGACGTACCGCGGAGGTTGAATGTTTCATGTGCGAGTTGGCTTGCAACGGCATATGTAGTGGAGAACAACGTGGACGGAAAGTCTACCCTTAGTAGACAGAATCTCGTTAAAGCCGATTACTCCATACTGTAGAGGGGCTAATTAGCTCACCAAGGTTGATATCTAGATATTAATTTGTAGCCCTCACCTCTGTGCATAGTACATATGGTAGAGAGGTGAGCGCCAACTCCAAAGTAAAGGAGACAACAAAGGGTTCAGAACTGACTTGTTCCTTGTTCAGAATTCCTTAACCGGAGGTCTGGAAAAGCTACAACAAGTAGTTGTTCGTGTAACGACGACCGTAGTCTATCAACCACCCTCATTAGCGAGTGGAGCTTTACAACCTCCATCTTCAAACTCGCTAGTGTTGTTGCTCTATCACTCCGTTTGCCCTTCGCCGCAGGCACCCATGGCGGCAGTCCGAACGCTGTCGCAGGTGTTTGATCTCTCTGTTAGAGCGGATACTACAGGTATAGAAATGGAAGACCCTCTTGGTCCTTTGTACAAGTGTGCTCCAGCATTTCTGGAACACTCTACATTTAAACGTCATATCCGTTAAAAGAGGAAGCGGACACAACACGGATGGTTACAACACAAGGCGAGCCAAATAGTAGATACGCTCTCGAGATTGCCAGCTCAGAATAATACAAAGAAAAGATGTCAAAGAAAGAGGACAGAAAAAGAAAGCGTAATTGGCAGAGCGTGTGAATGATAAAGTGATCAATATATCTGTCTCAGGAAGATGCAACGGTAAAGAGATGTGATGTAAAAAAATGAAATATGTAAAGGCCTATAGCACGATGTAAAGACTGGCTGTATTTACCGCAACTGTTCTAGAAAACAGTATTGGTCTTCTTTCTGACGCTGGTCCGATGACTAAGAGTTTTAAAATGAACTAGGAGATCCAATGCTTTGGGAAACTTGATATCCCATACACGGCACCAGACGACGGTGTCTTTGTAATAAGCTCGTCGTAACGCGTTTTGACGAGTACGACAGCTTTGGTGAACCTTCAATTGTCGCTGACTCTGCACGTTGATGCTTCGGACGGTACAGCGCCTCAAGGAGACCTCACGAGACGGAGGATGGCGGCGACGCTTTTCAAGTTGAGTAACAACCCGAAAAAGAAAAGAAAGGAGGGGGGGTTCCTAAGAAGTTCGGGAGAAGATGAAGAATCCGTGTTGGATGTTGCTTCCTCAGTGAGTCTGACGGCCTCCACTCCCGAATCGGAGCTTCCCACAGGTGAGTATTCGCTCAGTGTTATCCCAGACGCTGGCCCTATATAAAAGACAGAAAGAACTTAGTACTCACACACAATACCACAAGACCAGTGAGAATCACTTACTCTTGAACGAGTGCCCAATGGACGTAAGTTGTGAGCCTTCCGCCGTACCACGCGGTTCTGTTAACAACAGGAGGTGCTAAACAGTTCCACATGAGTGACGGGTTCGTAGAATGAATCGACGCAGCTGCGATGGAGAGCGGACCCAACCCCCAAGTAAAGAAAGAAAGAGGCGAAAGGATGGTGGCAAGAGAGGCACAGACTGTGCTAAGGGATTTTTTGGTTGCCAAATGAGAGACTGTGTTGAGACGCTTTGGTCGAGCTGAGTTGACTAGGAATGGTAAGAGCAGGCAGAGGCCGGCCATACAAAGACCATTTGGAGGCAGGCCGGTGCGAAAATTTTTGCGGCTTCCGGTCCGGCAGCGACCAGCCGGTCTCTAATTGAGCCAGAATTCGTGCGGTTTCCAGTCCAGAACCGGCCCGCCTGTCTCTTACTGTGCTCTTTACTCAACGCAGAACCCATTAGGGTGGCGTCTCAAACTTGTCGTGCTCAGGTGCTGGCATGACCTTGCGTTGCCAACTCAGTGGTGTGAATTTGTATGGAGAAGAAAGCAGTCGTCCAAATAAATCAGAGGCTTCCTAGCTGCAATCGATATGATTTGATTATTAATTACTTGCCCAACTTATCTTTAACGCCTCCTCTTCGGATACTTCTTCCATCTGTTCCATCATGCGCCGCGATGCATAAACACTCATATTGCTTTTGCGGTGCATTCCATCGGAAGCTCGCATCGTGGAGGATAACAAAATGTCTGGCGAATCACGAAGCGCCACGAAAGCTCCGGATGCGGGCCACCCTGCGGTGTCGGAGTTGCAGGTGGCGGCGAATGAGGAGGCCGGCGAGATGCTGCAGGCCGCGGCAATTGGCGGACCTGTCATGAATAAGTACATGGAGGAAGTTTTGGTTGCACGTGCCGTGGCCGTATCTCCGTGGGCTCCTAGATGAAATGGCTTTCACTGAAAGTGCGCGTGACGTCGACTGCTTCAAAGTGGATGGCGTTATTACTGTTCGTCACTTGGCGCTTGACTTCGTAACCACCTTCAGCTTCTTATTCGTATAATAAAAGGTTTCATATATGCATTCATGGTTTTTATTTTCCTCGTTTTGTTTTGTTTTGTTTTCGTTTTTTTAGTTATTTTGAGGTGATTTGTACAAGTATTCATGTCACTCTACTCATTTTGCGACTAAAACATCGCCAGTATTTGAAAACTTGGCTATTCGTACAAACGTATAGTGCGGCAAGCGAAGGAATTCTTTTACAAGTACGCGCCGTGGCTCCATCGGATAGGAATGACTACGACACGGGCCAAACGGATAGTTGACAGGCGGTTCCCAGCATTGCTGGACCGTTTACTTATTTACTTTAGTATTTTAGACGGGTGTAGAGAGACATACTAAATTAATTAATACTATAAAGTGTCTCTACGACACAGCCAAGATACCAAGTAAACTACCCAGCCAAGAGTTCTTGGCTCCAGACTTACTCTTCTACGCAAGTACTCACAATTCCTCGAGTTTATTCCGCGTATCCTACGCCTTTTCTATCGGCCTTCCTTCAAATAGATTTTCCCCCACACTGTCGTCGGCTCGTTCTGCTCATAGTCTGTAGGATTGTTATCCTAGTATTGGTTTTTTCTATATTTTTTGTTGTTTCTCTTCCGTTAGTCTACCCCACTCTGTTTGTTTTTTCCATTCTCGTAGGTGGTTATTCATTTTTTGTGGAATTGACACACTCTTGACACTTTTTTTGTTGCCGTCACTACTATTTTGAATTGGTAATCTTATAGAAGAATAACTCACACACGTTCCGTCGATTATAACAATTTTTTTTATACTCTCTCGGTTGGTGATGAAGTCAAAAATCGTACTTAAACTACAACTTGCGAGTTCTTTTCCAAAGAAACTGCGTTCCCTGACTTAACCCCTTCAAGGGAAGATACGATCATCTTCGTGACTGCTTTTTCTCACGTCATTGCACCGTAAATGTGGTTTCTAGACTGAGGGTCTGTCTTAACAGGCGTGAACAATAGCGAAACGGCCAAATCGAAGCAGTTCATTGGTTGCAACCGAACAAATGTGATAGTCTGTGATTACGATACGAGTAAGTTAATGCGCCCCAGAGCTTTAAGCAAACTGGACATTCGCGGTGCTTCCTACCCACTTCCTGTTTCTTACAGATAGACTTGGCCCTCAATTTTTGATGTGCATCATGTGTAATAAGCTCATTTGAAAACATTTGAATTTTTTAATCGAAATTTGACCAAAGAGCATTCCAGTTGAATGACAGTACCTTCGAATTCAATTTTGCTTTTCACACGCATATAACTATATATTGTTCTACACTTTGTAAATCTGCCAATATTTGGGATCTCCTCCGTCCCTGCTCTCCCTCGAAGTACGATTTCACGGCAATTTCGTTGAATCTTTTTTTCATGAATCACAGCAAAACGTTCAACCTTCAAGCACTTTTTGGCGCGGTCCACGAAAGCATGCGGCCACCATCCCGCTTATTGCGGAATCGCGATCGGGTCAGCTCCCAACACCAGCATCTGCTGCTGGTATCGGTTTTTACATTGCCTTACATGCATCGCGTCCTTCTTAACCAACAGCTCATCAATCGGCGGGGACTGTAATTCTCTAAAATAAACCGTCATGGTTAGAAGAAGGCCAACTAAAAAGACTTAAATCTCTTCTATTAACAAAGAAAGTAAAGAATTAGAAGCGTTATTCGAATGGCTGGAACTTAGTCATTCGAAACAAGACAAAAGCAGAACTTCTGTCACATCTTCGGATCTTCGTACATACGGGAAGCTTCAGCGTGGCAACGATTACATGCTGCTTTAATCGTAAGAAGGAGTTCAAAGAGTTTTTCAGATATGATAAGAAGGCCCTAACGAATCGCGACTTGTTTACGGAACTCCCAACTGTCAACTATGTAATGAAAAAGCTCCATTATATGGATAAGTAACGAATATCAGAAGCCATTTTCCGCTGAAAGAAGTTGCTTGGAACAGGAAGGAAGGAATAAAGCCCGGTCATTAATAATGCAAACGGGGCACAAGCTCCCCCGCCTTTTAAGTCAAACGAATTCGCTCATTTATGAGAGTAGTATCTGCGACATCGTTCGAACTGCCGCCAATGGTGCTTGCATCGAAGGGAAAAGGGAGGGAAAGAGCAACAATACTAGCGAGCTAGAAGATGGAGGTTGTAAAATCCAACTCGCTCATGAGGGTGTTTGATAGACTACGGTCGTTGTTGAATGGACAAACACTTGTTGTAGTTTTTCTGGATCTCCGGTTAAAGAATCCTGAACAAGGAACAAGTCAGTTGTGAACCCGTTGTTGTCTCCTTTACTTTGGAGTTGGCGCTTACCTCTGTACCACATTTATTGTGCACAGAGGTGAGGGCAACAAATTAGTATCTAGATATTAACCTTGGTTAGCGAATTAGCCCATCTAAAGTATAGGGTACTCGGCTCTCATGAGCTGCCGTCTACGAAGGGTAGACTTGCCTTCCACGTGGATATTCACTACATATGCCGTTGCAAGCCAACTCGCAGGTGAGACATATAACATCTACAGAACGCCGTTCATAACTCAAACCATGCCGTCACAGCCTTCTATGGGTATCATCGTACTTAGACGAAAAAATTGATGCGTCGGCTATCCGAATGCGTAGAATACTATACATCCCCTTCGTTAAGCGCGAAGTCTGGGCGACGCAAGACGTCTTTATATAATCCACCAGGATAATGCATCGGTCTTCCAAAATTTTCTCGTGTCCACGAACGCATTCCAATAAAAAAGTTCAACACGCCCTTAGGCGATTCAAAGCACTCTGGTTCCATTCATTCATCGATGAACCGCAATGCTCTGTATGACTCCAACAATGGGGATGCGCCACCGAACGGGGCTTAAGCCATCAGTGGTTTCAACTTGCAGTCCGCTATTCCGTCTGCGTGTCGATCGGGTCCGGCTCCGCGCGACGGATTTCATTCTCTGCCGTTGAGAACTTTTGCCTCTGGTGAGATGACGAACGCGGATTACGTATCTTCGGCCGGTATCATTCGAGCTCCATCTCGTCGGGCTCAACGCAGTTTCCCGCATCCAGCGGGTTTGGTCGAACGAGATCCTCTCAACTATGCGGATCTTTTTGCTCAAGCTCCCTGGACCGACCCAGTTGCTCTTCGCGATGACGCGTTGATCGGAAAATTCCTCTTTAGTGGGTACCTTCCCGATGGTCTACCGCATATCGCGATTCATAGTCCTAATTGGACGATCCACCGTACCTTGTCGGACATCGCAATTGCGCGATATACCAATGAAAGTAGGGGCGAAGCCCGAACTTGGATCACTATGATGATTTACCAGCGCCTGCACCGCTTTATCAGCACGGTCGTTCTCACCGAAGATTTGAACCTGGATACATGGATGGCTCGTACCAATACAGAAGGATACTTGTATATCGAGGCATTATGAGAATTCGATGTCGACGAGTGGCGCGGCAAATGCCTGTGCGCGACGCAGAACTTTGCTTCGGCCAACCATTGCTTGGAGCAGATCTACGTTTCCCCCACTAGCGAGATATTTCCGATTGGGACGCTATGTAGCGATTACCAAACATTGGGCGGCAATGGAGAGTTCTCGTGGACATCCTGTGGTGCTCCGTCCTGCCATAACCTGTATTGGTTCTGCCCTGATCGACCACCCATTCTCGGGGTTCTGGACGGTATTGTTCTCCAAGTTTATTGCCAAGATGGCAGTCTATATCCTCTGGGATGCATACGAAACCTTTCGTGTGTGGTACATGTCTCCCACTGCTCGAAGATATGCTAGACAGCTCGACATTTCCCTCGTGTTGAGGTCACGGGACAATTACGACGAGTTCTCGTCCTTGGTGAACTTGAGTCACAGTATGGACTGGAACGGAATTCCTTTGGAGCATTCAGCGAGAGGCACACGGCTGCGACAACGAGACCACTCGCCAGGCCACACAGTGAGTGCTGGAGACATTGTATGGTACAACCCCTGGACTCGCCAGATAATCCTGTGTAATGAGGCTCGTGATTTTCTTTCGAATCCCACGGAGCTCCATTTAAATCAACGTACGGGTTCTGTCTATGAATGAATACCTCCTGAATTCGTGAATGAAAAGAATGAAGAAGCTCCGGGTGCTGATGAAGATATCGATTTCGAGAATGAGCCCGAGCTACAGAGTACTACGGCTGCCGTGGTTAATTCGCTTTTCATGGCTTCTGACCCCGTGGCGGCTTCAAGTTCTCCACCTGCGTATTATCATGGGTTCTCCGAGCTACCGAATGATGTGGGGTAACCTGCCGTGGGTCTCTTGAGGCAATTTCTCTTGGATGCAGGCTTTCCCGAAGCCCAGTTGCAGGGATACCGTGATGAGCTTCGTGCAATGCTGCATCATCATTTTGTTAACCTCAATAGTTTCTAGATCTCGTCTACACCTTTGAGGTGACCTCGTACAACTGCTACTCCTGCCTTCGTTCTTCCACGTTTTCGTAAACCAAATGCTTCTTCTCGCTTTCTCGAGTGTTTTGATTTTCAGATTCTTTCTTCATGGTCCTCACTTCCCCTGAAATGGAACTGAGTTACTAGTGGTTCCGCGATAGTGCGTCCAAGGAACATGTTACTGCGGTATCGACCTATCCAAGGAGAGATTGTCAAATGCGATGATGAGAACGCACGACCTACAAACGCGAAATATGCGTAATAGGCTTCCAAATATCCGCTCCAGGAGTAAAACCATTCCAACGGACGCGATACAGTAGTTCGTGTGATTCTTCGCCCTCTACGTGATCTATAATTTGTTCCATGACGTACTCCTTGGAATTTTCCAACACAACGGCGGATGGCGCGAGACTCCTGTCCACCTGTTTGTAACTCCTGGTACTAGGCCGGGAGAGTTCCATGCGGGATGGCACGACGTTATCGTTTTTTTGAATCTCCGGAGATGTTACTTGGGAACTCCCTGCCTTTTCAGGATTAATATGAGTAGTCTGCTGGGGTAGCTCAGGGTGCAGTTCTGCAACTACGGTGCTGCTTTCGGCTTCTGATTCCATACTCGTTAGATCTACTCTTACCCTTTTTTCTTCACGTTCTGTGATCCCTCGGCCCTTCTTAGAGTTCTAAGCCACACGGGCCATCTTTTCCGAAGGTTTGGGCGAAGATGTATCCACCACTACTTGAAGTGTATTTTCAAATTCTCCTTCGTCCCCACTGTTGGTTGACAAGCGCCATGGATCGGCGAATTGTATCCGGCTTGTAAGTTGGCCTTGAACGGGTAACGGCGCATTTGTAGTCGGTTCGTTTGAACGGGTAACGACGCATTTGTAGTCGCTTCGGAACCAGATATGACCGGGCCAAAATTAAAACTATCCCTCTTGCCCTCAGGTACTTTAGAGCGCTGGCTTGTGCCACGGAGCGTGTCCCGTCTCTTCGGAGAAATGCCGTCATTGATTACCGTTCCTGCACTCGGCCGGAGGTTACAGACCTTTTCAGAGTCGTGTGCCACTGGCAACGGGCTGTACTGTGAGTCTACGGGTTGCTCCCGATCTTGCTATTCTGCAATGCTTCCTCTCCTAGCTCCTTGGACTTTTGTGTTCGGTTCTGGTGCGGTCTCAACGCGATCGTGCGAAAATTGTTCGACGACTTTTCCTGGCTTCGGGACCACAGTGTCATTTGTGACGTCTATTACCCGGTAAGATCCAGATGCTACCGGGAGCAACTTGTGACGCGGTCCATTCTGCTTTTCAGGTCTTTGCACGCCAACAAAAGCGTATCCTACTACCTGGAGATTTGACACTTGTCTTTGCCTACGGACGTACTACTTACGTTTCTAACCAGCTAGCGTTTTCCCCAACTCCCGAGCTGCTTGCTGTGTTCTTGACTTTACGTCTTCTCTCCATTTCAGATGGTTCTTCGACGGTATCGGCTTCTCTTCGTCAACTTCAGGCAACATCAATGGAAACGGGGAGGGCTACGTGAGATCACGAGATCGAATGGAGTCGCCTTTGTAGACGTATGCAAGTTCGTGTTGTACGCATAACAGAGTGTGTCGGTGTACATGTACCATTCCTTCGGGTGATCTTCGATGTAGTGGCGAAGAGCGGCTAGTAACGTGCGCGTGTAGCATTACACTTGACCATTACACTGAGGGTTGTAGGTTGTGGTGAACACTTTCTTCATGCCAATTATTCTGCACACATTTTGAAAGAACTTAGGAATAAACTGCTTCACATTATCTGATAACACAATCTTCTGCGGTCTGTATACATACACCGATTTTATGGGGAACGCTTGAGCTATTGCCGAGGCAGTTGTCCTTTCCGGCGGTACAGTACGTACGAGTTTCGAGAATCGATCGGTACTTCCCAATAGATAGCGTTTTGTTCTTTTGGAACGAATTAGCTCTACAAGTATGTCGATACTAACGACCTGTAAAGGTGCCTTCGCCAGAAATAGGGTCATCTTCTTCCTCTTCTTATAGAGTTTAACGCGATTCATCGCGCACGTTCGGCATGGTCTCACCATCGCATGGCAGTCCATTGCCATGGTTGGCCAATTAGAGTCCCTCCTAAAATTCATGAACAGTTTCGTTTCCCCTGGGTGTCCAGATAGCTTTGCATAATGAGCTAAATAGAGTACACAACTTTCAAAGCGTGCGGACCCACGATATTATCATGATTCTCGACATGTCTAAGTAAGGTAACTCGTGAATCGAACGAAAAGGATAGATTCTCCCCCCCGCCAAGACGAGAGCTTTTTGCTGCAGAGAAAATTATCGGTGAGATGCTCAATAAGGAGCTCATTTATCGAGATATGGTCTAGTTTATCAGGCGGTTCCGTTCCGTGGATGGATATTAGAGGGTTCAAAGGGAACTAATATCCTTTTCTTCTTGATATGCGAGTTCCTCGTCATTGTTTTTCATCTTCATTGAGAAACACGGTATATCGTCATCAATTTCTTCGTCGATTTGTCCCAATTTATTCAATTGCGACAAAGCGTCTGCTTGGATGTTATCTATTTCTTTCTTGTACTTAACTTTGAAATAGAATTATGATAGGCGCCGACACCATATTGTTAATCTCCCAGAAAAGTCCGTTATTTATTATAGCCATCGTAAGGATCAATGATCCGTATGGATGGTAAACTTTTCTCCCTGTAGGAATTGTAGTAAAGTAGTCAGGGCCCAAAATATTGCAATGCATTCCTTTTCTGAAATGGAGTAGTTCTTCTCTGCAACGTTTAGCGTTCATGACCAGTAACCGATTAGTTTTATTTGACCGTACAAATGGTTCTGAAACAGGCCACATCCTACCTGATCCCCAATGGAGTATGTTTACTAGGAGTAAAAAAGGTCGGGTTTGGGTAATGCCAAGATTGGCATCGTAACAATACTCGTTTTCAGAGTCTCTAAGGCTTCTTGTTTCGCCTATTCGAATTCTCTGATCCGAACAGGTTGTTCTTTACGCAACAATGCGTTTAGTGGAGCAGCCACATGCGAGTAACGGGCTATGAATCGTCGATAGACGTTATATAATCCAAGAAAGGACGGCAGTTGTGTCTCTGTAGATGGTGCTTGCGCTTTGTGGACAGAAGCCGTTTGAGTTCTGTGGATTGAAAGCTGACCGGGCTTAATTATGTGTCACAAGTACTTCACCGTATTATCGAACCATTCATACTTCTTATACATCAAGGTTAAACTGGTTGTCTGCAGCGCTTTGAAGATCTCCTTCATATGTTGCAAATGGATTTCTACATGCTGTGAGAAGGTTATGTCGTCATCCAAGTACACTAAAAAAGTGTTCCACTTATACTTTGAGAGTAATATATCCAGAGCGCGTTAGAAAGTCGCGGGGGCATTGCTTCGTTCAAATAGCATCCGCGTGAAACGGTACAATCCAGCGTGGCATACGATTTTAGTCTTATCCTGGTCTTTTTCGGGTACAGGAACCTTCCAATAACCATTGTTGGCGTCAAGCGTGGTAAGCAGGTCTGCTTCGCCTATGCTATATATGCACTCGTCCATGCGAGGCAGCGGGTACGTATATCGTATAGTTACTGCATTAATTTTTTTGTAATCAATAAAAAACCTTAAGGGACCGTCCGGTTTCGGTATTAAGACCACTGGTGAGACCCAAGAAGATTGAGCTGTTTCGATGATTCCTGCTTCCAACATCTTGGATACATTTTCTTCCTCAATCTGACGCGTTCTCGGGCCTGCTTCTTATGGTGGCTGAGAAATGGGACAAGATCCCGGAATAACATCGATGTGATGTTTTGTGGCGAAGATGTCTCCTAGATTTCCACTCCACATAGAGGCATAAATTTTCAACATTTGTTTGATTCTTTCCTGGTTTTGCTCGGGAGCGTGAGAAAGAGTGGGCTCCTCCACCAGCCGATCTTGGTCTTTCTGCGCTTCTGTAGTTTGCGACTGTTGTCTAGAACCTTCTAGAACATTCTCTGGTTTTCTTGAGACATCCGTGAGCCCTAGCACTCATACTGTAGAGTCATGAGTGGGAACCACTGTTCTCAGGTAACTATAAAGATGTCCATTTGATACTCGTTTGACCCCCACATCGATCTCAGGGAAGTACCAGACACCCAACAGATGTGCAACCGATGTCAATTATATGAGTGTAAAAGACAACCGGTGGTTCACCGTTAGATGTGCAATAATATATCCCTGATATATACTAAAGATATCTGTTAGATGTTCTATAGATGCCCTAAAAGCTGATGGCATCTTTCGGATATCCTATTGGATATCAATAGAATATCTAACGAATATGTCTTGAACATCCATCAGGTATCTCTTACACACAACATTTGGTTTTCATTTGGATGTCTACAGGACATCCTGGATGTCCAAATGACACTCTTGGGATGTATTTAAGATATCCGAAACTCAGATCTGTCGGATATGTGGAGGAGATCAATGTGGTTCATAGGGGTTGTGGGTGCGGTAGAGAAGCTGCAACAATCTGATTCTTCGGTAAACAATAATCGTTATCAGTAAAGTTACTGAAAAATTCCAGAAAGGCTTAGACGGTTCGACTTTGACAATTACATTCGCTGAAAGTAACCCTGGATGCTCGTACATAGCGGATACAGGCTGTATTACTACGAGACGGTGTCGTTCTGTTTTAATTTGTACCCAGATTTGGGATTGAGTCTTTAGTACTGTATGATTCGAAACGAAAATCTTCAGTAATGTACGACCACGAGCCAGCTCGTATTCCATTGAGAATGGAAGTGGAGTTGCTGTAGGGGCTCTCCGTAATGGTCTTCGCACTATTGGCATCGTTAAGCCATCGTCCAGCGCGACTAGTCGTCCCCGGGGGCGGATTGCTTCAACGAGCTTGACGCAATAGTCACAGTCTAGTACATCTGGAGCAGCCTGCCAGTTGCCGACAATAAACCTCACATTCACTAAAAAGTGCCCGAGTCGAACGAGCAGCCTCACTGTTCCAAGTGTTCGCACTGCATTCATGTTAGCATTTCAGATATCTGGCAGCGAACCATATCAGATTTGTTTCATATTTGCTGCTGATAGTTCGGAGATCCGAATAATGTTCGGTCTTGCCCCTGTGTCAAGGACGGTCAAGCCACGGGTTGAGAAAGTCTTATCCGAGCCAATGTCTGCGTAAATTTTATAGTATCTATCCTGCATCATCATAATGAAGTTCTTTCGTTTCGACAGACACACGTAGCGTCGCCATGGGCGTTTAAGTTCACAGTCAAACTGTACTCGCTTTCCAACGGACAGATTCAATTTGCTGGACGGAATGTGATGAGTCCTCATTAAGATGTTGGAACTCTAAACGTGTGAACAGGGAAACGAGTTCTCTCTGATCGGCACTACAGTGCGGCCTAGAAACGACCTGCTTGGTGTTTCCTCAATTAGTTTTCCGACTGATTGGTTTCCTTCGCTCTGGGCGCGTTACTTCCAAATTGCGGGTTTGACTGCGATGCTTCAGGGTTCTGAACCCCTAGGGCTCCAGATTGAATTCCGGGGCTGTGGCTAAGCCAGTTCTATACTCTTCAGTGTTTACCAGCCGGCATTCGTTTTCTTTCCTCGTCCAAGAGGGCTTCGTAATTCTTAAGAACGTGCATTAAATACTTATCAGGAAGTGTTCAATCTGCCGACAGATGATGATGACGACCGTAAAACAGGTAGCATAGTAATGCCTTTCGGCTGGGTGCTGTCATTGGCTGGGATCGGTATGCAACGCGAGTTTCCAACCATCCGGGTTTGCTATTCTTGAACCCTCCTTCTGGGGAAACCATTTATGCGCAATATACTGGGCGTGTGCCCTCCATAGCCATTGCGGCTTCTTCATTCTGTGACTAAAAATGAGATACCCGTCTGTCGGCACTTATGACTCCCAATAATCTATCAAATAGACAGCGTTGGGCTGCCGTTGGTCATCATACCTACTGAAAAAGGACTCTCGGGAGTCTACAGGATATTTCTGATGTTATACATTGTGAGTGGACTTTGCGGTTTGTTTGCGTCGCTTCTCTGTTTTCGACAAACCAAGTTTTGTGGTGTAATGTGTATTTCCGCGAGCTCTCACCGCATCACCTTCAACTTACACAAAATCAACCAAGTTCAGAAATGAGGCTCTAGCATTCTTCTCTGGAAATCGAGCCACTAGAGACTTGGTATTGGGATCTAGCACATCGATGAACAACGTAACATTGTCTTCAGTTGAATGAAAGTTTCCAGAGCGAGTGGCGGTTTGTTAAGCCTTGAGCTGTATTCTGCTTCTCCTTCACTAGGTTTCTGGGTCACATTACGAAGATCCAGGATAAACTGTCGATCCGCGTTGGACGTCACATAGCTTTGCATTAAGTAACATAATCCCTCGGGCCAGGAGGTTACGCCTCCGTCGGTGGCTATTAAGGATCAGCAGACAGAACGATATTTCTCTGACGCAAAACCTACCAAGGTGTGGGGAAATAAAACCCAAGCCTGAGGTTGACTTATTTCTAGGGTATCCACGTCGACAACGATACGAGTAAGGAACTCGATGACGAGAATGGGGGGTTTTCCATCAAAGATTAGATCATTTATTCCAATCCTTAACAGCTTGATGTGGTTCTTAACTTTTGCTGTTTCGCGACCGGATCGGTTCTTTTCTCTCTTTTGTAGTCGTTAAGGCCTATAGTCCAGGACCTTCCGATATAACGGACTCGTGCAAAGAAGGAGCTTGAGCCCCTTGTACTTGGGCTCTTTTTTCCTTTATATCCAAGAAGACTTGTTCCTATTTCTTGAATGGGAACTACGATGATCATCATAACAAGCGTTGTAATTGGACATGCCTGATGAATCAAAATTGTCATAACTGGATTCCGCAGCCTCCGCATTTGACGAATTATCACTGGTCTCCGGTTTGTACTGTCTGTTCTTGCGTCTCTTTGATTTTGGTTTCAATTCCTTCGAACGATCTTCCCTCAAAGTGGTTTCATCCTCCTCCATGACGACTGGGGTAGCAGCAGTCTGCTCATTTATCACCGCCTTCAGGCGTTCCAGACGAGGGTTAACTCGAGTGAGGACTTCCTCCACGTCAACGATCAGGCCCGAGAAAGCCTCAGGAGCGATACTGTGCCTTTCAATTAATTGGTTGAAGTCTTCTCTCAATGTTTTCAAAAACAAGGACATTTGTTCCTTCTCTCCTCGACTTGTGGGTAGAACTTGCTCTTTACGAAGGTGCCCGATGTCTTTGGTAATGACCATCATTTGGGATCCTAATCCAATGATCTGCACACGGTAGGCGTGTGACTCAGATCGGAGACGAAGCACCTCAGCGGGTTAATCATATTCCTCAACAAAAGTCGTGGTCTGTTAAGCACTAGGTTCATCAGTGGCCATAGGTGCATCCGTTGGAGGCGCGATCGCCAATGCCACGGGTGCAGGGACATCCGAAGGATCTCGTCTATCAGTCCCAGAGCGAGAGCGATTCATTGCCTGTCGGTACAGTCGAGCTCTTGCTTCGGTAGATGAGGCGAGCCTCAGTCTTGGGCGTGAGCCAAACGGACTCGAGGCGCCAGTACTAAACTGGCTTTTAGTTTGCCGCATTCCGAAGAAATCCAAGATTCGGAGTCGAAGTAGTTATGGTTTTCAATATCCGTTCTTCTGAGTCGGGAGACCACTTGTATTCTTCTCTCTCACGGAGGGAGCAGACACCTGGGACAGCGCTAAGACCGCCAACTTGGTTGCTTGCGGCGAAAGTAAAAGAGAGTAATAGAGCAACACCACTAGCGAGCTAGAAGATGGGGGTTGTAAAAACCCACTCGCTAATGAGTGTGTTTGATAGACTACGGTCGTGGTTGAATGGACAAAAACTTGTTGTAGCTTGTCCAGATCACCGGTGAGGGATTCTGAACAGGAAGCAAGTCAATTGTGAACCCGTTTTTGTCTCTTTTACTTTGGGGTTGGGGCTCACCTCTGTACCATATGTACTGGGCACAGAGGTGAGGGTAAAAAGTTAATGTCTAGATACAAAACTTGGTTAGCCAATTAGTCCCTTTACAGTATGGAGTAATCGGCTTTAACGAGATTCTGTCTACTAAGGGTAGACTTTCCGTCCACGTTGTTCTCCACTACATATGCCGTTGCAAGCCAACTCGCACATGAAACATTCAACCTCCGCGGTACGTCGTTCATAACTCAATCCATGCCGTCACAGCCTTCTATGAGTATCATCGTAATTACATGGAAAAAGGATGCATTAGGCTATCCAAATGCGTAGAATAGTACACCTTTCAATAGAAATCAGAGCTCTAGCGCAAAATTAGAGCTAAAGAATGATCCGGTTTTAGGATCTGCACACCTATAATCAGCGTCCAGCATTATATAGCCCTGAACGCCAAAATTAACTCAGAATCACTGTTCTCGAATTAAAAAACCCATCGCCGAGAGCAGCTCTTCCACTACTCACCTTAGCGCCAATCTCCACCACCTCAACGCTTGACATGACTTCTTACGCAACGCAAAGCCAAAGAAGTAATTTTTAGCCCGCCTTCGTTTCAGCCCAACCCGCTATCGGCCTCCTATCCTACTATTCGTTTGCATTTGTCACCCGATAGAGACAGTTTTTCACCACACCTCTGTCCGTCGCTCCCACCTCCTTTCTATGGCCTTCAATGAAACCCAACAATACCCTTATATCTGACTGCCGTCGATAACTCATTGTGACAATCCTGTCTGCTCCTATGCTGTTCAATCGCATGAGTTTCTCGTGGCGCTTCAGCCATGCGGTCTCCACTTGCTCCTGCAACAGGCGTTTCCGTTCTGGCTACTGGTGCTGCCATATCTACAACCAATACTTTAGATGCCTAAACTGCGATCATGACGTTAGTGACTGCCACTCTGAGAGGACTTGGCAATTTTTGCAAATATGCGCTCTCGTCAAGATGGCAATTCTTATCACCAGAAAGTGCCTGGGGACTCCAGGTGCTTGAAAGAAGACGAAATCCAAATAAGATTGCGCATCAAGCGTATTGTGATGGAGGTTGTGGAAGACGACGAAACTTCTGCAGACGACGACGAATTCATGAAAGCATTTAAAGAATTAGTATCGAACTTTAATAGTGATGATCAAGAAGAGCCAGACGAAGACCCGTAGCCCTCTAAGAAGTGTGGAAAATAGCATCTCGATTTGGGAAACACTCAAGACTGTCCAACAGGAAGCACCATGCTCGAAAATCCAGATAACGACCATCCCACCTCTCCAACTTCATCGCAATTAGACCAAGCACAAGTCTCAAAAAGTAGTCCAAGGATTCAGATGTTATGCCTGCTCTACTTACTTTGATAAGGGCTTAACTCTGTAGCATTTTGTCGGTGGTTTTACAATGGTATTGTGGTGTGTCTTTTTCAAACTTATTCGTTTTTAACAGTAATTACCGCTTGTGCATAGATCAAATTTCTCTTTCTGCGATATCAAGAAATCCCGCCGATCGTAATTTGCTCCTTGGGTTTTGGGTGACATGAAACAGTTGCTCTATTTTTTGTGTGCGGAGGAGGGAATCTTGATAGTTTTACCAAAGGAAAACTGTTGAATCTACAAAGTGATGGCAGTGGCGTGACTTGTGTTGTACAAGGGTATGATAAGTACATATTCGGAACCATACGAAAGCTTTGAATCGAAAAAATCAGGGGTATGGGGTCTTGAGAAGGCCTCTTTCTCTGGCACTATTGACGGAGCTCGAGACTCCGCTCTGGGACGGGTTCGTGGTGCAAGAACAGCAGCACATCGAAAAGGGCGGTTTAGGACATTTACCAACTCGGCCGACGGTAAAGTCTTGTTCGCTGGAGCCGCCTCTAAGAACTTCTGGGTCTATCATGTTTCGAAAGAGAAGAAGCCGCCACTATTCAACCCCAAATAGGTACCTTTACGGTTTACTAGAGAAGAGAGTCTCACAGTCAGTTGACATGCGATAAATACTGTGAAAATCGATGTGGAGCAGGCTGAGAATTAAGAGGACGCACAAATTGCTAACCAGCGGTCACTTTCTGGTCGCCTGTCTGAGCAAAAACGTCTTTCAATTATAATTTTGAAGGAGGAAATCATCCGCTTCGAGATGTATGCTAAGGGCCGTTTATAATCTGCGTGACACCTGGAAATATTTTGGGTTAGGGGGAATATGGAGATAAAGTTGCCAGTGAGCTCTTATTTGATCCTACAAATTTGGAAGTAAAAATGAAAGCATAAAATGCAGCTGAAGAGGGTGATTACGTGACAGTTTTCGCACTGTTTTTAAAATTTAATGAGAGATCCATATTGAACTATGTCGTCGAAAGGGTAGTTGTGGCCTTGATTCACGAGCTTGCCCAAGGCGTCTCAGTTTTATAGTTCACCTTGTTCTATTGCCCTTGAGGCGCTTAGATAGCACTCCTACCTACGTGTTCAACATGCGATGGGAGATTTATTTGATTCTTGCGAATCGGAGCAGTGTGCATGGGAATGTTCCGAACCCATCAACTGTTAATACGACGCCCTGGATTGCTAGTTAGCTCGTGGTGCGTCGTCAGAGCTTCAGTCAAGACTGGAAGCCTGAAACGTACCCGAAAGATCTTAATGAGTTTATCTAGCTTAACAGAAGGAACGGACGCTCCAGATTGAACTGTTTCTGTATGTTCAGTAATACAAAGCGATGAAGTCTCCTTACGTGTCCTGTACTTAGCCTTAATATCTTCATCAACGCTATACAGTTTAATGAGAAACAACAAAAGTTCTCTGTCCTCCCTTTCCTCTATAAAGAAATTGTATAATATCATACACATGCACACAGTCTGTGCCCATTTCGAAACCTTGTACTTTAGCATCATCTTCAATATTTGCCATTTCTGTCGCAGAACCCCGAAAGCTTGCGCCACCTGCATCCATACTGACGATAAAAAAAATTGTAACCATCTTCGTACCTCGTTCGCTTCTGAGACGCGAGAAGGGAGTAATAAGACTTCCAGTGCAAATATACGCGTCATCACCAACAATGAAAAAGTAGACTGGTAGCCCCAAACCCTTAAATACGCATATGCCAAGGCACCATTTGTTAAACCGACGCATTGAGCTGAAAAGAAGAGAAAGCGGTGCTCCGAATCAACTAATGTCTGAACTGAAAGTACATACAAACCTTTTCGGCACCAATACTTCGCCGTGTTATTCGGAGGGTTGATCTGAACCAAAATTCTATCGATCGCTCCAACACAACCAGTAAAATTGCTTAGAACCCCAGGTGACGTTTTGAAGCCACAGGACATCTTATGAAGATCTTCAAAATTCAAAGGAATACCAGAAAGATCCAACTCTATTTCATAAGCTGAACAAGTTTCGTCAAATATGTTGTACAAATTTGATTTATGTGCACGAAATAGTTGGTAGATATCAGACACATCTTTTCCTGCTATAATACGGAGCGTTTTTGCCAGCGATGGTTTAACTTAAACTGTGAGACGACCAGATCTTGTTCTCAAGTCCACCTTTTTTGAAAGATATGGCACTATGCGTGCAACGAAGAGGTGGAAACATCGGCCGGATATCCGATATATCTTTCTAAAAGAGGAATCGCTAAGGTTTCCTGTAACATACTCGAAGGTTATATTTCTCTTCACGATAACTGGTGACGTTGAGGATTTGGTGGACGCCTTCTGAGACTTTATTTCAATTGCATGTATTTGCACGCATGCTCCTACTACTGTAGATCGAGATCTGCCACTTGAAATTGCTGGAAGAATGAAGGGATGCATTCTTACGCTACGGTCGCCACACTGTTTGATGTGTCAGTGCAAGCAAGTATATCACGTGTGAAATCGATCGCCCGTGGTCTTGAATGCCTGATCGGGTTGCGATGGGTTGAAAATGTGCTCCAACATGGCATGCATAAATGAAACGTCTTCAACGCTCCAGTAATCGCCCATAAAAAGGCTTTTACCACACGCAGATTACATGCAAAAGAACCGGGTGTACGCGAGGTGGATTGGCGGGCATGCATCTGCAAGGGAAAAAATATACGCCATTGCAGACTGCATATGCGCACCGTGGGTTCACACGCTGTGCTCGAAGTTGACATAGCGAACGGCGTACCGTTTGCGTCGTGCCACGTCCTGCAATTTCCTAACGCCGTTCTTCAGCTGCCGCCCGATTTCGACCCCAGTCACATCCCGTTGCACGATCCGCCGTTGCCGCCTTTCGCCATCGTTCTGCATGCCCTGAAATCAAACGACGCCAGCATCGTCACACACCATATCGTTTAAGCCCTTAAGACTCATCTTTCAATGTATTTGTTCTCAACCATTGCTCATGCGCTCTTGAAGAACGGCCGCCAAACACTCCACGGCTCTACCACACCGGTTTTACAGAAGACGTTCAAACACTACTGCCAGAAATCTACTACGGCACCGTAACCTTATTTCTTAAACCACTTCAAATCCATCTTTAAAGCTGTTACCTGTGTGCCAACATCGTCTGTCAATTCTTGGCAAAGCAAAAGCAACAAGCCACCTCTCGTTTCGGTATGGTAACAGCTACTGCTGGCTACGTTCCATTTGACACGGCTGCATGTCAGAGAAAAGTAGACAACGGACTTTGGGGCGCTGTATACAGCGCTAAACTCGTCGCCATCCTGTGAACCATGTTTGAGAAAGCCTTCCAGAACGGACTCAATCCACATCCGGTAGATCCACAGCATGTGCGCTTTACAACTCGCATTGGTGCCATCTGAGATGCTTTACCCTCCCCAGTATTTGGCTTCAAAGATTGTTTGCACTATTATCGTCCGGTATGATGCCAATTGTTTCGCCTACCAACTCCGTTGCGTCTGTTGTCCTCGTCATTATCACACGTGCATTATAATTCTTCATTTTCACAAACTGCTGACGCCTTGTTCCTGTGTCCTATTCAAATTCTGCTTCCTCGTGCAGGTGAAGGCTCGCAAAGTGCTCAAGCACAGATTCATGCTCGCTTGTATTATTACCTCCGCAGATTATCCGTTTTTTGATCACCAATATGGCAACAGTTTGCCAACACATAAAGACATTGGGTCCTCACCAACTTTGTTACACGTGCCTCGCCATGGAGGAAATTGCGCCTTCCTCGACGAGTTAACGTGCAGAAAAAGGACACCTGGCTATTTCCAGATTGAGTTTCTGCACTTTATCTCTCACATACGGGACCTCAACAGCAAATTCCACAAGCACCGATGAACCACATAAGAGATCGCCTTTCCTGTTTGTAACTTCACTACACACACACCAATTTTTCATTACCAAGCTGTAAATCACGGGAGACACGGGTATCCCTAGACGCAAGTTTATCACAGCCGACCAACGGTTAGATAACAGAGTTAGTTTATATGAAAAGGAAAATAAGAGCTTCATCAGACATAATTATCCACAGGCTGTTGTTCCACCGTAAGAGAGTTATTTTCTTATTACAGTTCGTTGTGTTTGTGTACGACTGTGAACCAAAGAAAAGTTTTATCTGCCCCTAAATGCGCATTCCAGCCAACACCGTCTCATAGATAAAGCTATGTTGCTCTCCCATCTGCACTATTTTGCTGCGATCGATTTTTAGCTTCCTCACCAATTTTCTAATATCTTCTACGGGCATTGGGTTTCCGCCGATTTCACCTGATGGGAGGAGAACGCATCCTATAGCCACCGAAGCGTTTTATCAATAGAAATAAACGTTCCAGACCTCCCCTCAAGTGAGGAACAATGCACAATCGGTGGCATTAACACTCATGTTTTAATAAATGGCCTGGAAAGAATTCATCCATTCTTCTGCACAATTCCAGCAAAGTGCCCGAAGTTTCAGGTACGTCGTCACCTGTGCGGTCAAGATACTGCAACTGAACGAATTCCAGCACACGACCTATGAGCTCTAGCGTTAGAAACAGGTCGTCGTCACTACAGTCATACCAGTCTTCTGCGCACACAAGTTACGCAACATTTCTTGCAGGAGTCTTCCACACAGTACTGTCAGTACCCGGGGCATTGAGCGGATCGGCATGTACAAGTTTTTAGCGTGCTTTTTCCGCTTATCGACGACATGTCCAACCAGAAAGTGACGGTGTATGACTCCGTGTTCGTGGTCAAATTTGTGGTCAATACCGTGTAATAGCCGTTAATGAGAAGGATGTGGCCAAGGAGGGGTCAACATTGATCGCTTTTCACGACATCTCACTATTTCTCTTGCTCTCCTGTGATTATAATGATGACCGGTGAGACGGAATCATTCACCATTTGCGAAAGAGAGGGGTGTTTTGATAAAGTGACGACTAAATTGCAGTGACCAGGCTTGCATTGGTGTAATCTTTTCGATCAGGCGCGTTGTGCATCGCTAAAATCGCTGTAAGGAAGTTTTGAAACGTTCAGCAAAAAGTCAAAATTGTCGGAGTATTTTGGCCATGGTTTTGATTTGTGTAAAATAGTGAACTGTGTAGTATTCTACTATGTCGGGGAATCCGATAGGCTGGTTTTTCGCGAAGTCGCGGTTGGAACTCATAAGTGAGTGATATCATCAGCATTGTGATATGAAACGGCACACCGCGTAGGATGCCAGGAGGCAGGGTACATTGTTGGAACACGTGGTATCACGAGTGGAGTGGCTTGCAACGGCGCATGTAGTGGCGATCCACGTGGCTGGTTTTAGTACCGTTTGTAGATGTAAGTCCATTAGGGACCGTACCCATACAGTGGTTTGGCTAAGTGGCTCACCACTGGGTATTATTTATGTATTATTTTGGCACTCACCATGACAAACAGTATATAGGGTACCAGAGGTCAGCGCCGACTCCAAGTAAAGGAGACAACATGGGCATCATGACTATTCTGTTCTTCGCTTAGAATTCCTTAACCGGAGATCCGGACGAGCTATAATAGATGGTCAGCCCCCAACCACTTCACGAGCCGTCTCGTACCTACGTTCCATCAACGATTTACGGTTGCACTGATCACCCTCGCTGGCGAGTAGTGGCCTTACACCCCACTTCCAGCTCGCTGGTGGTGTAGCTCTACCACCCCTTTTCCTTCGCCGCAAGCGACCCATCGGCAGTCTGAACGCTGTCGCAGGTGTCTGCTCTCTCCGTTAGAGGTGATACTACAAACTGATACCATATATCATCGTGGATCGGTTCGAAAAGGTGTGTGTTATTATATGGCTGGGGTTTTTTAATTTTTATAAAGTATCACGGCCACGGGTGCACACGGACACCGTTATTTAAACAGACCCTTATAACCCAGTTTAGTGATACCAATTCTCTTTTCAGATGTTTCTTTGAGCTCCTTGGCAAATTGGTCTCGTTTTCTTCTTTCTGAAAGTTTTAACTTGTATACGGGTGGTATTACCCTCATATCAACCAGAAAGCCCTCGTAAGCCGAGCCCGTGATAAAGTGTAGTCGCGCCTTCAGTTGTGTAGAACTCTATTTTCTCTCGAAAGTCTAAGGTGTACCTTAAAGGTGTGCCCCAATAACTCGAGACTCCTGCCTAGGGCGTCGAAAAACACCCCGAATCTGTACTTTTGAACCCCAGCGGGTGAACTTGCGGAGTGTCAAATTCCCTGGGACAGTAATTAAGGTTTGCGGAAGCGGCTAAGCGGTGTGCACGAAGCTCACACGTAGATGAGATCAAAATCCTCCGTGGCAGGTGCAGCACCTCCTCGCTGGAGGAAATGGGCGGAATTAAACAATCTATTGAAATGATTTGGTGGACCAGCAGATAATACCGAAGGCGTCGAAACCCGATTCAATCGTATAAGTTCCCGTCTCAAGATGTTGGAAGAAACCATTGTAATGGATAAGAAGGTTCCTCACCAACCGGCTGCTTTCTGTCTTCACGCGAAGCACGAGGAGGTCAGGGACAGTAACCGCCATGAGAGTACGAACAATACCGACTACCTCTTGGATTCATTTGATACAAGTGACCCCTCTCAGAGCTCTCTGTGGTACAAGGTTTGGAGACCAAACAACAAGAAACGTTCAGTATTTTCCTCCCTGGCGGACAGCATAGTAACGGAGCCTCTCCAGGAATCTACGACAAACTCGGGGTGTAATCCCAAGACAAATCTGCGCTTCAAACGGGGAAAGTGTTGTGGAAGGAGTCATGCCAATGATATTGGTGTGAAAAGTGTAACCAACCAAGAGAGTGGAGAAAAGGGGGAAAGAAAAAAGGGGACAAGCAGTAGAGCGAGCAGGGCGTTGAGCATGGAAGAAAAAATAACGAAATAGAGAATCAGTACACAGGGGCGAGAATACGTAAGTAATAAATGAACCGACATCTACGGCGGTGGTACTACTCTTTAAGACGCAAGGCGGGTAAGTCTACCCTGTATAACATGGCACAACCTCCGAAGAGAGTCGTAGCACGCGCAGGCGGAAAATACTTAGAGCCACAAGAACCCGGTTGGGGAAGACTTACTGAGTGACAAAGCGAGCTTGCCGAGCCACTTTATAGAGTAGATTACTATAGTAAACTTTCTACCTTAAAACAATGCAGATAAAAAATATGTAAAATAACCAGCAATGCTGCGCCAAATTCCACGTGCACCACGGACCAGGCCTCAAGAGAGGCTGAATTAAAATTCGTCTTAGAAGGACTGGTGCAACCTCAACGGGTTGCACCACAGTCTCTCTCCGAGGAATAGGATGATAAAGAGTCGAAGACCTCCAACTGATCGTCTGGGAACGACCCTCGTGGTCACTGCAGACGCCCGTCTCGTTCACAACGATCTTCAGTCACCAAAGGTGTGATTCTTACCCGAGAGAACTTAAAAAGCACCCAGGCCTGAAGAATCTAAATTATACGAATCGGCAGCATCGGAAGTTCTTCTCCTATCGATATTATTGAGTGGAGAATTCCTCTTCAAATCGTACACCCCGTGGCACGGGTAGAGTGAAATATTGCATCAAGCAAATGTAGCCATTACTGAGGAGCCTGAACTTTTCTGGAGAGGACCACTTCTTGGTGTTGGATTTTTTCGCACGCGTTGTGGCTGAAGAAAATATACTCGGAATGAATGAAGGTCATGCCTATCTTACTCTGACGTACTTTATCCATGACGTCGCCAAGGATCAATAAAAATTTGTAGGACACGATCATCACGTCCTTCTGAGGGAGGAGTTAGCTCTTGGATGGAAGTGGTACAGTATCTCCTGAGGTCTCACGCGACTAACCACTCGATTCAATCGGCTATTCTTGCTCTTTGTGATACCAGCCAGATGTTGGGATAAAAGAAATCCGAGTTATCGGTACGCCTCACTAATGCTTTCCATACGCGTGGATATGCTTACTCTACAGAAGAACTCGCATCACCTACATTGACGGGTTAGACCCAGCCATCAACGACCCTACTAATCCAATGCTACTGGTTTCTCAGGGGTTTGAGAACCCACACTAGACGGAAGAGTCCAAAAAAACTGATATAGAGAGTCGTTTCTACGTTTGAGGCGTCCCCATCACCGAGGTATAATGTCTTGCTTTTCGAGAGTTCCTGAAACCAATTAGCTGTATAGAAGTGTAGTTCATCTCAACATCTCGTTCAAACCGTAAAGTTTGGACTAAAAAAAAAATTCTACACCAGAGAAGACCAATATTTCGTACAAACACCTCGACTGCCTACTATCGCCTTGTCTCCAAGAGAGCGTGATTACTAGACCGTAGAAGGTAAATATAATAAAATTTGATGGTAAAAAGGCAGCGTGAAAATCCAAACAGGCAAACGACGAGTAGCTGGCCTAAATCATGTAAAACATCGGCCATATGCTTCGATGTGCAGTGAAAAATATATAGTAGTGGGAAAACATCTGACCAAAAAATGTAGTTGTAGCCAAAGTAGATCCCGCCTTCATCACACAAATTTGATGGAAATTAAGTTCCCTACATGAAATATGTCGCACTCTATAGATTACACAGGGGATGTCGGCAGGGCACGGTCTCTGACCTAGTTTCCACATTTTGAGCAGCACTATCTACAGTTCCAAGTAGCCACTCTACTACTGTTTTAAATTATGAAACTACTATATTCAGAACTACGGACCTAGAAGGTATATTTCAACACCAAGCGTGTCCGACAGCGCCTCAAAGATAAACCGTCTAACGTTTCGTGACCTACTGATTATCCGAATCCTAAAGCGGCATTTTTTAAGAAAAATAATCCTACAACTATACAAGAGTCTCAAAGGTTTTTAATTCTATCAATATAAAGATCAGAAGTATTTTTTTTCATACTATCGGAGCGTTAGAGGTTTGATTTTTGACGATACTTTTAAAGCAGCTCTATCTTTAGTTTTTTAATTTTTTCTTGGAAATAAAAAATAATCATGCACTGTTTTTTTGAATACTAAAATGTTTTGTAAATATTGAACTTTGTTGTTCAAAAACTAAAATTTCTTTAAACAAACATGATGAGGCCAAAAACTACTCCGTTCTTTTCAGCTACTTAGTGTTGCTGAAAACAAGAAACAATTTACAGGTTGCTGGAGTTTAGATGCTGAAGTCATTTGCGGTTGTGGTACTTCGAATGCATGGAAGATGGACTCTCGTTGACAGTCTAGAAAACAGTTTACTTTTTGAACTGAATCAAAACATGAGAACTGGACCATAAATTTTTCGTACCTGATGGGATTTTGATATAACCAACATCAAACCAACGATTGAAAAATTCTATGTTTTTCTGGGTATTGTGGACCAACATCAATTAAATTAAACTTTTTGAGGGACGAGGTGAGATGAGGCGTGTGAAAAGGGTTTACGGCCGTACCACTCTTCATAGCACATGAGAACGTTTTCTGAAAGTATAAGGATGTACAGGATGTGCCCTCAATGACACATTCGGCCATATCAAGTTGGCATGCGCCGCATCCCATCCCGAACTGCGAAGCTAAGTCACTTTGAGCTGGGCTAGTACTGACATGAGGGATCGGTCTGGAATCCCCAGTGCCGAATGTTTACTTTTGGCTTTGCCACAAATTTGCCACACTCCTACCATTCTTCTTCTTGCACCATCGCACCATCGCACCATCGCACATTTTGCTTTCTGCTTCAATAAAACCTTTTTTATCCTTCCCGCTCACCCTCATCCTCCTCTTCCCCAACCTCTCTTCCCCAACCTCTCTTCCCCAACCTCTCAGCCCCAACCCATCAAGCGCAACGCCCTACGACCTCGCTCCTTCGAAAACTCTGAATCCGATCTATGTGCACCAATCCTGAATGCACTCTCTCTACCCAAACATGCTCGAAGGTGACCAGGACACAGAACAGTTTTTTGGATATCACACCGACCGCCCGCTCACAGGGCTGAGAGAACAGCACGCTCGCTTCACTCACGTCCCAGCGTTTCAGCTCTTCGAATGAGCCGCCAAATAGCCAGAGCAGCGGAGCCAGGCCGCCTGGCGCAGCTTCATGAGACACGCTCGCCTGTTCGCCTGTTTACCCGCTTGCGAGCGCTGTGCACGCAACTGTAGCCGTTGCTCGGCGGAGGCTGAAGGAAGGTGCCGCCCGGAAGTGTAGATTGAAGGGTAGATTTCTGATCGCAGCCTGCTACACATGCACCGTTCCGTTTAAGCCCTGGCCTGTCTTTCAAAGCTCTTCTTCGCCTGAAAGCGGCGTGATTTGATTTCGGTGAACTGCCCCAATTCAGCTGGCCAAGCTCCCAACCGTTTGACCGTACCTGCAAGGGGCTGAAGGGCGCTCAACTCCATCAGCGGTGCCATCTCGCGTCTTTTAATCGGGCCCAACTCGCAGGTTCATAGTGTTTGACCTGTCTCTCGCCCACTTCACCATGACAGCATGACAGCATTGATCAGAGCGCCGGCGTAAGTGGCCGGAGGTGTTCTTGCCTCTGTTGTGCTTGTACTGGACAAGTCGATTGTTTTGATGGATGGACGCTTGGCAATTGCATAGCCCGGTAGCGTTCGCCAAAAGTAGAAACATCCGATAATGAAGCATTGCACAAGGTGGGCGAAACGACGTGAGGAGAGGGATACAGGGTTTCATCGCACAGCCGCACAGCCGAGATCGCTGGTTACATTGCTAATGTATCCATCATGCGCTCAATGGCACGTGAAAAATACTTGGCCATCACTTTCGTGAATCGGAGAGTAGGGCCCAACTGAGATCTTCAGCCGTACAACCCACATTTGCTCCGAAACCCTTTGTTCGACATCGGTGGGATAGCCTTCCACAGCTCGGAACCGTCGCCGGCGAGAGACCTTGTGAGGCAAGGACAAGATCGGGATGCTTGCCAGACCTGAAGCTTTTTGTTGTCTGTATGAACATGAACGCTACTGTCGCCCTCAATGTCGTTTTGAGAGCCACTCGTTCAGCTGAGCAACACATCGTGAAGATGCACAAAAAAGTACCATCTATTCTAGCTTTGTGCATGCGGGTTTGAGATTAATTTACTCGCGCTGCGAGAATAGCCGACGATTGGACTCAAGCAAAGCAAGTCACCACCAGAAATTGTCAGACAGTATGTTGTCACGGCGGGAAGCGATTCGGAAGGAGATGAGTTCTGAATGCACAAACACCACGGTATCAATTCTCATGCCAAGCTTCTCTCCACCTCTAGACCGCCCCCCCTTCTCTTCAAAGCAACATCGGTAACCCATTTCGAAATCACTCAGCTTGATGAGTGAAAATCAGCGCGATCCAATCCGAATGCTTCGTGCATCGAATCTCGAAGCTTTGGCGCACGGAGCGTTGAGAACAAAAGCGCTTCAGTGCAGAGTTTTGCACTCGTAACCACATGGAGATACTATCGGATGAATGCGCGATCAGGAGAATTCGAAGGCTGTTCAAAGCACTCTTCGAATTAGTACGCATCATGCCGTACTCCACAGGGAATGAAGAGCTTAGAAGCGTATATAAGAGACTTCCCGGGGAGAGCATGGTTTCCTTCTGCTTCTGGTCGCCGTTTGGATTGCGACATTTGTGTTACTATACTATACATTAAGTCTCTCGTCTTTTGCATCCATCGTGGCCATTGTGAACTGAGCACCTCAGTCACCCAACCATCGTCTTCTTTCTCCCCTTTCCTCACCCTCCCCCCCTACTCCCCCCCACTGCCCCGTCTCCCTCGCTCCCAGCCATTCCCCCCTTCGTGGCGCCCCCAATTGTTTCGCTTTGTGTCTGCACTGCCGCAGTCTCCCCGTCTTTGTTTGCTTGACAATGGTTGTGCCAGCTATCATCCGGCATAAGAAAATCTTCGAGCATGAGGGATACGTCAGAATCCGCCAATCCCTCCTATCTCGCCGAGAAACTAGGTTCATGCGGCTGCAGGGATCCATGCTTTCGTTGCATACTTCTGAGGATAAGAAAGCTGAAATGGAAAAGTCTGTTTTTGGTTGTAAAGTCGCATGCACACTTCTCCCCCGAAGCTTCGTGATAAAGTTCAAGAACGGTCAGAAACTTCGAGTTTCGTGCAGTTCCAAAGGTGAGGCCGGCAAGTGGAAACAAGTTGTGACCCTGGCCTCAACCAAATCATTTCAGAACGAGTACAAGGGTCGGGGAGAGGTCGACCTGTCCGGGCGCTGGGCGGTTTTCAACGCAGAAAGCTGTACGGACAAGACGGAAGTGTCCGTGCAGCGATTCCGCCGTCAACCTCAGGGGCGGAACAAGCTCTGTCACCAACTTGCGACGGGGCGCCATATGTATGCGCTCCAGAATCTGTACAATCCGTGCATTTTAACTCCGATCGATACCTTCGTGGAGAAGGAGTTCGCGTTTATCATCTACAAACCGATCCACGAAAAGAAGCTGCGAGATATCATCGCAGAAAGCGATGGGATACTCTCGGAAAGGGTTACGAAATGCATAGTGAGGCAAGTTGTATCGGCCATCAATCACTTGCATCGATCTGGATACGTCCACCGCAATATCTCACTGGACAGCATCCTTTGTGACTTTGCGAATCCTACAGATCCGAGAGCTCTTCTGTCGACCTTCAACCATGTTGAATTCGTGGACGCTGAAGATGACCAAACCTTGAGTTCCGCTGTGGGCAGGTCACACTACCGAGCCCCGGAAATGATTGAAGGGAAGCGGTATAACGCCTCAGTGGATATGTTCGCCCTGGGGGTCTGCATTTACCGAATGTTGTGCGGCTCCTTCCCATTCAGAATTCCGAAAACTTGTAGGTCTGATATGATCGATGAGCGGAAGCGTGGGCTCATGTTTGACGGAAACGAATGGAAAACCGTTTCCGCAGAAGCCCAAGATTTTGTGAAGTCTTTGCTTGACCCGGTCTGGCAGAATCGACCCACAGCCACAGCAGCGATGGAAAGCCGGTGGCTTTCTATGGATACAGCCCTGTGTCCTATTGGCCAAAATGAATCTGTTGCTTCCGAGACTTCCAGCCATCCAGCGGCAGAAGCTTCCGATGGCGCAGCGGATGAAGGGATACCCAGTGACTCCTCATTATCCCATCAGAAAAACTGCATTGACGCCCTTCTGGAATCGTACCAACCACAGTTATCACCGTTTATGCAGCGCTTTCTACGGCCGCTTACGAGCGAAACCTCGGTGGAATCTCCAGTGGACGCCTACAAAAGCATCTTTCAAAGCTATGGCAGAGCTGCAAATAGCGATTTGCCACACTCGAAATCGCGACATGGCACTTCAGATCCGTTAATGTGACAAAGCCAATGACCACTCTCTTTTGTAAAAATACCTCTTGAACGTACCAAACTCTTCTAGTTGTAGACCATCATCATGACACTGTATGTTGATATTCTTTGTGCGTTGAATGTAACACTTCGCGTGTTCATTCATCGCCCCCCTCCATGATTGTTTTACAATCCAAATAATCATGTGAATGATGGCGGTTTAAAAGAATGATCTCTAGCGCCTCGGAGACGTTCGAATCACTTTTTATACATAGTTTTTATTCTCGAGTTAAGAAACCCGAAAAGTGAGGTAAGAAACAATGAGCTTGATCTGCGGGCGGGGGTTTTCAGTCATTCCAATTCGCTAATTTCGAGTCGCATCACGGTGTTGGTCGTCTTCTGCATGACAAATAGAAGGTATGAATGGCGATTCGTCTCAGGTAATCTGTATCGACTTTCATCTTTTTGCGGTCGACTGCATGAGCGATCAACCTTTAAAAGCGCACAATTTTGTAAAGGTTAAAAGTGGTATTCATTGGGCAGTTATGCTACTAGTGCAAAAGACGACAAACAGAAAGTAATACATACCAAAGTGGTAATTGCGGGGATTTATAAGCGGTTTGTGAGTGTCGATCAGGCCCGTACTTTTGACCGACTGACCTCTTTTTGGGGTGACTAATGACTGACTGACTTAAAGGCTGTCAGACTAGTCACAAACTAAACAGTTTGCATGTTGTTTGTGTTGTTTTTGGCGGTTCCGCAAATAAGAATGGGTCTACAAGCAAAGACCTTTTACACTACAAGACGAAACATGTAACAAAGTTGAAAACATTTGAACGTTCAGTTTCCACTAATTCTAACGACCATTTCATCCGTACTACACCGCGGATAGAAAACGAGCGGCTGTTTCAAGTGAAAGAACGAAACACTATCAGGTATTTGTTCTTGAGCAACAATGGTGCGTCCAGTAATACAAGTAAACGTCCTATACCTCCCACATCCCCTCAAAGCGTTTGCAATCTGCTGCAGTCACGCTTTTGGCGTGTGAAAGTGATACTCCAACATCAAGGATGACATCTTTTCTTCTCCGAAGTTTCGTGGATGTTGGTGGTGGGTCTGCAGAATTTCAAAAAAACCAAAATGATGTGATGCTTTTTTAACTGTTACAGAATAAACTACCGCATTCTCAAAAGCTCGGTCACAGAAGCCTAGATCGGTTGTTTGACAGTAGATCAACGGAGCGTCGCTCTTGGTGCTCTAATTATTTTCATAATGTGGCACTACTTAAATCCAAAGTGGAATTTTACTCTGTACCTATTAAAACGTTGAATATGTCGTCAGAAAGCAAAGATGCTGAGGAACTTTGTTTTATCATAGAATAAATTTTTGCGCAAACTTCTGTTGTGGGATGTGAAGACATCAGATTGCATACCGGGATCGCAGACAAAGAGGCATCTACAGCGCTAGCGGTTATTCTATAGACGAATTATGTCGTTTCGATTATTTTGTCGTTCATAAATTGACTCTGGTGGTGAAAAAAGTTTTTGAGTGAAGCACTATGTGGATGAAGTACTTGTATCAAGAAGAAAACCTCATTTCGTACTTAAGTTTCCATCCTAAACATTTGAAGGCATTCGTAAGCAAATAATTCCAGGAGGCCGTTTCTTAAGACCGACGCAACCGCCTGTAGCATGAGATACAAATACGATAAATTTCTCGCTTGGCTTCAACATAAGATTATTTGTCTAGAATAAGAACAATCTCTGCCATGCGAAAAAAGCTGAACATTTCAGCTGAATTAATTCTTAGAGTGTCTACTAAGCAGGAAGATGTACTTGCAGAATTTATCGCAGTCCTGTCAGAAGTTCGTCGAGCTGCTTGACAGCTTCAGGCTGACAGGAAGTTGAACATGTCTCGTGCAGCGCGGCTGCTCCATGAACTGTACAAGACCCTCGAAATTATGTCTGGGAACATGGCCGAAATCCGTACAGTCGGTCAAAAACGCGACCCTTTTGGACACATTGAAGATGATAATATGATACTCTGCTATACATCAACAGTTGCTTCCGTCGCCCCTGCAAATCAAAAACGAGATCAAGCGCGCACTTGTCATTTACAGAAACTTCAAACTCGCTTTCTGGTTGTGAAAACTGCGAACAGACTACAGCAGCTTCTTGCAACAATTTAGAAAAAAGTAGATGTTACAGCTGCTTTACGGTATCCTTATGGAACGGACAGTGATGATGTACCATTTCAGCATACAAAAAAGCATCGATGAGTGGTGTACGTTCATAAAGCGCTGCTCTCCGTGATGTCGATGAGTGCTGTCTCGATTTTTTTAGGTAGGATGGATAATGAACAATCGTCCTACTTAGACATGCTTTATTACGTTGTCATTCGAGAATCTGTTGAGCCTGATCCCACTCTGAGTGAGAGCGCTTCCGAACTAGTTGTCATCTTTAAACTTTTTTCACAAAGTGATGAAAAGATCGTTGAACAAGAATAGACGTCGAGCTCCAAGTGAGGCGCTCGAGTATGAGCGAATAGCTAACAAACAAACTGACCTTGTTAGTGCGATACAATTCAATAGAATGGGTAGAGCATCACTTTCGTCGCCACCATCATCAGCGCCCGCGGAGCGCCTCTTCAGTGATATAGGACGCCTAGAAGGGGGATAAAGACAGTTGTTGATGACTGGTACCCTGTATGTGACAGAAACAATTTTGTTTTTGTTTTAGATGAAACCAAGAGCATCGTGCTGACACAGAACCGCTTACTACATTCTTTTCCGAACAGAGTCAAGCAGATCGTACATGTCGTAGCACGTAAATTCCAGCTGCAGGACACCATGACTAACGTGACTGACTAGGGCAGAAAAGGCGGTGACTAACGAGGTAGAAAAAATAAAAATTCCTCATTATCGAGTACGCCCCCGGTGTGGATTGCGTTGTTCGCTTGAACGTGATAGCAGACTTTGCGACATTCGGGAAGAGGCCGATTTCCGGTCACAGAACGTCATTTGTGCCGGGGTTCTATATTGGTATATCTGAAAACATGGATTTTTCGTCTAAATCGGTGACTTTAAGTTGAGTACAAACATAACATTCTTGTCATAGTACGTAGTAGGATGAGCTGTTCCGTAGTCCGGCAGATCTTTAAAATTTACTGAAATACCGTATACGGCACCACAACATTAGCCTAAATCACTGCGTTTATTTATTGATAATCGTCGCGCGGTGTTTTTATGCGATCTTTCGTTGTTATACGGAAATTAAATATCGAGACTATTGTGTAACTGTCATGAGATTTCATTCAGATGAATATGAAGCGTAGAAGATACAATTCTATGGTTTCTTTTATTTCCAAGTAAGATCCACCAGCCAGCCATCGTAGAGCTGCTGATAGTTGCCACAATAGGCAGTTTTTAACATTTTGTAGAAGGATCGTGTGGCGCCATCTTTTGATTGTGACGCGGTGTGCCAAACATGACACTTAAATCCGCGGAGATAAAACTATTCCACAACTGACAGGCCCAAATAGATGAATATGATATAAATACACCGAAATAAACGTCTTTTTCTTCTTGATCTTCTTGAAACGGCGCGCAACCAAACATTTATGACGATAGTAACGAGGAGTCAGACTCCCTGGATTCATGTTAGACACTCTGGATGTGTAATGGTTTCTTCAGCCTTCCCATTTCTGCGTTAACCAGAAGCAGGCGTGTACAATTCTTGGGCAGATTTCCGGGAAGAGATAATAACACAAATATATGCTTTCAATTTATACCAAAAGCTGGATTTTTGCAGGAAAAGTTACACGGGACTACTTTCGGCAGCTTCTCGTTCAGAGCTAGATCACAGATCGCAACCACGTCTTTACGACCGTCACAAGCTCCTTACTCTGTGGGCGCTTTCTAGACAGATCCAGCACGACTGAGGTACACAGAAATTCTCTCCTCCAGGCCAAAGGCGCTTCACTAGGTACAGTGGGCTGATAGGTCGTGCTCCGTCCAGCGGCTATCGCCTCATTGGTCTCCTGTACTGCGGAAAACGCCTCACTGATTTTTATTATGTATGGGGTTGCTCTTCCAGTGGCAGTTGCCTCACCTTTTGATAAATTTGAAGGGCTCGAGACCAAGCGAAAGTGATGTTATGGGAGTATAAGTGTTGGTTTAGGTCGTCCAAGAGAGAACGTGGAGACATCAGAGCCGCTAATATAGAGTTCTTTAACCTTTAAAATGGAGCTGAAACGAATAACTACTCTATTACTACTATGCGCATCTGGGTTACTCTAGTCGCTGATAGCAGCGCTTACAGATGCACACCAAAAATGAAAATATGAAAATTATCATTATTTTTGCTAAATCGCCATGATTGTTTTCGGCGCCAGCGATAGTATTGTAGTATTGTACGCATTAGGATAGCCGATGCATCTTTTTTTTGCCTAGGTACGATGATACTCATAGAAGGCTGTGACGACATGGATTGAGTTATGAGCGGCGTCCCGCAGAGGTTGTATGTTTCACGTGCGAGTGGGCATGCAACGGCGCATGTAATGGATAGCCACGTGGAAGACAAGCGTACCCATCGCAGACAGAAGCCAATTAGAGGGGAATACTCTATACCGTAGAGAGGCTAATTGGTTCACCAAGGTTTATATCTAGATATTAATTTGTGGCTCTCACCTCTGTGCACAGTACATATGGTAAGGATTTTTGTGCTTTCTTCCATCTGAATTCATCTCCCCGCAGCTTTAACGGCGAATTTCTCTCTGTTCTTTTTCCATCTACTATACGTGGACGGGACAGCGGACGTCTTACTTGGGTTCAACCTGATTTCATTCTCTACACAGTACTTTTCTAGGCACTCTGATTCTGGATGCGATTTGCGGCACCGAATTCCAGTTTTCTCTGGGTTGTCTACATGACTACATCATCTGCAAACATACTGATGGATATAGTCTCATCTTTCTTTTGTACTTTGTACCTTAGGTCAGCTACGTACGCGATCCACAGCCCGGGCCAAAGTGTTCCACCTTGAGGAAGTCTTTGTGGTACCAGAAAAAGCCGTTTGTCTGTGGCATTTCATCTGCATGTTCATCTCCGATCCATTAGAAATGCTCTTGTCCATCTCCAAAGCTGTGTAAGGCAACTCATTTTGGCTATTTTCACCATAAGCCGTTTCTTTTGTACACAATCATACACCTTCGAAAGGTCAAAGCATATCGCCAACGTTTGCTTCCTAGTATGCCATCCGTGTGTTACCTGTTTACATAATACCGTCACATGTTTCTCTGTTGTTCGATTCATTCGAAACCCTGCTTGACAGGGAGGAAGTTTTGGCTCAAGCCACTGCATTAAAAACCTATTCACCATCAGTTCCGCGAGTCTTCTAACACTCGAAGTGAACGAAATTGGCCGGAATCTTCCCCAGATTCCTGGTTTGGGTATCGAAATGAGGCGGGACAAGCGCCACTTTGAGAGTGTGATGGCTTCTTCGTAACTTCTGTTGATTAAATGCTGAAGCCATTGCTTTCCAAGCGGTGGAAGGTTTTGCAAGAAAGCTATTTGGAAATTGTCCGGACCTGACGCTTTGCGCGGATTCATTTCTTTCAACCCAACTTCCATATGTCGTAAATGAAAACGCTCTTGAACATTCCCGTTTCTTTGGATCTATTGCAGTACCCATCCAGTGCTTTCCTGTACTCGTTTCTCAATCAAATGTCTTTGCCATGTTTTTTGACTTTCCTTATCTTGGACGTTACGAACTAGGTGGCCTTTTTCTTTTCGTACCATTTTTCTCCTACTGGAGGGCAAAGTCAAGATGATTTCCACTTACCAGTTTTCATTCCTTCCAATATTTTCCACATCTTTAAAACTTCATCGGAGCGGTCAAAAAGTACTTACCATATCTCTCCATGTATTCCGTTTCAATTTGTTGATGACGATTCTTGCTTGCTGTCTAGCTTGCTGTAATGCAATGCGGTTGCTTTTGGTTGAATCCTCTCTGTACTGCCTCCAAAGCTGTGCCCTAATCGAAATTGCTTCTGATGCTTCTTTATTCCACCATGTTTCTTCATGCCTCCTTCTACCAAACGGGAGTGATATATTTGCTTCATTTAAGATCGAAGTATAAAGGTGGTGATGCTGTTCATCTATGGTTTTGGTGCGTCTGTGATCCATCAAATAGAGCCTATGTGCTACTTTCTGCGCGTACTTTCTCTAATCAACCTTCCACAAGCTCCAACGATACCTTTTCTTCTATACCGACGTTTTCGTTCTAATATACAAAAATATTAGACATGAGTGGTGGTCTGGTAATGGCTCTTCTGAGATATCCCAACGGCTCAGTGTCATCCACTTCTCGGAAATAGCGGCTACCTAAATTACACTATGCGTTTTACTTACCGGGTCTGTATTAGTTGGGGTGCCATCTACGTTGATTATAACCTGTTCCGTGCCTTCAAAGTAATCCTGCGACTCGATTTCTACAGCTTTGGCTCTACTGGGATACCATGAATGGCAGGTATTGCATTCCGCTAGTAACATGTCTTGATCATCGAGTTTTTCGAACCATCCGGTGGTTTTCATCTGTGGAGAGACGTACACATTTTTCATAGATAAAAAGCTTCTCGGGGATCAGACTAGGACGGTTACCCGTTCTATTCCACTGATTATTGGATGTAAGTAGGTCAAAGCAGTGATCGGTTCTCTGATATATTGCCACTCCTCCGCCACGGCCGCAATTGTTCCCAAATGTTTGTTCTCTATCACATTTTCCAATCGCTGAGAACCCTTGGATCTTGGGAGTGTTGTCTCCTTGTCTAAGGTTGTGTCTTTTGCAGACACAGGACGTCAGCATTCCAATCGTGTGCTAATCGTGCGATTTTGGCGCGTTTTACCGTCGCGAAAAGGCTGCGACAGTTGAGTTGGAGTATCCGTAACAATTGTTTTTCATTGTTTTTTGATTTTTCCATCTTCTTAATTCTGAAAGCTGTTGGCCTCTTTAGGGGTCCCGACCGCTGATCCGTTTCGCTTCCAGAAATTAAGGGAAGTCAGGCACATTACGTGAAGGCGGATCGCATGTGGCCGAAGGTTGATCGCTCATGCAGTCGACCGCAAAAAGATGAAAGTCGATACAGATTACCTGAGACGAATCGCCATTCATACCTTCTATTTGTCATGCAGAAGACGACCAACACCGTGATGCGACTCGAAATTAGCGAATTGGAATGACTGAAAACCCCCGCCCGCAGATCAAGCTCATTGTTTCTTACCTCACTTTTCGGGTTTCTTAACTCGAGAATAAAAACTATGTATAAAAAGTGATTCGAACGTCTCCGAGGCGCTAGAGATCATTCTTTTAAACCGCCATCATTCACATGATTATTTGGATTGTAAAACAATCATGGAGGGGGGCGATGAATGAACACGCGAAGTGTTACATTCAACGCACAAAGAATATCAACATACAGTGTCATGATGATGGTCTACAACTAGAAGAGTTTGGTACGTTCAAGAGGTATTTTTACAAAAGAGAGTGGTCATTGGCTTTGTCACATTAACGGATCTGAAGTGCCATGTCGCGATTTCGAGTGTGGCAAATCGCTATTTGCAGCTCTGCCATAGCTTTGAAAGATGCTTTTGTAGGCGTCCACTGGAGATTCCACCGAGGTTTCGCTCGTAAGCGGCCGTAGAAAGCGCTGCATAAACGGTGATAACTGTGGTTGGTACGATTCCAGAAGGGCGTCAATGCAGTTTTTCTGATGGGATAATGAGGAGTCACTGGGTATCCCTTCATCCGCTGCGCCATCGGAAGCTTCTGCCGCTGGATGGCTGGAAGTCTCGGAAGCAACAGATTCATTTTGGCCAATAGGACACAGGGCTGTATCCATAGAAAGCCACCGGCTTTCCATCGCTGCTGTGGCTGTGGGTCGATTCTGCCAGACCGGGTCAAGCAAAGACTTCACAAAATCTTGGGCTTCTGCGGAAACGGTTTTCCATTCGTTTCCGTCAAACATGAGCCCACGCTTCCGCTCATCGATCATATCAGACCTACAAGTTTTCGGAATTCTGAATGGGAAGGAGCCGCACAACATTCGGTAAATGCAGACCCCCAGGGCGAACATATCCACTGAGGCGTTATACCGCTTCCCTTCAATCATTTCCGGGGCTCGGTAGTGTGACCTGCCCACAGCGGAACTCAAGGTTTGGTCATCTTCAGCGTCCACGAATTCAACATGGTTGAAGGTCGACAGAAGAGCTCTCGGATCTGTAGGATTCGCAAAGTCACAAAGGATGCTGTCCAGTGAGATATTGCGGTGGACGTATCCAGATCGATGCAAGTGATTGATGGCCGATACAACTTGCCTCACTATGCATTTCGTAACCCTTTCCGAGAGTATCCCATCGCTTTCTGCGATGATATCTCGCAGCTTCTTTTCGTGGATCGGTTTGTAGATGATAAACGCGAACTCCTTCTCCACGAAGGTATCGATCGGAGTTAAAATGCACGGATTGTACAGATTCTGGAGCGCATACATATGGCGCCCCGTCGCAAGTTGGTGACAGAGCTTGTTCCGCCCCTGAGGTTGACGGCGGAATCGCTGCACGGACACTTCCGTCTTGTCCGTACAGCTTTCTGCGTTGAAAACCGCCCAGCGCCCGGACAGGTCGACCTCTCCCCGGCCCTTGTACTCGTTCTGAAATGATTTGGTTGAGGCCAGGGTCACAACTTGTTTCCACTTGCCGGCCTCACCTTTGGAACTGCACGAAACTCGAAGTTTCTGACCGTTCTTGAACTTTATCACGAAGCTTCGGGGGAGAAGTGTGCATGCGACTTTACAACCAAAAACAGACTTTTCCATTTCAGCTTTCTTATCCTCAGAAGTATGCAACGAAAGCATGGATCCCTGCAGCCGCATGTACCTAGTTTCTCGGCGAGATAGGAGGGATTGGCGGATTCTGACGTATCCCTCATGCTCGAAGATTTTCTTATGCCGGATGATAGCTGGCACAACCATTGTCAAGCAAACAAAGACGGGGAGACTGCGGCAGTGCAGACACAAAGCGAAACAATTGGGGGCGCCACGAAGGGGGGAATGGCTGGGAGCGAGGGAGAGGGGGCAGTGGGGGGGAGTAGGGGGGGAGGGTGAGGAAAGGGGAGAAAGAAGACGATGGTTGGGTGACTGAGGTGCTCAGTTCACAATGGCCACGATGGATGCAAAAGACGAGAGACTCAATGTATAGTAACACAACTGTCGCAATCCAAACGGCGACCAGAAGCAGAAGGAAACCATGCTCTCCCCGGGAAGTCTCTTATATACGCTTCTAAGCTCTTCATTCCCTGTGGAGTACGGCATGATGCGTACTAATTCGAAGAGTGCTTTGAACAGCCTTCGAATTCTCCTGATCGCGCATTCATCCGATAGTATCTCCATGTGGTTACGAGTGCAAAACTCTGCACTGAAGCGCTTTTGTTCTCAACGCTCCGTGCGCCAAAGCTTCGAGATTCGATGCACGAAGCATTCGGATTGGATCGCGCTGATTTTCACTCATCAAGCTGAGTGATTTCGAAATGGGTTACCGATGTTGCTTCGAAGAGAAGGGGGGGCGGTCTAGAGGTGGAGAGAAGCTTGGCATGAGAATTGATACCGTGGTGTTTGTGCATTCAGAACTCATCTCCTTCCGAATCGCTTCCCGCCGTGACAACATACTGTCTGACAATTTCTGGTGGTGACTTGCTTTGCTTGAGTCCAATCGTTGGCTATTCTCGCAGCGCGAGTAAATTAATCTCAAACCCGCATGCACAAAGCTAGAATAGATGGTACTTTTTTGTGCATCTTCACGATGTGTTGCTCAGCTGAACGAGTGGCTCTCAAAACGACATTGAGGGCGACAGTAGCGTTCATGTTCATACAGACAACAAAAAGCTTCAGGTCTGGCAAGCATCCCGATCTTGTCCTTGCCTCACAAGGTCTCTCGCCGGCGACGGTTCCGAGCTGTGGAAGGCTATCCCACCGATGTCGAACAAAGGGTTTCGGAGCAAATGTGGGTTGTACGGCTGAAGATCTCAGTTGGGCCCTACTCTCCGATTCACGAAAGTGATGGCCAAGTATTTTTCACGTGCCATTGAGCGCATGATGGATACATTAGCAATGTAACCAGCGATCTCGGCTGTGCGGCTGTGCGATGAAACCCTGTATCCCTCTCCTCACGTCGTTTCGCCCACCTTGTGCAATGCTTCATTATCGGATGTTTCTACTTTTGGCGAACGCTACCGGGCTATGCAATTGCCAAGCGTCCATCCATCAAAACAATCGACTTGTCCAGTACAAGCACAACAGAGGCAAGAACACCTCCGGCCACTTACGCCGGCGCTCTGATCAATGCTGTCATGCTGTCATGGTGAAGTGGGCGAGAGACAGGTCAAACAATATGAACCCGCGAGTTGGGCCCGATTAAAAGACGCGAGATGGCACCGCTGATGGAGTTGAGCGCCCTTCAGCCCCTTGCAGGTACGGTCAAACGGTTGGGAGCTTGGCCAGCTGAATTGGGGCAGTTCACCGAAATCAAATCATGCCGCTTTCAGGCGAAGAAGAGCTTTGAAAGACAGGCCAGGGCTTAAACGGAACGGTGCATGTGTAGCAGGCTGCGATCAGAAATCTACCCTTCAATCTACACTTCCGGGCGGCACCTTCCTTCAGCCTCCGCCGAGCAACGGCTACAGTTGCGTGCACAGCGCTCGCAAGCGGGTAAACAGGCGAACAGGCGAGCGTGTCTCATGAAGCTGCGCCAGGCGGCCTGGCTCCGCTGCTCTGGCTATTTGGCGGCTCATTCGAAGAGCTGAAACGCTGGGACGTGAGTGAAGCGAGCGTGCTGTTCTCTCAGCCCTGTGAGCGGGCGGTCGGTGTGATATCCAAAAAACTGTTCTGTGTCCTGGTCACCTTCGAGCATGTTTGGGTAGAGAGAGTGCATTCAGGATTGGTGCACATAGATCGGATTCAGAGTTTTCGAAGGAGCGAGGTCGTAGGGCGTTGCGCTTGATGGGATGGGGCTGAGAGGTTGGGGAAGAGAGGTTGGGGAAGAGAGGTTGGGGAAGAGGAGGATGAGGGTGAGCGGGAAGGATAAAAAAGGTTTTATTGAAGCAGAAAGCAAAATGTGCGATGGTGCGATGGTGCGATGGTGCAAGAAGAAGAATGGTAGGAGTGTGGCAAATTTGTGGCAAAGCCAAAAGTAAACATTCGGCACTGGGGATTCCAGACCGATCCCTCATGTCAGTACTAGCCCAGCTCAAAGTGACTTAGCTTCGCAGTTCGGGATGGGATGCGGCGCATGCCAACTTGATATGGCCGAATGTGTCATTGAGGGCACATCCTGTACATCCTTATACTTTCAGAAAACGTTCTCATGTGCTATGAAGAGTGGTACGGCCGTAAACCCTTTTCACACGCCTCATCTCACCTCGTCCCTCAAAAGTTTAATTTAATTGATGTTGGTCCACAATACCCAGAAAAACATAGAATTTTTCAATCGTTGGTTTGATGTTGGTTATATCAAAATCCCATCAGGTACGAAAAATTTATGGTCCAGTTCTCATGTTTTGATTCAGTTCAAAAAGTAAACTGTTTTCTAGACTGTCAACGAGAGTCCATCTTCCATGCATTCGAAGTACCACAACCGCAAATGACTTCAGCATCTAAACTCCAGCAACCTGTAAATTGTTTCTTGTTTTCAGCAACACTAAGTAGCTGAAAAGAACGGAGTAGTTTTTGGCCTCATCATGTTTGTTTAAAGAAATTTGAGTTTCTGAACAATAAAGTTCAATATTTACAAAACATTTTAGTATTCAAAAAAACAGTGCATGATTATTTTTTATTTCCAAGAAAAAATTAAAAAACTAAAGATAGAGCTGCTTTAAAAGTATCGTCAAAAATCAAACCTCTAACGCTCCGATAGTATGAAAAAAAATACTTCTGATCTTTATATTGATAGAATTAAAAACCTTTGAGACTCTTGTATAGTTGTAGGATTATTTTTCTTAAAAAATGCCGCTTTAGGATTCGGATAATCAATAGGTCACGAAACGTTAGACGGTTTATCTTTGAGGCGCTGTCGGACACGCTTGGTGTTGAAATATACCTTCTAGGTCCGTAGTTCTGAATATAGAAATATAGTAGTTTCATAATTTAAAACAGTAGTAGAGTGGCTACTTGGAACTGTAGATAGTGCTGCTCAAAATGTGGAAACTAGGTCAGAGACCGTGCCCTGCCGACACCCCCTGTGTAATCTATAGAGTGCGACATATTTCATGTAGGGAACTTAATTTCCATCAAATTTGTGTGATGAAGGCGGGATCTACTTTGGCTACAACTACATTTTTTGGTCAGATGTTTTCCCACTACTATATAGTTTTCACTGCACATCGAAGAATATGGCCGATGTTTTACATGATTTAGGCCAGTTACTCGTCGTTTGCCTGTGTGGATTTTCACGCTGCCTTTTTACCATCAAATTTTATTATATTTACCTTCTACGGTCTAGTAATCACGCTCTCTTGGATACAAGGCGATAGTAGGCAGTCAAGGTGTTTGTACGAAATATTGGTCTTCTCTGGCGTAGAATTTTTTTTTTAGTCCAATCTTTACGGTTTGAACGAGATGTTGAGATGAACTACACTTCTATACACCTAATTGGTTTCAGGAACTCTCGAAAAGCAAGACATTATACCTCGGTGATGAGGACGCCTCAAACGTAGAAACGACTCTCTATATCAGTTTTTTGGACTCTTCCGTCTATTGTGGGTTCTCAAAACCCTGAGAAACCAGTAGCATTGGATTAGTAGGGTCGTTGATGGCTGGGTCTAAGCGGTCAATGTAGGTGATGCGAGTTCTTCTGTAGAGTAAGCATATCCACACGTATGGAAAGCATTAGTGAGGCGTACCGATAACTCGGATTTCTTTTATCCAAACTTCTGGCTTGTATCACAAAGAGCAAGAATAGCCGATTGAATCGAGTGGTTAGTCGCGTGAGACCTCAGGAGATACTGTACCACTTCCATCCAAGAGCTAACTCCTCCCTCAGAAGGACGTGATGATCGTGTTCTACAAACTTCTACTGATCCTTGGCGACGTCATGGATAAAGTACGGCAGTGTAAGATAGACCTGACCTTCATTCACTCCGAGTATATTGGCTTCAGCCACAATGCGTGCGAGTAAATCCAACACCAAGAAGTGGTTCTCTCCAGAAAAGTTCAGGCTCCTCAGTAATGGCTACATTCGCTTGATGCAATATTGCACTCTACCCGTGCAACGGGGTTTACGATTTGAAGAGGAATTCTCCAATCAATAATATCGATAGGAGAAGAACTTCCGATGCTGCCGATTCGTATAATTTAGATTCTTCAGACCTGGGTGCTTTTTTAGTTCTCTCGGGTAAGAATCACACCTTTGGTGACTGAAGATCGTTGTGAACGAGACGGGCGTCTGCAGTGACCACGAGGGTCGTTCCCAGACGATCAGTTGAAGGTCTTCGACTCTTTATCATCCTATTCCTCGGAGAGAGACTGTGGTGCAACCCGTTGAGGTTGCACCAGTCCTTCTAAGACGAATTTAATTCGGCCTCTCTCGAGGCCTGGTCCGTGGTGCACGTGGAATTTGGCGCAGCATTGCTGGTTATTTTACATATTTTTTATCTGCATTGTTTTAAGGTAGAAAGTTTACTATAGTAATCTACACTATATAGTGGCTCGGCAAACTCGCTTTGTCACTCAGTAAGTCTTCCCCAACCGGGTTCTTGTGGCTCTAAGTATTTTCCGCCTGCGCGTGCTACGACTCTCTTCGGAGGTTGTGCCATGTTATACAGGGTAGACTTACCCGCCTTGCGTCTTAAAGAGTAGTACCACCGCCGTAGATGTCGGTTCATTTATTACTTACGTATTCTCGCCCCTGTGTACTGATTCTCTATTTCGTTTTTTTTTCTTCCATGCTCAACTCCCTGCTCGCTCTACTGCTTCTCCCCTTTTTTCTTTCCCCCTTTTCTCCACTCTCTTGGTTGGTTACACTTTTCACACCAATATCATTGGCATGACTCCTTCCACAACACTTTCCCCGTTTGAAGCGCAGATTTGTCTCGGGATTACACCCCGAGTTCGTCGTAGATTCCTGGAGAGGCTTCGTTACTATGCTGTCCGCCAGGGAGGAAAATACTGACCGTTTCTTGTTGTTTGGTCTCCAAACCTTGTACCACAGAGAGCTCTGAGAGGGGTCACTTGTATCAAATGAATCCAAGAGGTAGTCGGCATTGTTCGTACTCTCATGGCGGTTACTGTCCCTGACCTCCTCGTGCTTCGCGTGAAGTCAGAAAGCAGCCGGTTGGTGAGGAACCTTCTTATCCATTACAATGGTTTCCTCCAACATCTTGAGACGGGAACTTATACGATTGAATCGGGTTTCGACGCCTTCGGTATTGTCTGCTGGTCCACCAAATCATTCCAATAGATTGTTGAATTCCGTCCATTTCCTCCAGCGAGGAGGTGCTGCACCTGCCACGGAGGATTTTGATCTCATCTACGTGTGAGCTTCGTGCACACCGCTTAGCCGCTTCCGCAAACCTTAATTACTGTCCCAGGGAATTTGACACTCCGCAAGTTCACCCGCTGGGGTTCAAAAGTCCAGATTCGGGGTGTTTTTCGACGCCCTAGGCAGGAGTCTCGAGTTCTTGGGGCACACCTTTAAGGGTACACCTTAGACTTTCGAGAGAAAATAGAGTTTTACACAACTGGAGGCGCGACTACACTTTATCACGGGCTCGGCTTACGAGGGCTTTCTGGTTGATATGAGGGTAATACCACCCGTATACAAGTTAAAACTTTCAGAAAGAAGAAAACGAGACAAATTTGCCAGGGAGCTCAAAGAAACATCTGAAAAGAGAATTGGTATCACTAAACTGGGTTATAAGGGTCTGTCTAAATAACGGTGTCCGTGTGCACCCGTGGCCGTGATACTTTATAAAAATTAAAAAACCCCAGCCAAATAATAACACACACCTTTTCGAACCGATCCACGATGATATATGGTATCAGTTTGTAGTATCACCCCTAACGGAGAGAGCAGACACCTGCGACAGCGTTCAGACTGCCGATGGGTCGCTTGCGGCGAAGGAAAAGGGGTGGTAGAGCTACACCACCAGCGAGCTGGAAGTGGGGTGTAAGGCCACTACTCGCCAGCGAGGGTGATCAGTGCAACTGTAAATCGTTGATGGAACGTAGGTACGAGACGGCTCGTGAAGTGGTTGGGGGCTGACTATCTATTATAGCTCGTCCGGATCTCCGGTTAAGGAATTCTAAGCGAAGAACAGAATAGTCATGATGCCCATGTTGTCTCCTTTACTTGGAGTCGGCGCTGACCTCTGGTACCCTATATACTGTGTGCCATGGTGAGTGCCCAAATAATACGTAAATACTACCCAGTGGTGAGCCACTTAGCCAAACCACTGTATGGGTACGGTCCCTAATGGACTTACATCTACAAACGGTAGTAAAACCAGCCACGTGGATCGCCACTACATGCGCCGTTGCAAGCCACTCCACTCGTGATACCACGTGTTCCAACAATGTACCCTGCCTCCTGGCATCCTACGCGGTGTGCCGTTTCATATCACAATGCTGATGATATCACTCACTTATGAGTTCCAACCGCGACTTCGCAAAAAACCAGCCTATCGGATTCCCCTACATAGTAGAATACTACACAGTTCACTACTTTTACACAAATCAAAACCATGGCCAAAACATTCCGACAGTTTTGACTCTTTGCTGAAAGTGCCAAAACTTCCTTACAGGATTTTAGCGATGCACAACGGGCCTAATGGAAAAGACTACACCAATTCAAGCCTGGTCACTGCACTTTAGGCATCACTTTATTAAACCACCCCTCTCTTTGGCAAATTGTGAACGATTCCGTCTGACCGGTCATCATTATAATCGCAGAGAGCAAGAGAAATAGTGCGATGTCGTGAAAAGTGATCAATATTGACCCCTCCTTGGCCACATCCTTCTCATTAACGACTATTACACGGTATTGACCACAAATTTGACCACGAACACGGAGTCATACACCGTCACTTTCTGGTTGGACATGTCTTCGATAAGCGAAAAAAGCACGCTAAAAATCTTGTACACGCCGATCCGCTCAATGCCCCGGGTACTGACAGTACTGTGTGGAAGACTCCTGCAAGAGGTGTTGCGTAACTTGTGTGCGCAGAAGACTAGTATAACTGTAGTGACGACGACCTGTTTCTAACGCTAGAGCTCATAGGTCGTGTGCTGGAATTCGTTCAGTTGCAGTATCTTGACCGCACAGGTGACGACGTACCTGAAACTTCGGGCACTTTGCTGGAATTGTGCAGAAGAGTGGATCAATTCTTTCCAGGCCATTTATTAAAACATGAGTGTTAATGCCACCGATTGTGCATTGTTCCTCACTTGAGGGGAGGTCTGGAACGTTTATTTCTATTGATAAAACGCTTCGGTGGCTATAGGATGCGTTCTCCTCCCATCAGGTGAAATCGGCGGAAACCCAATGCCCGTAGAAGATATTAGAAAATTGGTGAGGAAGCTAAAAATCGATCGCAGCAAAATAGTGCAGATGGGAGAACAACATAGCTTTATCTATGAGACGGTGTTGGCTGGAATGCGCATTTAGGGGCAGATAAAACTTTTCTTTGGTTCACAGTCGTACACAAACACAACGAACTGTAATAAGAAAATAACTCTCTTACGGTGGAACAACAGCCTGTGGATAATTATGTCTGATGAAGCTCTTATTTTCCTTTTCATATAAACTAACTCTGTTATCTAACCGTTGGTCGGCTGTGATAAACTTGCGTCTAGGGATACCCGTGTCTCCCGTGATTTACAGCTTGGTAATGAAAAATTGGTGTGTGTGTAGTAAAGTTACAAACAGGAAAGGCGATCTCTTATGTGGTTCATCGGTGCTTGTGGAATTTGCTGTTGAGGTCCCGTATGTGAGAGATAAAGTGCAGAAACTCAATCTGGAAATAGCCAGGTGTCCTTTTTCTGCACGTTAACTCGTCGAGGAAGGCGCAATTTCCTCCATGGCGAGGCACGTGTAACAAAGTTGGTGAGGACCCAATGTCTTTATGTGTTGGCAAACTGTTGCCATATTGGTGATCAAAAAACGGATAATCTGCGGAGGTAATAATACAAGCGAGCATGAATCTGTGCTTGAGCACTTTGCGAGCCTTCACCTGCACGAGGAAGCAGAATTTGAATAGGACACAGGAACAAGGCGTCAGCAGTTTGTGAAAATGAAGAATTATAATGCACGTGTGATAATGACGAGGACAACAGACGCAACGGAGTTGGTAGGCGAAACAATTGGCATCATACCGGACGATAATAGTGCAAACAATCTTTGAAGCCAAATACTGGGGAGGGTAAAGCATCTCAGATGGCACCAATGCGAGTTGTAAAGCGCACATACTGTGGATCTACCGGATGTGGATTGAGTCCGTTCTGGAAGGCTTTCTCAAACATGGTTCACAGGATGGCGATGAGTTTAGCGCTGTATACAGCGCCCCAAAGTCCGTTGTCTACTTTTCTCTGACATGCAGCCGTGTCAAATGGAACGTAGCCAGCAGTAGCTGTTACCATACCGAAATGAGAGGTGGCTTGTTGCTTTTGCTTTGCCAAGAATTGACAGACGATGTTGGCACACAGGTAACAGCTTTAAAGATGGATTTGAAGGGGTTTAAGAAATAAGGTTACGGTGCCGTAGTAGATTTCTGGCAGTAGTGTTTGAACGTCTTCTGTAAAACCGGTGTGGTAGAGCCGTGGAGTGTTTGGCGGCCGTTCTTCAAGAGCGCATGAGCAATGGTTGAGAACAAATACATTGAAAGATGAGTCTTAAGGGCTTAAACGATATGGTGTGTGACGATGCTGGCGTCGTTTGATTTCAGGGCATGCAGAACGATGGCGAAAGGCGGCGACGGCGGATCGTGCAAAGGGATGTGACTGGGGTCGAAATCGGGCGGCAGCTGAAGAACGGCGTTAGGAGATTGCAGGACGTGGCACGACGCAAACGGTACGCCGTTCGCTATGTCAACTTCGAGCACAGCGTGTGAACCCACGGTGCGCATATGCAGTCTGCAATGGCGTATATTTTTTCCCTTGCAGATTCATGCCCGCCAATCCACCTCGCGTACACCCGGTTCTTTTGCATGTAACCTGCGTGTGGTAAAAGCCTCTTCATGGGCGATTACTGGAGCGTTGAAGACGTTTCATTTATGCATGCCATGTTGGAGCACATTTTCAACCCATCGCAACCCGATCAGGCATTCAAGACCACGGGCGATCGATTTCACACGTGATATACTTGCTTGCACCGACACATCAAACAGTGTGGCGACCGTAGCGTAAGAATGCATCCCTTCATTCTTCCAGCAATTTCAAGTGGCAGATCTCGATCTACAGTAGTAGAAGCATGCGTGCAAATACATGCAATTGAAATAAAGTCTCAGAAGGCGTCCACCAAATCCTCAACGTCACCAGTTATCGTGAAGAGAAATATAACCTTCGAGTATGTTACAGGAAAACTTAGCGATTCCTCTTTTAGAAAGATATATCGGATATCCGGCCGATGTTTCCACCTCTTCGTTGCACGCGTATCGCCATATCTTTCAAAAAAGGTGGACTTGAGAACAAGATCTGGTCGTCTCACAGTTTAAGTTAAACCATGGCTGGCAAAAAAGCTCCGTATTATAGCAGGAAAAGATGTGTCTGATATCTACCAACTATTTCGTACACATAAATCAACTTTGTACAACATATTTGACGAAACTTGTTCAGCTTATGAAATAGAGTTGGATCTTTCTGTTATTCCTTTGAATTTTGAAGATCTTCATAAGATGTCCTGTGGCTTCAAAACGTCACCTGGGGCTCTAAGCAATTTACTGGTTGTGTTGGAGCGATCGATAGAATTTTGGTTCAGATCAACCCTCCGAATAACACGGCGAAGTATTGGTGCCGAAAAGGTTTGTATGTACTTTCAGTTCAGACATTAGTTGATTCGGAGTACCGCTTTCTCTTCTTTTCAGCTCAATGTGTCGGTTTAACAAATGGTGCCTTGGCATATGCGTATTTAAGGGTTTGGGGCTACCAGTCTACTTTTTCATTGTTGGTGATGACGCGTATATTTGCACTGGAAGTCTTATTACTCCCTTTCTCGCGTCTCAGAAGCGAACGAAGTACGAAGATGGTTACAATTTTTTATATCGTCAGTATGGATGCAGGTAGCGCAAGCTTTCGGGGTTCTGCGACAGAAATGCCAATTATTGAAGATGATGCTAAAGTAAAAGGTTTCGAAATGGGCACAGACTGTGTGCATGTGTATGATATTATACAATTTCTTTATAGAGGAAAGGGAGGACAGAGAACTTTTGTTGTTTCTCATTAAACTGTATAGCGTTGATGAAGATATTAGGGCTAAGTACAGGACATGTAAGGAGACTTCATCGCTTTGTATTACTGAAAATACAGAAACGGTTCAATCTGGAGCGTCCGTTCCTTCTGTTAAGCTAGATAAACTCATTAAGATCTTTCGGGTACGTTTCAGGCTTCCAGTCTTGACTGAAGCTCTGACGACGCACCACGAGCTAACTAGCAATCCAGGTCGTCGTATTAACAGTTGATGGGTTCGGAACATTCCCATGCACACTGCTCCGATTCGCAAGAATCAAATAAATCTCCCATCGCATGTTGAACACGTAGTGAGGAGTGCTATCTAAGCGCCTCACGGGCAATAGAACAAGGTGAACTATAAAACTGAGACGCCTTGGGCAAGCTCGTGAATCAAGGCCACAACTACCCTTTCGACGACATAGTTCAATATGGATCTCTCATTCAATTTTAAAAACAGTGCGAAAACTGTCACGTAATCACCCTCTTCAGCTGCATTTTATGCTTTCATTTTTACTTCCAAATTTGTAGGATCAAATAAGAGCTCACTGGAAACTTTATCTCCATATTCCCCCTAGACCAAAATATTCCCAGGTGTCACCGCAGATTATAAACGGCCCTTAGCATACATCTCGAAGCGGATGATTTCCTCCTTCAAAATTATAATTGAAAGAGGTTTTTGCTCAGACAGGCGACCAGAAAGTGACCGCTGGTTAGCAATTTGTGCGTCCTCTTAATTCTCAGCCTGCTCGACATCGATTTTCACAGTATTTATCGCATGTCAACTGACTGTGAGACTCTCTTCTCTAGTAGACCGTAAAGTTACCTATTTGGGGTTGAATAGTGGCGGCTTCCTCTCTTTCGAAACATGGTAGACCCAGAAGTTCTTAGAGGCGGCTCCAGCGAACAAGACTTTACCGTCGGCCGAGTTGGTAAATGTCCTAAACCGCCCTTTTCGATATGTTGCTGTTCTTGCACCACGAACCCGTCCCAAAGCGGAGTCTCGAGCTCCGTCAATAGTGCCAGAGAAAGAGGCCTTCTCAAGACCCCATACCCCTGATTTTTTCGATTCAAAGCTTTCGTATGGTTCCGAATATGTACTTATCATACCCTTGTACAACACAAGTCACTCCACTGCCATCACTTTGTAGATTCAACAGTTTTCTTTTGGTAAAAATATAAAGATTCCCTCCTCCGCACACAAAAAATAGAGCAACTGTTTCATGTCACCCAAAACCCAAGGAGCAAATTACGATCGGCCGGATTTCTAGATATCGCAGAAAGAGAAATTTGATCTATGCACAAGCGGTAATTACTGTTCAAAACGAATAAGTTTGAAAAAGACACACCACAATACCATTGTAAAACCACCGACTAAATGCTACAGAGTTAAGCCTTTATCAAAGTAAATAGAGCAGGCATAACATCTGAATCCTTGGACTACTTTCTGAGACTTGTGCTTGGTCTAATTGCAATGAAGTTGGAGAGGTGGGATGGTCGTTATCTGGTTTTTCGAGCATGGTGCTTCCTGTTGGACAGTCTTGAGTGTTTCCCAAATCGAGATGCTATTTTCCACACTTCTTAGAGGGCTACGGGTGTTGGTCAGGCTCTTGTTGATCATAACTATTCAAATCCAATATTAATTCTCTAAATACTTTCGTGACGTCTTCTTCATCTGCAGAAGCATTGTCGTCTTCCACACCCTCTATCACAATACGCTTGATGCGCAATCTTATTTGGATTTCGTCTTCTTTCAAGCACCTGGAGTCCCCAGGCACTTTCTGGTGATAAGAATTGCCATCTTGACGAGAGCGCATATTTGCAAAAATTGCCAAGTCCTCTCAGAGTGGCAGTCACTAACGTCATGATCGCAGTTTAGGCATCTAAGGTATTGGTTGTAGATATGGCAGCACCAGTAGCCAGAACGGAAAGGGCTGTTGCAGGAGCAAGTGGAGAACGCATGGCTGAAGCGCCACGAGAAACTCATGCGATTGAACAGCACAGGAGCAGACAGGATTGACACGGTGAGTTATGGACGGCAATCAGATATAAGGGTATTGTTGGGTTTCATTGAAGGCCATAGAAAGGAGGTGGGAACGACGGACAGAGATGTGGTGAAAAACTGTCTCTAACGGGTGACGAATGCAAATGAATTGTAGGATAGGAGGCCGATAGCGGGTCGGGCTGAAACGAATGTGGGTCAAAAATGACTTCTTTGGCTTTGCGTTTCGGAAGAAGTCATGTCAAGCGTTGAGGTTGTGGAGATTGGCGCCAAGGTGAGTAGTGGGAGAGCTGCTCTTGGCGATGGGTTTTTTAATTCGAGAACAGTGATTTTGAGGTAATTTCGGCGTTGAGGGCTATATAATGCTGGACGCTGATTATAGGTGTGCAGATTCTAAGACTGGAACGTTCTTCCGCTCTGCTTTTGCGCTAGGGCTCTGATTACTAATGAGAGGTGTAGTATTCTACCCATTCTGACAGCTGATGCATCCTTTTTTTCGTGTAAGTACAATGATACTCATAGAAGTCTGTGACGGCATGGATTGATTTATGAGCGGCGTCCCGCTGAGGTGGTAAGTTTCACGTGCGAGTTGGCTTGCAACGGCGCATGTAGTGGATAGCCACGTGTAAGGCAAGTCTACCCTTCGTAGACAGAATCTCATTAGAGCCGATTACCCTATACTGTAGAGGGACTAATTGGCTAACCAAGTTTTGTATCTAGACATTAACTTTTTACCCTCACCTCTGTGCCCAGTACATATGGTACAGAGGTGAGCCCCAACTCCAAAGTAAAAGAGATAAAAACGGGTTCACAATTGACTTGCTTCCCGTTCAGAATCCCTCACCGGTGATCTGGACAAGCTACAACAAGTTTTTGTCCATTCAACAACGACCGTAGTCTATCAAACACCCTCATTAGCGAGTGGGTTTTTACAACCCCCATCTTCTAGCTCGCTAGTGGTGTTGCTCTATTACTCTCTTTTACTTTTGCCGCAAGCAACCAAGTTGGCGGTCTTAGCGCTGTACCAGGTGTCTGCTTCCTCCGCGAGAGAGAAGAATACAAGTGGTCTCCCGACTCAGAAAAACTGTTAGTGAAAACCATAACTGCTTCGACTCCGAATCTTGGATTTCTTCGGAATGCGGCAAACTAAACCCCAGTTTAGTACTGGCGCCTCGAGTCCGTTTGACTCACGCCCAAGACCGAGGCTCGCCTCATCTACCGAAGCAAGAGCTCGACTGTACCGACAGGCAATGAATCGCTCTCGCTCTGGGACTGATAGACGAGATCCCTCGGATGTCCCTGCACCCGTGGAATTGGCGATCGCGCCTCCAACGGATGCACCTATGGCCACTGAGGAACCTAGTGCTTAACAGGCCACGACTTTTGTTGAGGAATATGATTTACCCGCTGAGGTGCTTCGTCTCCGATCTGAGTCACACGCCTACCGTGTGCAGATCATTGGATTAGGATCCCAAATGATGGTCATTACCAAAGACATCGGGCACCTTCGTAAAGAGCAAGTTCTACCCACACGTCTAGGAGAGAAGGAACAAATGTCCTTGTTTTTGAAAACATTGAGAGAAGACTTCAACCAATTAATTGAAAGGCACAGTATCGCTCCTGAGGCTTTCTCGGGCCTGATCGTTGACGTGGAGGAAGTCCTCACTCGAGTTAACCCTCGTCTGGAACGCCTGGAGGCGGTGATAAATGAGCAGACTGCTGCTACCCCAGTCGTCATGGAGGAGGATGAAAACACTTTGAGGGAAGATCGTTCGAAGAAATTGAAATCAAAATCAAAGAGACGCAAGAACAGACAGTACAAACCGGAAACCATTGATAATTCGTCAAATTCGGAGGCTGTGGAATCCAGTTCTGACAATTTTGATTCATCAGGTATGTCCAATTACAACGCTTGTTATGATGATCATCGTAGTTCCCATTCAAGAAATAGGAACAAGTCTTCTTGGATATTAAGGAAGAAAGAGCCTAAGTACAAGGGGCTCAAGCTCCTTCTTTGCACGAGTCCGTTATATCGGAAGGTCCTGGACTAAAGGTCTTACGTCTGTGTTCTCGGAATGCTAGATAAGTGTGCTAGATAGCTAGTTTTGTAAATAAAAAGCCAAAAAATCTAAGAATTTTGCAGATTGCGCTAGTTCGGCACCTGAAAAAAATTTTTTGGAAATAAGAACTCCATGCATCTTAGTGTTTTGACCACTTAATACAGTTTAATCTGCATTTGCAGTTTACTGGTCACTTTTGACCGCTCTAGGTGGAGATCCACACCAAGGCAGTCGTCAGTACCTTCTACCTCATTACTGGCCCTTTTGCTTACTAGGCTCCAGCCTTCCACCAGGAGGGTATTTGAGGTTGAAGAAGTCCACCACCGCATTCTCAACCTCGTCCACCTCCCCACTGCTCAAGTTCCTCACACCCGGCTGCCCCACCACACACACATTCCCACCCTTATTCTCCACATCCTTACCAACCCTCCTCTTCTTCAGCCGACTCTCTCCAACTCCTCCCCCTTTCCATTCTTCTCTCCCCTTCTTCATCCCAGCCGACTCTCTCCAACTCCTCCCCCTTTCCATTCCTCTCTCCCCTTCTTCATCCCAGCCGGCTCGCCGCGTCTCCCTGGCGTCACCGGCGACCCTTTCGCTCTCCCCCTCTCCTCTCCCACCTCCTTCAACACCTTCCGCGCACCCCAAATCTCCCCCACCCCTTCCATGTGCACTTCCAACACCTTCACACGCCTCTTCAGTTCCTCATTCGCCCTCCACAGCTTCCCCATCTCCAGCCCCATGGGGATCCGCTCGACATCGCCAACGCCCGCGAAAGCTATCGACAAGAGCCACCGCAAGCGCAAGCGCACTCACCATAGTGCGGCCAGTAGTACCCGCAGCCTGCCACACAGCACCCCCCCTCGAAAATTCTCTCGGCCACCTCCGGCCTTTTATCTCCTTTTTTTGACCCGCTTTTCGCGCGCGCTCGCCCAATTTCAGTACCCTCGTACACCCCTGCATCTACGCTCCGGATGCCCTTCACCCCACGCATTGCTCACTCACACACTCCCATCCATATTCCGACACCTTCTATTATGTTCAGCGCTCCCTCACTACTCCCAATTTCATAGCCTTCTCATTTATAATAAATCCCACTCATTCGTAACACAAACCGCCGACTACTCATAAGCCCTCTTTCCCGTTATGACTTCCATAACAACACACACTCCTACAATTTTAACACAATAAACACCATTCAATATCATAAATCTAACCTCCTTCCCAAAAACCCCTAACGCCCATTCCTCCACAACCATACTCCTTCTCTATTTAATCACATCTCCACACTCGCCACCCCCACCACTTCTTCAATTCCAAGCACACCGCACTCCAAACACCTTTTGCAATCAACATGACCGACTCTCTCACTGCCATCCCTTGCACCTCCGACCCAGCCGTTATTGTCGGCAGAGGCCGAATCGGCACTTTGCTTCGCAACAACGGCACCCCACAAGATGCTTTTCTCTCAACTCAAGAATTCATCTCCGCGCAATACATCCCCGACGGCCCCATTTTCTTCCGCGGTAGAAATCATTCACTGGAAGCCGTCATTCAATTCTGCCCTTCCTCCCGCAGAGAGGATCTGGTCTTCCTTCAGAACGGAAACATTCTCCTCTTCTTTCAACCTATGGGCTCCAAAACTGCACCAAAGCCGTTCTCTTCCTCGCCGTCCCCTCCCTTAGCGCACCCCCCGAGGACGGTGTCACCCTCCTCAGTCCGCATGGTCTCACAACTGCCACCGGCAAATGGGCTCCCGCACTCGCCAATCGCCTCAGTACCGCAGGCCTCACTTGTCATGTCGCCGACCAGCCCTCCTTCTCTAAAGCTTACTACGAAAAACTCGTATGGATATCAGCTTTTAATCTCGTCGGCTCCTCTTATGGCTTTATCACAATGCACGAAGTTGCAGTACAACACCGCACAGTCGTTTCAACCATAATGAAAGAGCTCCTCGCCATCGTCACATCCGAAACAGGAATCGCCTACAATACAACAGAAACACTCCAAAAACTTCTGGCCCACGGAAAAACACTTACACAGTTCCCCACCTCCTTCTCAGACTTTGAGTTCCGGAACGTCTACTTCTACAACGTTTCTAACGCCCAAAAATCCATTGCAAACCGTGACCCCGCCCCTTTCCATACGAACTTCTTGAACGTCCTCCTCAATGGGTAGTACTTCATTCATATACCCCTTCCAATAAAAACAAGTCCTCCTTTCTAAAGCATATGTCCATCTCCTTCGCTGCCTCGATAAAGACTGCTATCCGCATGACACCACTTCAGAATATATGAAACGATATTAAGAATTGCTTCGTACATCACAAATCATCACTACAACCACTCTTCATAAATCTTCCAACTTTGCAATTAAGTCTGTACCCAATAACCGCTCCTACAGCCTATCAAAGGTTTTCATTCATAACAATTATTCATACTCCGCGACAGAGATACGGCAACAACCTAACAACTACTTTGATCACTACATATATATATCCACCGATGACCACCCTACTTCATTGCGCTCAACATACTGTATCCAGTCCCTCACAAATACCTTTCTACACAACACTCTCCTCTCCTTCTCAAGCATGCAGCGCTACGAAGCTTCCCTACCCCCTGGTTCTTCTGTCCAATGCTCAGCAGCTGTGGATATTCTTCCACAACGAACGGTTATCACCATCGACGAAGTCCTTCAAATCAAACTTCCAACCACCCAGAATGTGGTCGAAGTCAGAGGGTTCCAGAATCATATCACCAACGAGCTCATGGACGAGATTCGTGACATTTGTACGACCGCCAGGAGGCTCCCCACTCGCAACTCCCTACAGCAGCAAGATACTCTGAAACAACTGTTCAAAGAGCGGTATCATATCGTTACCTATGTGCAGCGTACAAGGAAGACTAGCAAACCGGAACGCCTTTACTAAGATGTTCAGTTAGCAAACACTCTTCACATCGACCTTAACGTTCACAATCACACTAACTACACTCTTCGGAGTTATAGACCCAGCTCTGCAATATACGCTTCCATTCAAATTCAACTCTCTCCTTCTGTTCATTCTCATAACGCTATTGAGGTGTCCTATCCAAAGCCTGCTACACATTCTCATAATCGAAGGAGGCGTACAATGTATAAACGCGTTATACGGGTCTCTACAAACTACGCCGTTCAATCCATACCAGCGATATACCTGGAAGAAACGAGCCTTTCTGGAATTCGGGGCTCTACTCCTTACTCTACTCATCCCCCTCAACGCCATACTTTTCCTCGTTCACCGCTTCATTCCAGTCAGCGGTACGCTTTCATCAGACGTGAAGACAAATTGTATCGCCTTCTCCACAGGAAGGGCCGCAGTTGGCGCTTTGGCATATCTTCTCCAGCTTTTTTCTATATCCTTCTTTCCAGAGTCCTATCTTAACACAAAGTTCACAATGACCCCGGAACCACGGAGAACCTCTTTTATGAACCTCGTGCTTGGCGCCCTCTCCCACTCTTTTCAACAGGCTTTATTCATATCCAGTCCGGTTGTAACCTTCCAACTACTCGGTATGAGGCTGTCGGCATGCACTTTCGCTGCACTCTCTTCAACCGCCTTCTCCACCTCTCGCATTGAGGGCCCTGGTGTTCCTATACTGCTTGGTAACACAGTGGATGTCGTAATCTTGATATCTTCGACAGTTGTCATTCACTATGAGAAAGTGAAAGCAAGTGCTGCTCTCACGCGTTTCAATCCAGTTGTTCAGGAGTTTCTACTGAAAGACGACTGATCACTATTACAAGAAAAGGGGACTACTCCACATATTACCTCAAATTGTACTCTTTATTGTTCAATAGGTAACAGATACTATCTAGTCGTCGTCGTCATCCATTATCATACCGCCGTCTTCATAGTCTCCATCTGTGTTAGCCGAGTTGAGACCCATCCCAGGTTCATCATCCTCTTCTTCATACTCCTCTTCCCCACTTTCAACAACTTCCATTTTATAATCTTCATCCAACTCCTCATCCTCATCTACCTGGACGTCTTCATCATCACCCTTGTTGGAATCATCCTCTTCGAACTTAGGCCGAAATGCTGGTTGCCTATGCACTGCGTCCGGTAGCTTGTACCCATCCGGTATTAAGTACATGTGATACCTCATGCAAACTTCCTTAACCAATGCATCCTCGTATCCAGCTCCAGCATGAAACACATCTCCTCTTCCAATAAAAATGGAGTACGGCGGAATCCTGAACTTCCTCACTACCATCGTCCGAGACAGTCGCTTCAAGCTCCTGTCGTCGGGCACGTACATGTTATGTGACCTCTCACAAACCCAAAGCATAAACGAACTCGCTCCCGACGCCATCATGAAGAACCCTGGAACCTCTCCGACGTTCTTCTCGGCATCGGTCAGTCCTCGAAAGTCCGTATGTAACACCTGCCTTGGACAGCCCTCCGCCGTACACAGCACTCGCCCCCCTGTTTCAGGGGCATACATCCTCTTCTTCCCCGACCGGTTGTTGCACAACCGAAGAGCGGCCGCAATCTGTCCAAACCTCGCATCCAACAATGCCCTTTTCCTCACCATTAAAATGTTGTTCTCGTCCCCCTCCACAGAATCCACAATCCCCACCTTCGTCGTAATGTACCGCCCAACTCCCTTCATTCTATCTCCAGCGTCTCTCTCCTCACCAGCGTTGATTATAGGGTCCCATTTCTTTCTATTCCCTTCAATCGTCAAGTCCGGTTGGTTCAAGAAATCCGTCTGGAAGAACTCGAGCAAAGTCCCAGTCACATCCCCATCGAAGTTTACTCCCCTCTTCTTCGCCTCATCCGCCATCCCCTCGTCCGTGGCAAACTCTTCCAGCACACAAAATCCTTTCTCCATCAGCTCACTTCTCTTAGTCGCGAAGTACTCGCGGGCCAAGTCATCCCTCTCCATTGCTGCCATCCATATCGCCTGCTCTTCATTCACAGGGTGGTCCTTCGTCGGTAGAATCACCCCAAGAACCGGTTCTTTCGTGGAACCCAGTTCCTTGTGCCTGTTATGAGCAGCACGCCAATAAACCGCATGGTGCACACTTTTCAAGTCTTCTACCCTCAAGCACTCCGCCCTGTGCTTGTTCCGTAGGTAAATCATCTGCATCCAGAGGTGCTGATGCTTCACTCCATTTTCACCCGCCGGCCACCCGCTCGGAAGTGCATTCACCAAGTACACCCACGACATACCCGACCCCCCCGCATACGGTCCCGCCCTCCTCAGCCCCTTCGAAACACCCTCCGGATTATTGTCTTCGAAGCCACGCATTTGCATACCTTCCTCCTCTTCGTCCCCTACAAATGCACCCTGCCCCCCATCATCATCCAGTTCATCGTCACTCGATGAGAAAACATTGAGTACATGTTCCTTCAAGAAGCGCTTCAGCTCTTTCCTGCTCATCTTCTTGAACACATCCACCACGTCAGCCGGTAGTTGAGCCGCAGATGTGCCCACCGTCTTTCTCCTCTTCCTCTTCCGCTTTAAAGGCTGTTCATACTCGCGTTCATCATCACTAATGACCACAGCCTTTCTCTTCCCCTTTCTCTGTCTAGGTTCCATCACCATCTCACCCGCAGCATCCAGCCCGCGCTCAGTACCTTTTCTAGTTCGTGTGATGCGTCTGGGAACCACGGGTTCCTGGTGGGGTACTGACTCCCCAGCACTAGACGAAGGAACATTCACAGAAGGTGGCACCTCCACCACATCCTTCTCCGCACTTGGGGACGCCAGACTCACTTTCAGACCGCCTTCAATCCGCCTTTGTGCGGTTTTCATCCTCTTCGACACCAACCCCGGCCACAACCGCTTCGGACCACTGAGTTCCATCTTCGCTGTTTGCATGCAAAGGTACTCCCTTAAAGACACCTCGTTCTTTCCCATCACAATTGTGCTGTCTAGAACCTTCGCTGCCGTCAGACCCTTCTCCTTTCCCGCCCTTTCGCATAGTTGGAACATTCCTATGGCGCATTGGAAGAACTGCTTTCGCGTCTCTTGGAAACGTCCCATATTCCCCGTAGAACCCATCCTCACCCTCACATGTAGCTGCAAACAACGGATTGCGAAACGGAATATTTCGTCTTCGAGTCCTAACAACAAGTCACTCGACACATGCGCAAGCGTTAGAACTGGACCCTCCTTTCATACGTTCTCAAAGAACTCCAGGAGACCTTCGCTCCTGACGAATTTCAACCCAAGAGTCGCATAGCGATTCAAGTGGCGCAAGCTGAAGATTCATATAGCTTTGCTCGTCTTCAGCGCCCCAGCTATCCGTGTCGGAGTAAGGTCAGCCAACTTGGTTCTATTGTCGTCAATCAAGTTGCAAATGAAGGACACTGTCGAATGAACCTTGTCGGCGAAACTCATCTTCAACACATTTGAACTCATTTCATTGAGTACATTACCAAGACCGAGCACTTCGTTCAGCGATAAAGGCTTCCGGTCCTTGCGTCTCCAAAGAACGACATCAAGAGACCGCACAATTTCCAACCACTTTCTCCCTTCAGAGGGATCATTCTTCAGATCTCGCAGAACCAAGGCGCGGTGATGACCGTCAATGAGTATGACAGGCACCACTACCCTCCCATTGTGAACAATTTCACTGAAATCTAATTCCATTCCCCCGAAGATGGCAACAGCAATCGACCCTGCCGACGCAAGCCAGCCAAACGTTTTGCACTTTGCCATCGTCGCCGCCTTGTGTTCCGCATTCACACTTCTGACAGTCTTCTCGGGGATTTGTATGTCATCTATGTCCACAATCAAGCGGCACTGGTCATAGTCTGAAACAGAGATCTTCTTTTCCACGACAGTCCTATCCACTTCCTGCGAAGGAACGGCATCGCCGTCATCGAACAACTCCAACTCGGGACCGGTGTGCAAATCCCCGCGTACATTCACCGCTGACCCCACCTCCACAACATCTTCATCAGAATCATCCTCTATGGTCACCCTCTTTTTCGGCTTGACGGGTTGCTTCATGGCCGGCGGCACTGTTGTTGGCTGTGCCCTCTTCCCCCTCAAAGGCGTAGCAGACTCCTTCGAGGGGGTTGCGCTTTTGGGAGTCTCCGGCCGAGGAGGCCCTGGAGTCAGCACAGAGGAGACGCATGTCATCATCGAGGTATCCCATGCGTATATACCTGCCGACACCATATCCTTCAGCAACTCCGGCGGCTCCTCTGCTCCCTTGAAAGATTACGGATACTTGTAGTTGATCCCCTCCTTAATTTCAGTCCTCCAGATGGCCACCAAGTCCTCTCCCGGCTTCGCAGACTCGCGCAACGAATGGCCATGCATCGCTCTGCAAAGCGCCTTCCCGGCCGCTCCACTGCCCCCAACACCTCTCAACTCCGCAGTGCCAACCATAGTACCCTTCTTCTTCCCTGTCCCATCCGCCAGGAACAACGCCACCCTATCCCCACCAGCCAGATTGTTTCCCGATGTAGCTTTTCGCGGAGTGGCGCGTGGAGTACCCCGCGGAGTACCCCTCGCTTTCGCTTTGCCTCGAGTCATCATTTGAATCGGATCGTAGTCGGTCGAGGTTGCAAATGGTCGCAGAGCGCTTTGAGCCTTTTATGGTATACAGACTAAGACGTATTAGATCGAGCTCCTTTGGTGGCGACTATCCGGAACACTCCCGAGAGCAGTTCGTTGCAATCAGCCTGAACTACGTCCGCTTAGTTTCAAACTCAAGAAACTCCTTGTCTCTTTCCATCACAAACACGCCTATTGGCTTGGTAGGCGATACAAGAAAATAAAATTAAAAAATTAAAAATATCCTGACGGCCGACAGAGGTGCGCGCCGACTTCATCGGGGGTCCCCGATGAAGTCCCCGCGCACCTCTGTCGGCCGACATAATACATATAATTTTGTAATTTTTGGAATGCTCAGGTGTACACGGTGCACTCTGTCGGCCGACAGAGGTGCGCTCCGACTTCATCGGGACCCCCGATGAAGTCCCCGCGCACCTCTGTCAGCCGACATATACATATAAATTTTGTCAGGTGTACACCGACATAATACATATAATTCTATAATTTTTGGAACGCCCAGGTGTACAAGGTGCACTCTGTCGGCCGACATAATACATATAATTTTGTAATTTTTGGAACGCCCAGGTGTACACGGTGCCTTCTGTCGGCCGACAGAGGTGCGCAAGGACTTCATCGGGACCCCCGATGAAGTCGGAGCGCACATCTGTTGGCCGACAGTCGACTAATAACTCAGAAACGCATCATGCGTGATGTTACGGCGTATTTGTCGGCAGACAATTCATCAACATGTTGTAGGGACACCATTCGGGCCATTTGTGGGCCGCCAGGAGTGTGCTGCGACTTCATCGGTGGACCGATGAAGTCGCAGGGCACCCCTGTCGGCCGACAAATACGCCATAACATCACGCATGATGCGTTTCTGAGATGTTGGTAGACTGTCGGCCGACAGAGGTGCGCTCCGACTTCATCGAGGGTCCCGATGAAGTCCCCGTACACCTCTGTCGGCCGACAGAGTGCACCGTGTACACCTGAGCGTTCCAAAAATTACAAAATTATATGTATTATGTCGGCCGACAGAGGTGCGCACGGACTTCATCGGGACCCCCGATGAAGTCGGAGCGCACCTCTCTCGGCCGACAGAGTGCACCGTGTACACCTGGGCGTTCCAAAAACTACAAAATTATATGTATTATGTCGGCCGACAGAGGTGCGCGGGGACTTCATCGGGACCCCCGATGAAGTCGGAGCGCACCTCTGACGGCCGACAGAATGCAACCAGGATAGCTGCGAAGTCGTTCCGCAACAACCGTTCTTCCGTGCGCGCTCCTCAACCGTACTCACAATCTTTCCGTACCCACCCGCACCCACCCGCACCCGCTGCTCTCTTTCACTCAGGCTCTTGTGACGACCGCCCGTGAGGTTGTTTGAACATGTACATAAATGGCTCCAGAACCCACGAGAACTTCTTCATCGCCTGCGGCAGACACCTTCGAAATGGGTAAACTGTTTGGTACGGGGGATGAAGTTATCAGGGCGTGTCTGGATTGGCGTGATCGTTACGCATTAACGAGGCGGGAGGAAGATGAGCCGCGAAAAGTGGGGCACACTGCATTCATCGATTTCGCAATTGCCAATCGCCACATCCTACCGGAGACCGCGAAGTTTTTTTATACTCTCCTAGGTCCCGACCACACCAATTACACAGAAGATGAGCTCCGAGTTGTAGGAATGAGGGGCTCGAACTGTCAGAATTATTTCTCGGCGAGGTTGCTGGATATAAGGGATGGGGACCCAGATAGGCGCGTGAGGGACTTTTGGAACGCGTACGAGGCGGTGGAGTTCAAGGGCATCCCGAAGAATATCACTTTGACAGAGTTCTTCAAAGGTCTGGATACAACCCGAAAGAAGGCGAGCAAAAGCCGGGCTCCATTCGCGACCGACTTCCCGACAATGTTCCAGAGGTTGCTGTTCCTCATTTGTATTCAGTCGGTCTCTATGGAGAAGAGAAGAGTCTCCCGAAAGCGAAGAAAGCGGGACAGAACCTACGATACGCCATTTTCGAAGGTGGCGATTTATTACAAACCAGGAGCTCAGCGTGTGGGCTTTGGTGTGCAGCTCGTCAATAACGCGTGGGACAGCTTCGCCCAGTATTTGGGATTCCCTGGCGTGGAATTAATGGGTTTGCCCTTTATCCATCTACGATATTCTGATATGCAGTTCCAGGCAATCGGAAACAGAAGGGATGGGTTCTCTCACAAGGACATGGCCCAACGACTCCTTCCTGGTAGAAACCGTACTTTATTGGAGGAGGATGTCGTCCCATGGGCGTGGAACCTGCCGGAGTACGTTGACACTCCACTTCGTATGTTGGCCAAAGAGTTTCTCGCTGACCTGCACAAAGTGGTGGTGAATGAGCAGCTTTACTCTATATCAGCTCCGGAAAGATGGGACGTTCTAAAACCGTTTACATACACTTTGCCTAAAGTGTTGGCGGAGAGATTCGACTGCTTCTCGAACTCTCTTATCTCTACCATCTCGGAATACATATCGCCACTAAAGCTGCGAGGGAGTGTGGAGGTGGAAGTGGTGGCTGCGACAAAGGCGGAACCTACTATGGTTATGGAAGAAGACGAGATAGAAGTTGTACCCCCTGAGAAAGATTCAGAGGCTCCGGCGGTGGAGGGTGGAGAGGGAGTGGAGGGTGGAACCGGGAATGAAGAAGAGAACATGGGTGTTGGTCAGCATTCTTCCACAGCTGGACCAAGGTCGGTCGAATCTGAGTCGGTGGATATTCTGCCGCCTCACGACCTTACCTCTCTGGATGATATAATGTCTCTCCAAAAGTGCGAGTCGGAGATGGATAAGCACTGTCGAATGTACAATTGTACTTTCGAGAACCTGGTGGAGATTGACGAGACATTGCGCAGCAATGGGGTCTCTCCGATAGGGAAAGTGCAGTTGGTTCTCACGGACCCGCCGTATAATATACGTGCGAAGAAGAACAGGAAAAACAGCTGGTACGACGTTCTTAACCGGCAAGACATGGTGAAGACGACGAAGCTCATCTCTAAACTTCTGCGTCCGGGAGGGCATTTCGTTATATTCTGCGCGATTGAGCAGGTGAACGAATGGAAAGAAGTGTTGGGTCGAATTGGTGCAAAGGATGAGAATGGACAGAAGAGCAGGTCGTTTGTCGTAGACAAGGTCCAGCTGCACTTCATTCGCTCTCAAGGCAATCCGATGCGTAATCCCGGGCTTAGTTCGTGCTCCCTGTGTCCCGGAACAGAGTACGCCATTCATGGAGTTCGCAGCGGGTTGTCCTACGCCGAACAACATGGCATGGTGAACTATGAGAACTTCAGCTATGTACCATCGCGATATCCGGGTTACCATAGCGTGATTGACCAAGTGCCTCCCATGTCGAATGGTGAAACACTTCTATGGAGAAGGAAGAATGCCAAAGGAGCAGTTACGTATCAGAAAGTGCGGGCGGAACAGAAGTCACGCGCTTTGCTGAAGGAGGTCATTAGCAGGTTTTCTCAGCCGGGAGACATAGTGGTGGACCTCTTCGCCGGATCATTTTCAACGGCCATGGCATGCATGGAACTGGAAAAGCACCGTCAGTTTCTAGGGTGTGAGCCAGATCCGCAGTGCTTTGCTCATGCGAAGCACGCCGCTACAGTGAAATTTGCGTCATGCATGCGGAATAACGAGACGGACATTCATATAACGCAAGATGTTCGGAACGCTGTGACTCGAGTGACATGCTTGTTTCCGGACGTCGTCATAAAGCGTTCGAAGTCCTGGAAAACACCTACCGGATTTCCCGAGCATCAGATGTTTCCACCCCATATCGTGGATTTTCTCTCCTCCATGAGGCAGGATAAGAATATATCGGAGATTGGGCGACGGCAGGCGCTGTATGAGTGGCCAAGAAGTTTTCAAGGAAAGATGTCACTGTTGGATTGGAATGCTATTCTGGCAGTGGAGGCGACAGTATGTGGTTGTCGGATTGCAAAGTCGACGATAAGGCACCCGAATGCTGGAGTTGGTGTGTACACAACACGCCGGGTGATACAAGGTGAGACTGTTTGTTACTTTTACGGGACTTTGGTGTACCATAATCTTTCAAAGCGGAAGGAAGTTCATAAGGCATACGGAGGGGGGCTATTGAAAGCGACTGCTGATCGTTTTCGGCAGTACGCGATGGAGATAAGCGTCCGAGGGGAAGTGTTTCACAAGCTACCAGGAAGAATTAGTGGGGTGTCTCTTATTCCGGTGTGGATTGTCCCTGCTCCATTTTGCTTGGGGGGAACAATTAACGACCCCAAGTATGTGGAAGGGGATAGGGACAGGGATGCGGTTGAAGACGGGTTAATGAGACGCCGAACTGCAAATGTTCGGGTCATCAGAACTCCGGGGACGGGGCGGACCCCATTTCAGTTGAGAGATTATAGATTGCTTTCTGTGCAAGCAATTCGATATATAGAAATAGGAGAGGAGCTGTTCGCGGATTATTGGACAGAGTATATCTGGAGTATGAATAACACGCCAGTCATATTAATCGATTAAAAGTGCATCGCTTTTGTTACTTTACTTCATTGTAGTGTACCAGATATTGTGGGCTTTTACTATGTTTGTCGCTACATATAACGTCAAAGCGTGACGTAGTACATATGCTAAAGGAAAGTCATGTACACCGAAGGAGAATACTTTCCCAATATGTGGTGCGTTCGAGCGCATATTTAAAATATCTGAAAAGTTTGGGGGTTTTCTGAGAACACGAAAAGGGTGGAGGTATATTTTTGGAAGCAGAATGTTTCGAAGCTTCTCTCCCATCCATCGCATTGCAACGCGTGGAAGACCATACCACGATCGCTCTCTCTCTCTTCAACCATGGCTCCGAAGCGCAAATCGAGAAGCGAGAACACTAGCGGGCGCGGTACAAAATCACGGCGGCATGGAGGGGATGCGGAGGGCGGAAGGGACAAGGGGCGTAGGCTCCAGGGCGCGAGTGGAGAGAAGGGAGGCGTGCGCCTGAGAGGTAGATCAAGGGAAGATGGTGGGGAAGGAGAGGCGAGTGGGGGCAAAGGAAAGGCTGTTCGCGCAAAGGAGACGGTGACGGAGGAGAGTGCGGAGCAAATCACGTCGCCTACGGGAGAGATGGTGCGGAGCGGCGATGGAAAACGGGATGGCGTGCGAAGCAACCGCACGCGTGTACCTAGAAGTGGATTGCGGGGGAGGGCGAGCAGAGCTCCAGGGAGGACAAGGAGAGGGGATGCATCCGAGCGGACTCTAAGTGCTGTACTCACGTCTTCAGCTGATGTGGAGCCGGTAAATCCATGCTCTGCACCTGAAGGAGGTGAAGAGATTCCGAATGACAGGACGAAGGGGCGTAAGGAGGGAGAGAGAATGATCGGAGAACGTGGATCTCGCCTCAGAGGCGTTGAAGAAGCAGGGGCATCGTTTACGGGTATGAGGAAAGAGGACGGTGATGATGAGATACAGAAAGGGAGAATAGAGAGTAGCCGTGGTGGGGAGGGTAGAATAGGTGGACCCAGTAGTGGTCTAATCGCGGGCGCAAGAGTCGTTCGAGAGAGAACAGAAGGAGAGAGTGTTGGAGTTACCGCGGGGGAACAGGCGGAAAGATGGGAGGGGGCGAACTTGGATTACGTGGAAGAAAGGAGAGAGCGTGCAAGGGAAAGAATGGGGAGTGTTCGAGTTACAGGAAGAAGAGCGATAGACGAAAGGGAAAGCAGAGAAGTGCATGTGAGTGAGGGGGGGAGAAGGGGGTTTGCTGGAGGGAGAACACGTGGTTCAGGGGAGGAAGGCGATGGAAGAGCAGCAGTTCTTTCTCATCAGGGAGAAGATGTCGAGCGTTTGCCACCGAGGAGAGGGGTGGGTTTGGGAGTTGAAGGGTTTGAGGTGAACGCAAGGCGAAGGACGCCGGAAGGTATGCGAGAAAGGAGAAACATTGTATTTACAAGGAATAATGATAACGGGGAGAATGCGAATTCAAATGTCGTGGAGAACGCCGTCCGTATAGTGGAAGATGAAGCAAGTGATGATGACATAGTTTTGTTGCCGCGGTCGATGCTAATTGAGAAGATGAATGTGTTGAAGGGACAAATGGGACGTATGAAGGAAGACAGGTACAGTGTGATGGTGAGTTTGAAAATGACCCAAACGGAGCTGGATCGGGCGAGGGAGGAAATGAAGCAGCAGAATGTGCTGATTGAGAGTTTGAGGGAGGCGTTGAAAGGTAGAATCGCTGGGGAAGGGAGGGGGGAGGGAGGCGTGACGCGGCGACGAAAGTATGACATTGGAGTGCAGGAATTCTTTTATGGATTTGCACGTCGTGTGTATGATAGGATTCTTCATTATGCAAAACTGGAGGCATCGGAACTTTGCTTCGACACCGAGAATGTGGGTCGAAGCTGGAAAAATAGAAGTGAGGCGGTTGGGGAGAGTAGGGAGGAAAGCATGTTTGTGGTGGGAGAGAAGGAAATGGTTCCGAGATGTCCATTTGAGGTTGCATATGAGATGAGACCGTATACGCCGTCGACAGAGGGCGGGAGCCATTTGTTGTTGAAGCACGTGGTAGAGACTGAGTTAATGGGAGAGAAATGGGAGTCGATAAGGGAAGCGGGGAGGAGAGAGGAGTGTGTGAAAAATGTAAGTGCGGATAGGTGCTTGAGACAGAGGATGAAGCAGACATTGAGCGATGTGGTTGGGGTGCGGAAGCGAGCTGCGCTTGATAAGCTGTTTTCTATGCTTGGATATGATTTGATCGCGAAACGAGCTAAGGTGACTGAAGGGACGGAGCTTTGGGCGGAGTTGAAGAAGCAGATTGAGGAGGCGCAGGAGACGTTGATGGGGTCGGGGGAGGATGGGAGAGGTAAGCTGTGTGCGTGGAGAACGAGTGCGATTGAAGATATTACTTATTCTGCATCGAAGGTGTCTGAGAACTTGGAGGACTTTGGTGAGGCAGATATGTATTTTCGAAATCAAGTGTCGTTGAAAGTGTTGGAGGAGTTTATGGGCTACGCGGTAGAGAGTCACAGAAATGGAGAAAGGCAGTATGTGGATGGGACGGTGATGCATCTTGCGCGACTTGATGCATGGATTGGATGTGTGGTGACCACGATGGATAGAGACGTTGGGCGGGGAGGCCAAAGGCAACTTTTGTTCTCGACGCTGTTTGGGAGGTTTCTGCCACTGGCTGTTGAGGACATATTGAGGGTTGCCTGGAACATGGTGAAGGATGAGTATTCTGAGGAGTTTGAGATTGATGGATTCTGTGGAGGGCATCGTAGAGATGTGAGTGGGAATAAGGAGAGAATCGCGACGGTTGGGCTATGGATACCGTCGAGAGAGAAAATCTATCTGGCGATAAGGGAGGAGTTTTTCATGGAGAATCTCACGAGAAGACTTGGAGCGGTGTTAGATTGCTATATAGCGTCATGTGGACCAGAAGAACCACGGTTCAAGCGCTTAGCGTTGGGGAGTAGGCAAGGAGTGGGAGAGTGATAAGGTACGGGGGGATAAGGGGGTAAGGAGGTGCAGCAAGATGGGGGTCGGCTATGGAAGAAAAGCAGCGGTGCCTATTTTATTGGATCATGTGCCTTGGGAGGTATTATTATGGGTGCCACCCAGTGGTGGTGTTGTGCCACCCAGTGGTGGTGTTGTGCCACCAGTGGTGGTTTTGGAGAAGTAGGGCTTGGCAGTTGGGTCTCGGTAGAATCTGTTCAGGTAAAATCGATGGAAGCGCCAGTGCAATCGAGGGGTGAAGGGGGGTGCGGGGTAGTTTTGGCGAAGTACATGAACGGGGCCGAGAATGGATGAGGATGGTACGAGGCCGAACCAGGGGGAGACGTTGTCGGAGTTGGAAGTGTTTGAGATAGGAAGGGGGTGGGCGGTGTTGTTATGTTCGTCGTCTGTTGCCCATCGGAGGCAGATGCAATTGAGAGAGACATCGACTTGATCCTGGGGTGGAACGAGTTCGAGGAACTGAACGAAGGCGAACTCGTTATGAGTGGAAGGGGAAGAAGGGGTGGTGAAGCGAAGAAGAGAGTTGAGCTTGCAGACCCAGGCGGTGGGAGTGGGGTTGGAGAAGCTGGAACCGGCAACGAGGATGTTGGAGAACTTTGGGGTTTTAGAGGGACCGAAGGAGGGAGCAGCGAAGATACGTTGAATGAGTGGGAGAGGGGGATCTTTGACGGCGAGCTCGTTTCGATCGGCGATGTAGTCGTCTAGGGTTGGGGTGAAGCCGCCGACGACGTATGCGGAATTGACGAATGTGAGACGGGTTTGGCGGAGAGTGGGGGAGTCCTGGTTGAGAGCTAGTGTTTCGAGTGTGAGTGTGACGAAGGAGGGGAGTGCGAGGGTTCCAATCTGTGAGATGATGGCGATAGTGTCTGGGGAGAAGAGGTCCTGAAGGGAAGAGATTGTTGAGTGGGGGTTTGCTCGAAGGAATTTGTGAGCGGTGATGAGATCGGAAAAGGAGGTGTGCTTGCCATCACGGACGAAACCTGGTTTGCGGGCTTGGAAGGGAGGAGGAGGGGCATGGGAGGATGAGGTGACGGAAGGATCAGCGGAGAGAGAAATCCAATTGTTGACGGCATCGGAGCGTTCGATGGCACGGATGGTTTCGTTGTGCGCGGTGGGTCTGCGCTTGGAGGTTCGGGAGTAATGTGCTTTGAAGAGGGTATGGGCTTGTTCGAAGATGCCTGCATCGTTGAAGTGGAGACCCTCAAAGCGTCGAATGTCGTCTACGATGTGATCGAGGAGGTGGAATTTGAGGGTGCCAAGGTTGGAGGTATGGTATGGACCGAGAACATCGACAGCTCTGTGCTTGAAGGAATGGATTTGGGAGGCGAGTTTGGCAAGACGAGAAGTGGTCCATTCGGGGACGGAGTTGTAGCACATGGAGGTGAGGAGGAGGTCTGTGTACTTGGAGAAGACGGTTGTGATGGGAGAGGAATTGGCTTCGTCACAGCAGCGGTCGAAGAAGGCGCCGATGAAGGGGAAGACCATGTCGAGGGCGCGGTAGTCTTTTGCTTCTAGCATGCCGCGGACGCCGTCAGTTGTGAAGAAGCCGTTGAGGGACTGCCCGCTTTCGGAAGTAGAGAAGTCGATGTGGAGGCCGGTAGCTGGGGAATGATTTTCGATGGCGGTGAGGATGAAGTTGGAGTGCTTGAGGATGGAGGTGCGGACGGAGTGGAAGGAACGGCGGGAGTTTGTGGAGCTGATGGTGGTGAAGAGGTGTTCTGATCTGAGACGTTCGATGGCGACGAGCTTGATGAGTTTGGAAACGCCGAGGTAGAAGTTGTGGAGGGGTTCGAAGGGGAAGATGTTGTATGGGGTGAGGAGGGGGGTGATGTTGAAAAGGGGGTAAGACTCGAAGAGGGAGGGGTATTTTGCGAGGGAGAGGGAGTGGAGTGCTTGGAGAGCTTGTTGCTTGAAGTTGCGCGAGACTCTTGGCTTGCGGGCGAGGAGAGCTGCTTCGGAGTCCTTGAGGAGGGAGAAGTGTTTGTTGCGGGCTGCAAGGGTGAGAGGAAGAGATCGAGGGGGATGGACGTGAGAGTGTTGGTGGAGTTGTGAGCGAGGGACAGAGCATCTTTGGCAGGGGTGCTGGGGGCGGGTGCCGTGGGAGATGGCGAGAATATCCTTTGCCTCGGGAATGTCTGCGCAGTAGCTGGCGATGATGGGGTGGCATTGACGAAGAACGCCGTCTGCGTCGCGGAAGGGGAAACCGGGGAGGGCGGAAGAGAAGAGAGGTTGAAGGAGGGAGGAGATGGTCTGCTGTATGAGTTCCATTTTTGTTTCGCGGGGGATGGAGGAGGAATGAGTGATGATATCTGCATCTGGAGAAGAAGTGATTGGGGTGAAGGAGGTGGGAAGATAGCCCAGGAGTGTGAGATTGTCGGAGATGCATTTGCGGCGAAAGGAGTCGGAGAAGTTGAGAAGGGTGATGTGGAGTGGGTAGGAGGTGATGGAAGAAGATTTGAGAGAGGTAGAGGACTTGTCGGAGTAGATTTGTACGAGGCCGATGAAGGAGTCGATACCGGTGGAGTGAGGGAGATGCCAGACGATGTTATCTTTTGTGGACTGCATGATGGCGGTCTTGAGTGCGGGGACGACTTTTGAGCCGAGGGTGGCTGCCATGGGGTGTGCGAAGGCGGGGGAGCCGGAGGCGGATGTTTGGGAGATGGGGTGGAAAAAGGTGTTCTTGAAGTGTGCGAGGGCGAGCTGTTGTTTGAGGACATGGATTGCGTCTTTCTGGAAGAGGGTTGCGGAGAAGCGTTTGTGGGGATCGAATATCGTGGAGGGGGCGAAACCAATGGACCTGATTCTCTGGTGGAAGAGGTCTGCCTGGAGCTCGAGGCATTGCTTTGCGGAGGAGACTGAGTTCCGGAATGTTGATTCGGAGAAGTGGGGATCATTAAGGAGAGTGATGAGTTCGTCAGCCTTTCGTTGTCCAAGCTTGGAGGCGATGGAGGAGATGTAGAGGACCATTTTCTCCAGGTGGGGGTTGTCGAGGGGGGGAGTGGAAGGAGGGAGGGGGGGAGAGAGCGAGAGAGGAGGGGGAACCGAGAGGTGCAGTGGCGACGTGGATGGCGTCCTGGGTGTGGAGGGAGAGAGAGAGCTGGTCTTGGAGGTAGGAGTCATGGTGTGCGAGAGGGACGTTGTCGGAAGGGCGATGTGAGGGAGGAGGATGAGGGGGGAGTTGTGAGGTGGACTTGTGGCGTTTTGTGCGGGGGGGGAAGTTGGGTTCATTTCGGCCAGGGGAGAGGAAGCGCTTGTTGGCGGAGAGGCGATGAGGGCACCTTCTCTGGTGCCGCTGGAGGGCGGGGATTTCTCGGGCGAAGAAGGAGTAACTGTTGAAGCAGCAGGAAGGCATGGTGGGTGGAGGAGAGGTGGTGGGAAAGAAGTTGGTAGGGGGCGTAGACGGAGAGAGAGTATGGCGCACACAGGGCACGTGACAGGGGAGGGCGGTGGAGAATAATATAGAATGCAAGGCACGTGAGGTCTGCCAGGTCGGGCTGCGATTCTATTGCGATTGATATGGATGGTACTAAATGTTCAATTTCTATTTTGAGGTCCATTTTGGGACCGGTTGTTTTTACTAATCTGTCAATCTAGAGCGCACAAAGATTGAATCTGCTCCTGCACCACTTCTCTACTTTTACCTTTAAACTGCGGCGACAGAAAGATTCACGCTAGTTTTACCTCCATCAAAACTAGAAAAACTGCAGATATGTGCTAGTTTTCCTTCCCATACAAACTAGCACTAATGAACAAATGAAAATATTCCGAAATTAACACTTCCAAATTTGGATAAATTCACGGGTTTTTCGGTCATTTCAATTCGTCCTTTTTTGACCACTGAACTAGCATTCCGAGAACACTGACGTAACGCCTACAAAAGAGAGAAAAGAACCGATCCAGTCGCGAAACAGCAAAAGTTAAGAACCACATCAAGCTGTTAAGGATTGGAATAAATGATCTAGTCTTTGATGGAAAACCCCCCATTCTCGTCATCGAGTTCCTTACTCGTATCGTTGTCGACGTGGATACCCTAGAAATAAGTCAACCTCAGGCTTAGGTTTCATTTCCCCACACCTTGGTAGGTTTTGCGTCAGAGAAATATCGTTCTGTCTGCTCATCCTTAATAGCCACCGACGGAGGCGTAACCTCCTGGCCCGAGGCATTATGTTACTTAATGCAAAGCTATGTGACGTCCAACGCGGATCGACAGTTTATCCTGGATCTTCGTAATGTGACCCAGAAACCTAGTGAAGGAGAAGCAGAATACAGCTCAAGGCTTAACAAACCGCCACTCGCTCTGGAAACTTTCATTCAACTGAAGACAATGTTACGTTGTTCATCGATGTGCTAGATCCCAATATCAAGTCTCTAGGGGCTCGATTTCCAGAGAAGAATGCTAGAGCCTCATTTCTGAACTTGGTTGATTTTGTTTAAGTTGAAGGTGATGCCGTGAGAGCTCGCGGAAACACGCATTACACCACAAAACTTGGTTTATCGAAGACAGAGAAGCGACGCAAACAAACCGCGAAGTCCGCTCACAATGTATAACATCAGGAATATCCTGTAGACTCCCGAGAGTCCTTTTTCAGTAGGTATGATGACCCACGGCAGCACAACGCTGTCTATTTGATAGATTATTGGGAGTCATAAGTGCCGACAGACGAGTTACCTCATTTGTAGACACAGAATGAAGAAGCCGCAATGGCTATGGAGGGCACACGCCCAGTATATTGCGCATAAAGGGTTTCCCCAGAAGGAGGGTTCAAGAATAGCAAACCCGGATGGTTGGGAACTCGGGTTGCATACCGATCCCAGCCAATGACAGCACCCAGCCGAAAGGCATTACTATGCTACCTGTTTTACGGTCGTCATCATCATCTGTCCGCAGATTGAACACTTCCTGATAAGTATTTAATGCACTTTCTTAAGAATTACGAAGCCCTCTCGGACGAGGAAAGAAAACGAATGCCGGCTGGTAAACACTGAAGAGTATAGAACTGGCTTAGCCACAGCCCCGGAATTTAATCTGGAGCCCTAGGGGTTCAGAACCCTGAAGCATTGCAGTCAAACCCGCAATTTGGGAGTAACGCGCCCAGAGCGAAGGAAACCAATCAGTCGGAAAACTAATTGAGGAAACACCAAGCAGGTCGTTTCTAGGCCGCACTGTAGTGCCGATCAGAGAGAACTCGTTTCCCTGTTCACACGTTTAGAGTTCCAAGATATTGATGAGGACTCATCACATTCCGTCTAGCAAATTGAATCTGTCCGTTGGAAAGCGAGTACAGTTTGACTGTGAACATAAACGCCCATGGCGACGCTACGTGTGTCTGTCGAAACGAAAGAACTTCATTATGATGATGCGGGAGAGATACTATAAAATTTACGCAGACATTGGCTCGGATAAGACTTTCTCAATCCGTGGCTTGACCGTCCTTGACACAGGGGCAAGACCGAACATTATTCGGATCTCCGAACTATCAGCAGCAAATATGAAACAAATCTGATATGGTTCGCTGCCAGATATCTGAAATGCTAACATGAATGCAGTGCGAACACTTGGAACAGTGAGACTGCTCGTTCGACTGGGGCACTTTTTAGTGAATGTATGGTTTATTGTCGGCAATTCGCAGGCTGCACCAGATGTACTAGACTGTGACTATTGCGTCAAGCTCGTTGAAGCAATCCGCCCCCGGGGACGACTAGTCGCGCTGGACGATGGCTTAACGATGCCAATAGTGCGAAGACCATTACGGAGAGCCCCTACAGCAACTCCACTTCCGTTCTCCATGGAATAAGAGCTGGCTCGTGGTCGTACATTACTGAAGATTTTCGTTTCGAATCATACAGTACTAAAGACTCAATCCCAAATCTGGGTACAACTCAAAACAGAACGACATCTTCTCGTAGTAATAAAGCCTGTATCCGCTATGTACGAGCATCCAGGGTTGCTTTCAGCGAATGGAATTGTCAAAGTCGAACCGTCTAAGCCTTTCTGGAATTTTTCAGTAACTTTACTGATAACGATTATTGTTTACCGAAGAATCAGATTGTTGCAGCTTCTCTGCCGCACCCACAACCTCTATGAACCACATTGATCTCCTCCACATATCCGACAGATCTGAGTTTCGGATATCTTAAATACATCCCAAGAGTGTCATTTGGACATCCAGGATGTCCTGTAGACATCCAAATGAAAACCAAATGTTGTGTGTAAGAGATACCTGATGGATGTTCAAGACATATTCGTTAGATATTCTATTGATATCCAATAGGATATCCGAAAGATGCCATCAGCTTTTAGGGCATCTATAGAACATCTAACAGATATCTTTAGTATATATCATGGATATATTATTGCACATCTAACAGTGAACCACCGGTTGTCTTTTACACTCATATAATTGACATCGTTTGCACATCGGTTGGGTGTCTGGTACTTCCCTGAGATCGACTTGGATGTCAAACGAGTATCAAATGGACATCTTTATAGTTACCTGAAAACAGTGGTTCCCACTCATGACTCTACAGTATAAGTGCTAGGGCTCACGGATGTCTCAAGAAAACCAGAGAATGTTCTGGAATTTTCTAGAGTCGCAAACTACAGAAGCGCAGAAAGACCAAGATCGGCTGGTAGAGGAGCCCACTCTTTCTCACGCTCCCGAGCAAAACCAGGAAAGAATCAAACAAATGTTGAAAATTTATGCCTCTATGTGGTGTGGAAATCTAGGAGACATCTTCGCCACAAAACATCACATCGATGTTATTCCGGGATCTTGTCCCATTTCTCAGCCACCATAAGAAGCAGGCCCGAGAACGCGTCAGATTGAGGAAGAAAATGTATCCAAGATGTTGGAAGCAGGAATCATCGAAACAGCTCAATCTTCTTGGGTCTCACCAGTGGTCTTAATACCGAAACCGGACGGTCCCTTAAGGTTTTTTATTGATTACAAAAAAATTAATGCTGTAACTATACGATATACGTACCCGCTGCCTCGCATGGACGAGTGCATATATAGCATAGGCGAAGCAGACCTGCTTACCACGCTTGACGCCAACAATGGTTATTGGAAGGTTCCTGTACCCGAAAAGACCAGGATAAGACTACATTCGTATGCCACGCTGGATTGTACCGTTTCAAGCGGATGCTATTTGAACGAAGCAATGCCCCGCGACTTTCTAACGCGCTCTGGATATATTACTCTCAAAGTATAAGTGGAACACTTTTTTAGTGTACTTGGATGACGACATAACCTTCTCACAGCATATAGAAATCCATTTGCAACATATGAAGAAGATCTTCAAAGCGCTGCAGACAACCAGTTTAATCTTGATGTATAAGAAGTATGAATGGTTCGATAATACGGTGAAGTACTTGTGACACATAATTAAGCCCGGTCAGCTTTCAATCCATACAGCTCAAACGGATTCTGTCCACAAAGCGCAAGCACCATCTACAGATACACAACTGCCGTCCTTTCTTGGATTATATAACGTCTATCGACGATTCATAGCCCGTTACTCGCATGTGGCTGCTCCACTAAACGCATTGTTGCGTAAAGAACAACCTGTTCGGATCATAGAATTCGAATGGGCGAAACAAGAAGTCTTAGAGACTCTGAAAACGAGTATTGTTACGATGCCAATCTTGGCATTACCCAAACTCGACCTTTTTTACTCCTAGTAAACATACTTCATTGGGGATCAGGTAGGATGTGGCCTGTTTCAGAACCATTTATACGGTCAAATAAAACTAATCGGTTACTGGTCATGAACGCTAAACGTTGCAGAGAAGAACTACTCCATTTCAGAAAAGGAATGCATTGCAATATTTTGGGCCCTGACTACTTTACGCAACGGACAATTCCTATAGGAAAGAAACGTTTACCATCCATACGGATCATTGATCCTTTACGATGGCTATAATAAATAACGGACTTTTTGGGAGATTACAATATGGGTGTCGGCGCCTATCCATAATTCTATTTCAAAGTTAAGTACAAGAAAGAAATAGATAACATCCAAGCAGACGCTTTGTCGCAATTGAATAAATTGGGACAAATCGACGAAGAAATCGATGACGATATATCCTGTTTCTCAATGAAGATGAAAAACAATGACGAGGAACTCGCATATCAAGAAGAAAAGGATATTAATTCCCTTTGAACCCTCTAATATCCATCCACGGAACGGAACCGTCTGATAAACTAGACCATATCTCGATAAATGAGCTCCTTATTGAGCATCTCACCGATAATTTCTCTGCAGCAAAAAGCTCTCGTCTTGGCGGGGGGGATGATCTATCGTTTTCGTTCGATTCACGAGTTACCTTACTTAGACATGTCGAGAATCATGATAATATCGTGGGTCCGCACGCTTTGAAAGTCGTGTACTCTATTTAGCTCATTATGCAAAGCTATCTGGAGACCCAGGGGGAACGAAACTGTTCATGAATTTTAGGAGGGACTCTAATTGGCCAACCATGGCAATGGACTGCCATGCGATGGTGAGACCATGCCGAACGTGCGCGATGAATCGCGTTAAACTCTATAAGAAGAGGAAGAAGATGACCCTATTTCTGGCGAAGGCACCTTTACAGGTCGTTAGTATCGACATACTTGTAGAGCTAATTCGTTCCAAAAGAACATAACGCTATCTTTTGGGAAGTACCGATCGATTCTCGAAACTCGTACGTACTGTACCGCCGGAAAGGACAACCGCCTCGGCAATAGCTCAAGCGTTCCCCATAAAATCGGTGTATGTATACAGACCGCAGAAGATTGTGTTATCAGATAATGTAAAGCAGTTTATTCCTAAGTTCTTTCAAAATGTGTGCAGAATAATTGGCATGAAGAAAGTGTTCACCACAACCTACAACCCTCAGTGTAATAATCAAGTGTAATGCTACACGCGCACGTTACTAGCCGCTCTTCGCCACTACATCCAAGATCACCCCAAGGAATGGTACATGTACACCGACACACTCTGTTATGCGTACAACACGAACTTGCATACGTCTACAAAGGCGACTCCATTCGATCTCGTGATCTCACGTAGTCCTCCCCGTTTCCATTGATGTTGCCCGAAGTTGACGAAGAGAAGCCGATACCGTCGAAGAACCATCTGAAATGGACAGAAGACGTAAAGTCAAGAACCCAGCAAGCAGCTCGGGAGTTGGGGAAAACGCTAGCTGGTTACAAACGTAAGTAGTACGTCCGTAGACAAAGACAAGTGTCAAATCTTCAGGTAGTAGGATACGCTTTTGTTGGCGTGTAAAGATCTGAAAAGCAGGATGGACCGCGTCACAAGTTGCTGCCGGTAGCATCTGGATCTTGCCGGGTAATGGACGTCACAAATGACATTGTGGTCCCGAAGACAGGAAAAGTCGTCGAACAATTTCGCACGATCGCGTTGAGACCGCACCAGAACCGAACACAAAAGTCCAAGGAGCTAGGAGAGGAAGCATTGCAGAAACAGCAAGATCGGGAGCAACCCGTAGACTCACAGTAC